>JAYEVE010000857.1:0-640281 GCA_036346375.1 Guadua angustifolia
AAAAAGGTATTATAGCATGTTTCACTAGGTTCCAAAGTATTTTATTTATGTTTTGTAGGTTTCAAAAGAGTTTCAAACAGATTTTATAAATATTTCAGCATGTCTCAACAAATTTTAATGAGTTTCTAATATGAAACTATAAGTTTCGTTAAGTTTCAAAATATGAAATTTGATTTAAAACGAGATTCAAAATAATTTTAACTAAGTTTCAAGAGGCTAACTTCAAAGTTTCACAAGTTTCATGGAAAAACAAAAAAAAACAGTTTCATATGAATTTCATGAGATTCACCAAATATTCAAAAAATTAAGCGTGTTTCACAGGGTTCGCATATCTGGATGAAACACTATGAAACCTCATGAAAATTATATGTGAAACTTAGCCATGAAACATGAAACCTACTGAAACATAGCCGTGCAGACTGTCAATACCTGATGAAACTGTAAACTTAGACGTGAAACTATATGATGAAACCTTATGAAACGTATTAATGAAACGTTAGTAGAACATTATGAAACTTATGCGTGAAAAGTTATAATACTTGAACCTATTATAACTTATAAAACATCCTGAAACCTTATAAAATTATCTGTGAAACGTTGAAAATCCCTGTGCACCATTGGTCTAGCCGTCTAGGGTTGTAAACGAGCCGAGCTCGAGCGAGTCTAGCCCTCCAGGCTCGAGCTCGGTAAGGCTCGAACCGAGCTCGAGCCGAGCTCGAGTTGGGGTTCGAGCCTTGACCTAGGCTCGAGCTCGATTTGGTCCAAGCTCGAGTAGGCTCGAGCTCGACTCGACTAAGCTCGGTAAACTTAATAAGCTCGAGTAAGCTCGGTAAGCTCGAATAAGCTTGGTTATTCTGGTAAGTTCAGTAGGCTTGGTAACAAGCTCGGTTCGATGAAGCTCGGTAACAAGCTCGAGAAAGTTCGGCTCAAGGAAGCTTGGTCCAGGCTTGAGAAAGCTCGGTCTAGACTCGAGTAGGCTCGCGAACTATTCGAACTCGACTACACTACTACTGAGCGGCACATTACTATCGCTTTATACGTAGCCGGTTCTTAAGTTTTCGAGAAAAACGATTGTGATAGATAACCCGGACGGGGTGTTAGTAATAATCACTATCGGTTACGAGATTATAGTGATTGTGATATGGACTCGACATATCCCAATCGGTTCTCAACTAACAAGCGATAGTGATATGGATTATCATCTCTATCGGTTCCAAGAAAATAGAGATAGTGATGATCACGTATATATCACTATCGGTTCTTTTATAGAAGTGATAGTGATGTGGGTATACATCACTATCGGTTCCAAGAAAAAAGCGATAGTGATGTTCACGTGATCATCACTATCTCTTTATGGAAAAACCGATAGTGATAACGTGGAAATCACTATGCTTTTGAGTTGAGCCGATTGTGATGTGCCTCGCTAGGTTATATATACCACTCGGGAACAAGATCTCTGTTGTTGTTCGAGAGGAGATTTCTCGCCGCTTGATCAAGAAAACAGCTCATATTACGTGCTTGGAAGCAATACTTGGATGATAAAATTTGAAGTCCTCAAGGATAGGTGTTAAGAGGGCAAATTTGAAGCCTTATCTTGAGGAGATTCCTTCTTTTTACCCTCGTTTGCTGTTTTCTTCAAAATGTGAGCAATCCGCCTTTAAATTAAACCCTTCAATTTTGCACTAGGTAATTTTGATACATCGTGAATAAAGTTTAAGTTGCCTTTGGAATTGAGTATATGCTATCAGATTTCACACTCTCTATTAATTTGTCAAGCACACATCTATTTAATTATTGTAGTGCTCTTGTTAATATGGAATTATTGTTAATTTCTATCATGTGATAAATGCTAGAGTTTAGGCTTTGCGGAACCTCGTCTCTGTTCGAGGATGCTTGTTTATAAATATGCGAACAAAATGGCATATTTATAAGTGGCGATCTCGAATTGTCCACGTTTTTAATTGGGCGATTCGAGGATATGTGGTTTGGGCAAGTTCTGGTGTGTTGTATAACTCGAGTAGATTTGGTAGCGTCTCCTGGTGTTCTCCATATACACACCCTCTTGACTGTTGTCGAGGCGTGTATATGGAGAACAGTGAGAGATCAAATTTTCTCTGAGTTATACTACAAGAACTTTCAACCACATATCTCGAATGAGATAGGACCTAACCTATTTAGAGATTAGGAGTCATCGTTGGTACCCTTGTTTTGTTTTGTTGTAGTCAAAAGATTTGCAAGTACTACAGTAGCTATATAATTAGATTATTTGATATCATTGTTGATGTTAAAAATGTAGGTCTCCTATGTAAGGAATTCAAAGCACTAAGCAGGAGAAGAATCTAGATATCGATCGAGTACATATTTTATATATCTTGGAACTGTCCTCTATTTACATAAAGGTAATATTGCTAGAAATGATGTCTCAATATTTCAAATAGCTAGCTAGGTGTCTCAATATTTATTGTGCGAAGTTTAATTCTGAGATGGACCGTAAGGAATGGATGTATCGGAAAAGTCGTTTGAGTGCTGAATTTGAGAGGGTGTTAAGGAGTTCAAAAAATTGCGAAGAGGACATTGTGAGGAGGGTGTAAACTTCATATATTGTCCTTGCATTGATTGCACCAATCGAGAAGATTTAACAACTCGGCTCAAATCGAGGACCACGATTCGGCGTGGCTTTGTGAGGAATTACGTGTTGGATCCATCACGGCGAGGCAGGTGGTACCCTTCCGATTGTCTGCGAAGATACGGTGGAACCGGATGGCGAGTTGCGACATGATATGTTTGAGGATGAGAATTTGGAGCAAATGTTGCGGGATGTGGAGGTAATTACGGAAGAGAGTTGAAAAGTTTAAAAGCTTGATGGAAGGCGATGCCAAACCGCTGTTCACAAGGTTGCAAGCGGAATACACCAAGTTGGGTTGGTCCTTGCATTGTTGAACTGAAGGCAAAACACCGTTGGACGGATACAAGTTTCAATGCACTTCTAGTTCTTCTATCGGATGTGCTTCGAAGAAGCGAGTTGCCAACAAGCATTTATGAAGCGAAGAAGCTCTTGTGTCCCATGGGAATGGAAATAGAAAGGATACATGCATGTCCTAATGATTGCATCTTGTCCGTAATGCATATATCGGGGCTGCGTTTGTCCGATGTGCGGTGTGCCCGGTACAAACAAAAGGAGAAGCGTAACGACAAGAAGCGTAGGCGAGAACAGCGATGGTGAAGAGGTCACTAAAGGTGCACCGGCCAAGGTATTGTGGTACTTGCCCATCATTCCCGTCTTGGCGGTTGTTTGCAAATCGAGAGAGGCAAAATTGTTGTGTTGGCATTATGAGTCTCGAAAGGAAGATGGCAAGTGAGACACCTGTTGATTCGGCTCAATGGAGAAACATCGATTGGAAACATGAGGAGTTTGGTGCGAAATGAGGAACATAAGGTTTGGGTTGAGTCCGATGGAATGAATCCGTTTGGTAACATGAGCGGCCGTCACGACGTGGCGATTCATTGTGTATCTACAACCTCCCTCCTTGGTTGTGCATGAAGCGGAAGTATATCATGATGTCCTTGCTAATCTCGGGACCCAAACAGTAGGAAATGATATTGATGTGTACCTTGCACCATTGATCGAGGATTTGGTACAATTGTGGAATGAGGGGTCGTGGTGTGGGATGCATACAAAGAGAGTATTTCACCCTCGAGCTATGGTATTTTGTACCATAAATGATTTCGGCTTGGTAATTTGGCGAGTCTGATCTGAAAGGAGCCAAAGCGTGTCCTATCTGTGAAGAGAGGCCGAGAGCCTATGGCTCTGAATTCCAGAAAACCGTGTATATGGGTCACCGTAGGTTTCTACCTCGAAGTCATCGATCTAGTAAAATGGATGACAAATTTGATGGGAAGAGGAAGTCCGTTCGCCCCATGACCTATGAGTGGAAGGCAAGTATATTCACGTGTGGAGGATATTGAACTTGATGCGGAAAGAGTAAATAAATCTGTTAGTACTAGGACAATTTGGAAGAAGAGGTCCATATTTTGGGACTTGCCGTCTTTGGAAGGAGTTAGATGTCGACATTGTATTGATGTCATGCGTTGAGAAGAATGTCTGCGACAATTTGGTTGGTATCTGCTGAACATACAGGAAGACCAAGGATGGTGTGAATGCTCGTCGCGACATGGCCTACATGGGAATCGGGGCCGGGCTTGCGGTGATAGAGGAGGATGGGAAAGGTCCGTACATCCCATTGCATGCTACACCTGTCCAAGAAGGAGAAAGAAGATCTCTGCAAATGTCTCCAAGGTATTAAAGTTCCATCGGCTACTCATAAACATTAAGAAGTGGTGTCCATGGATGATTTGAAGTTGTTGGGCATGAAGTCCCACGATTGCCATGTCTTGATGACCCAAATGCTCCGGTTGCTATCGAAATATTACGCTGAGGATGTCGGGTTTGCAATCCGAAGCTCTGTTATTTCTTCAATGCGATCTCTGCAAAGTTATTGACCACGATATGCTAGACAACTTACGAGTGAGGTGGTGCAGACTCTATGTCGACTTGAGATGCATTTCCCACCATCGTTCTTGACGTCATGGTCCATCTTGTTGTTCACCTTGTCGAGAGATTAAGATATGTGGCCCGCATTCTTCGTTACATGTATCCGTTCGAGAGGTACATGGGTATATTAAAGTCCTCGTGAGAATCGGTTGAAACACGAGGGTAGTATTGTGGAAGGTTATGGGGTGAAGAGGTTATTGAGTTCTGCGTGGACTATCTCGGAGAAGACAAGCAATCGGTGTTCCTCTATCTCGCCATGAGGCGGACTATCGGCAAAAGGCTGTTGAGGCGAAACTAACGAGGCCACGATTTGATATGTATTACAAAGCGCATCGGCGATCTTGCGGCCTGACCACGAAGTTGCGGGGTATATCGAAGCGGCACAAGTCGATTTTACGAGAAGAGAATCCACATATGGATGAGCTTTCCATCATGCGAGAACACAACGATAGATTTCTAACATGGTTCAAGCAGGAGGCGAGAGGTCTCTGTTAGTGATACTATCAAATGGTTGGTGACGGACCTAGATTTAATGTCTGAGACATGGCGAGTGCGATATTAATGGGTACACCTTTTACTTTGAAAGTCGAAGATCTGAAAATCTTGTTCAAAACAGCGGTGTCGGCATAGATGCTTTGTCAGATGAACATCCTTTGGAAAGGAGGATCCTCAATGGCAATGAACTCTTATTACGGGGTGATCGAAGAAATTTGGGAGCTCGATTACGGAATATACCAAATTCCATTGTTCGATGTAAGTGGGTGGGACTTCCACATGGAGTGAAGGTCGACAGAGAGGTTTTACTCTTGTGGATCTCAACAGACTTCGCCTATAAAGATGACCCATTCGTACTTGCGAAGCAAGCAAATCAAGTCTTCTATATGCGTGATCCGGCCAATCCGAGGTTGCGTCGTCCTTTATGGTAGCGGCGGATCGTTGGTGTCGAAAATGTCATAGATGAAGAAGAATCGACCAATTCGATGAAATACCTCCGTTTGCGGATGGGGCTGTCTTAAGCGGTGACAACGACACACATGGAAGAAATTATATGCGTGTAGATCATCAAGAAGGGTTATATTGTAAATAAAAGGAGTACATCATTGTATCGGTTGATATGTGTTTGCAAAGGTTATGTGTGCGTATGAAACTTTCACAAATTTTGTCAATGCATTGTGGTATGTAGCTACTTAATGGAATAAAAAGAAGGCACTCTACATCAAATCATTTAAGAATTTTAGAATACTTGGACTTTATTTGAGAAAGATTTGACTTTTCTACTCTTTGACCAAAAAGTATGCCTACAAAGTGAATTTGGGCTTCATTTTCAATGCTTACTCATTTTGCCAAAATCCTTTTTAGAAAAGATCGTAGTATCACAAAGTATGTTTACGCAAACTTTCAAATAATTCCAACTATGTGTGCAAAAGATATGGCCTTTTCACTCTTTGATCGAGATATCTCTGTAAATTCAGACTTTATGGTTTGTCGGGAAAACAAATAGTGCCTATATTTGTATCGGTTCTTATTAAAGCAACACATATACATAATCATTTGTATCGGTTTTTAATAAAACGATAGTAATACTATCCTTGGTTGTATCGGTTTTACTTTAGAACCGATAGAAATATCACTCTAGGGTTTTCCTTAGTACAAGTATTTCTATCGGTTGTCATTTAAAAACCGATAGAATACTATCATTGTATCGGTTTTACTTGAAAACCGATAGGAATATACCTCTAGGGTTTTCCTTAGTACAAGTATTTCTATCGGTTTTGTTGGAAAACCGATAGTAATGAGGAGAGTGAACAATATTACTCGCGCTCCTCCATTTTTGCCTAGCTCCGCCCGCCTGAATTGCTCTCACCACGATTTCTTCGCCTCCGCCTTAGCGTCGCGCAAGCCTCCCGCTCCCTCTCCTCCGTGCACTCCTTCCCCATGCTTGAATCGCCCCCACGCCGACGACTCCTCCCGACCGACTCTTCCCCGCGAGTCGACTCTTCCCCACGCCAGAGTCGCCCCCATGCCGACTCCTCCCCTTGTGACTCTTCTTCCCCCATGTCGACTCCTCCTGCGCCTGTAAATCGCCTCCACGCTGTCCACTCGGTATGCTGCATGTGTAAGTTCCAATCGGTATTTCTGTTAGAAGAACATAATTGATTTGTCGGGACTCGGGGAGTAATGTATATAAAATGAGTAAATGACAAGATGAATTCCTTTGCTGAAGTTTTTCTACATCGATTCTTGATAATGGTATGAAGTAGCATAATAAAGAAGAGGAAAATTCATTGAACGGTGACAATCGGTACTTCATTACAGTGTTAGGGTTAGCATGGCAAAATAATGAAGATTAGATTCAACATGAAAAAACCCTTGCGAGGAAAAAACCCATGAGAAATAGATCATTATAATGCTTCAAAGATTACAAATGCAGAGGTGGCTTATATAGCTAAAGAGTCAGAGTTGTAGATGACTTGGACTATCAACCTATTTATATAAAACCAAAAGATACGATAAGTTGAGATATTTAAGTTATAACAAAATTGTTTTAAAAACCACAAAGGGTATAAAAGATTGAGCAGTCTTATTCAAAAGCTTGATTGCTCAAAAATTATCAATATGAAGAAAAAATTCTTGTATTATCAATATGAATGCTTTACGTACATCAACACATATGTGCACCAATCGGTGTACATTTACTGCACCAATCACTTTGGTAGATTGTCTTGGGTATTTCTTGGGATCTTCAATTTCCAAACTTCAATTATGAGTTTAGTTTAGCAAAAGTGGACTTGATACCAACGGTTTGCAAACTACCAAAACGATGTTAAGCCGTATATGTGTTGTTGCTATATATGTGGATTACCTTATACTCTTGTCTTAGTTTTAACAAGCGCAACATATATGGTCTTATTTGTCCTTATATGATTCGAATTCGATTTTTCTCTATGCTTGGTGTATCTCTTGGATAGTCACGGTATTTTACAAAGTTAGCCTTTGCAAAAGTATTCATACATTTCTATATAGCATAATCTTTCCATATCACGGTGATTGCTTGTTTATATATGCAATGATGGCTTGTAGCAACTTTTGAGTATGCGATGGTATAGTTATTTCAATCTTAATTGCATATTACTTTTTTATCTCGGCATATGTTAGAGTTTAGGTTGCGTAACCTCGTCTCCCGTTAAGAGTGCTTAATTATAAATATCTTTGGAATAGCATATTTATAAACAACGATCTCGAATTATCCGTTTTTGGACAGTTCGAGGATATGTGGTTGGGCAAGTTCTTTGTTGTACAACTCACGAGTAGATTTGATAGCGTCTCGGTTGTTCTCCGGATACACACCCTCTTGACTTGTTGTCGAGGCGTGTATCGGAGAACAGCGAAGATCTTCTGAAATTTTCTCTGAGTTGTACAGCAACAAAACTTGCTTGACCACATATATCGAATAGGATTAGGACCAAACCTATTTAGAGGTTAGGAGTCATCGTTGAAGATCATTCGTTTCTCTGTTTGTTGTCAATGAGCTGTTGCTTTACATGATTTATTGTCAACTTCACATAATTACTCTGGTGCTTTATCTCATGTCAAATATATGACCATGTCGAGATAAGAAAAGCTGAAAATGTCGCAACTAGAGCATCGACTCATCGCCGAGACAGAACCGAATTATTTGCTCTGAGGGGCGGCGAACTTCAAGTGTCGAGCCGAGCCAACTTCCAAGTGTCGAGGGCGAGTAAGGTGAGGAAGGCAGAGGACGAGTAAAGGGGCCATAGGAGAACACCGCAGTTCTCGATTCAATGCCACGGGGTTTGCACGGGTCCTCCTAAGTACAAAGGCGTACGCTCATTCCTCGGCCAATTGGTGAGGAGAGGTTGCCATAATGAGTTAGGGATTTGGAGAAAGGAGGTCGGCGGAGAAGAAGAACCGGCTGTGGGGCGAGGTGAAGGGCAAATGGATTATAGAAGAGGAGGGCGAAAACAATGCGGTGATGCGCCATGAAGAGGATGGGTGTGGCTTTGAGGCACCGGGGTCTACATGCATAGTGAGTGCGTCTTTGAAAGGCCGTACACCATTCGAAGGTATCCGTTCGTGACTCCGATGTTTGGGAGGAGTTCACGAGATCAAATGCGCCGAGGTGGAGGAGTGAGACAGAAGAACATTGGTATCGAGGCGAGAACGTACCGCACCACCTCGGTTCGGTGACTCTGAAGGAAGAAAGTAGAATGGTAGCGAGTAGCGAGGAGTCTGTGAACTCCGGAGACAGCGTTGCCTTACTCCCACATATGTGAGGCGCGCGCGTGTTGGGTATTAGCGAGGACAAAGAAATCATGGACGGGCAGGTGGTAGTACCAAACCCGCTACTGCGCAAGTCGTCTCCACCATCGTAAGTCGACAAACTTACTACATTGCGATCAACCATTCTGTTGTATTTCAGATCTAATTCGTACTCCCCTCTTGCGGGAGGAGGTCGGCCGGAAGGAAAAAGCGGGGGACCTTTGTTAGCCAAGGGTCAAATGACATCTTGTCCTCCATGATCGGGAAATCCGACCATAAGGGCGGGTACTTGCCGTGAGGCGGGGAACATCTGAAGAAGGCGTGCCGAAGACGAGGTTAGGAGTGCGGGGCAAGATCATGGGAGGCACGCGCGGGCGCATGAAGGACACGCTTCGAGGAGGAGATCAAGGAGGAGATGAGGGGAGATGGCGGCACGTGGCAGGAGATGAGGGTAGAGATGGACCGCTTGAGGGCGAGATGATGGCGATGTTCTCCAGTCGAGCGGATGACCCGCCTACCGTCTGAGAAACGTGCTGCGACCAGTGATTGCGGGTCTAAAAGCGATAAAAGTGGTCATGACTAAAGGTAATAGTTAATTTTGCATGGCCGAGGTGCGAGGTAACTCCCAATATTTTCTCTTAAGTTCGCACCTCTTGCGGCGCCTCTGAAGTGCCGACTCACGTTGACGGAAGGCGGATTTCTGTTGAGGCTGCAGCGCGAGGTTGCATTTCCATGCAGCGAGACCGACCACGATGCATGGTCGGCCTTTGGGGAAGGGCTACATGAGGTCGGTGGACTCGTCCCAAGCCTTCTTATCACATGTGCTCGAGTTCCCCCCAGCGAAGAGATCACCACTCTCGGGCAAGCGCACATATCGTTCATCAAATGGCCCTGGCGTCGTCTTGGTCAAGGTAAAAACCTCGCTTCTTACATACCATTCGGTAGTATTGCAACAAGTTGTTCATCTGGCGTGCTTTGTAGGTTCCTACAGTACTGCGCCTCCTCCCACGGTTGTGTGAGTCCTCCACAGTCTTGGTGGTGCATAAAAGGGCTACCACGAGCCACAGAACCTTTGGAGGCCTCCGCTAAAAGCCAAGGCTCACACAGACCACAGTGCCCTCTCGAGTGCAGGAAAAGCCTCCAACCCCGCCTCGGAGACTCCTTGGCCCGAAAGGAGAGCCGCACGAGCCCCTGAGAAGCCCTATAATTTTAAGGCGTATGAACATGGAAAGCCCATACGCCTCTGCGAAATTGAATACTTTAGGCATGTGGACTCGGCGGCTCCATGGATGGTACATTGACAAAGTGAAAGAGAGCAGCGTCGGTCGACTTCAATGTTAGGTACAAAGGGACATTTCCACCGTGAGGAGGACGGGACATTTCGGTCGGTTTGAGGATCTGTTCGTCTCTACCAAATGATCTCCATCGACATTTCCTTTGTGCGATCACGGACCTTTGTGAGTGTCGCACCACGTAGCATGACCTTAGAACTTCCATAGGATTTTGCATTATGCTTCGTAACATTCAATCGAGTTGCGAGGGCAATGAGGCGTGAGTCGTGACGAATCGACAACTAATTGGGTTAAATCGACCACGAGTGGTGTCATAGCGATGGCTAGGCTTCAACCGCAATGGCTTGCGGCTACATCAAGGGTGCGTTGAAAGTGAGGCCAAGAAGGACTTCATTCTATTCGTACCACGAGGGTAAGTACTACTACACCCTTCAATTACTTGTCGCACTTCAACCGTATGTGAACTTATTTCCTTGCATTGCATACCATTTAATAAGCAACCATTGGGTCCTACTCGTGATCATTCCGAGTAACAACGTGGTCTACACTTTTAATTCCATTGAGAAGAGACCGATGGCCTCTCGCGATCAAGCCTCCTTTGGGCGATAAGTGCACTACTCTTATGTAACACTTTACGTATTTAACTACGTACATTCATTATTTTGTATATGACGTCTCTCCAATGTATATAGGGGTTTCTCCGACTACGTCGCGGAAGGAGGGATACGATCGAAAAAAGGGCTCCAAGCTAGAGTATGTGCGCTTCAAGGTACAAGTGGCGTTCCTATATAAGATTTAGATTTCTGACATATTTTCTTCGTCTCTTAATTTCTTTTCTTTCTTCACGGTGCCATCAACAGGCGGCGGCGACCCTTTGCGGTTTGTCGTCATGCATCACATCTGATCTTGATTAGCCTCTCGAGACCGTTTCCCCGGTATATATGTACATGCATAATAATACAAGTAGCCTTTCACATAGAAATTTCAAAACTTAAATTAAAACACTCGTTTCTATTTTGCAGACTCTCAATATCCCCAGAAGAGTATAGACCCTTTCGCTCAACAAGATAAGGGACCACTTATGCGGTGGTCTTGGATGGAATGTATGGTGGAGGGCGGACGGTTTAGAGATCCAGCTCGTACTAGGCTATATGTGAACAATATTACAAATCTGAATGGGATTACATGTGTACATGATGGTTAAGCATGTGTCGGTTGTAACAAAGTATTCATTTTCTGAATGTGATATGTATTTGTTGTAACAATTAAAGTATTCATTTTACGTGAATGAGTTGTATTCATTTTACTGTGAATGTGAATGTGATATACATCTTTGTATGTTTGTGATATGTGCATATATATATTTGTGTGAAATATGTGCTGATTGGAGGTCAATTGGAAAGTAGCACACCCCTTCATCTCTATCGGTTCTCACAAGAAAATGATAGAGATAACATTATCATCTCTATCGGTTTTTGTAAGAAATGATAGAGATAATGTTTAGATCTCTATCGGTTCCTACAAGAAAATGATAGAGATGAACTCATCATCTCTATCGGTTCTTACAAGAAAATGATAGAGATGAACTCATCATCTCTATCGGTTCTTGAAAGAAGCGATAGAGATTATATAATCTCTATCGCTTCTTTGAAGAACCGATAGAGATGATGAGATTCATCTCTATCGGGCAAAACCGACTGTAATAATAGCGCCTCATCTCTGTCTAACCGCTTAGTGTCGCCACCAGAACCGATTGCGATGATAAAAAAGAACCGATTGTGATGTGTAAACGTGTAGTAGTGCCATGAGTATGCATGTCGTCGTTGTCTAGCTTGTGGCACTCAACGACTAAAACCCGGCCGGTCTACCGATTCAGTGTTTCAACAGTGCATGCGTGAAGTGGCGCCTCACCGGTCGGCACCGTTGAAAGCTGGATCCACGATATCTCTACTCATCTTCAGAGTCAAAAAAGACGTGTGGTCGTGTGCTGTGCACAGTTCGCCAACATCGGCCAAATTTGGTTTGAAGTGACAGGTCCATCTTTTGAACTACTGGGCATGCAGAATGCACGTATTAAATTGTCTCAACGCGTAAACTGTTTTTTTTATAAAGGAAGCATTTTATTAATTTCAAGAAAATTACATCGAGAAGATACAATTCCTTGAAACTTCTTCCGGCCTCTGCTTCATATGAAGCACACAGCCCAAAATTAAGAAAAAGACACACACTCTTATGACTATTGATTCGAAGACTAAACCGCCACCCATGCGTGCGCCTGGGAAAAAAATCCTTGGCCACCTGTACCAATCGTTGCATAGCATCCACCATAATAGGTCGCAAGTCCGACTTCTGCAGCACAGCCCAAGTACGTAGCCAATGGGAAGTAGCATAGATAACCTGCAAAGGAGATGAGTTGGATTTCTTTTGGAAGACAATATCATTCCTGTTTACCCAAATAGACCAACAAATAGTTGCAGCCCCTAGTAAAACAACATTTTTAATACCCTTCGCAAAACTACTGAGCCAACTTCCAAACATATTGGAAACACTGAAAGGCCGAGCAATACCAAATGCAAGATATAGAAAAAGTTCACAAGATCGAATAACCATCTAGCACTTAAAACACTGAGAAGAACAACGACACTAAAGACCTGCACAAAACGAACCTCGAATGCTATATTTTCTTTGAAATTGTGGTTTAGTTGAGTTTCTTCCCGGGCTCTTTGAGATTCTGGTCTGTCTAAATCTCACCTATGCTTGGATTCATAGGTTGAACAGATTTTTTTTGGTTATCAATTAACCAGCTATCGCAAAATTCTTTGAAAGTCAGGAAATAACCCATCCATCACGATACAGCATTATATTTGGATGGGAAAACCATGCTTCTTTTCTTCTGAGAGATGTGGAAAGGCAAACAACCACTTCGATCCTAAGCTTGGTCGTCAGCTCAGCTCAAGCCCATATGCTATTGGACCCATCTACTGGCTATATACTGAGCCTGCGGGACCACTATACCTTGCATATATAGGGCCAAGAACTAAAAAAACCGCCGCGCTTGAATCTCCCTTCCCGCCTCGCCTTGCCGGGCGCCCCGTCGAGAGGCTCATGCGGGCGCAAGGAAGGTGGCGGCGGGGAGTTGCTCTTCCTCCATCCTTTGCGGCTATCGTCCCCTCCCTCTGCGGCCGTTGTTGCTGGCGGGCCTCCCGGCCTTGGGAAGGTTGGATCCGCGGCTCGGTGGCCTGGATCTGGCTCCCCTCCGCCGGATCTGTGCTGTGGCGGGGGTGGGCCATTGTGCGGGTTTGGGGAGGGCTCTGCTCGTGTGGATGAAGGCCGCACGGGTTCTTCTGCAGTGGCTGCGTGTGCGCGCGTCGCCCGGCGTGCGATTAGGCGGCGGAATCGGTTGGCGGCGGATGATCGTGGCCGGCTTGGCGCCGACTGTCGCTGCTTTCTGCGCGCACCTAGGTGTTTCTAGGGTTCCGAGCGGCGTCGGACGGCGGGCGTCCTCTATCCATGGCTCTTGCTGTTGGTGTGGCTACGATGGCTGCGCTCGCTAGCGCGGTGCTCGCGGGGCTAACTCCTTCTTCGGGCAATGGTGAGGTTGGCAGGAGTATCAGGAGGAGCCGACGAGCTAAGGAGCGAGCCCAGTCAGTTGCCTGTGGCACATTGGTTGGCGCCACGAGTTTATTTTATTTCCGCTTCGTTTGAATATTTTAATAAGTCTTCGCCCTGCGAGGCGTATCTTTGTAACTCGGCCATAAGGTCTACCAACTAGCTTGAGTATTTAAACTAAAGTACTTCATTATTTCGCTGGATATGACTGTGATATGTACCGATGTTGAGACTGTGGGCACTAAGCGATCTGGACTCGTCTTTGAATACACAGAGGGTCGGATTTGCATATTCGGTCCCGACAGAGGTGGTATCGAGCCATCTTGTTGTAGGATGGCCCTTAGTTAGAGTGGTCGTAGTGAGGATAAAATTATTTTCTAAAAGTTAAAATGCGCCAAGATGATAATGCAATCTCGACTTACCCCTTCTCTCCTCTTCATACCCCTTGCTGAATTTATCACGTTCATGCCTTGCTTTAAACTATCTGAGTTTCACGTGAGTGTTCTTTGGCAGATGAGGATGATCCACTCTTTTGGTGGCGCCTTTGGAGGTGCGCCGCGGAGCTTTGGCGTATGATGCACCGCTGGAGGTTATAATGAGCCGATCTAACGGGGACTCTTGTAGTCTGTGCAGGATCGATATTGCCTCGATGTCACCATCATAGTTTACGCCGGGATAGGGCGAGGGCGAAGTCGTCCCATCCGCATCACTGCCAGGAGGTCGTCATTTGATGCTGGGATCCAGGAGACATTGCGTCTGGCGATGAGGCAGATTGCTCGTACCTACCCCAGGGAGTTGGATGGCACAGTGTTCCGTCACCACCCACGCAGAGACACTCGCTTCAACCGAGAGCCCATAGAGGAGGAGGATGCCACGATCACCCATCTGGCTAGATATGTCATCGCTCAAGAGGATGCTATCAACGAGACGGTTCAGGAGCTGTAGAGGTCTCGTGACGCATTCACGCAGGTGAGGGCTCATCTGTTGCAGACTTGTGAGTACTTGGCCCACTCTATCCAGAGGATTGGGGAGCTGGAGACAGCGCTACACGACCCAGACCCGGAGGAGCCACAGCAGGAGCCGCAGCCAGAGCCAGAGCCGGTGGAGGTCAAGCCGGAGCCAGTGGAGGCTGAGCCCACGCAGGAGGAGCAGGAGGCCCAGCCAGCTGCGGATCGTTGGGATAGGTTTGTACCAGCACCAGCACACCCGCTGGTGTACCCACCCGGAAGTTTCGGTGGGGGTTGGCTTGAGGAGTGAGCGTTAGGATTAGCAGTTGAGACTCCTGCGTTGAGTCGCGTCTTGGAATAAGAGTCACCCTTAGAGGCGTTTGACTCCAGAGTATTAGTTTGATTGCTTCTTTCATGCTTGTGAGTGATGGGTATGTGTTGCATGGCCCATAGGCATTGTGAGCAACCATACCTCGGTATTAATAAAGTAATAAGGTAATAAAGCTGGATTTTGCTATTTCACCTTTGACCCCGCATAAGTATTCTATTACTTGTCTACTCTTATTTTCCCTCTCGTCTATAAACCATGGAGCAATCGACAGATGGTGAACACTCGTGGAAACCAAGGAGGAAACGGGAGTGGTTCACGCTCAGCTAGAAACATCGATGGTGAAGGACAAGGACCCCAACCAGCACCGCCATTGATGTGAGAACACAGGAGCCTTTCGTGCTGCAGACTCGATTAATACTGCGCCATGATCAAAGAGATCAGCGAGTCACCGCCAAGCCGCCGCCGCCCAAGCTAACCAAAGTCAACCCGGTCAGGCAGAGGCCACACTCGAGGTCGTCAGAATTCATGAGGACTCGGCCGCCCACATTTTCTGGAAATGCCAATCCATTGGAGGCAGATGATTGGCTGAGAACGATAGAGAGAAAGTTGCACATCACCCAGTGTGAAGGAAATGAGAGGGTACTCTATGCTTCCCATCAGCTTGAAGGAACTGCCACTGAATGGTGGGAAAACTACTGCGCTGCTCATGAGCACCCACAGGACATCAGCTGGGAGGAGTTCACGGTTGCTTTCCGGCAGTATCATGTGCCCGAAGGCATAATAGAGTTGAAAAGGAGGAGTTGAGGCTTTCAAGGCGAGGCGATCCAAGTGTCCGAATATCTGAATAAGTTCACGCAGCTGGCACGCTACGCACCTGAGGACGTAGCAACGGACAAGGCCAGGCAGTCCCGCTTCATGAAAGGACTGAATTCAGGGTTGCAGGTGGGACTCATAACCCACACCTTTCCGGACTTCCAAGAGCTAGTGAACAAGGCGCTGATATTGGAGGACAAGCGCAAGGAGCTGGAGGACAACCGGAAGCGCAGATGGCCTGAGGGAACACGCTTAGGGAGCGCGGCGTTTGAGGGTTGCACCAAACCGTTCTTGATTTCAGCCAAGGAATGTGGTGATGACGCCGCCACCAAGACCAAGACCCACGGACAAAATTTCCAGACACCAACACCACCGAACGTAGCCACTGTGAAGCCGCCATGATCGGTCAGGAGGCGTTGTTTAAATGCTCAAGAACGAGCCGGCACTTTGCCAACTATTGTCCTAAGAAGGGAGGAGGAGTGACACCAGTTCGCTTCAATCTTGGAACCACCCCAACGAAGACACCTGCGCCAGGAGCAAGCCGTGGAGCTACACAATCTGGAGCTGCCACACAGACTGTGGTAAGAGGCAGAGTCAACCATGTCACCAAGAGACGCGATCGCGAATACATCGGACATCGTACTGGGTAAGTTACTTGTCAACTCAGTACCTGCGACAGTTTTATTTGATTCTGGAGCTTCACATTCGTTTATATCTCGGGTTTTTGCTATGAACAATGGGTTGAAAATGGTGAACCTTAGGCATGTACTGCTAGTACAATCCCCGGGATCAGAACTCCGATCTGATGTAGGATGTTCTGGGGTAAAGTTGTTTATAGATGGAACAGAGTTCCTTGCAAACTTAGTGGTGTTAGATACCCAGACCCTAGATGTTATTTTGGGAATGGAGTGGTTGTCTAAACACAAGGTTGTACTAGGCTGTGGACGAAGAGTCATATCGATCGAGAGTCCTTGTGGGAGAAAAATAGAGTTTCAGAACAAGCTGCCGTTCGGGATGGGCAGTTGATGGTCAATAGTGTGAAGGCCATCGGCATAGAGGATGTACCGATGGTCGAGAATACTGGATGTATTTCAGAGGATTTACAGGATGCCACCGACGAGGGACATAGAGTTTGTAATTGAGTTAGTGCAGGAACGGCCCGATAGCTAAGAGACCTTATCGGATGTCGACCGATGAGTTGGTGGAAATAAAGAAGCAGATTGAGGAGTTAATGGATAAGGGATTTATCAGACCAAGTTCGTCACCATGGGGAGCACCGGTCCTATTTGTTAAGAAGAAGGACGGAAGTTATCGGATGTGTGTGGATTACCGAGCACTAAATGAGGTCACTATAAAGAATAAGTACCCACTACCCAGGATCGATGACCTATTCGATCAGTTGAGAGGAGCTGGAGTTTTCTCCAAGATCGACCTACGATCAGGATATCACCAGCTGAAGATTAGATCAGAGGATGTGCCAAAGACCGCATTTTCGTCAAGATATGGGCACTCTGAGTTTCTGATTATGTCTTTTGGTTTGACAAATGCACTGCATATTTCATGAACATGATGAACAAAGTTTTCATGGAATACCGGACAAGTTCGTTGTTGTGTTCATAGATGACATTCTAGTCTACTCCAAGACGAGAGAAGAGCATGCCGAGCATCTGAAGCTAGTTCTGGAGAAGTTAAGAGAGCAGCAACTTTTCGCTAAGTTTAGCAAGTGTGATTTCTGGAAGAACAAGGTGGAATTCCTTGGACATGTGGTGACCGCCGAAGGAGTCGTGATTGACCCAAGTAAGGTGGAAGCGGTGTTGCATTGGGAGCCACCGGGACGGTGACCCAAATCCATGATTTCCTTGGAATGGCGGTTATTACGCCGATTTATTGAAGGATTCTCAACGATTGCGAGACCTCTCACGCAATTGCTGAAAAAGGAGAAGAAGTTTACATGGGCCGGAATGTGAGCGGAGTTTTCAGGAGTTGAAGAAACGCTTGACATCGGCACCGATGTTAGTTCTACGGATTTAAGCGAGCTTTGATATATCTCGTGATGCATCGCACCAAGGACTAGGATGCGTGTTAATGCGTAAGTAAAGGTCGTTGCATATGCATCAAGGCGATTGAGGCCGCATGAAGAGAACTATCCGACGCATGATCCGGAATTAGCGGTAGTGGTACATGCCACGAAGTTATGGCGGCACTACCTAATTGGGAACAGATGTGAGGTTTACACGGACCATAAGAGTCTTAAATATATATTTACTCAATCGGACCTGAACATGAGGCAGAGGAGGTGGTTGGAACTAATTAAGGATTACAATCTGGGGATTCATTATCACCCTGGGAAAGCCAATGTGGTGGCGGATGCTTTAAGCCGAAAGAGCCATTCTGTGAACATGTTGGTGGAAGCAAGCCAGGTCGAGTTATGCAAGGAATTTCAGAAGCTGAAGCTGGAGGTTGTGCCTCAAGGATTTATAGCCGCTCTAGAAGTGAAGCCTACCCTGGAAGATCATATTCGTGAAGGACAGAAGGACGATGTCAAGATTCAGAGGATTAAGTCGAAAATGGAGGAAGGCAAGGCGAAGGATTTCAAGCTAGATGAGCAAGGCACATTATGGATCAAGAATCGCATTTGCGTACCGCACAAGAAGGAACTGAAACAGCTGATTCTGGAGGAGGCTCATGACTCCAAGTACTCTATCCATCGGGAAGCGCTAAGATGTATCAAGACACGAAGGAAAGATTTTGGTGGCGGGCATGAAGCGTGAAGTTGCGAGCATGTTGCGTTGTGCGACATATGTCAAAGAGTAAAAGCAATGCATCAAAGGCCGCGAGGGTTGCTACAACCGAAGATACGAGTGGAAATGGGAGGAAATCGGAATGGACTTCATTACCGGTTTACCGAGGACCCAGACAGGGTATGACTCCATATGGGTTATAGTGGACCGGTTGACAAAGGTCGCCCACTTCATACCAGTGAAGACTACATACTTCGGGGACCGCTTAGCGGATTTGTATATGTCAAGAATTGTATGTCTACATGGAGTTCCAAAGAAAATTGTATCGGACAGGGGTACGCAGTTTACCTCAAGATTTTGGGATAAGTTGCATGAGGCCCTAGGGACCCGTCTGAACTTCAGTACCGCATATCACCCACAGACAGATGGGCAAACGGAAAGAGTTAATCAGATACTGGAGGACATGTTGAGGGCATGTGCATTGGCTTATACAACTTCGTGGGATAAGTGTTTGCCATATGCCGAGTTCAGCTACAACAATAGTTACCAGGCAAGTTTGCAGATGTCACCATTCGAAGCGCTATATGGAAGACCCTGTCGAACGCCGTTGAATTGGAATGAGACCGGAGAACGTCATATGTTTGGGCCGGATATTCTTCGAGAAGCTGAAGAGCAGATAGCCATGATCAGGGAAAGGTTGAAAATTGCACAATCAAGACAGAAGAGTTACGCTGATAATCGCCGCAGGGATTTGAGCTTTGAGCCCGAAGATTTTGTGTATCTCAGAGTTACCCCACTCAAAGGAGTTAAGAGGTTCCACACCAAAGGAAAGTTAGCGCCGAGATATGTTGGCCCATTCAAGATCCTAAGTCGTAGAGGTGAAGTAGCGTATCAGCTGGAGTTACCGTAGTCTCTAGCAGGTGTGCATGATGTGTTCCATGTGTCACAATTAAAGAAATGTCTCCGAGTGCCAGAAGAGCAGATGCCGTTAGAGTCGGTCGAGCTGCAGGAGGATTTGACTTACAAAGAGTACCCGGTAAAAATCTTGGACACAATGGATCGAGAGACAAGAAATAAATCGACCCGCTTCTGCAGAGTTCAGTGGGGCAATCATTCCGAAAGTGAAGCAACCTGGGAGCGCGAAGAGGATCTGAAGAAGGAATTTCCAAACCTATTTCTTAATCAGCTCTGAATCTCGGGGTCGAGATTCCGTTAAGGGGGGAGGTTTGTGACACCCCAATTTTTGCTTTTCTTGCATTTAAATGGTATTTTGAATTTTTGGGAATTTCTGGAATTTATTTGGATTTATTAGGATTTATTTTTGAGTTAAGCCATTTACCAAATTAATTAAATATTAGAAAAGTTAAAATAAAATTTTGTTGCAAATATTTTATTTGAGTCCCAAATGTCTTAAAATATTTTTGAGAATTTTTCCAGAATTTTTCTAGTATTTTTAATGCCCTAAATGAATTATTTGATTTTCGGGAATTATTTTTTTAATCGAAAAAGAATTAAAATCCGGATGAACAGTGTTGGGCCGAACACTGTGTGGCCCAGCTCGGAAAACCCTAGCGCCGTAGCCGTCCGATCTTCATCCGACGGTCCACGTCGCGCCACGTCACCCAATCCGAGTCGTCGCCGGATTCCGCCGCCGCCGCCCGTGTGGGCCTCGGTTTCCACGCGATTCACGGACGTCGAGGGCACTATTTAAGGCGCCGCCACCCATGACGTGATCCCCACCTTGCGCCGCACCTGTTGCCCTAGCCCACATCGCCCGAGACGCCGTCGCCTCGCCGCACGAGCTCGCCGAAGTTCCCGAAGCCACCCGCCGAGTTCTTCGCGTCGTTTCGTCACCGCCGGTGATTCTCCGCCGTCGCCCGTGCCACCACCGAACTCACCTTTCCAAGCCGCGTCGGGGAAGCAACTTCTTCGCGCCGGAGAAGCACGGGAACACCGCCGGCCACGTCTTCGTCTTCGTCCCCGGTGAAGCCTCGCCGCCGCGCCAACGTCGCCGAGCCCGAGCTTCTACCACCGTCCGATCACGCATCAACGATCCCGATCTCGCCACGTCGCCTTTAAACAGTAAACTCCAACTTCAAACCTCCGCCGTTAGATGCAAATCCGAGGGCAGCCGTAGTGCCACGTCGCTATTCACTGTGCGCGTGACGCTGACAAGGCGGACCCACGTCGATCGACCGCGACGACGGCGATCGCGCGCGCGTGTCGCGATAACGCGACCCTACGTCGGCCGACCTTGCCGGTGACGTCGTCGGTGGCGATCACGGTGGGTCCCATCTGTCAGTGAGTCAACGATGACGTCATGCTGACGTCAGCACGGGAGCCGGTCAGGGCTGACGTCAGCAGGGCCACGTGTCACTCTCTGGTGGCGACACGTGTCATAGATGACGCAATAATTAATTTTCCGAAAAAGAAAAATATTTATTTAATTCGGTTTATTGATTTTAGATGTATTTTGAAACTTCAAATGCTTATAACTTTCGCGTTTTAACTCCGATTTGAGTGATTCCAATTTCTATAAATTTGTAAAATCAAGCTCTTTCTGTTAGTGAATTTTAATTGAATTTTTGACTTGAGTTGCTCTCTGTATTATTTATTTATTGTTGTTTATTTGCGTTCTGGCGTGAGACGTTGAAGTGCCCGAAGGTTTCGAGGGAGAGGTTCTGACCCAGGAGCAAGCTCAGGAACCAGAATCAGTACTTTTTGAAGGCAAGTTGTGTTTGATCAAGTTGAACCTATTAGAGCAAATTATTTTGATTTAAACTATTGCATGCTAATTTGATAGAGATGATTTTGAATAAGTTTTGGGATTAGTTAAATACCTAGTTGCTGTATGCCACCTTGTCATATATAATTGTAGGCCATGAATCCTTTGTCACCCTAGGTTATGGATTAATAGTTGGACATTAACAATTTGCCAACATGGGTTGAGTAGACCGAAGTAGTATGCTTAGCCCTGCCACGTGGACATTGCATGATTTTGGAATACCAAAGTAAATATGGACTTAATGAGATATGGAACATGTTTTGTGTGAATGAGACATGTGTTATTGAGTGATGATGGCACGTGGTGCAATGGTAAAGAACCGGGGTGGGAAAATGATTTAGACTGAGGCATGTGGCAAGATTGTTTCTGGTGGGCCAAGAGTGGCAACTGGGCGGTCGTATTTGGTTTTATTGGTTTTGGATATTTAAGGTCATTCTTGGTTAGTCTTGCCTCGGTCAACTAAGGACTTAACCTTGCGAGCATTTGAACTGAGTCTTTCATACAACCACAAGCTCCGTAATGGGACGGACCTAGCTGAGTAAACTGGGAAATCTATTCTTTGGTACTGTCGTGGTGGTGTGGGGCCCGGAGGAGCGGGTGAGAACTCACATGGCGCAAGAGGGGGGCCCTGGGTGTGGTAACCAGTCCCTCCAGTGTTGAAACCTTAGCGGGCAGTACTGGGTTTAGACGGAACTTTGGAAAGGCTTTGTTACGGTTATTTGCCTTGGTGGTATTTGATTGTATCTTGTGGGTAAAGTGTATAACCTCTGCAGAGTGTACAACCTATTCGAATAGCCGTGCTCACGGTATTGAGCATCGCTCGGTGATTACAGTCAAGGGATAGATTTTCATGAAAATGACTTGTTGATGGAAAATGCTTGGGTTGGTAATGATGAACTGGACTTAGGACTGAAGAATGATTTATGATTGAAATGTTTGTGAAAGCTACTATTCCTACTACTGTTTTACTGCTTTGTAATCTATTACTGTTTATCTTGAATGCTGTACTGCACATGAACCGTAGCCTATCCTTTGTACTAAGCCATGCATGTAGAATATTAGCCTTGCATTCTGTGCATGACTTGCTGAGTGCTCAAAGTACTCACCCCACAACAACACAACTTCAGTTGAAGAAGAAGCAACCCCTGCCCAGGACGAGGAGTATCAGGAGGAGCCGACGAGCTAAGGAGCGAGCCCAGTCAGTTGCCTGTGGCACATTGGTTGGCGCCACGAGTTTATTTTATTTCCGCTGTGTTTGAATATTTTAATAAGTCTTCGCCCTGCGAGGCGTATCTTTGTAACTCGGCCATAAGGTCTACCAACTAGCTTGAGTATTTAAACTAAAGTACTTCATTATTTCGCTGGATATGACTGTGATATGTACCGATGTTGAGACTGTGGGCAGTAGCGCGATCCTGGACTAGTGCTGAATACACAGAGGGTCCGGATTTGCATATTCGGGTCCCGACATTTGGTCTGTTAGATTGAAATAAATAAATAAATAATCCATATTAAATTTAGTGCACTGTAAAATAGTTCTTAAGGGAAAGATCACTAAGTTGAAGAGCATGGGCGATACAAGGGGTGTTGGGTATGCCCTCTGCGCCTCCAAAGATTTGAAAAGTGCTATAAGATCATCTATTCAATGAACTAAATTTGTTGATTAAATTAATTTCAATTTTAGTCCTTAGAATCATTTGTATTATTCCTTTAATAAATTTCAAATATATATGTTAAATTTATGATCTTATAAAATCATTATATGAAATTATAAAGTTATAAGCGTAAAATATGCACCCAACGAAAATTTTCTATTTCGGCCACAGCTGAAGAGACGTCTTTACACGGATTGACACATGACTACATGAGCCGTGGACTTCAGTACAGCGCGTGTTGAGAAACAACACACGCAGCAGGGTATCTGCAATGCACATATTCCTTGTGTGTTGCACTGCTATTCGTACAACTCTGAAACCTTATGTGCATAAGATGCAGTACAGATCACGTCACGCACGTAGGTGAATACTCTTTGCCTATGATCCGTGCAAAGCTAGGTGCTCTGTTTGTGAGAGAGCCAGAGGCTGTAGCATACAGGGATCAAATTTTCGCCGATATTCGGCGAAATTTCGGATTTCGGACCCCCCGAGATTAGAAAAGCTGGACAAATTCAAAAATTCAAAAAAAAATTGAAATGCTATAATAATTTCGGAAATTTCTGCGAAATTTCGTCGAAATTTCGGGGTTTGAGTCCGGATTTTGAATTTTGACCACCGGATTTGGTCCAATAACCTACTAGAAAGTGATCTTCCATGAAAATTTGATGAAAACTAAGTTTTTGAGATTTTTTAAAATTTGGGCAGAAACACTGTCAGATTTTTAAAATTTTTAAAAGCTTGATAATGATATGAAAAATTTATGGTACCATCCTTAGTAGTTTGGGATCATACAAAAAAATTCAAAATAATTTAACATCATTTGTTATCTTTAAAAAATCAAAAACAGAATGGACATAATTGGGACAGTAAACTTGTTAGATTTTTATGAATTTTCTCGAGTGTGATCAACATCTAAAAATTTTATGACAGATTAATAATTTCCTTAGTACCGTGATATAAAGTTTTCAAAAAATTTCAACTTTCTTTGTTTGCTCAATAAAATCTATGAATCAGTAAGCACTGAACTTAATTTGTTGTATTATATTTCAAAAATCAAACAGAGAAAGAACATAAATGGCACTGTGCCTTCTACGAATTTTATAAATTCGCTGGAGCATGATCATGATTCAACATTTTTATGAGATGTTAAACATTTCCTTATCACCCTTATGTAAAATTTTTAAAAAAATTTAAACCTTTCTTATTGCTAAAGTAAATTTATTATTAATCATCGGCCTTTTAACAGGATAGTAGCACTGTTCGAATTTTTAAAATTTCATGACACGTGATCATCACATGAAAATTTTATCAGAATATTATGGACGTCTCCAGACCATACAGAAAATTACCAAGACAGTACCAATGTTTGAATTTTTAAAAATTCCTTACATTTTATAATCATCTGAAATTTTTACATAAATATCATAAATATGTCAGGAATCTCCACAAAAAATTTCAAAATTTTCTAATGTAGTTTGTACTATTTTTCATCCAGTTTAAACTTGCCGATCAATGTTTCATTTACATAGTATCAATGTTTGAATTTTTTAAAAATCCACAGACATGATAATCACCTGAAAATTTTATTAGAACATCTATAATGTGTCAGAAACCTAAAAAAAATTCAATTTTTTTTGACATCGTTTCAACCAATTTTTAGTCAGTGCATTTTGGGCAAAATTTTAGGTTTTAAATCCGTATTTTCACTTTTTTGGGCCGGATATGACCAGAATTAGTCCAGTAACACCTAATAAAGTGATCTTCTATGAAAATTTGATGAAAAACTAATTTTTTGAGATTTTTTAAAATTTGGGCAGGAACACTGTCAGATTTTTCAAAAATTTCACAAGTTTGATAATGATATGAAAAATTTATGGTACCATGCTTAGTAGTTTATGATCATACACAAAAAGGTTCAAAATAAGTTAACATTATTTGTTACCTTTAAAAATCGAAAACTGAATGGACATAATTGGGATAGTAAACTTGTTAGATTTTTCTAAATTTTCTCGAGTGTGATCATCATCTAAAATTTTTATAAAAGATTAAGAATTTCCTCAGTACCATTCTATTAAAATTTCAAAAAATTTCAACTTTCTTTGTTTGCTCAATAAAATATATCAATGCAGTAAGCACTAAACTTAATTTGTTGTATTATATTTCAAAAATCAAACAGAGAAAGAACATAAATGGCATTGTGCCTTCTACGAATTTTATAAATTCTCTGGAGCATAATCATGATTCAAAATTTTTATGAGATGTTAAGAATTTCCTTATCACCCTTATGTAAAAATTTTAAAAAATTTAAACCTTTCTTATTGCTAAAGTAAATCTATTATTGATCATCGGCCTTTTAACAGGATAGTACCACTGTTGGAATTTTTAAAACTTCATGACACCTGATCATCATATGAAAATTTTATGAGAATATTATGGACGTGTCAGGACCATCAAGAAAATTTTCAACATTTTATAACCTCGTTTGTTATAATTTTCATTCGGATGAAACTTGCCGCTCAGAGCTTTACCAAGACATACCAATGTTTGAATTTTTAAAAATTCTTCACATTTAATCATCATATTAAATTTTTACATAAATATAATAAATATGTCAGGAATCTCCACAACAAATTTCAAAATTTTCTAGCATCGTTTGTACTATTTTTCATCCGGTTCAAACTTGCCGATCAACGTTTAATCTACATAGTATCAATGTTTGAATTTTTAAAAATTATACAGACCAGATAATCTCCTGAAATTTTTATGAGAACATCTCTAATGTGTCAGGAACCTACAAAAAAAATTTCAAAATTTTTTGACATCGTTTGTACTAATTTTCAGTCAGTGCAATTTGGGCAAAATTTCGGGTAATTTCGGCGAAATTTCGGAAATTTCGGTACCAAACAAACCGGATTTGAATTTTGCTTTTTGAATTTTGAATGTACTCCGGCTGAAATTTTGGAATTTTTCGGAGGGGTCCGAAATTTGATTCAAAACGAAAAGTTTAACCCTGGTAGCATATCCCTCTATTCTGCAGTGTTTGCACTATGATGCTGGATGGGTGCGACCCGGCTGGGCTCTTCGATCTGTACCTTGCTACATATGCGTGCCGTTGATGTATGCAGATTTGCTGAGGTTTTGACGCATCAAAGGACTTGCTGGGCGAAAAGTGAGGCGGGCGAGGGGTCGGGGCGGGGGCCTCCCGTTGGGCTTCTCCGGTGAAGTCCTCGCTCGGTGCGGGCGGGGGCTTCTCCGGTTGGGGTTCGTGGTGGTTCGTGCTCGCGGCGCCTGTATGGTGCTCCGTCTCTGTGCCTCTCCGATGTGGGTGGTGCTTGTCTAGGTCGGGGTGGTTGGCCGTGGCTGTGGTAGGGGGTAAGTCCGTGCTGCGGCGCCGAAATTGTCTTCTCCGGCTGGCTGCTGACTGAGGTAAGTCACTTTTCTCTTCTAATTTTGCTGGCTTGGTTATGCTGCGTCATTGTCTCTCTGGGATCCATAACCTGTTCGATGCTTGGTCTGTTTAGTGGCGCACATTTGGTGCATTTCAATCTGTGTTGTTTTGTTATCCCGGGTTGGTTTCTCTTTGATTTTGGGTGCGATTTCTGCTTTTCGTGGTTCTCCGATGCCTCTAGTTGGGTGTAGGAATCCAGTAGCAGATTCTAAGTTTAGAACTGGGGATGATGATGATGCTTCTAGTGCTTTATCCAGTGAGGTGTTCTGTGGCTCAGAAATTTCTACAGCAGCATTTGTGAAAGATGCAATGGCTGAGGGCTTTTCTATTGATGATTTGAGATGGGCTGAAGAATCTTTGGCTTGTGAGACTGGATCTTTTGGTGTTAGCTCTGTGAGTCGGGGTGCTGGCGATGTTCTTCATCCGAGGTCTTTGGCTTCAAGGATAGTAGAAGCTGTGGCTGCCAGAAGGACAGCCAAGATTAAACCTTGGCAGGGTCCTCTACCTAAGCCTAGGGCTTTTCTACCTAGATCTCTAGGTGATGCTGTGGTGATTGGTCTCAGTCGGGGGCAAAGATTTGGAGATCTTCTTCAGTCTTGCTCGGGGGATATGAGCAGTAAATGCTTGCCAGATACAACTAGGGAGTTGAACTGGCGCTTAGATGATCTTGTGGAATTTCCAACGTTACCAGCGGTTCAAATTCGTGGGCCCACTTCTGGCTTGGCTAAGCCAATGCCTGAGCGCGCGAATCATGGAATGTTAAGTAACTTTAGATTTTCTTCTGGTCTTGGTCGTCTTTTTGCCAACACGGGTAAACCGTGCTCCAGTCAGGTTTTGTGTCATTCATTTTCCTCCTGTGCGGTGAAAGAGTTGAGTTGCCATAAGCTGGTTTCTTGCTCTCCCTGCGCCAAGGTTAACCCTGTGGTTATGGAGCGTGGAAGGCCTTTCTTTGCAAGGAGAGGAGGTCGGCATAGGGATGGAAGTGGTGCTGGTAGGATGGGGCAAGGAGGAAGAAGTTCCTTTGGTTTCGGTCAGGGTCAGCGGGGTGGCAGGGTGAGCAGTGATGATGGTGGTCCTGTTTTTGGCTTTGGTGGTAGACGAACATGGCGGGGTTATAGCCAGAGAGGTAATCATCATAGGCAGGGACATCACGTTCCTTCTGGGCATCAGGTTGGGCATCAGGGGATGCAAGGTCAGAATGGTAGTGTCTTCAATAAGCTGGAGAGGCTTTCTGCTGGTATGAATGTGGCTGTGGATGGTCAGGCTTCGAACAGCATGGTTCATGGTGGGCCGGTTCATGAAGAGTTTGTCAGTTCTGATAATAAGGGGCTTCAGCAGCAGAAGGGTTGTCAGGAGATGTTTGGTTCTTCGGGTATGGAGGTTGATGGAAGTAATGAAGGTATGTCTGTGGTTGGGGCTGAGCAGAAGGGTGGGATGAGATGCCAGAGGTGTGCGCAGCTTGGTCATGTGGCGGCTGTGTGCAAATCTGAAATATATTGTGTGATTTGTGACAGCTCTGATCATGTTAATCACAGATGTCCTATTCTCAAGCAGCCTAGACTTGTGGCTCATGCAGTTGGTTATGCGGTTCATGGTTTGAGTTTTTATCATATCCCTCACCCTCCATTGCCTAAGGCGAGAAAAGACAACAGATCAGCTCTCATCTCGGTAGAAGGGGGGCTCTCTCTAAAGATCAGATAGTCACTCAGCTGCAGAGGTTGTTTCCTAGTAAATGGAATTGGGTCCTGAAGGAACAAGAGCAGGGTTATGTGACTCAGTTTCCCTCCAAAGTTGATCTTCAAAGATCCATTGCTTTTGGGGGAGCTGATGTAAAGCTGGATAATTGTCCTGCAGGAGTTAGATTGATTTTCAAGGAATGGTTAGAAAAAGAGGAGGGTTTCTTGTTACCTAAGGTGTGGGTTAGAGTTTTTGAGATCAGGAAAAAACTTAGAGAATTTCTTAAATTCTGGGCTGTTGGTTCAATGTTAGGCTCGACCCAAACGGTGGATATGGTGATGACTAGGAAGAGTGATTTTGGGAGAATTTTTGTTGCAGTTCTAAACCCTAAACTTATCCCTTTGTATCTTGATGTGGTTATTAGTGATCATTACTTTGAACTAAGATTTGAAGTGGAGAAACGTGGGTGTGATGAGAACGGAGATGAGGTGGAATTTGACTTATCCAAATCAGATGATGAAGATAAGGAGGATGATGATGACCTTTTGATGGATGACTTAGAGCATGATTTTGCAAGGGATCCAAAAAGATCCAAGAATTCAGATGGCTCAATTCTTGGTTCTGAAAGAGATATGGGTGGAAATGAAAGTGGAGTCAAAAAATCCTTTTTGGCTGCTATTGGTGGTCTGTCTGATTGCGAGTTCCAGTTATTTTTGAAGCAAAAAGCTCAGGAGATCATTGACTCTTCGGTAGATACTGTTTTAGGTGAAGTTGCTGACAGTGTTTTGGCTCAAGTCTCTGAAGATTTGACTTAGGATGAGTTGGCACAGGAGGAAGGTGGTACTGGCGGATCTGAATTGGGCTTGATGAATGCTGGTACTGGCAAGGGAGCAGCAGATTTGGGTGTCATCTTACCTCAGGAGAGTGTTGACATTGGTTCTTTCAATTCTGGGGTTTCGGTTAGTGGGTTGGAGAAGTCGTTGGGTACTCCTGGGCAAGTCTCTTGCGAAGAAGGGGGGTCTGTTTTGGTTGGTTTGGAACAAGGTGGTAGCAATAATTCTTAGTATGTGAGTAAAGATAGTTTGGCTGCTGGGCAGGAGGTTGTTCCTGTGGTGTCTTCTTCGGCTTTTGTCAAGGGGGCAGATAAGTTAGTCCCTGCTAACAGATTGGTAGCGGCTGAGATTCCTGAAGCTTGCTTGTCTCCAGCTCGTGTTTCTTCAAGGCTGGCTGGCGCAAGTGTTGAGCATTCGGTGGTTCGTGCAGGAACGCAGGGCGGCCAAGAAGAACTTGGACTTTAATGAAGGTATTGTTCCTGTCCTTTGTTTATCTTCTAAACCTGTGGTTGATGCGATAACCAATATTAAGCAATTAGGTGTCTTTTGCGGTAATTCCTTTGAAGAATCTGTTTCGGTGGTCAATAATCTTTACAAACTGGACACTGCTAGAACTGAATCCTTCTTGCCTAAGGGATGTAGGGATGAATGTCATGATCTTAGTGTTAGTGATAATGAGTCTCAAGAAGAGTGCAGTTTTACAGATTCTCTTGCTAATGTGTGTGATGGGCTAACTGAGGAAATTTGTGATGATGACAGAGATCACCTAAGTCGTGATTTCAAAGTTGTTTATAAAGGAAAGAAAAAGAATAGAAATTGCACCGTGCTCTCTAAGCAGAGCAGGGGCAAAGCTAGAGGTGGTAGGAAATCTAAGAATAGTTTAAGATGAAAGGAATTTTCTAGAATAGCAGAGGTCTGAGTGACTTGGCTAAATCTAGATTTCTCTCGAATACTTCCAAAGAACAGCAATTAGATTTTATTGCTATTTTGGAGACTGGTAAAAAAGATTTTCTTGCTCATACTCTCAATAATTTGTGCGGGGGCAGGAATTTTCTCTGGCATTGGTCGAAACCTCATGGGAGCTCGGGTGGTATAGCTTTAGGTGTCAATCTAGACATTTTTGATATTGGTAGCATTGAAGAAGGGGATTTCTATGTTAAATTCCGGCTGAAATGCAAAGTCGATGATTTTCAATGGATTTTGGTAGCAGTTTATGGGGCTGCTCAACCAAAATTCAAAGAGGCTTTTCTCACCGAGATGGTTCGCTCTTGTAGCAAAGAATCATTACCCATTCTTATTTGTGGTGATTTTAACATTATAAGGAATTCTAGTGAGAAAAGTAATGATAACTTTAATGGTAAATGGCCCTCTTTATTTAATGCGGTCATTGATAGCTTGAACTTAAGGGAGCTCCAGATGTCGGGTCGTAGATTTACATGGGCCAACTCATTAGAGGTTCCTACTTTTGAAAGATTGGATAGAGTCTTGATGAGTTTGGATTGGGAACAAAAATTTCCATTGACAACTGTGTTGGCGCTTAGTAGAGAGATTTCGGACCATACTCTGTTATTACTTAATACGGGAGCCGGTACGCATGGCGCAAAGCAACCAATTTTTCGTTTTGAAGTTGGCTGGTTGTTGCGTGATGGCTTCCACAAGCTAGTAGCGGAGGTATGGAATGAGAAGGCTAAGGGTTCTAATGCATTGGAGGTATGGCAAAGTAAGATTAGGAGATTGAGGCAATTTCTTAGAGGGTGGGCTAAAAATGTGAGTGGATCTAATAAAAAGGAGAAAAAAGAGCTTATTAGGAAAGCAGGAGAATTAGATAAAGAGGCAGAATCCACATTGCTTAGTCCGCAAGAGGTGGAGTTGAGACAGCGCCTTAAGCAGAGACTAGTTTCTCTCCTGAGGGAAGAAGAGGTTTATTGGTATCAAAGATCCAAGTCTACCTGGCTCCTTTAGGGTGATAGAAATACTAAGTATTTTCACCTTGTAGCAAATGGAAAGCATAGGAAGACTAGAATCTTCCAATTAGATCAGGAGGAAGGGGTCATTAGAGGAGAGGAAAATCTTAAGAAGTACATTACCGAGTATTATAAAACTTTGTTTGGACCGCTAGAGAGAAATATTTTCTCGATGATTGAGTCTCAAAGAGAGGATATCCCCAGGTGACATATGAGGAAAATGAAATTCTTAATGCTCAATTTACTTCTGAGGAAGTTAAAGATGCTATTTTTCAAATGAATCACAATAAGGCTCCAGGTCCAGACGGTTTTCCTGCTGAATTTTATCAGGAGTTTTGGGGACTCATTAAGAACGACCTTATGGAGATGTTCCATGAATTCCACAAATGTAACCTAGCCCTCTTTAGCCTAAATTTTGGAACAATTACTTTGTTGCCAAAGCTGAAAGAGGTAAAGCAAATTCAGCAGTTTAGACCGATTTGTCTATTAAATGTGAGCTTTAAGATTTTCTCCAAGGTAGTGACTAATAGGGTGGCTTCTGTTGCACAAAAGATTGTGAGACCGTCGCAAACTGCCTTTATGCCCGGGAGAAACATAATGGAAGGGGTAGTTATCTTGCATGAAACCTTGCATGAAATGAAAATGAGAAAATTTAATGGAGTGGTGCTGAAATTAGATTTTGAAAAAGCATACGACAAGGTTAAATGGGATTTTATACAACAAACTCTCAGAATGAAAGGTTTCTCTGAAAAATGGTGTAAGTGGATTGAAAGTATAATTAGTAAAGGTAGTGTGAATGTCAAAGTTAATGATGATCTTGGGAGATACTTTCAGACTTTGAAAGGGTTGAGACAAGGGGATTCTCTTTCCCCTCTTTTGTTTAATTTGGTAGCCGACATGCTTGCCATTTTGATAGCTAGAGCTAAGGAGAATAATCAGTTTAGAGGGATCATTCCACATTTAGTGGAAGGGGGTTTATCGATTCTTCAATATGCGGATGACACGATTCTCTTTTTGGAGCATGATTTGAATGAGGCTGTGAACTTGAAGTTAGTCTTGAGTGTTTTTGAACAGGTGTCAGGGCTTAAGATCAATTTCCATAAAAGTGAGATTTTCTTGTTTGGTGAGGCTCAATCTTACAAGAAGGATTATGTTCAACTTTTTGGGTGCAAAGAAGGGGTTTTCCCTTTTCGATATTTAGGAATTCCAATGCATCACAAGAGGCTTAGCAATAAGGATTGGATTTCAGTAGAGGAAAGATTTCAAAAGAAACTTGCTAGTTGGAAGGGTAGGCTTCTTTCAATGGGTGGCAGATTGGTATTGATTAATTCAGTACTATCTAGTTTACCATTGTTTATGTTATCTTTCTTTAAAGCTCCTAAAGGGGTGATTAAAAAATTGGATTATTTTAGATCCAGATTTTTTTGGCAATGTGACGAATTCAACAAGAAATATAGATTAGCTAGCCAGATGGTCGGTGCTCAATAAGCCTAAATGTATGGGAGGTTTGGGAATCTTGGATTTGGAATTGCAGAATAGGTGTTTATTAAGTAAATGGTTATTCAAACTGTTAACTGAAGATGGCTTATGGCAAGACTTACTTCGGAGGAAGTACTTGCATAGTAAATCCTTGGCTCAAATTAATTCAAAGGTTGGGGATTCCCAATTTTGGTCAGGATTGATGAAAGTCAAAGAGCAATTCTTGTCTTTGGGTTCCTTTAGAATAATGGATGGGAGAGGTGCTAGATTTTGGGAGGATGTTTGGGTTGGCATCAAAGCTCTTATGGAGGAGTATCCTAATCTTTATAGGATTATCAGAAAGAAAGGTGTCTTAGTAGCAAATGTTTTAGATTCGATCCCTCTTAACATTTCATTCCGCAGGTCGTTGGTGGGATTCGATTTGACAGCTTGGTTTGAACTAGTGTCAAAAGTTGTCAACGTTTCTTTAATACATGGTACAGACAAGTTTAGATGGGATCTTTGCAAAAATGGTATATTTTCAGTGCATTCAATGTATATTGCTTTGATTCAGAAAACTCCATTCCTAGCAAGTGTGTCATTTGGAAACTTAAAATCCCTTTGAAGATAAAAATCTTTTTGTGGTTCTTGAGGTCCGGAGTAATTTTAACAAAGGACAATCTAGCTAAAAGACAGTGGCAGGGTAATATTAAATGTTGCTTTTGTTCTTCTAATGAGACAATTCAACATTTGTTTTTTGATTGCATTATGGCAAGATCTATCAGGAGAACCTTTTTCATTACCTTTGGAATTCAGTCTCCTAGAAATGTATCTACTTTGTTTGGCTCTTGGCTAAAGGGTGTTGATTCTAAGTATAAGTGCCAAATCTTAGTAGGTGCAGCTGCCCTATGTTGGTCGATTTGGTTATATAGAAATGATGTGATATTCAATAGAAATTCTTTTAACTCATTTGCACAAGTTATCTTCAGGGGGACGCATTGGATCAGAAGCTGGTCTCCGCTGTCTAAAGAGGAAGAGAAGGGGTTGTTATTAAAGGGATGCAGTTTGTTAGAGGCTACCGTTTGGGAGTTGTTTTCCAAATTTGGATGGAGCCGGAGTCTTAGAATTGGGGCCTAGTGCCATGTCGATGTAATCTTTTCGTACTTGTTTAATTCATTGTTTGGTTAGTGTGTGCTTGGTTTTGTTGGCTATTGAGTCGTTTGTTCGTTCGTTGTACTTTTGGACTATGTTTCGTTGGCTGTATTCTCCTTGTGGGAAGAGGTCGGATTATTTCCTTCATCTAAAAAAAATATACGTGCCGTTAATCCGCTCCAAAAGTGTTCACTCACATAACGCATTTGCAGTACATTACCCGAACAATTTCGACCTGGTTAATTTCACGCTCAAGGTCGAGCTCACTTACACCTGCATGATCAACACATTTGTACATTACAAAAGAGGTTGGCGTACATCAGAGCTCAGCAAGACCTATCAACCAGCCACCCATGCAGCTAACACGCTCACAGGTGAGATCGCACGATGCCGACTAAGGCAGTGCACCGTCACCGTGGAGCATGCATGCTGCCTACAGCCGGCGACCAACATGGTGAGAGCTTGACTTCTTCATGGAGCGTCGTGCTCCGGCCTCCTCGGGCTGCCGTGGTGGTGCATCGGGTCCGGTCCGGCCGGCACGGAGCGCAACTCCACGCCGACCGCCTGCGCCGGCAGCGACGTCGACGACCACGACGACCCGGCCCTCACGCCGCGCTGCAGTTTTCGATTACCAGAGCAACCACACGTTAGGAGCAAAGCTACGGTCGCGAAGATCACATCTCAATACTAGATCAATATCCGTGCGTTGCTACGAAAAATAAAATTGGTAACGAAACATAAAGGTCAAGCAATAAAAAAATTGTGCTACAAGATCAAACATTTATTTCTTTCGATTACAAAAGTTTTTATTGTTTTTTCTCTGGTATGAATTAAAACCAAATATGTTGTACGTAGCACTGTAACATTTTTTTCGAACACACTGCAACATTTTTTTCCTTCACGTGCAACATTTTGTTACAACGCGTGCAACATTTTTCTTCGACAAATAGTAAAATTTGCTACAGTAAATGGATGTTGCAAGCGTTCAAAAAAATGTTTCACGTGTTGACAGAAAATGTTGCAAACGTAGAAAAAAAATGTTGCAAGAGACGTCCGATAGGATGAACAGAAATCGGACATCCGAGCGCTAGTTTCTCCCCTTTTATAAAGGCTTCTCTCTCCTTCTAGAATCCTCCTATTGAAGCACTTGCCGTAAAATGTAACTTTCCGCAGCCGTAAAATGTAACTTTTGGCTGTAACTTTCGGCAACTGTAAATCAAATCAAATCTTTGTAATAACGATGAATGATATTGTTTCTATATAATCCGTGTGCTAATATTTGGTAACTGTAGATTAGTAAAGGAATTTTTTGGAAAATGATTCGACTATATTTATTCTCTTTGAAATCCTACCCATGCAGATTTCTTTCTTCCTTTTTTTTAACAGTAGTACTTCCGTCATGAACCTCGGTACTCGGCAAACTACAAAGTGGTAAATTGATTTCCTTGGAATGATAATTCAGTTCCAGTTGGATTCAGGTGACATGTGTGGTGCCACAGGAAAATGGAAGGCCCTCAACCAAAATAGAGAAAAAGATGTTTATGAATTCACAGAATGCCCGAATTGCTATGGCCGATTTGTTTGGTCGGCGAGATTGTTGCCTTTGCCGATGGCTTATCTTTTCATATTTCTCGAGTAACTGCGAGAAAGTTGGCTTAGGTCTGATGCTGATTTTCGAGGCGGAGACCGCTCAGCTTTATATCATCGTCCGACATGTAATTCTCCTTTTGGTTTGACCGTTCTTGAATTTTTTCCATCTTGATCGGCTTCTATCTGGAGTGTGCCGATCGTTATCTTCAAAGTTTCCCCTTTTGAACTGGACTGCATGTCAACTTGCCGTGTTGTTTTAGGCTCCTCATCCACGGTCTCTTTTCCTTTGCTTTAGCATTGGACCATGTTTATTGGAAAAGGGTTAACATCCACTTCCATGGCTGGCTCTTCTGCGAATTTAAACCGACCGTCTTCAATGGCCGCTTGTATCTACTGTCGAAAGATATTGCAGTCATTAGTGTTGTGAGAAAAAGAATGATGCCACTTACAATACCGTCGTTTTTTGATTTCGTCAGCCGATGGTATGATATGTCCTTCTGGCAATCGTATCAGCCTTTCTTGTAACAACAAATCAAATATGCGGTCGCATTTGGATACATCGAAAGCGTATTTGACCTCCGACTTACTCTTCGTCAGCTTAAGTGTAACATCCCGAAAAAGTAAAGTAATATAAAAATAAATATTTTAAATTTGAAAATATTTATTTCTGAGTTTCCTTGCCATTATTCGCTTTATTTGGATTTCCTCGGATTTATTCTTTGCATGAAAAATCTAACGAATGGAAATGAAGAATGAAAAAGAGGAAAAGGCAAAAAGATAAAAAGTAAAAATTTATAAAATTGCCATGAGAACCCTGATCATTCGATTAAATCATTTTAGCCGGCAACTGAAATTTTATGCATAGAATAATGAAGAGATAAAATGGAAAGACAACATTTAAATCAAAATAATGTATTGTCAGAATTTACATAAAATAATGGAATCACAAATGGAGTTGGAAATTTTACATAAGCATTATGAATTCAAATCCTTTTGAAAAACAAAGTTTGAAAAATAATATACTTCAATTGATCTCAATCAAAAATTAAAATTCGAAACGAAATTTAATCGTAGTCGCCGACGTGTGGGCCACTCGTTGCCGTTCCGTTCCGTTGACGCATTGTTGGATTTCTCAGTCACTGACAGTGGCTCCAGAGTCTTGCTCCTGAATGCATCGCCCTCCTCAACGCCGTTCGCTCCACTGGCGCCTACTCCCGAAGCTCTGCGCCAGGCGAGCTCGATCACTGCCACGAAGCCATTCCTTCGCTACAAAGCCATTCCTTGCACCCCAGTGTTCGCAAGAGACCTCTTCCTCATTCCCCTCTACTTCCTCTTCACTTCCCCAGCCTGAGGCGCAAGAAATTCCTCTGCACTTCCGCCATTGCCAGGGAGCTCCAGAGCCACAAGCCGAGATCAATTCGAGTGATTGAGCAGCCCATTTCCAAATCCCCTTGAGCTGGAGCATCTCCAAGGCTCAAGCATCGAAAGCCCTCAAGAACATCCAGCTCCTTCCATGCGGAATCAAGCCGCCGCCGAGAGCATCATCTTCCCCAAGGCCGGCCACTGGTGGCGCGCTTCCACAGGCCGTCTCCACCTCAATTGGCGGGTAAAACAGAACCCCTAGCATCCACTCATGCTTACATTGCTGCTGATTTCACCTCTAATGCACTTGTCTTCTTCCTCCACTTTCCACCATTTCATGCAAGACCACCTTTCATTGCGCCCTCGCTTCTTGTCTCTTCCTTGAATCAACACCTCCCGAGTTCCTTGCCGAGCTCTACCTCTGGTGCCGTCGCCCACGGAAAGTCGCCGGGCGCCTCGCCGTGGAGCCCTAGGAGCTTCTCTATTTTTTCTGTCCTCTGCGCAAGGAGGCCATCGAGTTAAGCGTCTCGGGAGGAAGAAGGAGATTAGGCCAGGATCGTTTTCCCTTGGGTAAGCGTAATCTTGAGTTTCCAGTTGATTCCCCGGCCGAAATACATTCAACTATTAATACCATGTGCATTTTAGTTAGAAACCAGATAAATAAATTTATATATTTATCTAAAATCAGAAAGAATCTAAATATGTAAAAGTATTTAGTTTTTGATCTGCAGAGTAATTATTTATGTTAAACTTTGATTAGGATGTTAATGTGGATGTTAATGAGAATTTGTGTATAATAAACCATGAAGAGATGAAATCAATACTCATGAGATGTTAAGATCAGGAGGTATTCAAATATACAAATACATTTAATTTTGAACTAAGTTTAATTCATTTGTTTAGCAAATATTAGTAAATCTTAATATGGCCATTAATAGAAATGCGTGTATGATAGTTCATAAAATCATAAAATATTTTGTGAGAGATTCCTGAAATCAGTAGGGGCTTGTCCATATAAAAATACTTAGAATCGGACTTAATCTGTATTCTTTTAATAGAAGGAAATGTTAATTAAAACAATAAGTAATTAGATAATCTATTGCAATTGAAGTTGAAATAATGCCAAAACAGTTCTAAAACATTTCTAGGATTGCTACCTGCTAACACCTGAAAAATGAATTAAAGATCATGTGTAATGTAGCCGCAAACTCAATATGAAGTTGGCCGATTTGAGGTTGCAAATGTGATCGTTTAGGCTATTTCAGTGATAGATAAAATAACTCGTTTAAATACCAAAATCAGTAAAACTAGTTTAGAAACACTCTACAAAGTTTATACTACCATATTCTGCAAAAATAATCTTATTCCATTAAGGTTTACATATTAATATTGTTAGCCCAAAACCCTTGAGTGCTAACCTGTCATTTCCCTTTTTGGCCGATTCCGATAACGTACACTTTACAATACCACTTAAGCCTTTTCAACAATGAATAGAATGTTGCGTCTAAATCCAAAAGCATATGAAATTGACCCTGTAGCACTCTCCAAAGTATATACTACCCTGCTATGACAAGATAATCTCATTTTGCTATGGTTCGCATATTAATCCTGTAGGTTAAATAACCTTAAGCGATAATTGTTCGCTGCATGTTTTCAACTCGATTTCTTGTAGTGTAAACCTTAATACCATATTAGCATTTTAAGCAATGGATATAATGTATCAGCCAAAGTCTAAAATTTATGGAATCAGCTTAGGGTTGTTATACAAAGTATAAATCATCTCATTATGAAGAAATAACCATACTTCATCATGTTTTGCATACAAATCTTAATAGCTGAATAACCCTAAATGACCATATTCATGAATTCGGTAGAAAAAACAATTGGACTTTAATTGCGAAGTTTGTAAATACCAGAACCTTCTCAGTCATCATGGAAATGTTATCAGTAGCCTAAATCAATAGATTTAACTTGCATGAAACTAATTCTAAGCAAAATCATTTAAAGATAAAGAGCTAATCATTCACGCTCTAACATGATCATTTAAGCCTCTTCAATAACTCGCAAAGTAGCTCATCTAAATCTGAATTTAGTAAAGAATAGTCAAGAATTGATCCTTAGAATATGATCTAGCTACCGTAATCTAAGAAAATATTCTTCTTTCATCTTGCTTTGAATCTGAATCCTAATAGAGCAAAACTCGTAAGTATTAAGAATTGGCAGAACTCATATTGTGAATAGTAAAATCAATGAACTTTGTAACTAATGCTTAATTCTATCAATCTAACCAATTTTAGCATCTTGAATTCGTAAAACAAGATTAATAAATTCATAAAGAGCAATCCCTGTTTCTTTATAAGAGTTTTTATTCGTTCTTTCTGTCTGCTTTCCTTTTTGCCTTTATTGAGGTTTATTGTTTTGCTTTAGTTCCGTTGTTCGACGAGTAGACCCGACGTGTCTAGCTTCGTCGTCATTGTCGTCATCCGCAATTCTCGTCTTCGTCGTATTTGTCAATTAAGCAAGGCAAGCATCCTTTGACCATATTGATCCCAGTATTTTATATTCTTTTTGTGCATCAAATTGTTTCATGCATGCGATTACTTTATGTAAATTGCTATTTTATGGATTGGTAGTTATACTTGTTGTCTCGTGAATCTCCTTTGATGATTATGAATATGTGAACCTTGATAACCATAGATTGAGGTTAGACATCTCTTAATGTCATCTTGGGTATATGCGAACATATTTAACCTGCTTAGCCATGCTTTAGAATCTGAAAAGCAGATGATCATGATTAAAATTGTTTTCCTGAAATGGTTTATATGAAACCTGGATGGTCCTTTTTGGGAAAATGGTTGCTGGTACTTTGATTAAAAACCCAAAAGAAAACTATGTGTTGATGCGGGCGATTATTGGCAATAGCCGGATGTGCGAAAGGAATTGCACGTAGTGTAGGGTGAAGTGTCGCCCGTGTCGGATTAAGGACCGAGCAATGGGACGCTATTGATCCGAGATTTCCGTGCAACCACGAGGGCTATTATGGGGTAGCCTTAGCCTATTAAGTTGTTTGGGCATGGCTTTGTTCTTTGGTAGGCGGGAGCTAGCGCAAGCATTCCGTTGATCGCTTGGGCGGGTTTCACCCCACGCGATTATGCATACTGCCATGTTTAGAAGCGTTGTGTTGTGTGTGAAAGTGGATCCACGGCTTGGGTGTGTGTTTCTAGTTCTATGGCGGGGGTTAACGTCCCGGGCTGGATCAAAGCCATGTCTAAACAATGTAACGGCTATGTATGAACGCCTTGCCGGCACACCTAAGGAAGTGTGTCGTATGGCCTAGCAAAAGGGTGGTTCATTCCTTGTAGGTAAAGTTGTACACCTCTGCAGAGTTTAAATCTAATTGATTAGCCGCGCTCGCGGTTATGAGCACTCGGTGAAGTCATTCCAATGTTAGATGTTTTATTATTTCCAAAAGGGTTGGTATCATTTGTTTTGCAAACTGTGATTTTCGTCGAAGGGCCGACATTGATGGAATTTCAGGAATGTGAATGATTCGTCGCTCACGTCATGGAGGACTGTGAGTGTTACTTATGCTTTACTTATTTGTTATCAATTAAATGCTCTTGCAAATTCCGTTTGCAAATAACTTGTTTTACAATTAAATTTCGCTTTATGCAAATTAACTGTAGTAGCTTCCTTTGAAAAGGCCTGCATATATGATAGGTTTTGCTCAAGTCTTGCTGAGTGCGTAAAGTACTCACCCTTGCCTAATTATATTGTAGGTGTGTGCTAGCGAAGCTTCGAAGTTTGTTCGTCGCAGGTTGCGGGTTCTTCCTTGAAGCGTGTTCTATCTGGAGTTTATGCAGTCGGTTACTGCGGGTCGATTGGGCAAACTACGAGGATATTGCTTCTTTACTGCTATATTTCTCTGAGTTGTATTATGTCTGTAATTATTCGTTTCCGCTTAATCACTACTAGAAAAAAGCACATCAGTGACGGTTCGTAAATGCTATTAGTGACGGTTTTCGAACCGTCGCGATAATGATATTAGTGACGGTTCTTGGCTAGAACCGTCATCGATAATATTATCGATGGCGGTTCTAGCAAGAACAATCATCGATAATGTTATCATTAGTGTTTTTTTGCTAACTGGCAGTTTAAAAACACTAATTTAGAGGGGACTTCCTAGGAGGTCACCCATCCTAATACTCCTCTTGCCTAAGAACACTCAATTTCAGAATTCTAATTGTATTCGGATTTCATTTCCCAGGAGGTCACCCATCCTATTACTACTCTCCATCAAGCACGCTTAACTTCAAAGTTTTTATGAGATCCATTACTCTAGTGGTGGTATGATAACATCTGATATATAATATGTCCCTCCTCCTCTTAACCCTGTGAAGAACCCAAACACTGATTTTCAATTATTTCAAATTAGCAAACTATAGAGGTAATTAGTAAAATTTAAAACTTTCAAATTTATTTTTCATACTTTTGACTATTAATGATGCTTGTAATATAATGTGCTAGTACTATTCACAGAACTTGTAAAAACATCATAACTTTTGACTCGTACCTTCGATTTTGGTGTTCTTGAGCTTTCCGGAATCATCAGACGATAAGCTCTTCGATTATATTTTTTTGGGCTCCGATTCTAGTTTACAAATAAAAAATCCGGGCACTTTTGTTAAAATGGTCATAACTTTTGACTCGTAACTCCAATCGGGGTGTTTTTTGGCTCGTTTGAAAGATAACGAAAAGTAGTACCCGAATTTCATAAGTGCGCCAAAATCAGATGGTCGGATGCTAATGGTTTGTGCGAGTGCGTCTTGTGGTAATTCCAAAAACATCGTTTAGGGCCTCAAAACGGCCTCCGAAGTTTTGAATCTGTTTCGGTCGTTCTTTTCAATTATTGCAAATGGAATATTAGTTTCAATTATTTTAAATGTAATATTATTTAATTTCAATTCTTTCAAATTAGAAGGCAGGAGAGGTAATTAGCAATATTTAAATTTTTCTATTTTTTATTATTTGTGGCGGTTTCAAATTAAAACCGCCACTGATAACATTATCAGTGGCAGTTCTTGGCTAGAACCGTCACTGATACTCACATTATTAGTGACGGTTCTTGGCTAGAACCGCCACTAATAATGTGATTATTAGTGACGGTTCTTGGCTAGAACCGCCACTGATAATGGATTATCTGTGACGGTTCCAGCCAAAAACCGTCACAAATAGTCCCGACATTATTTGTGACGGTTCCAAATAAAAACCGCCACAAATAATCACTTATTTGTGACGGTTGAAAACAAAAACCGCCACAAATAGTCTTCCCACCATTTTAAACTTTAGAACCGCCACAGATAAGTGTATTTGTGACGGTTCCAAAAGAACCGTCGCAAATAAGGCGTCACCTATGTGCTATTTTGTAGTAGTGAATTAATTTGTTGTATGGTTGTGATTCCATTTGTTGAAATGTGCGTGCTAGCTACTGATCCAGGGACTAGTACTGCAAGCACATTAGATTTCCATTTTTGCATTCTGTGTAAAAATGGGGGTCGTTACATTAAGCCATGAGCAGATGAGAGGTTTCTTAGAGCCCTTTATCCACTCGGCTATATTTACGTCTGCTTCATCTTCAGAAGTTTCACTTGAACTATAATCAACCATGTTTATTTTGGCCTTATCCTTGCCATTCCCATTTAATCTAAATTTATCCTAAAATTCTTTACTTAAATATCGGCCCTCTTGCGCCGATACACGATGAAGCAGATGGCCTAGGTCAGAAAACTCCTGCCCAGCGAATTTTTCTTTGAGTGGGGGAATTAATCCTTGAAACATTAAATCGGCTAGCTGATTATCAGGCAATACCACACTAAAGCATCGATTTCGCACTTCTCTAAATCTTCTAATATAATCAGAAACCGATTCGCCAAATTTTTGCTGGACAGAACTCAGATCTGAAATCCTAAGTTCTAGACTACCAGAGAAAAAGTATTCATGAAATCGGCTCTCTAAATCGTTCCAAAAATGGACCGAATTTGGAGGGAGATTTGTGAACCAAGTAAAAGCAGTTCCCGATAATGATAAAGGAAACAGTCTAATTTTCAACCCATCGGACTGAGCCGGTTCGCCACACTGGGCAATGAACCGTCGACATGCTCAAGGGTAGTAACTGAATCATCCCCCGAAAATTTGGCAAAATTGGGAATCCTGAAATTATGGGGGTATGGCATGCGGTCGATATAATCTGGGTACGGCTTTTTATAGCCGATCGTCTTCCCTTTGGGCTGTAAACTGAACTGATCTCTCAAAACCATAGAGATCTAATCAGCCCAATTAATGTTATTAACCGGTGTAGTACCAGAATTGGGCCAATCATGATGAATAGCATCCTGCCCCCCGAGTGCAAACTCGGCCGGTCGGCTTGTCCTAACCGATGGGTACTGACGTTGCCATGGTTCACACCCATCGGCTCTGACAGCTGGAAACTCGAGCAAGGGAATGAAGGGATCTGCATACGAAACTACCCTTTGTGGAATCGAATTTCTTAGTTGGGTTGGTCCTTGGGATTTATGACTTCTATTAGATTCAATCGGCTAAGGAGCAGACTGAACGTAGGTAGTCCCTGACGCCGATGGAGGTATATTAGTTGTATCTAACTTTGCAGCGTCGGTATATGCATGGTAATGAGTGACCATACTCGGGCGAGAGTTTCCCGATGCCAACACAGTGGGTTGAGTCAGCATCAGCAAAGGTGCTGGTGCTGACACTTTTATCGTGTTGGCACTTTGTGCCACAGAGTATACAGGATACGTTGGGAACGGCTGCAATGGATCTAGCAACCCTCTAGACGCTGCCAACTCTTGTGTAATGGTTTTTACGCTGTTTTCTATCATCGGCTTTAGGGTTGTAACCAAGGCCGATGACTGATTGATTAATGCATGATGCACAGATTGCTTAATTATAACAGACAACTCGGCTTGAGCCGGTAGATATCGGCTTACCAAATTTGTTGAGACGCCTGCTTCGCCAAGGGGATTCAATGTTGGAAGCGCCATTTTCTGTGTGACCCCTCGTCGGATTTTTTGATAACAACCCAACATCAATTCTTCCAGCGCGACTTTCCAATCTTCAATCTCCTTGCGTTGCTCCAGAGTCAGATCGTCCAAAGTAGGGACGATTATGGCGTCAGCATTAACGTCGGCTGGTGCGACAGATTTGCCCGCAGTCATCTTTTCGATCTGGTCCCACCGAGCGTGCCAAAAATGTGTTGACACCAAAAATGTGACATAGGGTTTTTGACTGCAACACACCGGGTTCAAGCGTGCCAATCGATTTAACGCTGCAATCGATAAGGAAAAGTCGTGAAATTCGATCTAAGCCGATATTAGAGAATAATCGGCTAAACTGGAATTAGCCAAGGGCCGATCAAAAAGGTAAACAGATCAGCCGATTAAGGCTAATCAGAGAGATAAAGGTAGATAGATTCTGAGAAGGCGATGCGCAACAAAACAGAATAAATCAGACCTGAAGAAATCGAGGACGATCAAACAATCGGCGATACATAACTTTATTTGACCGAGGTCGACTTACAAAAGAGTATTACAAGACTAAAAGCTAAAGGAGAAAAATGAAAACTGGCAGATGTGATTTTGCTGTGGATGCTTCTTCAAGCAGCCTAGGCTCGCCTTATATACCCGTCAGCCGATCCGAGTCCTGTTCTGTTACGATAACACAATCCGAGTCGGCTATGGTTTCCTGATTCCTTGTTTCCAAAGATATATCGGCTCCAGGGAAGTGGTTATGGAGCTCGTTTCCCACGAGCCTAGCTGTGAGTGCTTTGTGTATCGTGCTGGCTTAGCTCTGCACCGCGCGCAGGTAATCAAACAGCCATCTTGCATGCATGGGTGCAGGCTCACGCGATACAACGAGCAACCAAACGCTGGTTCCCTAGCTTCAACGAGTCTGACTGCATGAAACCAGGCAATCAAATAGCCCCTTTGTTGCGCATCCAAAAGCAGCATGTGGCATCTGAATGGTGCTCAACCACAAACGAAGAAGTGATTCTATCTAAACAGTGAACAGCAAGAGAAGTCTCGGAGGGTGATGTTTATCATTGTATGGGAGAGATAGGCATGATGGTAGAGTATATCCCAATATCGATTAAACAAAAAACCTACAAAAGGAGTACAGATGGGAGCATCGCAAAATTGCAGTTCTCTTTAGTTATGTGCTCTTCATTCAGACTTCGGACGCATGCAGCAGGTCCCAGTGGTAGTAGCGGTAGCCTAGACATGGTTGCCGCGTAGGCATTAGGGATGCATTACGATTGGTGGTGCGTTAGGCATTGGTGACGGGGGCGCTCGTCCGAAACCTCGACCTCCTGACATTGACGAATCAGCACATATATAAGCGAGACTCAAAATCAAGATGGAGTTTCGCGCTAGTTTTGTGTAGCGACCTCCATTTTTACATAAATGCAAAAATGGAAATCTCATGTGCACACAGTACTAATCCCTGGATCAGTAGCTAGTACGCACATTTACAACAATTGATATCACATCCATACTCTTTATTACAAATAATAATGGTAATTTATACAATAGAATCTTACAATTCAGAGTAATACAGCAGAAAGAATTAAAGTCTTGTAGTATGCCCATTCAACCCTCAGGCAACTGACAAGGTATAATCTCTAGAAAAACTCGTTAACATCCCCGAATCCTGCGTCGAATAATTCATCGAGCTATTCTGATTCTTCACCTAAAAACCACGAATAAGCAAGGGTGAGTACTTGCGTACTCAGCAAGACTTTTGCAAAACCTATAATATATGCAGGCCATTTCAAAGGAAAGGCTTCTACGGTTAATTTGCATAAAGCCAATTTAAATTGTAAAACAAGTAGTAATTGCAAAACGGAATTTATAAAAGCAAGCAATTGACTGATACGAAAGTAATAAACAAGTAAAGTATAAGTAATAACTCACAGTCCTCCACGACGTGAACATCGAGTCGTTCATTGCCAACACAAGGCATAAATCTGAGACATTACTTTCCAACAAACGTATCCAATCCAGACCATTTAGAAAATACCAAAACTGCTAACTATGTGATGACTTTACCAAGTGTCCATGAACGCGGGCGCGGCTAATCGATTAGTTTTTACTCTGCAGAGTTGTACAGCTTTACCCACAAGATATGACTTAACTCTTTGTGCAATCGATATTAACACACTTCCTTTGGTGTGCCGCAGAGAGTCATGACATAATCGTTACATTACTTAATCCTAACTTTGCACCAGCACGGGACGAAAACCCATACCCTAGAAGAAGAACTCAGAGCATAGAAATGATGGAACTTCCCCAGAAGTACGGCGTACACCGTTGTATCAGCAAACGTGACTCCTAACACCTCGGTGTGGGCGCCCCTCCGAGCAATCCATTAAGGAACAGCTCGTACTACTCCGGCCTACCAATGTGCAAAGCTAGTTTTAAATAACTTAATAGGTTAAGACTGTCCCATACCAGCACTTGTGGTTGTACGGTTATCTTGGCCTGAAAACAACCCATAGTTCGGTCCTTAATCCGATACGGGCAATAATCTCCCCCTACACTACGTGCAAGTCTATGCACCTTCGGCTATTGCCAATAATTTCCCGCATCAAAATATAGTTTTATTTTCATTTTTAACCAAAATACTAATAACCATCATCATGTCTCAATAGTTCCAAGTTTCATTTGATCAATTTTTGCAAGTGATTTATCCCAAATCTAAAGCATGGCTAAGCATAATTATTAACCGTCGCATATACCCAAATTGACATCATATCTTGTCTAACCATAATTCTAGGGTTGTCAAGGTTCACATGTCAATACTAAGGGAATTTCATAAGACAGCAGGTGTATCTACCAGTACCCATAAAGTAGCAGAGTTTAATGAATATACGTATGCAATAAAAACATTTAATGAAAACATTTATAAAACTAGGATCAACATGGTCAAAGGGGTGCTTGCCTTGCTTATTGCTGTTTACATCGAAGTCGTAGTCATGTCGGCATTGTCAACGATGGAAGTAATGACGTCGGGTTCTACACGTCGCGAACGAAGAACATAACAAATAACAAGATTTCAATAAGGACAAAAAAAATCAGATGGAAATCCAAATATAAATAAATCATAGAAAGCAGGCATGATTTTAGATTGGGTTCTTATGATTTTATGTATTCGGATCTTAATTAATTTTATATAGTTAGCAATGATCTGTCTATGAAATTATGTATTCATGTTATTTTATCATACATATTTCTTTAATAACTTTTGAAAATTGTTTCATGAGTTGTATTTATTTATTCTATAATTTCAGAATACTAAATCTTGTGTTTTATTATTTATAATTTCAGATTCATGAAATCAAATTTGCTTAAATAAATTTTGGGCTATTTTCTTGCTTTATATAATAACACAAATATTTCCTATAGTGAACCCTAATTATTTTTGTATATTCAGGTTCCTAATATCATAAGGATTCTAACAAAATTTATTTTATTCAATTTTGAGTTCATATGCAAAATATTTATTTATAACATATTTCAAATACTTTATTTAAATTTGAATTTAAAATTCAAACAGAGTTCAATTTTAAAATATTTTGGCATATTATGAATCTACAGGAATTTATACGAATTTAGGAATTTATTTCACTAAATTTTGATTCTGATTCAAAAGTTATGAGCAATTGAATATTTTCGGGTCTTAAATTGTTAATAAATCAGAAATATTCCAAAAAATGGAAAGTACGCTTTCGTTATGCTTTTACGCTTTCAGTTTGGCCGATTCGGGCTAAAACACCGACAAGCCGGGCCCATCTGGCGAGACTTGAGTGTGTCGTCTTGGTGGCGTGGGCTCAGCTGACAATGAGGCGACACACACGCGATCGACAGACGTGGCCTGGTCAGCGAGGCGGTCTTGCTTCTTGGCATCGCGTGGGGCCATGTATTTGTCTGTGCACAATGTGGTGAATCGGACCCACTCGGCAGAGGCTAAAGAACCGAGCGACTGACATCCGGGCCCCGCATGGCAGCGATAGAAAACAGGGGCGACTGGTTTTTGGCTCGCCGGTGGCAAACGACGGCGAACGGCTTTGCTTGGGTACCACCAAGAGAGTCAGCACCTCCGTGCGCACTCAGGGGACCCATTTGTTGGTTGCGGAACGGCCGGAATTGGTGCGCCACCGTGGGGATGCGGCGGAGGCCATGGCCGGTGAGCAAGGACGTTTAAGCTTAACTCTTTCATGAAATTCTTAGTGGCATGAGCATCAGTGGGTACTAGACATCATGATTGAGCACTTTATTCAAAAGGAATACATGCAGGATGGTGTTCTCACCATGCACGGCTCGGGCGGAGAGATGAGATCGGTTGTGCGGTTCAACGGAGAAGGAAAGCTCAAATTGGCGCCTGGGATGAGTTCCTGTGATCACAAGGAAGCTTCAGCGCAAGTGGTTTAGCTTAATTCGAAGTATGGAGCGTCGCGGAGACAAGCACGGTTTTTGCTGGTTTTTATTGATTTAGTGTTTTTAACTTTTTACTTTTACCATTTACCATATGGTATTTATGGATTTTGCTTAATGATTAAAGCCAAAAATATTTTCAATAATTCAAGGAAATCAGGAAAATGCAATAATAATCACACATAAATTTTCATTTGTAATATTCTCCTTTTGTTTAATTTAGGGCTGTTACAGGCTTTTAATATTGCTATTCATCATTTTCTTAAAATTAGAATGCATGTAAATCAGGAAAGAACATTGTTTTAAACTAAAATTTTTATTCAATTCCATTGTTAAATTCAAAAACTTTTATTTGTCCTATTTTTGAATTTTTCGGGATGTTACATTTTGTTAGTAACCTGCTGGTGGATGGCAAGATGTAATTGAGTTTGTCTACAACTGGTTGTTATGGTTGGGTTCTGTTTTGGTTCTTCTTAAAGTGGTGTTTGGTCTGAATGGTTGGTTGCTACAATATTACTTTTGCCAGTTTCTTGAATGGAACTGGGACATCAAGCATTGATGTCCTTCTGATCTGAAAAAATCAAGATTGGGCTGATTTTACACAATTAATTAATGATCAAATCGTCTATAAGCCCGAGAAAGGCACAATTGATTTGCAGACAACCTGCCATATCATGCATGCATTTTGTATACGTAATAAAACATAAGATATACCTGCAACCACGGTTATGGAAGCAGCAGAAATGAGTGTTGCAACGAGCAGCACCAAGAGGCAGATGTAAGCGCCAGAACACCTACCGTTCCATCCTCACCATCTCTCCCTCTCCCGCTATGCCAAGCTTGCGTTGATCTCCTCTTCGCCGGAGTTGCTCCAGGCTTTTTATAACGCAAGAGAATCGTCCGAGGAAGTGAAGGCTGAAGACCACCGGATGGAAGTCACGTTATAAGTCTACACAGCCGAATTTTCTTCGTCCGAGCACCGTCCTCGAGACGTTGGCTTCGCTGAGTGTTCGCGGCGAAGTCGCGTCGGTATTTTGTACGACTTGTGGAAAAATTATTGTGCTTTACGTCCGGTGCCATCCAACTGCACGAGAATAGTGCGCTAGCTGCGCTCTCCTCACGTCTGTCCATCCACGTGCGTCGCGCCCTGGACTGACGGAACTAGAATACTTTTAAGGTCATTTTCAGTGAGAGTTTCAAGTGAGTTTCATTCTTATTAAATGATATGACGCATCATTATGTTTGGTGACATGGCAAGGTAATTATGAAGAGAGAGTTTCATCTAGATAAAATCTGAGATACACGGTTATCTAGATAAAAACTGATATGACACTCTTAAAAACTGAGAAATAAAACTATGCATTGGGAATGGTCTAAGACGCACATACTTCACACCCATAACTATGTACTCATTTACAATAATTTCGTAACAACCTAAAATATTCTACGTATATTCCTGGGCCGATGGAGCTATCCTTTTGCCGCGCGCCATCGCGTGCCAGCCGGCGGCCGGCAGTAGTACGGTGTCGAGCATGCGTGTACGCGTTCGGCACTCGGTATGAAACGCGTGGTTAATTTGTGTTTGGCAGTGGGAACGGATCGGTAACGGATATCGAACGCGCCCTTCCAATACAATTAGCTTTACAAAAAAAATGTTGAATCGTGTGATTCGAATCTGTTGATTACAATTCAAGATTTTACCAAGTGTTAGTGTGATCCGATCATTAATTCTGCTGATGAAGATGGAAGGATGGCTCGTGGGAGCGTAGGGGTCGGCGCGATGGCCTCTGTGCATGCTCTCGTCCGAGAAACGGTCCATGTAATCGTACGTGCACGCCCAGAGACCAGCCGCTCCATCTGCTGCTCGCCCGAGCCCGTCTCGCCTCGGCTTCCGCCAACCTCGCTGTCAAGCTCAAGCTCACGCCCCTGTGTGGCGTCATCACGGGTCATCGTCGACGACTCGCTTATGCGCGGCACAACCTCCAGCAAGATAATAAGCCTGCTCCGCAACACCGGTGCGAGAGGTGCACATGTGCATTGCCAACTTGGCTTCCGTCCGCACCACCCGTGAAGCATCGACCACCTTGGCCAGATGCCAACCGAGCCAGCCGCACTTCGCCTCCAGGCCGCCGCATCGCCAACGCCTCGTGGCTGCTCGTGCAAAGATTCAAATCTCATTTTTCTCTAAATATCGTCCATGACTGGAGAATAAAATCTCAGTGAGATTTAAAAATTTCAAACAAATTCTGAATGAACTGCAAAAACGGATTTTCAAATTAGGATTTTAAAACCAAAATTTCGACTGGTTTAGCCGAGATCTCGGCAAAATTGCGTCGAGTGAAAAATAGTACAAATGAAGTTGAAATTTTTTTGAGGTACCTGACATATTATTAATGTCTCATAAAATTTCAGATAATTATCAAATGATAATAATTTTTAAAAATTCAAACATTGCAACTGTCATGATAAAACACTGACTTACAAGATTGAACCGAATGAAAAATGAAACAAACCATGATAGAAAATTTTGAAAATATTTTTGAATGGTTATGATGCATCATTAATATTTCCATAAAATTTTCAGGTGATGATCAAGCTTCATTAATTTTTAAAAATTCGTACAGTGCTACTATCCTCATAAAAGCCATGCAAATTTCAACCAAATGAAAAATGGTACAAACCATGTTAGAAAATTTTGAATTTTTTTGTGGATATTTATTATGTATCATTAATTTTTCTATAAAATTTTCATATGATGATCAAGCATTGAGAAGTTTAAAAAAATCTGACAATGCTACATCCTGATAAAAGCCTCATGATCAATACATAGATTTGCTTTAATAAACTAAAAAAGGTTTAAAATTTCTAAAATTCTTTTAGAAGGGTTCTAAGGAAGTTTTTAAGATCTCATAAAAATTTTGAATCATGATCACACTCCAGTGAATTTATAAAATTTTTACAAGTGCACTATACCATTTATGTTCTTTCTGTTTTTGATTTTTGAAATATAACAAATGAAGTTTAATGCATACATAGATTTGATTGAACAAACAAAAAATATTAATTATTTTTAAAATTTTATATAATAATACTGATGAAATTCTTAAGCTCTCATAAAATTTTGGATCATGATCACATTTGAGAAAATTTATAAAATTCTGACTATGTTACAATCCCAATTATATTCATTTGGTTTTTAATTTTTTAAGGATAAAAATGAAGTTAAATTATTTTTAAAATTTTTATATAAGATGCTACACTTCTTAATATGGTATCATAAATTTTTACATCATGAAAAAGAATATAAAATTTTATAAAAATCCAAGAGTTTTTCTCAGCTTTTAAAAAATGTTTCAAAAATTCAGTTTTTCAACGAATTTTTATAGGAGATGACCTTATTAAGGATTATTAATCAATTTTAAATCAAATCCAATTAAAAATGGCAAAAACCGATAAAAAACCCTAAGATCTCGGCAAGGTATGGTGAGATCTTATCGAGATTTTCGAGATTACTGTAACAATTTTATTTTATTTTAAAATTTTTACTCCGTCGGTATTTCAAAACTTGTTCACCTCCGGTAAGCGAGATCTCACAAAATTTTGGCTAGATTTTAATCCTTCTGCCTGTGTGAAGCAAACGACCAAGTCTCTAGAGAACCAACAAGTCACACAACCTTTTTATGTTCAATTGGATTCCAACGGGATCCATAATCAGATTTAATTCAGCTTTTAGGTCACGGCTATGGCTTCTGGAGTAATCTAGCTCGGCTCCGTTTCTTTCGAGTCACACAACAGTGCCATCAGCTTCAACATTTTTGAGCTCATCTACTCCGACTTCCAACTTAACTCTCACGGCTCCGTTTCTTCTTCCAATGGCTTCCAATTTTCAGCAAATTTTGCTAAGTGCACCCGCAGTGTACCAAAATGTACCAAAAAATTGCTACGTGCACTTGAAGCATTCCAGACTTAAATAAGAGCCGTTCTCAGTGGACGTGAGGAAAGAATTGCTTTATATCCCAGTGACTATTTCAGTGCCAACAAAAGTGGAATTTTATTGCAATTCTAATTATTGGCGAAATATTCATGCATAGTTCAGATTTTTATGCCTATTATTTTGTGCACAATATTTGGCGGGATATTATGCGCAAATTTAGGCTTTTATGATTATTATTTGGCAGATTTCATTCATTGCAATTAATGCTTTTATGCATTTTTGAGGGATTTTATTGCAATTCAGGCGGAATTTATCACTGGAGATTTATTTGACGTTTTGTCATCGATTTATCATTGGCGGAATTTATCTTTGGCAATTTGTTTGATGTTTCATCGTCTACATTGAAGACTTTGGAGAAAAAATATCAGCTGAGGAGACAATTGATTTTGGTGTTTCATCACTGTTAATTGGAATTTGGTGTTTCATCACCATTATTTTCATATTTTATTTACCGTTTGGATACGTTGACCATTATTGAAGTTTTGGCAACGTTTATTTGGAATTTGATGACACCCTGATGATAGCATGATACTCTTCGGAGTTTTTCTAGTAAAGGTTTTGCTCTAATATCAGTTTGAGATAAAGGTTTGAAGTGCAAGAATGAGTTGTTTTTGTGTAGATACTACAATGTTCTTTTTGTTGCCTTTACTCAATATGAGGAATCTACTGCAATTTATACTCTATTGATGGCACAACAATTTTTCTTCATCTTGGCATTTTTTTGAGTAGTTTCAACCATGTTATAGATTTTCAGTAGGTAGTTTATTGAATTTTATGTTCCACGTGGAGCATGCCAAAAATCCATAATATGCGTTTTTCACTATCTACCTAGCACCTCAAGTGATGTCTTGGTTTATACCATTTGATGATTGCGTGTTTGTTTCAGGAGGTTAGTTGCACAGACTCAGACTTTAATGGGGTTATGAATTCTTGAAGATCCAGATTCTCGTCTGCTTTGTTAATAGCTGTGTTGGATTGACTGTTTCGGTCTTTCTCTTGACTTATTGGTGGTTTGTTCAATCTTACTTCGTGAGAAGTGTTTGGATAAGACTGTCCTAGTTTTTATACCTATTGAGGTTTTTCATACTACAAGTATTTGGATTAATTGTTCCGGTCTTTCTTGTTCAGTAGTCTTGTGGACTTTTAACGCACTTGTATTTATGTGCTTAATTACCTTAGGGCTTTCTGGAAACAATTTTATTATAAATTTTAAGTTAAGGGGAGATTTGTTGGAGATAACTCAATATCTCAACTTATCATATCTTTTGGTTCTATTCAAATATGTTGTTAGTCTAAGTCGTCTGCAACTAGAAATCTTTGGCTATATAAGCCAACCCCTTGTACTTATAATTTTGAAGCATTATAGTGGATTGTTTCTCGTAATTTTTTCCCGCAAGGATTTTTCCACGTTAAATCTTTGTCTACATTATTTGTCGTGCATCTATCCTTAACAACCTATATATTGAACCATTTTTATTTTCTCCCAGGTTTACTAAAATGGTTTCAATGTCATATTAGGCTTGTTTTTTTGTAACAATTAGATATGTCTTATCTTGAAATGTGATTTTTTAATCATATTTCATGAGCTTCCGGTGATCATGCCACAGCAGTCAGACCGTGTTTACGAGGTCTGCTGACTGCTGAACATTCGTATGACCTCACTTTGTCTAATTGAAATATATGGTTTTAAAGGTCTTCAATGATATCGATGCCTGCCATACTAATTGATCCTGCAAGGCTGCAACTACTAAATTTTGGTTACTATCAGGGGTGGAGCCAATGGTCGGTACGATTGGGCCGTGGCATAACCAATGCTCCGGCCCACTAAGTATTGTTTAGCCCTCTGCCCTATAGCCCACGACCAAAAATGTTAGAAGGCATAAGCCTGACATAAAGAAGAAGTAGAAAGGTAATATTCTCTGAACTATTGCAAAACCTTATTACTATCTTCGTATATATTGCACTACAGGAATCCTGGAAATTTTCGTGAGCCACAAGCCCACGAAAATAAGGCCATTACCGATGAAAATAGTAATTTTCGACGGCAATAGCCTTATTTTCATCGGACCACGGCCGTCGAGAGATAAGGAGCGAAAGTTAGCTTAATTTTAAATCGACAGCAAGCGAAAGTTAGTTATTTTAAATCGGCGAGAATCTTGCCAAGCGAAAGTTAGTCTTGAAAGCCACAATTTTAAATTAAGCCTGGCAGCCGACGCGAAATAATTAATTTAAATCGGTTTTCTTCTAGCCCACGAAAGTTAATAAGGTTAATTTTAAATCGGTTCACGTTTAGCCCACGAAAGTTAATAAGGTTTATTTTAAATTAAACTTACTCGCCCATGAAAATAAATAAGGTTAATTTTCATCGGTTTTTCTGCCCACGAAAATAAATAAGGTTTATTTTCATCGGTTTTTCCTAGCCCACGAAAATTATTCTGGAGCTGACAAAAAAAACAGCCCAGTAAACCCATTTTTCATACAGATTTAGACATCATTCATAACAATACATATATCATTCATTCATTCATCCACATATATCATTCACCCACACATATATATCATTCAAATATCCACATATATCCTTGCACACAGATACCACCATTCAAAAGATCAACTGAACTGAAGCATTAACAACCAAGGTTCAGAACATCATATACTCAGCTTAGACATACAAGCAGTAGAGAATTTCACACGAATTCACCTGCCATCAGCGACTTTTGTCCCACTAAACGCTAACAAACACTTACACCCAATGAGAAACACTTCATCCACATCATTATGGATACGATTCAAATACAGTTCGGCTTGTGTTCTAAATGCACATACTGCTAGTCATACACATAATATCATTCATCCACACATAATAATATCATTTCACAGATTATTACCAAACATCTCAAGATTACATATCACGAGGGTCATTTGAGTTGTGGCCGCTACCTGCGGAGCCAAATAGGTTTTGAACGAATTGAGATGGCCTCTCGGAATCCTAAAGATCAAAATTCACGATTAGTCAAAAAATTGTGGGAAGTAATAAAACTAACCAAGAATATGACAAGTGACAAACGAACATGCTCTGCAGGTGCTGCTAGCTGTGGCGGCGGAGTTTGGTAAACCTGGGGTGTATTTGTCCCCGATCCCTACGATACAGTAGACCAAATTTAACTAGATTAGAGTAAGTTTAGCTAGATTGACCATATATCGCTAGAAAAGACCAAGTTTAGCCAACCTGAGCTGCAGGAGAAGGTGTCGGAGGATACATCCCCCATTGTGGCGATGGTGGTGGCGGCTACTATGGTGGAAAGACAATGGTCTGGCCCTGCTGGAACATTGCCTGTAAATGCAATATGTCAGTTTCAAAGTAGAAGGAACAGGATAGATTTTGTCTGTTCCCTCTCCAATCAAAAACCTTTTCTCAACTATGCATTGAAGGGACATAACATAGCTAGCTGAACTATTACACTTAAAGTAATGAATCATTACACTATCAAAGTATGGGGAAGAGTAATGAATCATTGCCTTTGAGAGTGTAGATAACAGTAAAACTTGGTCTAGTGCTATATGTAAGCAACCAAGGGCAATTGAGATTAATTGTAGGAGGCCCTTTGGAGTTAACTATGAACACAAATGCTAGTTCTGCTGAAAATCTTTATCCACGCTCAGGGTTATGCCGTCGAAATCTCGTTTGGACCCCGTGGCTCGTCATAAATACCACGCTCTATCGGTCACTCCGAGGCTGTCCAAAAAAGGGACAATTTCGGACCAGCAGATCTCACATGTGTGGCGTGCCGGTCCGGAACGGGTAACACATAGGTTTCGTGACACTAACAGCGTAATTTGGAAAGGTAAGTATTGAAGAACATGCATATATGAAATAAAATGTATGGTCAGTCAATGTAAGACATGTACATTGTATTATTCAGCTTGTCTAACCATGTAGTGGTAAGGCTTAGTCTATTTATTTATTTTTAATGGGAAAGCCTTAGAGTAATTATTGAATGCTCTTGATTTAAATTGTAGATTTAGATTGAACAGTTTCAGTTGTCATATATTCTAGTACAAGAATAAATTCAGGATAACCATACGGCCATACATGCATGAAACCTGTATATATACGCGCACACAACACAACACAATTTGGCATGGTTAATCTGGTGATATACTATGTGATTGAACAATGAAATCCCACTAGCTAGACTCGGCAAACCCTGTTCGAACCCTATAGCTTTTTGGCCAACCGGAGTGTTCACCTATTCCATTCCATGTATTCCCTCCACTGGCGCCCTCAGGTAATCAGAAAAACTTATCCCAATTGTGAGTTTAGGTGAAGCAATTTTGAATGGAAAGAGTCCAATCAGTTATCAAGTCATTTGGTATTTGGATTTTTATCCTAACCGCCGTCCGATCTATCAAAACTCGGTAATATAGTTTTGAGGAAACCATGGTAGCACCACTCGTGCAATCAAGCGGCTCATATCAGAAATCAACACTCACATTCTCTGACTTGTGCCGCATAACATGGCTGTCACTGGTGGGTGCTCTACTGAATAAAAACGAGAGCCTTCTGAAAATGCAGACTCCAAATGCAAGTTCAGTTTGTCTTCTTGGTTTCGTCTGGCATTGTGATGAATCATATTGTTAGGAACTTAGCCAGTGATGAACAGAACTAAAGAAAGCAAAACTAATTCAGACTACTTTAAACAAAAAATAACTGTTTGGAAAGATGGCGTTATATGCCTTTCATTGCAATCCAAAATCGCAATGAAAACAACACTTCCTTCTGGATTGTAATGATATTAGCATATCACTTGTGAGATCCAAAAGGATTATAACTGCACTAAACTTGAAAGTTTCAATTTCAAGCACCACAGACGCAACGTTAGCAGCAAAGACCTAGATGATGTTGCGCTGGAGAAGCAATTTAACGAGATACTGGGTTAAACATCGAATATTTATACCAAGAACTATTTCAAAATGATTCGTAAATGAAGGAAACATTTATACCAAGAACTATTTCAAAATGATTTCTCAAACATTTCTAAATGTGTAGTATTTCAAAATGTCAGATGCTGCTCACTTTTCTCGGAAGGAAGAACAACGACGATGTTGACGACGCGGCGGCGTCGGGGTGGTGGCAGGGGCGACAGCGCATCGGGCGGCAGGGACGACGGCTGTGAGACCCGTTCGATGAACAGAACCTCCATGTGATTCTTGTGCTATTCCTGGATCGATAGCTAGCACTCACATGTTTACAACAATTGGAATCACAACCACACCACAAATAATTACAGCGAAACTAATATATTAAAAGAAGCTTACAAATAAAGAGATTAGCAGCAAAGAAGCAATATCTTGTAGTTTGCCCATCCGACCCAGCAGTAAGCGACAAGGTATAAACTCGAGATAGAACACATCGAAGAAGATCCGCAACTCGCGAAAAGAAACTCAAGCCTCGCTAACTCAACTACCTACAATATAATTAGGCAAGGGTGAGTATTTTACATACTCAGTAAGACTTGAGCAAAACCTACAATACATGCAGGCCATTCCAAAGGAGGCTACTACAGTTAATTTGCATAAAGCGAATTTCAATAGTAAATCAAGTTATTTGCAAATGGAATTTAAAAGAGCAAGATTAATTGATAGCAAATAAGTAAAGCATAAATAACACTCACCGTCCTCCACGACGTGAGCGACGAATCGATCATTGCCATCGCATGGCATATATCCAGTTCTTTGTCCACACAGGGCTGTAATGATACCAATACTTGCCCACACAGGTATAGCATTGGGTCATCGTGGGGTAAGCTAACTTGTAAAATAAACCTTTTGAAAACCAAAGCTAACATTGGAATGACTTCACCAAGTGCCCATGATCATGGCGCGCTAATTAATTAGATTTAAACTCGCAGAGGTGTACAAGCTGTACCCACAAGGAATGATCAACTCACCACGTCACCGTGGATCGCCATACAAGAGTATGCGAAGGAGCGATCATACATAGCCGTTACATTACCTAGACATGGCTTTGATCCGGCCGGGACGTTAATCCCCGCCAGTAGAACCGAAACACACACACTACACGTGGTTCCTTTTCACGTGGTGGATCCACTTTCACACACTCAACACAACGTTTCTAGACACGGCGATGACACCATTGCATGGGTGGAAACCCCTCCAAGCAGACCAAACTGGAATGCCTGTGCTAGCTCCCGCCTACCAATGAGCAAAGCCATATCTAAATAACTTAACAGGCTAAGGCTACCATACTCACCCTTGTGGTTTGCACGGAAATCTTGGATCAATAACGTCCCATTGCTCGGTCCTTAATATGACACGGGCGACACTTCACCCTACACTACGTGCAATTCCTGTTGCACAACCGGCTATTGCCAATAATCGCCCGCATCAAAACATAGTTTTATTTTGGGTTTTTAATCAAAATTACCAACAACTAACAGTGCCATTTCCAAACATTTTCAGGAAACAAATCGGATTTGATTATCTGCTTTATTGATTCTAAAGCATGGCTAAGCATGATTATGTAATCGCATATACCCATGATGACATTAAGTAATGCCCAATCTTTAATCTATGGTTATCAAGGTTCACATGTTCATAATCATCAAAGAAGGTTAATGAGACAACAGGTATATCTACCAGATCCACAAAATAGCAATTTACATAAAGTAAACGCATGCATAAAAATAGTTTAGCAAAACAAAGTATATTACATACTGGGATCAATATGATCAAAGGGTGCTTGCCTTGCTTAATCACTGTTTACGACGATGACGAAAGTCGAAGATGACGGAGGCGACGATGGAATCAACAACGTCGGGTTCTACACGTCGATCAACGGAGAATATAGCAAATAATAAACTTCAATAAGGGCAAAAAGAAAGGAGATAGTAAGAACAAATAAAGATTCTTCACAAGAAACAGAGATTGCTCTTTATGAATTTATTACTTTTATTTTACGAATTCAAGACGCAAAAATAAGTTAAGATTATAATAATTTAATCATTTCAGGTTTAACAGATTCTTGTCCCATTTGATTAGATTTAGATTCGAAGCAATATTTAATCAACATTCTAGTTATAAAAAGTTAACCTGTTGATTTAGGCTACTAGCATTATTTACATGATATTTGAGAAGGTTCTGGTGATACAAATATCATAACAACTGATTTCTCATCTAAACTCAAAGTTCATTCATTCATATTACGCACTTATGTAATGTGAATACTTAGGGTTATTAAGCTAATAGAATTAATATGCAAATCTCGGTGAAATGAGATTACCTTTTCATATTAGAGTGGTATATACCTTCGAGAGCGCTACAGGGCTAATTCCATAAGTTTTAGGATTTAGACGCGATGTTGTATTTATTGTTGAAAAGGCTTAAGTGGTATTGTTAAGTTGACGTTATTCGGAATCGGCAAGAAAATGAAGTATGAGATTAACACTTAAGGTTTTTGAACTAATAAGATTAATATCCAAACTTTAATGAAATAAGATTCTTTTTATAGAATATGGTAGTATAAACTTTGTAGAGTATTTCTAAACTCATTTTACTGGTTTTAGCATTTAGATAGATTATTTTATCTGCAGTTGAAATAGCGTAAATGATCATATTGAAAATCTTAAATCGGCTAAGATTCAGACTTCATTTCCAACTATACTACACATGATCTTTGATTCATTTTCCAGGTGTTAGCAGGCAGCAACCCAAAGAGTGTTTTAAAGTTGGTTTGACATTATTTTGACTCTAATTGCAATAGATAAACCATTTACTTATTGCCATAATTAACATTTCCTTTCATTAAAAGAATGCAACTTAAATCTTATCTTACATATTTTTACATACATGGATCTTTACTGATTTCAAGAAATTAATACAAATTATTTCCTCATTTTATGAGCTTTTGTACTGTTACTTTTATTAATGACCATAATAAGGTTTAATGAGGATTAACAAATAATTAATTTAAACTGAGTTGAACATTTAAATATTTTTGTATATTTAAGTTTATTATGATCAGAGGCACATAAAAATTTATTTAATTATTTTAGGATTTATATTTTCCATATGTGTAATAATATCCATACTAGTGTGTTTATATCATTTTCAATTTTTAATAATCATTCTATGACTCAAAAATTAAATGTTTTTGGATGTTTGAATACATCTTGATCCTAAAATCTCAGGAATATTGATTTCATCATTTCATTACTTATTATGCACAAGTTCTCATTAAAAACCATATTAGCCTTATAATCAAAGTTTAATATAAATAATTATTCTGCAGATCAAGAATTAAATGTTTTTACATATTTATATTCTTCTTGATTTTATATGAATATACAAATTTATTTCATTGAAATTGAATTAATAATTCAAAAGATATTCATACTTGCATAATTAATCCGGTTGGAAAATAGCTGGGAATAATTGAAATACGCTTTCTGAGTATTGAAAACGCCTTTTACCATTTCACTGGGGTTCTCCTGAGACACCGACATGACTGGCCCACATGGCGGTGAGGGAAGAACAGAGGCATGGCTTGCGGTGGCTCGCCGGCGACGGGGATGGCCGGAGCCGGCGAATGGGTACCACTACGGGCTTGAGCTGGTCCTTGCACACCCAGGGAAGGTCTCGAATCGGCCGGAGATGAAGCGGAGAGGTGCGCGCCCGAGCTCGAGCGGCAGCTCTAATGGTGGCTCGGTGGCGGAGAAGAATTTGGGCGCGAGGGCTTGAATCGATGGCACTAATAGCATCAGGGGATTACACTGGTTCTATTTTTCAGGTTGGATTTGAGGAAGAAACTCCGAGGAGCTCCACCCACGGTGGCCGGCCATGGAGGAGACAGGCGCACGGTGGCAGGGAGATTCCACATGGGAGAGCTCAGATGTTCTTGAGGGCTTTTACTCAGCAGCTTGTGAGGATGCTTTGGCTCAGAAGAATTTGGAAATGGGTTGCTCAATCTCCCGATTTGAGTTCGGCTTGGAGCTCTGAAGCTTGCGGCAATGGAGGGAAAAGGTGCGGCTCAGTTGAGCAGAGGAAAGGGAAGGTGAGGGGAAGTTTGGGCGCCGCTTCGGTGACCACAGTGCGCTATTTACAGCCGTGGGGGAGAGGCGAATTCGCGCCAGGTTGCGCTCGGCCAGGTGAGCTTCACTGGGCGAGTTCTTCACTGGATGGAGGCTCCACCATGCGCGACAAAAGAGAACAGCAGCAGCACATGGCGCGGGAGAGCTGGCTCGAGGTGTGGCGCCACGGGATTGCTCGGTCAGAGGAGGAAGGACAGCAGCTGGCGAGTTGATACAGAGAGAGCATGTGAGTGAGCGAGCCTCTGCTCGGTGAGGACGAAGAAGGCTGACCGGTGGGACCGGGCCCACACGTCAGTGAAAAATGAAGGAACCGCCTCAACATTTGACCGGCAGATGCACTGAACTGGCGTCAATTTGATAGCTATCCCTTGGCAGAGATTTTTTCTAAATTTTTCTACACACTCTCCTGGTAGTAGGTAAAGTCCAGGTAAATTTTTAAGTCAAAATTCTTCTTGTAGAATTAATCAAAATTCTGACATTACACTGCGCTCAAAATTCCTTTTTCTGTATTTGAATTTGCAGACGATTCAAATATTTTTATATATTTTTGAAACTTTGTTTTTCAAAGGTATTTAAGCTAAGGATGATTATGTAAAATTTTCAACTCCAAATATTGCCACAATATTTTATACAAATTCTGACATTTCATTTTTCAGCTTTTATCACTTCCTGTTTTCGAATTATCTGGAGACTTATCCCATCTGATAATCTTCTGATATTTTTACCAGAGGTGAATACTGTATCAAGGGTATTTTGGTAATTTTATCAGCTGGAGATAAGGTCTGGATGTTTTTCATGATTTCGGACAGTGCTCTGTTTCTAGTCAATTTGGCTATATACTTCATTTTCATTATTCAAATTGATATTCATATATTTTGATCAGTGCGTAAATTGGTTTATACACAGATTTTGAATTCAGAAAATAAATTCTTCCCAACTTTTCTTTTGTTCTTTTGATTTTTCCCATTTTCTTTATTTATCTTTGCAATGCAAAAGTCCAAGAAATCAATTAGGAAAATCATAAATTCAATAAAACTCAAGAACATTCAAAATGCAAATTCACATTATAATAATTCACTGTTTTATAATTTTCGGGATGTTACAACGGCGGCGTCATGGGGGGGGGCGGCGTTATGTGTCGCGAGGCGGTGGCGAACGCCATGGGGCGGGCGGCGACTGAGGAGTGGGGCGGCGTCGTCTTGGCGTCGGCGGCGGGTGGTATGCAGGGGCGGCGGCGTCATGGAGATGAGCACGAGTGGAGTGAAAGCAGCGTGAAATTGCCGAGCCGAGCCGAACGGGACTTGACTAAGTCGTGCTATTTTCGTGGGTTTCTATCAGCCGACGAAAAATAAGTAAGTTTCGTCGGCCCAACCTAGCCGACGAAAATTAGAGACGCCACGTAACCCTAACCCGGGGTTTATTTTCGTGGGTTTCTCTTAGCCGACGGAAATTAATTAAATTTAAGTCGACCACGTACCAACCGCGAAAATAAGTAGGGTTCACGAAACCCTAACCCGGGTTTACTTCAGAGAGTTTCTCTTTCTTCGACGAAAAATAATTAACTTTCGCTCGGCTATATAGAAGTTTATTTAAATTTAAACCATAACTTTCGTCGATCGATTTTGGCCGTCAGTAAATAAATTAAATTTCGTCGGTTTTCTTAAAAGCCGATGAAAGTGAAATTGGTAACGAAAATTTTCACGATTCATCGTAGTGTTATGCTTTTGATACATTTTATGTTATATGTTGCCTTACTATTTTTTTTAAAGTTGGACCAATCTTACCTAAAAAAGGAAAACTTACATACCCACGTGGTACCGCATGCATGGTTTGCTATTGTGGCTGACAGTGGCACCTTCCATGCTCCCCTATCACTGAAGGATCTACTGCGCTCCTCCTCCGTTGTACCGGTCCTCCCACCTGCAACAGCCATGCCGTGCATGCCACCGTCTCTCCCGTATTCCCCCTCCGCAGCTCCCACTCCCGTGACATACGTCCGAGGCACCTCACCTCCCATGCTCCGTGGGTGTGGTAGGCGACATGTGTCGCTGCCGCGCCTTCCGCTATGAGAGAGAGGCTAGATTTGTAATTTTTTGGTGAATGATCCATTTTGCCAAAAAAAAGAGGGAGAGAGTAAGGTACAGTCAAAATAGTGGTCACTTGGTACATAGAAGATCCACATCTTTTTATATACTAATTGAAGGTCCTTCTAGAGACCTCCACGTTAATCAGGAAATGCTAAAAATCTAAAAAAAGAAAAATTGCTAGAAAATCCCACATTATTCTAAAAACAGAGAAAATCATGGTCATCCAATCTCCTTAATCATTTTCATCCACGACTTAGATCTATTTATCTATTTATAAAATATATATGGTAAATTAGAGTACCATGTGAAGGGAAAGCTTTACTTTCCTTATCTACTCACCACATCTTCAAGCGTTTAATAAATGAGTAATGACTTAAAAATAGAAAGTAAGATGAGAAGATATTATTGTCTGCGTTACGGTTAGACCATGTTTGGATTCCTAGGCTAATTGTTAGCTTGCTAAAAATTAGCTCTAGTCTATCCAAACAAGAAGACTAATAGGTGGGCTAATTTTTAGCCAACCCCTCAGCTAACAATTAGTCTATTAGCTAGTGGGTGGGAGCTAATTTGGGCTAATAGCTGGTAACACGCTGGAAAAAGTCTGAAATACCCTCTCAAAAAGATGTGAATCATCGGCTGTTATGAGGGGCAAACATGACTTTTCTAAGAAATTAGTCCAACTATTAGCCATGTATCCAAACAGCCTTAGGCTAATTTTAGATGGGCTAATGATTAGCTAGCTAACAATTAGCTCTAACCATTAGCCTGCTAACAATTAGCTTTAACCCATTCAAACATGACCTTAGATCTATTTATAGAAATTGCTAGATGACTAGTGGAACTAATCAACAATCAGCCGGTGGTACGCCGCAATTGTCGATCGGCGGTGAGCATGGGAGAAACGCGTTCTTCTGCGTGTGTTGGCCCTTGGGGACGGAGGGAAATATTTATACCAAGAACTATTTCAAAATGATTCGTAAATGAAGGAAACATTTATACCAAGAACTATTTCAAAATGATTTCTAAAACATTTCTAAATGTGTAGTATTTCAAAATGTCGATGCTGCTCACTTTTCTCGGAAGGAAGAACGACGACGATTTGACGACGCCGCGGGCGGCGAAGCTTGGGCGTGCTGGGGACGACGGCGGCGTCATGGGCGGAGGCGTCATGGGACAACGGTGGCGCCGCGACGGGCGGGGCGGGGCGGCGTCGTCTTGGCGTCGCGGCGGCGGCAAGCGTGGGGCGGGTGTGGCGGCGGCGGCGGCGAGCGGGCGGCGGCAGCGTCATGAGGAGATGAGCGCGGGAGTGGAGTGAAACGCGTGAAATTGCCGAGCCGAGCCGAACGGGACTTGACTAAGTCGTGCTATTTTCGTGGGTTTCTATCAGCCGACGAAAAATAAGTAAGTTTCGTCGGCCCCAACCTAACCGACGAAAATTAGAGCCGCCACGTAACCCTAACCCGGGGTTTATTTTCGTGGGTTTCTCTTAGCCGACGGAAATTAATTAAATTTCGTCGGCCACAGCCAACCGACGAAAATAAGTAGGGTTCACGAAACCCTAACCCGGGGTTTACTTTCGTGGGTTTCTCTTTGCCGACGAAAAATAATTAACTTTCGTCGGCTATATAGAAGCCGACGAAATTTAAACCATAACTTTCGTCGGGTGATTTTGGCCATCGTAAATAAATTAAATTTCATCGGTTTTCTTAAAAGCCGATGAAAGTGAAATTGGCCGACGAAAATTTTCACGATTACTGTAGTGTTGTGCTTTTGATACATTTTATGTTATATGTTGCCTTACTACTTTTTTTTAAAGTTGGACCAATCTTACCTAAAATCCTAGCTACGCCACTGGTTACTATACACCCTAATCAAATTCTTAGTCAACAAACTGGTTAAAATGTTCAATGAGTTGACGTTAGATATATGGATATTCTTCCCTGAATTTGGAATTGCCTCTCTGTTTATCGATTCCGTAGATGATTGTGTTAATAAAGTGAAGTCCCTTTTACAGTTTTACCGTAAAGTGACCATTGTACGTGATGCATTTTCTTACATTTATTCCTACTAAAAAAATCAGCTGGAACTTCCTGATGTGAATATTCTGGAAACCACTTGTCTATGCTAAACATAAGCACCGTTTTGTCTGTTGTTGAGCTATAGCAAAACCAAACGTGAAAGCAGTGCAACCTAGCATTTTTTTTTTTTTGAAAGTGAAGGCAGGAGCTCTACCGATTGTATTAAAGAAAGAGTAGAACAAAGTCGTTTACAAAAGCCTTGAACAACATATGGGCGACATGCCCCGCCTAGCTAAACATAATTGAGAAACATCCGGACGGCATGCCCTGCACAGCTAAGCAAATTTGAACAACACCTAGGCGACATGCCCCACACGGGTAAGCAAAAACGCGAGAAGCAACGGTCCGGGTGGAAAAACACCGATGAGAGCGTGAACGGCAGCGCCTACACGACACGAGAAGAAAAACAGTCCGTCTATGGACGTCAGGCCGCCGCAAAGGCAGCGGGCAGCCACGCGGTTACAGCAACACAGAGCCGGGCATATAAGACATTTTCTAGACTAATTTCAAAAGAGGCGCGAAAAAACATAGTTTTGCCTTTGTGTCAAATTAAAGCTGCTCACTTGCTCGTGATCGTACTCATACGGCTTTATTCCACATTGTCGTGATCTCAGCCAGACTGAATAATAGCACAAGATGACTTTGGAGTCAAATTGTTTACGTAGTATTTGTAGAGGGGGATTTCTCATCATTCTATATATGTTTGTTGCGCATCCAAAAGCAGCATGTGGCATCTGAATGGTGCTCACAAACGAAGAAGCGATTCTATCTAAACAGTGAACAGCAAGAGAAAGTGTCGGAGGGTGATGTTTATCATTGTATGGGAGAGATAGGCAGGATGGTAGAGTATATCCCAATATCGATAAAACAAAAAAAACCTACAAAAGGAGTACAGATGAAGCTATAAGATCATTTAGAATATTTTAATTCAACCATATAAGCAACTTTTATAGTGCAGAAGCACAAATCATCCTTCATATATGCAAAAGCACAAACCCACCTTGAGACATGTTAGCAACACCTTGCATATCGAGTTTTTTCTCTCCTCTCTTCCTTCACTAATATAGTTCTTTTGATGATTAAAGAACCGAGATTTCTTTTATATGTGTACTATTCTTTTGTTCGTTCACACACATCCTTGATGTACAGGAGGAGTCTCCTTTTATAGCCAAGGAGAGGTTCCTTTGTAACATTACCTCTCCTCTGTAACATTCCTCCTAAAAAGTTTCAAATGCATGCATTAACCAAAAGAGTTACCAATTAAAAGCAAGGAGTTTTTAGCATTTAAACAAGCAGTTTTATCACTTAAAACTTGACTGTTACTCAGCACTTTAATATATATAGCCAGCAATTCATCACTTATTCTAATTGCAGCGCAATACATGTATAGAAACTGATGCTTAGATGTAATTCCTCCTGTAACATTATGCTTAATAACACTAAATAGTACACAACTAAATATTTGGAAGGGAGAGAAGAGGGATTTTAAACCCCATGATTCTTAATCTTTTAGTCTAGCAACCATCATATTAAGACCTTTTATTATAAGAACCATACTGTAATTTACATGGGCCATATTATGTTAAAATAATTTAACAGAGATAGGCAGGATGGTAGAGTATATCCCAATATCGATAAAAAAAAAAAAAACTACAAAAGGAGTACAGATGGGAGCATCGCAAATTTGCAGGTTCTCTTTAGTTATGTGCTCTTCATTTAGACTTCGGACGCAGCAGGTCCCAGTGGTAGTAGCGGTAGCCTAGACATGGTTGCCGCGTAGGCATTATTAGCCATTCATTGAGCCTGGTTTGTTAGGCGGTGGTGACGGGGGCGGTCGTCCGAAACCTCGACCTCCTGACATTGATGAATCAGCACATAAGAGAGACTCAAAATCAAGATGAATTGGAACACCATTTTCATTACCTTTGGTATTCAGCCTCCTGCTAATGTATCTAATATGTTTGGTTCTTGGCTAAAGGGTGTTAATTCTAAGTTTAAGCTCCAAATTTTAGTAGGTGTAGCAGCCATGTGCTGGTCGATTTGGTTGTTTAGGAATGATATCATATTCAATAGAAGTTCTATTAACTCATTTACACAGGTAATCTTCAGGCGTATTGGATCAGAAGTTGGTCTCCGCTGTCTAAAGAGGAAGAGAAAGGGATGCTGTTAAAGGGTTGCAGGATGCTAGAGATCACAGTCTTTGAGCTGTTTGCCAAATTTGGTTGGAGAAGGAATTTTAGAATTAAGGCCTAAAACTTTACCGTTGTAATCTTTTGAAGCTTGTTTTAGTTTGGTTGATGTTTGGTTGGAGTTTTGTTGGCTGTAATGCTGGTGTTGGAGCCTTATTGCTTTTTGAAGTCTGTATTGTGGGCCGCATTCGTTCTTGTGCGAGGAGACCGGATTGTTTCCTTTATCTAAAAAAAATAAGCCCGAGAAGGGCACAATTGATTTGCAGACAACCTGCCATATCATGCATGCATTTTGTATACGTAATAAAACATAAGATATACCTGCAATCACGGTCATGGAAGCAGCAGAAATGAGTGTAGCAACGAGCAGCACCACGAGGCAGATGTAAGCGCCAGAACACCGTTCCATCCTCGCCATCTCTCCCTCTCCCGCTATGCCAAGCTTGCGTTGATCTCCTCTTCGCTGGAGTTGCTCCAGGCTTTTTACAACGCAAGAGAATATATAGTCCGAGGAAGTGAAGGCTCAAGACCACCGGATGGAAGTCACGTTATTATAAGTCTACACAGCCGAATTTTCTTCGTCCGCACCGGCCACGCGTATGTACGCGTATGAAATTTCATGCATCCGGTCTCCAAAGCAAGCGCGTGTGTACCGCTGCAGATGGACGCCGCGTGGACATCACGCGTTGGATCTGGCTTCCTCCTGCGCGCCCCCGCAAGCCAACGCATCTGTTCAAAGAGACGCTTGAGCATTCGCGTCCATCTGTGCACGCGGCATCCATCTGCAGACGGTACGCACGCGCTTGCTTTGGGATGCATGAAATTTTTTTCCGCTGGCTTCGCTGGGTGTTCGCGGCGAAGTCGCGTCGGTATTTTGTACGACTCGTGGGAAAATGTGCTTCACAACGCGTATGTACGCGACACAACGATAGGCTTCGTGCACTCGTCCAACCGCACGAGAATAGTGCGATAGCTAGCTGCGCTCTCCTCACGTAGTCACGTCTGTCCATCCACGTGCGTCGCGCCCTGGACTGACGGAACTAGGACTAGAATACTTTTAAGACGCATGCACATACTTCACACCCATAACTCTATACTCGTTTACAATAATTTTATAACAACATAAAATACTCTACGTATATTCCTGAGCCGATGGAGCTATCCTTTGAATCGTGTGATTCGAATTCTGTTGATTACAAGATTTTACCAAGTGTTAGTGTGATCCGAATTAATTCTGGTGATGAAGATGGAAGGATGGCTTGTGGGAGCAGAGGGGTCGACGCGGCGGCCTCTGTGCTCTCGTCCGAGAAACGGTCCATGCACGCAGTACGTGCAAGACAAGTCGTCGTCGTCTACGCGTGATCTCCGCCTTCGATTTCCCATTTGGCTAGCGCTCGAGTCTTGCCTTCTTCTGTTTACCGGGGCATTGGGTCGGACGGGTCGTGGACGTCGCACCAAATCAGGGTCTGTTTGGTACCAAGGTTTTTTCATAGTTTTTAGACAAAACTATGGTTTTAAAGGAAAACTCTGTTTTAGAAACCATGAGGTGTTTGGTAGCCCTTCAAAAAACTTTGTTTTAAAAACCATAGTTTTCACAACACTGCCATAGATCGGGCATGCACAAGCAGTTCGAAACCGCTTTCAGAAACGGTTTTAGAACCGCTTGTAAGCAACCGCGAGTGATACCCCGTTGAAAAAAATAGCAATCTCTAGATGAGAAGGATGTTCACATGATGTTACTAACCTTGAAAAAAATAGCAATCTCTAGATGAGAAGGATGTTCACATGATGTTACTAACCTTGAAAAAATAGCAATCTCTAGATGAGAAGGATGTTTCTCCAAATCCATTGAAAAAAATACCAATCTCTAGATGAGAAGGATGTTCATATGATGTTACTAACCTTGAAACACTTAATTTGGAGCTAATCACCCCAAATTAAAAATTTGGACAGCACCTCCCCAAGAAAATACTGGCCAGCCCTTCTCTGTTCGATCGTACTCTCTGGCTCGTGGAGGAAAAAAGGGTTTAAATGAGCTGCGCGGGAGGGCTTCCAGAAGCGGTTTGAGACACGAACCGCTTCTGAATTTGAGTTCTAGAAGCGGTTCTTGTCTCAAACCGCTTCTAAAAATCAGAAGCTGTGATACCAAAGCTCTGATACCAAAGCTGTGAGACCCCGTTCCGGAGAACAGGAACCTCCATGTGATTACTGTGCTATTCCCTGGATCAGTAGCTAGCACTCACATGTTTACAACAATTGGAAATCACAACCATACAAAACATTAATTAAGCGGGCGATTCTATAAAGAAATATTACAACTCGAGAGAATAAAGCAAATGAAAGAAGAAATATCTTGCGGTTTGCCCATCCGATCCCAAGAAGTAAATGACAGCATAACTCCTTAGATAGAAAAAGCGAAGAAAAATCCGCAACTTACGATGAACAACTTCGAAGCTCGCTAGTAGGAACCGCTTCTGAATGTTGAGTTCTAGAAGCGGTTCTTGTCTCAAACCTTGCTTAATTATATTGTAGGTGTATGCTAGCGAGCTTCGAAGTTGTTCATCGTAAGTTGCGGGATTTTCTTCGTCGTTTTTCTATCTAAGGAGTTATGCCTGGTCAGTTGCCTGCGGGATCGGATGGGCAAACTGCAAGATATTTCTTCTTTCGCTGCTTTATTCTCTGAGTTGTAATATTTCTTTATAGAATCGCTTCCGCTTAATTAATGTTTTGTATGGTTGTGATTTCCAATTGTTGTAAACATGTGAGTGCTAGCTACTGATCCAGGGAATAGCACAGTAATCACATGGAGGTTCCTGTTCTCCGGAACGGGGTCTCACAAGCTACCGTCACTCTTAAGGGACCGGGACCCAGAAGGGCGGCCCTGGTGCTGCGACGGCACAGCCTCGGTAGCGGCCTTATCGAGCTCGTCTGTGAGAGCTTGACCGAAAAGGCCCGACCTCGAACGGGCGGGGTCGGTCATGACTCGAGCGATCGCGACGGAGGCGCTCGCTCGATTGGGGGAGCTTGGAACGTCCTGACGATGTTCCGATCTTCTCGCGTTCCTCCCGCCGGAGAGCAGTTATGGCCTAGTTGATGGCGACTTGTGCCATCCGGTGAGCGTCTTCAGGGGTCTTCGGGCTGCGCTCCCCCTCCTCCACGCTCGTGCCATGGCTAGCGGCCATGAGAACAAGCTGATCACGCAGCGGCGGAGAGGGGGAGAACAGGGACATGGAGCTTCCACGCTCGGGGACTGCATTCGAACCCGAGCTCGCAGAATGTGCTATAGCGTCAGATGCCATGCCTCAAAAGTCTTGATTCTCTTCCGGATGAGCGAAGCTTTCGAGCCCCACGGTGGGCGCCAGCTGTCGACGATCGGGATCGCCTGACCGCATATGTGAAACGGGGTTAGTGTGAACAGGGGACCCAAGACGAGCTACGCTCAACAGGAGAATGGACGTTGGTCGGGGTGAAGCGTCAACGAGCAAGACACGGCAAATTATACTGGTTCGAGCCCCCGTGAGGGTAACAGCTCTACTCCAGTCTTCTCCTGAGGCGGAGGGCTTTGCTATCTTAAGTACAAAGAGTGGATTACAGCTCGAGCTTGAGCATTCTGGTTGTGTCTACTGGCCTATTGCTTGTGTGTTGATGTCCTCCCTCTGTCGTTCTGTCCCGAGGGATTTTCCAGCCGTTACTAGAAACGGCCAGGAGGGATTCTCGGGGAAGTGCATGGCGTGCATTGAAGACGTGCTGCAACCATTCCGGATCTAGCGCCCACGTCCGTCTTAACTCTGGGATTCTCGGTCTTGGTAACTGCCGAGTAAGCGCACATCTCCTGAGCCAAGGTCGAGGTCGTGCGGGGATGGGACCCCCACTGCCCAAGCTCGAGGTCGTGTGGGGATTGGTGCAGCTCTGGTCATGGTGAAGTCCCACGCTGCTCAGCCCCGAGCTGGGGACCCTGTTGACCGTGCGTTGACCTGTCAGAGATTCCTCAATCCCCGACAAGTATTGATTAGGCCAACCCCTGAGCTGCAGACGTTGTGCAGTCCATAGTCTGTCTTGCTGCGCTAGCCAGTAGAAGATCTTATAGCGTAGAGCCGTAGAGGTGCCCATGCAGACCAAGTTGTGGTGAGGAAAGATTTTTGGGTACAGCCATTGAATTGCAGCCGGTAAGCCGAGCTCGCTGAGTAGACACCATCTGATGTGTGCATCCATAAGATGGTGTCTTCCAACTCTGGACATAGATGCTGCAATTGTATCTTGGACCACAAATGGACGTATTCCCTTAGCAGCTGCAGTGTTAGCTGACTGCGAATGTCCCGAATCCAATTGTTGTTTTCCAAAGCATTCGCCACTGATCTTGTCTTCCTCCTGGATTGATGGTAGAGGTGTGGAGCTATCTGGCAGGGTGCCTCACCATTCAACCATCTGGAAGTCCAGAAGGCTGCCACCTTCCCATTACCAACTGAGATTTTTGTGGCTGCCATGAATAGGCTTTTGTCAAACCTGTCACATGGCATCCGTAATTTGCACCACGGCCTTTCCGAATTTGTGTGCCTAAGCCAGAGCCAGCGAAGTCTGAGGGCTCGCGCGAATCTTTTTAAGACAATCACTCCTAGACCTCCCAATTTGAGAAGTCACTTTAGTTAATATTAGTTAGTCATCATGGTACCACACACGTGTTTATATTTTCTGGCAATACAACACTCTGCAGCTTATGCGAAACCGAAAAGCCCAATTCAAGTCAACAAATTATAGAATATATCTAGTTTTCCCAGAAGAGCATACTAGCTATGACCAATTTTTAGTTTAGGATAAGCTATCAAGTAATATATTGCTTCCTGGCTGAGATAAAATCAGGTAACAGATTGCCAAAAATAGAAGTTTACGCACCAAAACGCCGTGGATTTTTATGCAACTTTTGTTGATGCCATAATTGTAGCTTACGCGCTGGAATTACTTCTCTGACATTTGTAAATTGCTTGGATAAGCTTCTGTTTTAACCATTAATACACCAGTACACAGCCAAATGCAAAATAACAAAAAGTTAGCCTTCTAGGTAAATAAATAGTCAATCGCTCCGTGTAGCCTCCTTCAAGTATAAATAGGATCAGATGCAATCATGCAAGTTACATGGAGAGCTAGCTTTAAGCTCTAGGAGCAAATCTAGATCAAATCACCGCTAAGAAGCACACAACTTATATAAAAACTATGAACAAATTTATCCGAAATGGGCATGACGAGAGCAACCAGCTCAGGCAAATGGCGGTAGCTTCACTCACTGGCAAGCAACCTAATCAAGCTGGCCACTCCGTAAATCGATCCAGACCTTGGAGCCACTCCCCGATGTGGCCTCCTCTACACGTGAACAAACTCACAGGTAAACTAACACTGATTGGTCGAACACCAGAACAAGCCAAATCCAAAGGCAAGCCGTGAAAGTTTTCGCCTAACAACGTGACTGGCCAGGTGCTTTGTAGTTTAGGGCGTGACCTGGGGAGAGCAGGTGGAGGGAGCCGTCGGAGCAGGCGACGATGAAGGCACCGTCGCCGTTGAGAGAGCGGATCATGTAGCGGACGCAGAACTCCCGCAGCTTGAGCTTGCGGCTGCAGGCACATGGCCGGAGGGGCTCATCAGCGAGTAGTGGCACTTCGCCGACATCGGTCGCCATTGACGAGGCGTGCAGGCCTTCATTTTGGTTTGGGCTGGTTTCCCGAATCCGAAACGTAGGGGAGAGGGGAACGGAGGTGGGGGGGAAGGTAACAGTTATTGCACGAAACGACCCCTATTTTTACATAGAATGCAAAAATGGAAATCTAATGTGCTTGCAGTACTAGTCCCTGGAACAGTAGCTAGCACGCACATTTACAACAATTGGCATCACAACCATACATTATATTAATCAAGCGGAAACTAATAAACACATAAATCTTACAACTCAGAGTATATAGCAGCAAAAGAAGATCCACTACTACAGAACGACACATCACTATCACTGTATCTGTATCGGTTCTTAAGTTTTTCGAAAAAAACGATTGTGATAAGTAACTTCGGAGAGGTGTTAGTAATCAGTATCGGTTCTGAGATTATAAGTGATTGTGATGTAGCACGGGAACATCCGAATCGGTTCTCTACTAAAAAGTGATAGTGATGTGCACGATCATCACTATCGGTTCTTTTCATAGAAGTGATAGTGATGTGCACGTGATCATCACTATCACTTCTATGAAAAGAACCGATTCTGATGACCGTGCACATCAGTATCACTTTTTAGTAGAGAATCGATTCTGATGTGCACATGGTTATCACTATCATTCTTTTTATAGAAGCGATAGTGATGACCGTGCACATCACTATCACTTGTTGAAAAGAACCGATTCTAATGTGCTCGTGCTTATGTCTAAAGTGATGGCCGTGCACATCAGTATCGCTTTTTGAAAAGAACCGATTCTGATGTGCCTCGCTAGGTTATATATACCACTTGCAACCGAACTCTTCTTTGTTTTTGCTCGGAGGAGATTTCTCGCCGCCACCCGAGAAAATAGCTCATATTGTGTGGTTGGAAGCAATAGTTGGGTGAGAAAATTTGAAGTCCTCATGGGTGGGTATTAAGAGGGCAAAATTGAAACCCTATCTTGAGGAGATTCCCTCTTTTGCTCTCTATTGCGGTTTTCTTCAAAATGTGAGCAGCAATTCTTTAAACCCTTCAATTTTGCTCTGGTAATTTCAATATGTCGTCAATAAAGTTTAGGTTGCCTTTGGAATTGTGTCGTGCTTTCAGATTTCACACTCTTTATTTGACAAGCGCATATCTATTTAATTTTTGTAGTGCGATCTCTGTTTATATATATGGAATTATTATTGCTATCATGTAGTAACTGTTATTAGAGTTTAGGCGGCGTAACCTCGTCTCCCGTTCGAGGGTGCTTATTTATAAATTTGCTGAACGAAGGGCATATTTATAAGCGGCGATCTCGAATTGTCCACGTTTTGGACAATTGAGGATATATGGTTCGAGCAAGTTCTGGTTGTGTTGTACAACTTCGAGTAAATTTGGTGGCGTCTCTGGTGTTCTCCGGATACACACCCTCTTGACTGTTGTCGAGACGTGTATCCGGAGAAACGGCGAGAGATCTTGCCAAAATTCTCTCGAGTTGTACAACAACTTAGAACTTGCCCGAACCATATATCCTCGAATGGGATTAGAGACCTAACCTATTTAGAGATTAGGAGTCATCGTTGGTACCCTTGATTTGTTTAGATTGTAGTAGAAAGATTTGCAAGCTCTTGCACTAGCTATATAATTAGATTATTTGATATCGTTGTTGATGTTAAAATTTATGTCTCTTATGTAGGGAATTGGCGGAAGCTTTAAACCGGGGAAGAAGCTAGGTATCGATCGTGAGTACATTTATATATCTTGGAACACGCCCACTATTTTGCAAAGGTAATATTAATTGAAATGATGTCTCAATATTTAAAATAGCTATAGCTAGTTGTCGCTCAGTTTTTCCTTAATTTATTGTGCGAAATTTAATTGCAGATGGACCGTGAGGAATGGATGTATCGGAAAAGCCGTGTGAGTGCTGAATTTCAGAGGGTGTTAAGGAGTTCAAAAAATTGCGTAAGGCGACATGGTGAGGAGGGTGTAAACTTCATATATTGTCCTTGCATTGATTGCACCAATCGAGGAGATTTAACAACTCATCTCAAATTGAGGACCACGATTCGACGTGGCCGTGAGGAATTACACATGTTGGATCCATCACGGGGAGGCAGTAGTACCACTCCGATATGCAACGAAGATACTGTGGAACCGGATGACGAGTTGCGACTGATATGTTTGAGAAGGATTATTTGGAGCAAATGTTGCGGGATGTGGAGGTAATTACGGAAAGAGAGTTTGAAAAGTTTAAAAGCTTGATAGAAGAGCGATGCCAAACCATTGTTCACAAGGTTGCAAAGCGGAATACACCAGGTTGGGTTCGGTCCTTGCATTGTTCGAACTGAAGGCAAAACACCGTTGGACATATACAAGTTTCAATGCACTACTAGTTCTTCTATCGGATCCGCTCGAGGAGAAACGAGTTGCCAACAAGCATTTATGAAGCGAAGAAGCTACTATGTCCCATGAGAATGGAAATAGAAAGGATACATGCATGTCCGAATGATTGCATCTTGTACCGTAACGCACATCAGGAGCTGCACGTTTGTCCAGTTTGCGGTGTGCCCCGGTACAAACAAAAGGAGAAGCGTAACAACAAGAAGCGTAAGAGCCGGGGCAACGACGGTGAAGAGGTCATCACTAAAGGTGCACCGGCCAAGGTATTGTGGTACTTGCCCATCATTCCCCGTCTGGAGCGGTTGTTTGCAAATCCGAGAGAGGCAAAATTGTTATGTTGGCATTACGAGTCTCGAAGGAAGATGGCAAGGTGAGACACCTCGCGATTCGGCTCAATGGAGAAACATCGATTGGAAACATGAGGAGTTTGGTGCGAAATGAGGAACATAAGATTTGGGTTGAGTAAAGCGGAATGAATCCATTTGGTAACATGAGCGTCGTCCAAACTGGCGATTCATTGTGTATCTACAACCTCCTCCTTGGTGTGCATGAAGCGGAAGTATATCATGATGTCATTACTAATCTCGGGACCCAAACAAATGAAATGATATTGATGTGTACCTTGCACCATTGATCGAGGATTTGTTAAAATTGTGGAATGAGGGGTCGCCGTGTGGGATGCGTATAAAGAGAGCATTTCACCCTACTGACTATGGTATTTTGCACCATAAATGATTTCCGGCTCTTGGTAATTTGGCAAGTTCTGATCGAAAGGAGCCAAAGCGTGTCCTATTTGTGAAGAGGAGACCGAGAGTCTATGGTGCCGAATTCCAAGAAAAGCTGTGTATATGGGTCACCGTAGGTTTCTACTCAAGTCATCGATACCGTAAGATGGATGACAAATTTGATGGGAAGAGGGAAGTCCGTTAGGCACATGCACCTATGAGTGGAAGCCAAGTGTATTCACGTGTAGAGGATATCGATGTTGAAGACGGAAAGAGTCAGTAAATCTGTTAGATCCTAGGACCATTTGGAAGAAGAGGTCAATATTCGGGACTTACCGTCATCGAAGGAGTTAGATGTCCGGCATTGTATTGATGTCATGCATGTTGAGAAGAATGTCTGCGACAACTTGGTTTGCATCTGCTGAACATACCGAAGACCAAAGATGGTGTCAATGCTCGTCGCGACATGGCCTACATGGGAATCGGGCCTAGACTTGCAAATGATAGAGAAGGATGGAAAAGGCCCGTACATCCTCGCTGCATGCTACACCTCGTCCAAGAAGGAGAAAGAAGATCTCGCAAATGTCTCCAAAGTATTAAAGTTCCATCTGGCTACTCATGAACATTAAGAAGCTTGTGTCTATGGATGATTTGAAGTTGTTGGGCATGAAGTCCCATGATCGCCATGTCTTGATGACCCAAATGCTCCCGGTTGCAATCGAAATATTCTCCCAGAGGATGTCGGGTTGGCAATCACAAAGGTGTGTTATTTCTTCAATGCGATCTCTGCAAAGTTATTGACCCGATGTACTAGACAACTTACGAGTGAGGTGGTGCGGACTGTGTCACCTTGAGATGCATTTCCCACCGTCGTTCTTTGGCGTAATGGTCCACCTTGTTGTTCACCTTGTCGAGAGATTAAGATATGTGGACCCGCTTTCCACGTTACATGTATCCGCTCGAGAGGTACATGGGTATATTAAAGAAGTGACGTGAGGAATCGGTTGGCTCGAGGGTAGTATTGTTGAAGGTTATGGGACTGAAGAGGTTATTGAGTTTTGCGTGGACTACTTGGGTAAAAGACAAGCAATCGGTGTTCCTGTATCTCGTCATGAGGGCAGACTTGCTGGTAAAGGAACCGTTGGGTCCAAACTAATGAGTCCGAGGTTTGATATGTATTGCAAGGCGATTTCACGATCTTGCGTAATAGCGCAGGTTCGCCCATACATCGAAAGCAAAGCATAAGTTGATATTACGGAAGAGAATCCACAAATGGATGAGCTTTCCATCGCACAAGAACACAATGATCGATTCCTCACATGGTTCAAAGAAAAAGCGGAGGTCTCCTTTACTAAGAATGTAAAATGGTTGGCTGACGAACCATGATTTAATGTACAGACATGGCAGGGGTACGATATTAATGGTTACACCTTTTACACTGAGAGTCAAGATGCTGAGGACGCCCCCACGCCACCCCCACACCGCCCCGACGCCGACGCCGCCCCCACTCCCCGGTGCCCTTCGACGCCGACGCCGCCCCGCCCCGCTCGCTCGAGGTGGTACCTCGGCTCGCTCGAGGCGCGGCCTGTGCTGATCAAGAGCATCACCGCCGCCGCCATCTTCACTGTCGCCGACGTCTCCTAGCCGTTTGCATTTCGTTCTGCCACTGTCCCGTAAGTATTTTATACTTCTGTGCCTTATTCTTTTAAGTGAATGCAAAGGGGCCAGTCTATGTGTTTGACTTGGGGACCTTGCATGAGGGCTTAAGTGTTCTGTGAGGATATCTGGGACTGGAATAGATGATTTGTGACAATAAACTTGACAGTCTGGTATATATATAATTGTGATATACTTGGTTAGTGTAATTTTCATTCACAGTGAAATGCTTACTGGTAATATTCACTGCTATATTGCTTACTGGTAATATTCACTGCTTAAGTGTTCTGGAATAGATGAAATGCATGAGGGCTTAAGTGTTCTGTGAGGATATTGCTTACTGTCATTTTCTTTAGTTCTTGCTTACTGGTAATATTCACTGCTATATTGCTGTTAATTGCTTTGTCTCAATTCAGTTCATTCAGTGTTCATTCTGTGATGATTCGAAGAGATTAAGAGGGCTAATTTCTATCCAAGAAAGTAGTTGAAGTGATTTTACGAGCGTGCATGTTTGACTGACATTTGATTAACTTAAAACCTGTCAAGTATTGAATTGAAATTGTGGAAAGGTTGTCACAAATCTATCTGTTTCTCGTCTATTGTGGCGAGGAGGGCCTCTTAAGGCAACCCGACATCTCGAGAACACTCTAATAATCAACTTGAGCTCTATGTTAGTTGATTTATTCATAGTCTGCATATGTTCATGTGTATGACCTTGAGTTTCTTTGTTCGTCTTACATCCTTGTCATTTTCTTTAGTTCTTGCTTCTTGGTAATATTCACTTTTAGCATATTACTTTTGTTTAGACATGTGTTTACTTTCAACATATTACTTTTGTTTTTATCTCGGCATATGTTAGAGTTTAGGTTATGTAACCTACGTCTCCTGCTCGAGAGTGCTTATTTATAAATATCTTTGGAATAGCATATTTATAAGCGCAGCGATCTAATTGTCCACGCCAGTTAGAGATATGTGGTTCGGGCAAGTTCTGAGCTATGTTGTACAACTCAGAGTTGATTTGATAGCGTTTCCTGGTGTTCTCCGGATACACACCCTCTTGACCTGTTGTCGAGACGTGTATCTAGAGAACAGGGAGATGTCGCCAAATTTTCTCTCGGTTGTACAATGGCTTAGAACTTGTCTTAACCACATATCCTCGAATGGGATTAGGACCAAACCTATTTAGAGATTAGGGTTATCGTTGGTGCGATTTAGTTGGTCAACAGATATTGCATGTTATGTCGCTACTAACTTGACCTTCATGTGTTGCTATTCTTGCATTAGTACATTAATGCTCATATTCTCTGTTGATGTTGTGAAATCTGAAACTTGTTGGTGTAAGTAAACATCTGCTAGTGCTAAATTCACTTGTCATATGGAATGGGCTTTTGTTTTTTATCCGAAGTTGGTCAATAGATAGACTTTTGTTTGAACAATTGCATACTATGAATTATCTGTTGATCCTTTACAAGATTTATTGTCAAGTGCATATAGTAGCTTCAAATTGCTTTCTCTCATGTCACACATATGACCTTATCAGATAAGAAAACTCAAAATGTCGCAACTAGAGAGCATCGCTCGCCGCCGCATGCAGTAGAAGGTCTTCTTGAGGGGCCGAGCATGGTTCCAACTACTCAAGGGCCGAGTAAGGTGAGGAAGAGCCGAGGACCAAACAAAGGGGCTACAGGGAGAACGCCGCAGGTTCTCCGCTTCAATGCCAGGGGGGTCTGCACGGGCCCTCCTAAGTACATGGGGCGATACCGGTCATTTATTGGCCAATTGGTGAGGGAGAGAGTGCCCATAACAATTAAGGATTGGAGAAAGGAAGTCAGCGCTGAGCAGAAGAATCGGTTGTGGGACGAGGTTAAGAGTAAATGGATTATAGAGGAGGACGATGAACCCACAGCGAGACGGTACGCCTTGAATAGGATGGGTGTGGCCTTGAGGCACTTCAAGACCCTTATGCACAGCGAGTACGTGCTGAAAGGCCGTACACCATTCGAGAAGTATCCATTTGTGACCCCTGATGTTTGGGCGGAGTTCACGAGGATGAAGGGTACGCCCGAGGCAGCGCAGCTGAGAGAGAGGAACACCGCTGTCCAGAGGCTTAACACGCACCCGCACCACCTCGGTACATGCGGCTATGAGGGGAAGAAGGCAGAGTGGGCGCGACAAGCCGAGGAGTGCGCTCACTCCGGGACGGTGATGCCTTACTCCCACATATCTGAGGAGCGCACGAATCGGGTATTAGCGAGGACAAAGAAAACTCGACGGGCAGCTTGTAGTTGCAAACCTCGCTACCGCCAAGTCGTCTCTACCATCGTGAAGACATCTAACTTAGTACAATACAATTGACCCAACTTGTTGTATTTGAAATCTAATTGCATCGCTTATTATAGGAAGAGGTAAGCCCGTGAAAAGAACAGGGACCTTCTGAGCTAAGGGTCGCAGGACATCCTGTCATCTGCGATCGGAAGTCCGACCATAAGGGCGGGTGCTTGCCGAGGGGCGGGACACACGAAGAAGTCCTACTTTCAAGATGACTCATGCGAGTGCCAACTCAAGGTCATGGCAGCATCGCGGAGCGCCTCAACGCACTAAGGGAGCAATGAGGGAGGAGATTAAGGAGGAGATGAGGGGGAGATGCTGCACGTGAGGAAGAGATAAGAGGAGATGAGGGGGAGATGGCGGCACGTGAGGATCGCTGAGGCCGAGATGATGGCGATGATTTCCCGTGAGTCGAGCGGATGCCCTCGACTCTGAGAGAAGTCAGTGCCCGACCTATCACCGTGGTTCCAAAATGATCTGACCGTCCCCGGTGAAGGTAATAATTAATTTTTCCTGAGTTCAAGCTACGAGTGTAACTCCCGCAATGTTTTTCCTCAAGTTGTACACTTCTTGCAGGTGCCTGCGAAGTGCCAGCTCACCATCTTGACGGAGGATGGATTTCCCATCGAGGCTGCACGCGGGGTTGCATTTCCATGCAACGAGACCGACACTGTGCATGGTCAGCCTGTGGGGAAGGGCTACATGAGGGTGCAGGTGGACTACGTCCACGAAGACTTCTTATCACATGTGCTCGATTTCCCCCCAACGAAGATATCACCACTCTCGGGCAAGCACGCATGTCGCTCATCAAGTGGCCCACGACGGTGTCGATCTTGGTCAAGGTAAAAAGTCCCTCCACGTCTTCTCTACCATTCCAAGATTACTCTGCAAAGAAGTTAAATATATGCGTGCCAGAGGTTCCTCCTGCCGCTGCCCGCCTCCCGCCTGATCCCGCCTCGCCTCCTCCGCCTCCTACTCCTGCTTCGATCCCTGCTCTGCTACACCGCCGCCTCGCTTACGCTCCTGCGCTTCGCCTCCTCCTGCCTCCTCAGAGAACCACAGAGGCCTCCGAGACTCAGACAACCACAAGAGGCCTCCGAGACTCCTTCCGCCAAGAGGGCAAAGGCGACAGAGGCCACAGCACCCCTTAAGGTACTGAAAAGCCCATCGCCTGACCTCGGAGACTCCTTCGCCCAGAAGAAGAGCCAGCCACAGCCACGTGCACCTCAGATGATTATAAGGCCTACGAGCATGGAAAGCCCCTGATTGCATCGCACTGAATCGAATGAGCTAGGCAAGTGGACTCGCCTCCTCCATGGATGGTACCTTGATAAGGTGAAGGGAAAGAGCGCCGAGTCGACTTCAACGTGAAGTATAAAATGGTACATTTTCACCGCGAGGAGAATGGAACATTCCCGCCGGTTTGAGGATCTATTCGTGTGTACCAAATGAAAGCCGCCGATATTTCTACTTTACGATCATGGACGCTGTGAGTATCACACCATATAGCTTGCGCCATGACTTTTATAGGATTTTGCATTATGTTTTTCACATTCAACACGAAGTTGCGGGATAATGAGACAACGAGCCGTGACGAATCTACACGGTTGGGTTTGTCGACCCGAGCTTGTGTCTCGCGATCATGGCTAGGCTTCAACCGGGTTCGTTGCTAGCTACATCAAGGGGTATTTGTGTCGAGTCGAAGAAGGACTTCATTGTATTGCCGCACCACGAGGAGTAAGTAGTACTTTTCGATTCAATTACTTGTACGCACTTAAAACCGTCTGTGAACTTATTTCCTTGCACTACATTTTATTTAATAAGCAACCATTGGGTTCTACTCGTCCTCGCTCCGAGTGAAAACACGATCTACACATTTAACTCGACGAGAAGAGACCGATGGCATACGCGATCAAGCCTCCTTCTTGTATAAGCGCATTATTGAAACCTAACACATCGAGGAATTTAACTACGCTTATTTTTTGACTCAATGGTGCTCTCCAATGTATGTAGGGGTTTCTCGGACTATGTCGATGAAGGAGGGCCGCACGACGACAAAAAGGGCAAGACACCGCAAAGATAAGCGATTTAAGGTACAAGTGCCTAGCATATATATGATTAATTTTTTGACATCTAATCTTTGTGGGCTGAATTTCTTTTTCTTTCTTCGATTGCCATCAACAGGCAGCGGTGAGCATTCTTGGCTTCTATGTCATGCGGTACATGCTCATCGTGGTCGACAACTCACACCATTTCCCTAAGGTATAATTTTCTATCTGATCAAGTATTAGATTTATGAAGTAATACAAAATAATTCTATTGGAACACTCGCCATTATCTAAAAGCACTAGTATTAGTTAGCTCTACATGAAACACTAGTGTGGTCCAATCCAAAATGTGAAGCTTCTAAAAGACGGTGCTACATGACAGAATATTGTTCCATTTGAATTTTAGTAGAAAATTACATCACTATATTTTTGCTTGGCCTTAGGAGTATCTGTTTTAAAATATTTGTTATTTGAGAATCAAGAGAGCGTTATCGTAATGTTTCCACTCTTGACCCTATTTAAATGCTTTAAAAGAGATTAAGTGGTTACGATGTGTTATTTATTATTAATATTTTCTTAGATTTAGTACTTGTTGGTTTGTGTGTGTACTATGTGTTATGAGATTAGGACTCTAAACCGAATTCAGTTTAGACTCTATCTCTTTATGGTGTGGTCAAATCCGAACTCCTCTCTCATACTGTTATATATATCAGGTGCTTCTCATTATAAAAGATAGAATCAATAAAAAGCGAGAGAGAATTTCACCTCTTACATTATGTGTCTATTGTTCTTGATCCCATGATGACGTCTATAATTTGTGATTGATCGTGGGTGTTCAACAACGTTTTACAACGCTATAGACAAATATAATGGCATGAAGGAGTAGCTTTTACATTTGTCCTTTCAAATAAGATTGAGGCATTACTCAATGTCTTTACTAGAATATTAGCTTCTCACATTTAGATTTTTTTTGCTTTTGAATTAATCTTTTATAATCCAAATATTTTCTAAACCTCGCCGTAGTTCTGTCTATTTTTGTGAATGCCCCTAATACTTATCTATGTTTCCCTAATTTTATGTGCGTGCATAATAATATACTTAGCCTTTTACATAGAAATTTTGAAACTGAAATTAATACTGATCATTTACATTTTGCGTAAGATCAATATCCCCGAAGAGTTTAGGCAAACAAAGCACTCAACAATTTACGAGACCACTTATGCGAGGGTCTTGGTTAGAAGTTATATCGAGGATGGCAGTTTAGAGATCCCGACGATCGCACTAGTCCATATGTAAACAATATTAATAATATATGTCAATGTGATATGTATCGGAGGAAGTCCATGTAATCGATTGTCATGTTTGTGTTGTCTATTGTGAATGACTATGATATATGTGTTGTAATTAAAGCGTTCGCTCGTGAATGTGATATATGCATCACATCTTCTCAGACAGAATGTGATGATATATATATTGTGCATATTGTTTTAATCAGGCTTTTTTGGAGAAATTGCAAAATGGCACACCCCAATGGGTCATCGAATCGGTTCTTTAAGGAAGTGATTGTGATGATACCATCATCGAATCGGTTCTTTAAGGAAGTGATTACGATGACCTATCATCGAGAATCGGTTCTTTAAGAAAAGTGATTACGATGACACTCATCGAATCGGTTCTTTAAGGAAGTGATTCGATGACTATCATCGAATCGGTTCTTTAAGAAAAGTGATTCGATGACACACTCATCGAATCGGTTCTTTTGTGGAACCGATTCTCGATGAGTATGTCATCGTAATCACTTTCTTAAAAGAACCGATTCTCGATGAGGGGTCATCGAATCACTTCCTTAAAGAACCGATTCGATGATGGTATCATCACAATCACTTCCTTAAAGAACCGATTCTGATGACGTTTTATCATGATCGGGTCAAAACCGATTCTGATAGCTCCACCTCATCACTATCTAAGGACATCGTATCGCGACTAGAACCGATTCTAATGCTAAAAAGAACCGATTCTGATGTGCCGTTCTGTAGTAGTGAGAAAAGCCTTGTAGTGTGCCCATCCATCCCACAGGCAACTGACGAGGCATAAATCCCTAGAAAAGATCGCTTCAATGAAGATCCCGCATCCTACGATGAAACAAATACTTCAGAGCATCGTTAACTTCACACCTAAAAACCACAAATTAAGCAAGGGTGAGTACTTTCGTACTCCGCAAGACTTAAGGTGGTATTTGCAAATGCATAAATGCAGGCCAAGTACTACAGTTAATTTGCATAAAACGAGATTGAATTTGTAAATCAAGTTATTTGCAAACAGAATTTGTAAGAGCAAATTGGATTGATAACAAATAAGTAAAGAATAAGTAACACTCACAGTCCTCCATGATGTGAGCGACGAATCATCCAAATCCTGAAATCCTTCAATGTCAGCCCTTTGACATAAAGCACAGTTGCAAAACAAAAGAAACCAATCCCTTTTGGAAATAATAAAACATCTAACTCGCATCAGCTCACCAAGACTCCCATGACCGCGGGTACGGCTAATCGATTAGATTTATACTCTACAGAGGTGTACAACTTTACCCACAAGTCATGACCTTTTCTTTTTGCCGCATGTTTCACGCATTTTCAGTGTGTGGCCAGAATGTTCTTGACGAAAACCTTTACATTATGTTTGCACCAATTTTTGGAAATTTCTAGAAAGAATCGGCAGAAAAGTATGAGTTTGGATGAAATACGAGAATATCTGCAGGAGTTCGGATAAACACATAACGTCTGAGATAACAATTGGAAATTAGAAACCAGATTGGAAACTACTGGCCGATTAGGACTACATTGTCGTGTTGAATCAGACTCGGATCCATTGGCGAGTATATAAAGCGCACTCAAGGTCGCTTGAAGGAAAACAACAATCAACACATCTTCGGCTTTTTACTTTCTATAGTTCTTAGCCTTTTTAGCATTGTAATCTTTCCTCCGTAAGTCGACATCGATCAAATAAAGTTGCGTATCGCCGATTGTTTGATCGTCATTGGCTTTTTTCAGTTTGATTTATTACATCTTGTTGCGCATCGCTTTTCGTAATCGATCTACCTTTTACCCTCGGACTTAGTCTTAATCGACTAGTCTATTTACCCTTCTAATCGGCTTTCTGGCTGATTCGTGATTCTTAGCCGATTCGCCCCGAAGATCGGCTTGATTGAATTTTACAACTATTTCCTTATCGATTGCAGGGTCAAATCGATTGGCACGCTCGCGCACACTTGAACCCGGTGTTCGTCCGGTGTGTTGCATCCAGAAACCCTCTTCACGTTTTTGGCGTCAACACATTTTTGGCACGCCCGGTGGGACCACGATCGACAAGATGACTGCAGGTAAATCCGTCGCACCATCCGACGTAAACCCCGAAGCCATAATCGTCCCCACTTTGGACGATTTAACCCCAGAACAGCGTAAGGAAATCGAAGATCAGAAGGCCGCCTTAGAGGAGTTGATGCTGGGTTGCTATCAGAAAACCCGACGTGGGGTTACGCAGAAGACGGCGCTGCCCACACTAAACTTCTTCGGCGACATTGGCGCTACGTCAAATTCGGTAAGCCGATATACTCCGGCTCAAGCCGAATTGTCCGCTATGATCAATCAGTCTGTACATCATGCTTTAGTCAATCAGTCGTCGGCTTTGGTTACCACTTTAAAGCCGATGATAGAAAATAGCGTAAAAACGATTGCACAAGAGTTGGCTACGTCCGGGGGGCTGATGGACCCATTGCAGCCACTCCCAACATACCCTGTATATTCTGTGGCTCCAAACGCCAACGCGGTCAAAGCGTCGGCACCAGCACCCTCGCTAATGCCGACCCAGCCTACCGTGTTGGCTCCATCAAATCCCCGCCCGAGTCCAGTTACTCATATTAATGCATATACTGACGCTGCAAAGTTGGATCCATCGGCGTCGGGGACTCACTATGCTCAGTCGGCTTCTCAGCCGATTGAATTAAATGGAAATTATAAACCTCAAGGACTAACCCAAGTTGGAAATCCGGCTCCATATAAAGTAGTTACGTACACAGAGCCGTTTGTTCCATTACCCGAGGTTACGGCTGCCAGAGCCGATGGATACGAATCATGGCAACAACAGTATCCATCGGCTAGAACAAGTTTGATCAATCGAAGTTTACACTCGAGGCAGGACACTCATCACAATTGGTCAAACCTTGGTGGTCCAGCGGCCAATAACGTTAACTGGGCTGATCAGATTTCTGCAGTCTTAAGGGATCAGTTTGGTTTACAACCCAAAGGGAGAACGGTCGGCTATAGGAAGCCGTACCCACATTACATTGACCGGATGCCATACCCCTACAACTTTAGGATTCCCAATTTTGCGAAATTTTCAGGGGATGATTCGGTCACCACTTTGGAACACGTTGGACGATTTATCGCCTGTGTGGGGAAGCAACCACCGACGGATTAAAAATTAGACTGTTTCCATTATCTTTGTCAGGAACTGCTTTTACTTGGTTTACAAATCTGCCTCCAAATTCAGTCCACTTTTGGAACGATTTAGAGAGCCGATTCCATGAATACTTTTTCTCTGGTAGCCTGGAATTGAGAATCTCAGATTTAAGTGCTGTCCGGCAAAAATTTGGCGAATCGGCTTCTGATTACGTCAGGAGGTTCAGGGAAGTGCGAAATCGGTGTTTTAGCGTAGTACTGCCCGATAATCAGCTAGCCGATTTGGCGTTTCAAGGGCTGATTCCCCCGCTCAAGGAAAAACTTGCCGGACAAGAATTCACTGACTTAAGCCATCTGCTTCATCGCGTATCGGCACAAGAAAGCCGATATTTAAGTAAAGAATTCAAAGATAAAATTAGAATAAATAGCAAAGATAAAGCCAAAGTAAATATGGTGGAGTACAGCTCCAGTGAAACTTCTGAAGATGAAGCAGATATAAATATAGCCGAATGGATAAAAGGGTGTAAAAAACCACTCGTCTGTTCATGGCTTAAGCCGACTAGGAATAAGTCGGAAGTAAAATACGCTTTTGATGTGTCCAAGTGCGATCGCATATTTGACATGTTATTACAAGAAAAGTCGATCGACTACGAAGGACATACCATACCTTCAAATTAAGCGAAATTAGGAAGCGGCGATCTTGTAAGTGGCACCATTCCTTTTCTCATAACACTAACGATCGCAACATCTTTCGACAATGAATCTGAGCAGCCATCGAAGGCGGTCGGCTCAAGTTCGCAGATGGCCATGGAAGTCGATGTCAACCCTTTCCCAATTAACATGGTCCAATGCTCCAAAAAGCAAAAAGCGGATTGTCGACGAGAAGCCTAGTACAACACGGCAAGTCGACATAGAATCTAGTTCAAAAGGAGACATCGAAGATAACAATCGGCTCACTTCAAATTGAAGCCGACAAAGATGGGAAGAATTCAAGAACAATTAAGCCAAGGGAGAGTTGCAAGTTGGGCGGTGGTATAAAGCGAGAAATCTCCGCCAAAAAGCCAACATTCAAACCTAGGCCAACTTTCTCACAATTGCTTGAGAAATATGAGAGGGTGAGCCACCGGCAAAAAAAGCAGCCTCGCCAACCGTGATCGGCCAAACCACGCAGAAACGAGCTCATGAAAGATGTCCTTTTGGCAATTCATTGGGAGAAAGGTATGATGCTACCATCTTCAAAAGCATGCCCTATGGAGCACTACCCATAAAAAAAGTTGGCCAAGGCGTTCGCAGAAGAGAACGCTCAGATTAGCGAGAACGAGATCAAGACGAGTCAAGGCATAAGAAGCCGATAAAAAGAGATTTGGGGCACTAAACCAGACAAGGAAGAGCCTCTTGAGAACTTGGTTGGTAGAATCCATAAACCAGTTGAACCTAAACCTAGATGGTGCCCATTGGGATTAGCCGATCACAATGCAGATTGGCCCAACGCCTAAGAACACAAGAGATGAGAGAAATTGAAGAAGAAAAACAGAGAGACCAAGCTTTTAATGAATTGCGACCTGTGAGGCTGGTCACAAAGGAGTGGAGGAGAAAACAACAAGCCGATGATGAGTCGGATTCTTCAGACGATTTAATGTCGCCAATAATTCGAGATGGTACTCCTATGGATATCAATATGGTGTTCACCCTACCAGCTGAATTCAGGATTAAAACTGAATCGGCTAGAGACGCATTTGCTCAGATGTGTCTGGGGGCGCAAGACGCAGTGTTTGAGAAACCACAAGATCCGCATCGGCATCTAAAGCCATTGTATTTGAAGGGTTACATCAATGGAAAGCCGATATCAAGGATGCTTGTGGACGGAGGAGCTACTGTGAACTTGATGCCACTTAGTACATGCAGAAAGTTGGGAAAGACCGATGAAGACTTGATCAAAACGAACATGGTATTAAATGACTTCACAGGTGACCCCATTGAAGCCAAAGGAGTGATGGTAACTGAACTGACCGTCGGCAATAAAACCTTGCCGACCGCATTCTTTGTGGTTGAAGCCAAGGGAAACTACAGTGTGCTTCTGGGACGAGATTGGATACATGCCAACTGCTGTATACCCTCGACCATGCACCAATTGCTTATTCAGTGGAACGGAGATGAAGTCGAAGTCGCCTCAGCCGATACATCGGCTCATATTGCTATGGCCAGCTCCGATGCAAATTGGCCACATGATGAAGCAGAGTGCATATCAGGTAAGGCTCTGGACGATTGTGATTTCATCAGCATTGGGAAGACAGGCTTAACGCCGATCAGTGTCAGACCAGGCACCTTTGATCGGGCGGCTGAAATCTTGAGAAGATGGGGTCAAAAATGATTCAAATTCTACAAGACAAAGCAAGGAGCTATCGGCAAACGATAAACTCATGTGAAGCTATTGAAGACTTTCAAAACGAAAAATTAGGGCAAGGCTTCACTTCAGCCGATATGCTTGAAGAAGTTGATATAGGAGAAGGTGATAGAAAGAGACCAACTTTTATAAGCGCAAGTTTAGGCTTAGAATATAAAGATGAGTTGGTCAAGATGCTTACAAAATACAGGGATTGCTTTGCTTGGGAATACTATGAGATGCCTGGGTTAAGCCGACAACTAGTCGAACATCGGCTGCCTATTAAGCCGGGGTATCGGCCATATAAGCAACCTCCTCGTCGTTTTAATCCAGAATTGTATAATGTAATAAAAGAAGAGATTGAAAGGTTGCTGGAAGCCAAGTTTATAAGGCCTTGCCGATATGCCGAGTGGGTGTCCAACATTGTTCCTGTCATGAAGAAAAATGGTAAGCTTCGGGTGTGTGTGGATTTTAGAGATCTGAATAAAGCCACACCAAAGGATGAATATCCGATGCCTATAGCCGATATGCTTATCGATGCTGCTTCAGGTAACAAAATCATTAGCTTTCTTGATGGGAACGCTGGATATAACCAGATATTCATGGCAGAAGCCGATATCCCCAAAACGGCCTTCAGATGCCCCGGCGCGCTAGGGTTATATGAATGGCCAGTAATGACATTCGGCTTGAAAAATGCAGGTGCCACTTATCAACGTGCCATGAATTTAATTTTCCACAATCTAATCGGACATATCGTTGAAATTTATATCGATGACGTGGTTGTCAAATCTAAGGAGGACTGGCAACACTTAGCCGATTTAGAAAAGGTATTTCAAAACACAAGAGCCCATGGGTTAAAGATGAATCCCTTGAAGTGCGCATTTGGCGTGTCGGCTGGACAGTTTCTCGGTTTCATGGTGCATCAGAGAGGTATCGAAGTTAGCCAGACAAGAGTCAATGCCATAGCAAACACCAAGCCGCCAACGTGCAAGAATGAACTGCAAAAATTGATCGGCAAAATTAACTACTTACGGCGATTTATCTCGAATCTGTCTGGTAGGATCCAAGCTTTCACGCCATTATTGAAGTTGAAAGATCATCAGGAGTTCGTGTGGGGAGCCGATCAGCAAAAAGCTTTTGATGAAATCAAGAAATACTTGGCATCACCACGATCCTGCCGCACTACGAAGGATTCCTTCAAATTATACGTGTTAATTGAAAAGGAAACCATCTGATTGTGTTGGCGCAGGAAATCGATGGCAAAGAGCGTAATATTTTATCTCAAATTATTTATCGTTGCTGAAATCAAATCAGTACCCTTATATAGAAAAGCTATGTTTATCATTGTATTTACTTCGCACCAAGTTAAGACATTACATACTAGCATCAACTTGTATAATAGTATGCAAAACCGATGTCATCAAATATATCTTGTCTGCGCCAATTTTGAGAGGACGACTTGGGAAGTGGGCGTATGCCTTGACCGAGTTCGATCTACAATATGAATCGGCCAAAGCTGTTAAAGGCCAAGCAGTAGCCGATTTCATTACAGACATGATACCATGGCAGAGTGGTCGATGTGGCCCTTGGCGCTATATTTCGACGGATCGGTTTGCCAAGAAGGAGCGGAATAGGTGTTGTCTTGATTTCGCCAAAAGGATATAGCATCGAAGTTCGTGATATCGGCTCAATGGCGATGCTCTAACAACCGACCGAATATGAAGCGTTACTAAAGGGCTCCAGTTGTTGGAAGGTATCGGAGTGAATACTGTGGAGGCCTATGGTGATTCATTACTGGTGGTACAACAAATTAAAGGAGAATTTAAATGTTACGATGAGGTGTTATCGAAATATTTAGAATATTGCCTCAGTAATAGGCACCTTTGCATTTTTTTTCAAGATCCGCCATGTGCCTAGGGAAATGAATGGTAAAGCCAATATGTTAGCTCAAGCGGCGCCAAAGCTACAAGGAGTATAGCCGACATGAAGCGTTTGACTTAATCGACAGAGCAGTGCTATGTGTTGATAACACCGATTGGAGGATAGAAATAAAAACTTACCTAACGGACCCATCCAGACCTACTACGCGGAAAATTCGTCAAAAAGCGATAAAATATGTCATGCTCGAAGGAGAATTGTATTATCGGACACTGGAAGGGCTGCTTCTACGGTGTTTAGGCGATGAAGAAGCAAAAGTGGCTATGGGTGAGGTCCATGAAGGAATTTGTGGTGCACATCAATCGGCTTACAAGATGAAATGGATATTGAGGAGAACAGGATACTTTTGGCCGACGATGTTAGAGGATTGCTTCAAGTATTATAAAGGGTGCCAAAATTGTCAAAAGTTTGGGAATATACGTTTTGCACCAAAGATCGGCTCTGCAGATCCGATTATTAAACCATGGCCGCTCAGAGGATGGGGGATAGATGTAATCGCCAAATTTTCAAACATCAAGTAAAGGCCATAAGTTTATCCTTGCACTACAGACTATTTTTCAAAATGGGTCGGGTTGCCCGCCAAGAAAGTCACCAAGATAGAAGCAATCGGCTTTGTTAATGAGCACATTGTTCATCGATTCGGCATTCCTCGGACTATCACAACCGATCAAGGAACCGTGTTCATGTCTAACGATTTTAAAAGCTTTGCGTAAAGTCGGGCATTAGATTACTCAACTCATCTCCATATTATGCTCAAGCATGGACAAGCTGAATCGTCCAATAAGACTTTGATCAAGCTGATTAAAAGAAAAATCGACGAAAAGCCTCGAAATTGGCATACTACGTTGTCAGAATCTCTATGGGCTTATCGGCTAGCATTTCACGGATCGACTAAGCTGTCACCCTATCAGTTGGTATATGGTCAAGAAGCAGTGTTACCCGTAGAAATAAACGTTGAATCGATGCGAGTAGCAAAACAGAATAATCTATCGGCCGATGAGTACAAGGAATTGATGCTGTACAATTTGGATGACTTGGCAGAATTAAGGCTGGTTACTTTGAATCGGCTTAAAAGGAATAAAGAGGGAGTTGCAAGAGCATATAATAAAAAAGTTGTACCGAAGAACTTTAGTGAAACCGATTTAGTTTGGAAAACGATATTGCCGATTGGTTCTAAGGATAACCGATTCGGTAAATGGTCGCCTACTTGGGAAGGACCGTATAAAATAAATCGGCTTGTTGGTGGAAACGCATATATACTCGAAACACTTGAAGGGTTGGTATTGCCGAAGGCAATCAACGGAAAATATCTAAAACGGTACTACCCTAGCGTTTGGATCGGTGCATAACTAAAGTTGCGCAAACATTGAGAAGTGAATCGGTTAAAGACAGCCGATTAAACAAAATGGGTGTAATCGGTTAAACAGCCGATTAAAAGTATCACAACGAGCGTACAAAAGCAACATTGTTTCAAGATACGACGCTACATCACAAACAGAAAACGTCGTTTTAACAAAATCACAGGCCCGACCCAGGAAGTCTAGCGCCTAGACCCGACAATGCTGCAGCAGCTTTAGCCAATGTTTCGGTGATGCCGCACACCAGATCTTCGTCAGCTTTGGCATTTCGAGGATCAGAATAACCTTGGCCGATTGATCCCTGACCTTCGCAACGGCTTGGCCGATATTGTTCTTTTGATCCTTCAAGATTGAGGCCATTGCATTTGAGTTAGTCAGGGCATCGGCCAGCTGTTCATTCACCTTAGCCAATTCTTTCTCGCTGCTTTTTGGTTTGTTCCAGCCTTTGAGCAGAAGATTTGGCGCCATGAAAGATGCAGTAGCTTCATCGTACTTCTTCTTTCGGCTTTGGCTTCAAAGAATCGGTTTATCCGTAAGACGCCGACGGCTTCTTGGGCTTGGCGCTGAGCAATTCGGCATTGGCAAGATCAACCTCCGTCTTCTTTTTCGTCCAAATGGCACACATTAAGAAGCGCTCATGACCTTTATGGGAAGATCGGCCGACAACGGCCATGGCGTCACGAATGGGTTGACAATTGGCCAATATAGCTGCCTCGGTTGAAGTTATTCCATAAACAACCGATTTAGCTTTTCTCGCATGTTGGGCGCCGACTTGACAACGGTGATGCCTTCATGGAGACGTCCAGGATGTTCCGGATGTCCTCGGGGTAACTATCGGTCGCCATCACCTCCGGGTCGACTAGTTCATCCAAGGTGAACCCGAGAAGGTCGGACAAGCCATCCGGGACAACATCTGGCGATGGAAGAGTTGACCGGGCAGGAGATGGAGGGGTTGGAGGTTTCGAAGCCGCAGGGAGGCCAGCAGAAGCACCCTGAAGATCGACCAACATACCGGTCGCTTGAATAGACGCTATCGGCTGAAAAGGAAATATTACAAAGTCAGAAACTTAAAATTGATAATTTTCAATAGGCATGAGAATAAGTTTGGCTCTTACTGCACTTAAAGCCGATAGATGAGGAGAACTTTCAGCGCTTTGTTCCTTGCGCTTCGGCTGTTTTTTGGCCGGGACCTTGGTAGACTTGGGTTTTTCTGAAAAAATCAAACCACAGGATGAGCAAAAGCATGAACGGGAAATATTTATCGGCTATAGTGAAAACTTACTTGGCTTTCTTTCTTTTTCGAGATCTGATAATGAAGGACTGTTCACTCCGAGAGTACCAGAACCCATCAAGATATTCGACTGAATGGGGCGTTTCCCCTTTGACCCACCAGCCGATGGGTCAATGATAGCCTTGCTCCCTGCAGCAGCATCCTGCCAAACAAAAATGCCTAGGTAATTAGAAGACAAGTGGCCACAAATCTACAAGTATAAAATTTTATGAAACAAGCCGATACCTCTACGCCTACGGACGAGTTAGTATAACCCGATGAGCTGGAAGGATCTGAGCTATCTTCACTAGAGTGCTGCTGCTAGGAACTACCGTCGGCTCATGGAAGTCGAAGGAACTTTTCTATAATAGCGACTTGAGTCGCGGTCCAAGAAAATAGCCTCTGATACAAGTGTCCACCAAGCAGAGAAATGGCTTGCTCGGCGAGAATTCAGGAAAAAGTGCGGCAAACTGAGAATTTGAAACTCATCGGCTAGTTCCAGAATTAAGTCTGCGGCTGTTCCGTTTGTCACTTTAGCTCTGGGCTCAAGACAACCAAGAAGCGGCAAAGATGGTATGACTTGACCAAAGCCTAACTGACGGGCATATACCGAAGGATGATAGAATTCATATGACGGCTGGAATGTTCTGTTACGGGAGTTCAAGCCGACATGAAGAATACAAGGTGAAATAAAAATCCGGTATAAGTCCAAAGTCGATGCTGGCATTAAGGAGCTATCAGCATCCAAGTGAAGAAATGAAGGCCATTGAAAATCGGCTGTATTACTGTAGGGGAAGAAATCTTGCTGACCAAAAGTTGTGCTATCCAGATGTAGGAAAAAGGACAGATATTTCTTGAAGTCAGCCGGTGTGATTCTGACATCTCCACTAGTACACATCACGAGCCTCTCTCCAAATGATCGACTAGCCCTGTATTGAGGAGTAGTGCCTTCTGGATAGTCCTCACGGGGGAAAGCTGTGTCTTCCAGGTGCTCCGAAATCAATGATCGGCCAAACATACTATAAAGCCACAGCTGAATAAACCACAATGGGCCGCCAACATTGCCAACTACAAATTGACCAAATCCAGAGAAAAGTCGGCTCCTGATAACATGCATCATCTGATAGACAGCTCCAAGGAAAATTTTTCCTAGTGCAAGCCGACGGCCGTTCACCAGTTGCTCTGCCAACACCTGATAAACTTGTGTTGGACCTAGAGATGCGCCACAAAAAAGAAACCGATCCAGCCACAAGTTTAGAAAAGCTGCATGCTCCTCGTCCGATACCAGTCCATTCACTTTGTTATTATGTTGTATATACTTTGTCCATCCTTCGCCCTTGGATCGGATCAACTTGTACTGAGGCTTGCCACTAAAAGCCGATAATTGGTCGCCATCAGGCCTAAGGCAACATAATTCTGCTACATCTAAAAGTGTTAAATGATAGGACCAATCCGGAAAAGGAAAGCATTAAGAGTGTCCGACCAAAAATAACGGTAAGTGGCCACCAAGGGCTCATTGGCCGGTGGTTTGCAAGACTCAATGGAAGACACTCGGCTATACCCATATTTTCCCATTCAGACCTCTTTTGGGCCGATACTCTTATGAACCAACTTCTCCAGCCTTTAAGCGCTGTTGGCCATGCCCTAAAGCTTTTTCCCCATTCCGTTATGTTGTAATTCTTAGCCGATAAAGGAAGTCTAGGGATTTCTTCGTTGATTACAGTATCGGCAGTCGAAGTTCCTACTGGTCCTAAGTAGTATTGATCTTTACTCTCAGGGATCGGGATCAGTACCTGAGAAAGATCCATTCAGCCGATTGGGAAGAAGGAAGACTAATTGTTGGTGTAGTGAAGTTTGGAGCGTAGAAGCCGATTAAAGAGTAAAAGCCGATTGCAGGAGTTATGAAAGCTGGAAGGCGTGAAAATGACAGAAGGGGTCCCGCATATATATAGCACGGTGAAAAGGTGAAAAGGCGGGAAGTGAATTCGAGACGACATCTGGCATTAAAACCGACTTTGAGATTTTTACTGGTATGGCCATTCTTGACACGGTTCTCTAAAAACAGCAGTAAGCAAAGCCGATGGGCAGTGAAGCCGATCGATAAAAGCCGATACATATTTTTGAAAGATAACAAGTTATCTTCCAAAAATGGGGGGCATATGTTTGCACCAATTTTTGGAAATTTCTAGAAAGAATCGGCAGAAAAGTATGAGTTTGGATGAAATACGAGAATATCTGCAGGAGTTCAGATAAACACATAACGTGCAGATAACAATTGGAAATTAGAGACCAGATTGGAAACTACGAAGCCGATTCGGACTACATTGTCATGTTGAATCAGGACTCGGATCGGCTGGGCGAGTATATAAGGCGCACCAAGGCTGCTTGAAGGAAAACAACAATCAACACATCTTCCAGTTTTTACTTTCTATAGTTCTTAGCCTTTTTAGCATTGTAATCTTTCCTCTGTAAGTCGACATCGATCAAATAAAGTTAAATATCGCCGATTGTTTGATCGTCATTGGCTTTTTCAGTTTGATTTATTACGTCTTGTTGCGCATCGCCTTTTCGTAATCGATCTACCTTTTACCTCGGACTTAGTCTTAATCGACTAGTCTATTTACCCTTCTAATCGGCTTCGGCTGATTCGTGATTCTTAGCCGATTCGCCCAAGATCGCTTGATTGAATTTTACAACTATTTCCTTATCGATTGCGAGGTCAAATCGATTGGCACGCTTCAAGCACACTTGAACCCGGTGTTAAATCGGTGTGTTGCATCCGAAACCCTCTTCACGTTTTTGGCGTCAACACATTACCTGGGTTAACTTCGCACCAGCCCGTGACGTTAACCCATACTATGGTAAGAGAACTCAGAGCATAGAAATGAAACCCCTACAAGCAGACCTAGAAAGGAATGCCTGTGCTAACTCCCGCCTTCCATAAATGCAAAGTTAAACCAGGTAGCTTAATCGGTTTAAGGTTGCCCCATCCCAACACTTGTGGTTTGTATGGGTTTTCTTGGACCATACAACACGATGTTCGGTCCTTAATCCGACACGGGCGATACTTCACCCTACACTACGTGCAATTCCTTTGGCACATCCGACTATTGCCAATAATCACCCGCGTCAAAACCATAGTTTCATTTTGGGTTTTTAATCAAAATACCAGCAACCAATAGTGCCATTTCCAAGGTTTTCAGGAAACAATTTTGATCTGATCATCAGCCTTATTGATTCTAAAGCATGGATAAGCATGATTATGTAATCACATATATCCATGATGACATTAAGTAATGCCTATCCTTAATCTAGGGTTATCAAGGTTCACATGTCCATAATTATCAAAGAAGGTTAATGAGGCAACAGGTATAACTACCAGCATATCACAAAATAGCAATTTTACAGAAAGTAAATGCATGCATAAATTGGTTTAGTAAAACAAAAGAAAATTAAATACTGGGATCAATATAATCAAATGGGTGCATGCCTTGCTTAATCTTTGTTTACGACGAAGACGAGCATTGCGGCTGACGACGGTGATGACGAAGTTAGAGACGTCGGGTTCTACATGTCGATCAACGGAAATACAGCAAAATACTAACTTTAATAAGGGCAAAAAGAAAATAGATAGCAAATGAAATAAAGACTCTTCACAAGGAACAGGGAATGCTCTTTATGAATTTATAAATTTTATTTTACAAATTCAAGATGCAAAAATTGTTTGGATTAATAGAATTAATCATTAGTTACAAGGTTTATAGATTTTACTATTCTCAATATGCTTTTGCAACTTTATTACTTACGGGTTTTGGAGTTTTGCTCTATTAGGATTTAGATTCAAAGCAAGATGAAATAAGAATATTTTTCTAGATTATTGCAGATTATATCTTAAAGATCATTTCTAGGCTATTCTTTAAAAAATTTGGATTTAAACGAGATGATTTGCACGCTGATGAAAAGGCTTAAATGATCACATTAGACTATGACTGAATAGCTTTTTATCTTTGATTGATGTCGAACAGAATTAGCTTTACGCTGCTAATAGATGGTTAAAAATTTAGTTGTCGGTGGAAATGTCCATTGTACCCTTGCATTAATAGCTATTTGCACAGGGCCGAGGACACATTAGTCATTTCACCATCTATTAGCAGGAATTAGCAGGGGAGAACCAGCTAATGAGATAACTATTAGCTGGGTTAGTAACTAACTGTTAGCTAGGTTATTAGCTAGCCCGTTTGGATCTACTTTAGCTAATTTTAGCAGCTAACGACTATTAGTGCTAATGGATCCAAACATGCCCTAAGTCTACACAGCCGAATTTTCTTCGTCCGCACCGGCCACGCGTATGTACGCGTATGAAATTTCATGCATCCGGTCTCCAAAGCAAGCACGTGCGTACCGCTGCAGATGGACGCCGCATGGACATCACGCGTTGGATCTGGCTTCCTCCTGCGCGCCCCCGCAAGCCAACGCATCTGTTCAAAGAGACGCTTGAGCATTCGCGTCCATCTGCAGGCGTCCATCTGTGCACGCGGCATCCATCTGCAGGCGGTACGCACGCGCTTGCTTAATTTGGGATGTATGAAATTTTTTTCCGCTGGCTTCGCTGGGTGTTCGCGGCGAAGTCGCGTCGGTATTTTGTACGACTCGTGGGAAAATGTGCTTCACAACGCGTATGTACGCGACACAACGATAGGCTTCGTGCACTCGTCCAACCGCACGAGAATAGTGCGATAGCCAGCTGCGCTCTCCTCACGTAGTCACGTCTGTCCATCCACGTGCGTCGCGCCCTGGACTGACGGAACTAGAACTAGAATACTTTTAAGACGCATATACTTCACACCCATAACTCTATACTCGTTTACAATAATTTCGTAACAACGTAAAATATTCTACGTATATTCCTGAGCCGATGGAGCTATCCTTTTGAATCGTGTGATTCGAATTCTGTTGATTACAAGATTTTACCAAGTGTTAGTGTGATCCGAATTAATTCTGGTGATGAAGATGGAAGGATGGCTCATGGGAGCAGAGGGGTCGACGCGGCGGCCTCTGTGCTCTCGTCCGAGAAACGGTCCATGCACGCAGTACGTGCAAGACAAGTCGTCGTCGTCTTGGCTAGCGCTCGAGTCTTGCCTTCTTCTGTTTACCGGGGCATTGGGTCGGACGGGTCGTGGGCGTCGCACCAAATCAGGGTCTGTTTGGCAACAAGGTTTTTTCATAGTTTCTAGACAAAACCATGGTTTTAAAGGAAAACTCTGTTTTAGAAACCATGAGGTGTTTGATAGCCCTTCAAAAAACTCTGTTTTAAAAACCATGATTTTCACAACACTGCCATGGATCGGACATGCACAAGCGGTTCGAAACCGCTTTTAGAAACGGTTTTAGAACCGCTTGTAAGCAACCGCGAGTGATACCCCGTTGAAAAGAATAGCAATCTCTAGATGAGAAGGATGTTCATATGATGTTACTAACCTTGAAAAAATAGCAATCTCTAGATGAGAAGGATGTTCACATGATGTTACTAACCTTGAAAAAATAGCAATCTCTAGATGAGAAGGATGTTTCTCCATATCCATTGAAAAAAATAGCAATCTCTAGATGAGAAGGATGTTCACATGATGTTACTAACCTTGAAAAAATAGCAATCTCTAGATGAGAAGGATGTTCACATGATGTTACTAACCTTGAAAAAATAGCAATCTCTAGATGAGAAGGATGTTCACATGATGTTACTAACCTTGAAAAAATAGCAATCTCTAGATGAGAAGGATGTTTCTCCATATCCATTGAAAAAAATAGCAATCTCTAGATGAGAAGGATGTTCACATGATGTTACTAACCTTGAAACACTTAATTTGGAGCTAATCACCCCAAATTAAAAATTTGGACAGCACCTCCCCAAGAACAGCGCTGGGCCAGCCCTTCTCTGTTCGATCGTACTCTGCTGGCTCGTGGAGGAAGAAGGGTTTAAATGAGCTGCGCGGGAGGGCTTCCAGAAGCGGTTTGAGACACGAACCGCTTCTGAATGTTGAGTTCTAGAGATCTGTCCATGTAGCAGGCTCGATCGAGTTCGGCACACTTTGCTCAGTTCGTAGCAGCCTAGGCGGCTAGGCCAGGGACAAGGGCCTGCAAAAAAAAGCTTGTTAGTGCTCGAATCAAAATTACTTCGATAACAATAGTGCTCGAATCAAGTTCAACCTTGGAAGCTTCACGTGATTTGACGCTTCACTGATAGATTTTGTGCTATTTCAGTGGCACTGTTCAAATAAAAAACATCTGGTTTCTAATTCGGTGGACCATAATTTTAAAGGCTAAAATTAGATAGTTATCTTAGGAATATGTTAATTTGTTACTGTCCCAATTTAGAATTGTGCAAAGAAAATATGTTATACTTTACCGAAATTCACCGTGTAGTTGCACAGAATAATCGGCTAGTTATACACAAGTAGAGTTTTCCGTGGACTAAATCTCCAAAATCACTCTACGTCTAAGTCAATTTAGAAAGGAGAGTTACAGTAAAAATTCAGAAAATAGTAAGTTTTTATTACTTTATTCCAATTTGGTTGAACTATTATTTTTGTTGTCCTTACCTGTACCAATTTAAGGCTTGATTTTTATTAGATATATAGCTCAATGCAAGTTCTACATCCAATATTTTTCCTCAATTCTTGAAATTTCCATATTACTCTATAACTTTGCACCATACAACCACTTTCCACTAGATACTAGATCATTTTCACAGCTTCACATTAATTTTGTGTACATGTACTGAAATTTGGCTAAGTCAGAATCTTGATTCAAAGGGCTTTTTACTGCTGCAATTTGTTCTGAATAAAACCGCTTCTATTGTGTAACTAAAAATCATTGCCTCCGGCTTTATGAGTTGTTGTTGTATATTTCCTTCCTGTGAGACCCCGTTCGAATGAACAGGAACCTCCATGTGATTACTGTGCTATTCCCTGGATCAGTAGCTAGCACTCACATGTTTACAACAATTGGAAATCACAACCATACAAATAATAATTTAAGCGGAAACGATAAATCAAATAATTATTACAACTCAGAGATCAAAGCAGCAAAAGAAGCGAAGCCTTGTAGTGTACCCATCCATTCCCGCAGGCAACTGACCAGGCATAAATCCTTAGAAAATAAATCGCTTCAAGAAGAACCCGCAACCTGCGACGAAGAGAGGCTCGAAGCAACGCTAACTCATCTACCTACAATATAATTAAGCAAGGGTGAGTACTTTACGTACTCAGCAAGACTTGAGCAAAACCTATAATACATGCAGGCCATTTCAAAGGTGGCTACTACAGTTAATTTTGCATAAAGCGAATTTGCAGTTGTAAATCAAGTTATTTGCAAACGGAATTTATAAGAGCAAGATTAATTGATAGCAAATAAGTAAAGCATAATAAACACTCACCGTCCTCCATGACGTGAGTCCGAAACGATCATCGCCATCGCATGGCATATATCCAGTTGTTTGCCAACACATGGCACAACAGCTGATACCAATACTTGTCAACACATGGTATAGTATTGGGTCATCTGTGGGGCAAGCTAACTTATAAAATAAACCGTTTTGAAAATATCAAACATCTAACTCGCATCAGTTCGCCAAGACACCCATGACCGCGGGTATGGCTAATTAATTAGATTTGAACTCTGCAGAGGTGTACAACTTTACCCACAAGATACAATCAACTCACCATGTCAGCCGTGGATCGCCATACAAGTGTATGCGAATGAGCGATCATAACATTAACCGTTCAATTACTTAACTCTAATTTTGCACCAGCATGGTGACGATATGCTATGGTAGTGCAAATAATCGTACAATCACTGTACGAGAAATCATGCGGTACCTTGTACATTCGCTGTACGTGAAATCGTGAACCCATAGCATAATGTACACCTACAAGCAACCAATCACTGAAGAAGCTCGTAATACTCCAGCCTACCAATGTGCAAAGTTAGTTTTAAGTAACTTAATAGGTTAAGACTGCCCCATAACAGCACTTGTGGTTGCACGGTTTTTCTTGGATCATACAACACGATGTTCGGTCCTTAAACTAACACAGGCGACACTTCACCCTACACTACGTGCAAAGCCCTTATTGCACAACCGGCTAATGCCAATAATCGCCCGCATCAAAGCATAGTTTTATTTTGGGTTTTTAAATCAAAATACCCACAACCACAGTGACATTTTCAATGTTTCCAGGAAACAAATATTTGTTTGATCATGTACATCGTTTATTCTAAAGCATGGCTAAGCAGGTTAATATGATCGTATATACCCAAGATGACATTAAGTAGTGCCTAACCTCAATCTATGGTTATCAAGGTTCACATGTTCATAAACATCAAAGGAGATTCATGTGACAACAGGTATAACTACCAAACCACAATATAGCAATTTACATAAAGTAATCGCATGCATAAAACAATTTGATGCACAAAAGGAATATAAAATACTGGGATCAATGTGGTCAAAGGATGTTTGCCTTGCTTAATTGACGAATACGACGAAGACGAGGATTGCGGATGACGACGACGACGAAGCTAGAGACGTCGGGTTCTACTCGCCGAACAACGGAAACAACGCAAAGCAAATAACTAACTTCAATAAGAGGCAAGGGAAATAGACAGCAAGAACAAATAAAACTCTGCACATGAAACAGGGAATGCTCTTTATGAATTTATTAATCTTATTTTACGAATTCAAGATGCAAAGATTGATTAGATTGATAGAATTAAGCATTAGTTACAAAGTTTATAGATTTTACTATTCATAATATGAGTTCTGCAAATCTTTAATACTTACGGGTTTTGCTCTATTAGGATTCAGATTCGAAGCAAGGTAAAATAAGAATATTTTCTTAGATTGCAGTAGATTATAATCTAAAGATCATTTCTAGGCTATTCTTTACTAAATTCGGATTTAGATGAGCTGCTATGCGAGTTGATGAAAAAGCTTAAATGATCATGTTAGAGTATGAATGATTAGTTCTTTATCGCTAATTGATTTCGCTTAGAATTAGCTTTACGCAAGCTAAATCTACTGATTCAGGCTATTGGCCTAATTTACATGTTATTTAAGAAGGTTCTGGTGATACAAATATCCTAATAACTGATTTCTCATTTATATCTAAAGTTTATTCATTCGTATTAATGTCTAAAGTAATATGATTACTTAGGGTTATTCAGCCATTAGGATTAACATGCAATACATAATGAAATGAGATTATCTTTTCCTATTTGGGTAGTCTATACTTTGAAGAACATTACTATATCAGTTCCTTAAGTTTTAGGATTTTGGGCGAGACTATAATCTATTCGCTAAAAGGGTTCATGCTACACTTAAAGACCACTATTCAAAATCGGCAAGAAAGGGGAAATGACATAATAACGATTAAGGGTTTTAAGCTATTTGGATTTGTACGTAAAACATGACGAAATATGGTCATTTCTTCATAATAAGATGATTTATACTTTGTATGACAATCCTAAGCTAACTCCACAAATTTTAGGCTTTGGCTGATACATTATATTCATTGCTGAAAAGGCTTAAGTGGCATTGTAAAGTTGACGAAATCGGAATCGGCAAGAATATGAAGTGCGAGGTTAACACTTAAGGGTTTTGGGCTAACAAGAAGAATATGCAAACCTTAATGAAGTAAGATTCTTTTTACACAATATGGTAGTATAAACTTTGTACAGTGTTACTAAACTGATTTTACTGATTTTAGTATTTGGATGAGTTATTTTATCTATTGTTGAAATAGACTAAATGACCACATTTGCAAACCTTAAATCGGCCAAGTTTCGTTTTGAGTTTCTAACTACACCATACATGATCTTTGATTCATTTTTCAGGCATTAGCAAAATACTATCCTAGAAATGTTTCAGAACTGGTTTGGCATTATTTCAACTTCAATTGCAATAGATTATCTAATTACTTATTGTTTTAATTAACATTTTCTTCTATTAAAAGAATACAAATTAAGTCCGATTCTAGGTATTTTTGCACACATGGATCCTTACTGTTTTTAGGGACTTAATATGAATTACTTTATCATTTTGTGAGCCATTATGCTAGTGTTTTGCTAAGGGCCATGAAAGGGTTTAATGATGATTAACAAGCAATTATATTAAACTTGGTTCCAAGATTAAATATTTTTGCATGATTAGGTTTATTATAATCCCAGAAGCACATAATCATTTCTTATATGGTTTTATGAACTATTATACATTCATTTCTATTAATGGTCATATTAAGCTTTACTAATGTTTGCTAAACACTTAGATTAAACTTAGTTCAAAAATTAAATATATTTTCATGATTGAGTTTATTAAAATTCCAGAGACAACAAGAACTTATTTTATCATGTTACAATTTACTATACATAGGTTTGCATTAAAGACCATAATGGGATACTAATCCGAGTTTAATTCAAATAATTGTTTTGTTACTCAAAAATCAAATGTTTTTGAATATTTGAATACTTCCTGATTCTAAAATCTCATGAATACTGATTTCATCATTTCATTAATTATTATACACAAATTCTCATTTAAAACCACATTAGTACCATAATCAAGGTTTAAATTAAATAATTGTACAGCAGTTCAAAAATTAAATATTTTCATATATTTAGATTCATTCTCATTTTATATGAACATACAAATTTATTTCACTGGGATTGAAACTATATTTAAAAAGATATTCATGATTGAATGCTACTCGGTTTGAAAATTCACTGGAATTTGAAAATACGCTTTACACAAAAGAAAACGCCTTCAGGACTCAGCCTTCTTCTACCTCAAGCGCTTGAATCGCTGGCCCTAGGCGTAGAGAGACAGAACAGGGGAGCATCTAGGGCACGGTGGCAAAGGTAGCTCCGGCGGTCCTCCGGTGTGATACCGCAAATTGTTTTTCCAGGATCTATTCGGTAAGGGTTTTCCTCTGAGCTGTATTTCGCTACGGCAAGTTTTTACTCAAAGGATTTTCTTTTCGCCGTGGGTTGAATGTCGGTCTTTGGAGATGGTTGATTTGTGGTCTTTAGAGTTGTGTAGACTGTATTGCTTTCCCCTAGTTCTTTTTTTTATTAGTGCCCATGCGTTGGAATATAATAGGAAGAGGGGAATTGAGAGAAGCCCTAGCTCCCCTCCTAATTTTTCCCCAGCCGACTTTCCTTCAGCCGCCCTTGGCCTCCTCCTGCTGCTTTTCTCCCCTGGCCGCGCCTTTCTGCTCCTGCGCATCCTCCCCAGCCGGCCGAACCACTCCCTGGCGCCTGCTTTCCTGGCCGAGCTCCTTCCTTCCAGGCGGTCGGCAGCAGCAGCAGAGTAGCCGGCAGGAGAGGCAGCGAGAGCAGCAGCATCAGCTCCGGCGTCGCCCAGCCCAGCCCTCCCTTCCTCCCCTGGCCGGCGGGCTGCCCTGGCTCGGCGCCCCCTCTCTTCTTCCTCTTGTCAGCGAATGATAAGAAGCAGTTTCGGCCTCGGCTGACCGGCGGAGCATCAAGATCAAGGGCGACAAAGAATAGCTTCCGGGCGGCAGACTTCTCCTCGCCTCCCTTGGTCTTCTTCCCCATTCAAGAAAGAGGCAAGGTATTATTTTGGGGGGGGGTTAATTCCTTATGCATGCCAGGTGTTCGATGAAATGCTTAGCTAGGGTTCCTGTTTTGAAACGCATAGCGCAGATGCATTGATAAATCTATGTGTATGTATCGATCGCAGCAGAGAGTATTAAGCTATTTTTTCAAGTTCCTGTGAGAAATTGATGGTAGGCCTTATGTTTTTGAGGTAGCCAATTTATGTGGGTGACTGTCTTAAACTATATTGCGTGTATGTGATCTCAAATTTAGACTTTTCCTACTCTTGGGAGGGCATCTTGATGTTGACACCTTAATCTACCTATTCTGGCGGTATGATCTTGAGGCTGCATTGTCCATTTTATTGAAATATAGAATCTGGTTGGTGATCTTGAATTGAGAATTTATATGCTCATGATTAGGTGTGTAGTCTTGTGCAAGGTGTTTTATGGGTGTAAAAGAGGTGCTTAGTCTCGAATGGTATGTTCAGGCTTGCTGTTTAGTTCTTGTGTTTAATTATCATAATGTAGCCTAGAAGGTGTAATTGATCTGTCATAAGCCAAAAAAAGGAATATATATATATATTTACATTTGTGTTTGAGCTTCTGTAATGCCCTTCTTACCCTGGTAATGGTTAGGCATAAGATCCCAAATTGAGGGATTTGTCAGTGTGATCTCTTATTATTAAGGTTTAATGCCTGCTATCTATTTGGGTTGCCTGGAGTTCCCATTAGTGGGAATTGGGTCTGTTTTGGCAAAGGTTGAGATTTCATCATGCTTTGAGGTAGTGAGTCGGACTTTGATCAATTCTTGTGTGTAACGTTCTTTTTCAGGGAGAATGTCTTCGAGGGTGACCTCAACTCTGAGTTGCCTCGCGCATCGGTAAAGGCAAGTGCAACTTTATATTGCTATTAGGGGAAATGAGATGAATGCGTGCTTGTCGTGTGTGTATGTGTATGCTGCGGTTTACATTAAGAAATAGATTAATGCTCGTGCAAACGCAAATGATAATCGTGTTATGAGAATGGCTAAAGAATGGATCATATAATGGAATCTCGTATAATGAAATGTTGAGGGAAGGGATGTAGGCGCATCCGCTCGAATGTTAATAGGTTGAGTTCCTTTGCATATATTCTAAGCATGACAATTCTATATTGGTTGTATGAGTAATACCTAAAAGAATGTTTGTATTGTGCTTATGGAAATGAAGATTTGTGTCTATGAGAAATACTAGAATTGCTCATTTCATGAGAGTGCATATTGTGGCTATGAAAGTAACACTTGTGATGATATGTTAATAATAATTGCTTGTGGGGTGTTCCCCACTGCTGCTAATGAGACTGGAACCGTGTGGTGCTTATGCTTAAGTTTTTGTCATAGTTCAGAGCCATTGATTTCGATACCGTGTATGAATTATTCATAAGCATCATTTGCATATGTGCATTCATTACAGAAGATGCGTCCCATGTTGATGCGGGCCTCTGTACTCACACGTAGTGAGTACAAAAGTCCTACCTCGTAGTCCCATCCAAGGATGGGAGCGAGTCAGTAAGAGTAGGCCCCGCCACGGGATGGTTGGGAATGAGAGGGTGCACACCGACGGGTGTGCACTCATCTATACCCCAGTATAGGCAAAGGTTGCATATTGAGCATGAAAGCATAAAGCATTTCATTGCATTGTGTGTTGCAATTGATGCATGTTAATGGATGAGAATGGAAGGAACAGGTTGAGGATTGAGTCGTGGGCTCATCCAGAAATGATTGTTGAGGCATAGGTAAGTTTTGTTATGTTTTCGAGTTGGTTGCGGTAAGTGGAGTCAATTACTGCTTCTGTTAATGGATGTTTTCAGTTAAGTAATGATTATGGTAAATGATGGAGTAATCGTGCTCTTATATTTTGGATCTCTCATGAATTCAACTACTTTCATTTATTTATGAATGCCAATTAAAGAAACTGTTACTCTATGTCTTGAAGTAGCTGTATTTTAGTTTAATTTCTTACTTCGTCTACTTGTTGCACTTTGCTGAGTTTTGGACTCACGCTTGTTTGTTTCCTGTTTTAGGTACCTTGAAGTGGGCTCGTCGGGTTTGGGAGTAGAATCACGTGCACGACTTCGGTCTCCAACCATTCATTTAACCAATTCATTAATTCTGGATGTAATTAATTCGGTTGTAATGTGTTGTTGTCGTGGTGAAGTTTATAAATTTCTATTGGATGTGTGATTGACTATCTAAGGACCTGCTAGATTGTTTCATTCTAGTTTGAGTGATTGACATATCATATAACTACTTTAGTTCTTTTGTCTGCTGAGTGGATGTCCTCTGTTCTAGAGAGGTCATGCCGAAATTTTGTAAATTGCGGTGACTTGGTTTTAAGCCGGTTTTAGAAGTTAGTGCTTGGTTGCGATCAAATTAGTGAAGGTAGTAGGTTGTTATGACTTCTTGGTAAATTCTCGTTCAATTGATTTTGTTGTGGAGATTTATCGTGTGTTGGTAACCCCTTTGGACATAGGTGGGTCCGAAGGGTGTCGCTAGTGAAGCAGGGTTTTTGGTAGCATCCGGGGCGCCTTGGCGTCGGGGTGTTACAGTTGGTATCAGAGCGGGCTTCCGGTTCGTGGTGTTTGAATGTAGTGAGTAATTATAGAATGAATTAAAATGTTGCTGTGTGAAGGTAGAAACATGGTTTAGGTTGAACTTTTAAAATGTGTCCCTAGGACAATAACCTTAAAACTTGAGATAGAATGGTTAATTAATTTAAAACTTGACACACTGATGCACAATAGGAAGGGGATGGATTATCGTTCGTTGTGTTACAATGCTTATTTTTGTTTTGCTGCTATTTTGATACTTGTTGGTAGGTTATATGTTAGTCTTGATAAGGCTATGGTATTATTGATGGCTATGATTTTGAAGTGGTATATTGTTTCGTGGGGTCCGGTGGGACTCTTTGTGCCGAAGGTATGTCGACCTTGTCGTATAGCTGTGTTGGGCGGTATGGCAGTTGAGAGCCAGCACCGAAGGATTCATCACCTCGGGTGAGGAGAGTTCTTGTTATTTTGTTGTAGATCGGAGGGTTGATGGAGTACGTTATTTGGGTGTTGCCTTCTTTGGTCTTCTTGGATTTAAGGCAAAGAAAAGGTGTTATTCGGCCGATTCGTTTTTCCTTCGTGTGAAATTAATTGTGCAACTCCTTTCCTTCGTGGAATTTTGGAGTTTGATGATGATTCGTAGATCTTGTGCATGACAAGGCTTGAGTCCTGTCATTTTGTAAAATTTGAGAGTCAAGTTTCTCTGGGAAAATCGTTGGTTGGGTTTTTCCAGGAAGAAATTTTGCGGCAATCAAAGTGAGGTTGTGGGTTGGTTAAAGATCTTCCCGTACAAGATTGATAGAAGGATTGTGTTGTTGGGGTAGTTGACCCTAAGTTGATAAGATGTTAAGGACTCTAGTGTGGGTCTTGGTGACCCACAATTATAAGTGGGGGTCCGGAAATAATGTTGACGTAAGGTTAAAATTGATTATGATGACGAAGGAATAACAAGTTTGGTTGAGAAACTTGTTTTAATTAGGTGATGGGATTAAATTGTTTCGAGGTGTCCTCAGTGGGATCGTGTGGATTAATAATAAGCTTATAAGGTGTGGATAGTATAACCTAAGGCAAGGATGTAGTTAAAGTGCGGAGAAACATTGGATTGAATATTTTGGAGCTTGGTTGCTCTTTAGCAGCGATTGACCTTAGAGCCATTTTGGCGATTTACGTCTCGGGGAGACTTTGCTTAAATTATTGGGGACTTGAATAATTGCTCTAATGTGTTCGTTGTATTATTGTCAAATAGGGAGCATGAGGGCAGGATAATCTTTCTGAGGGTTGCTTTGAAAAGCGATGTCGTAGAAATAAGATTAAGTAGTGGTGTTGATGGCTAGGTTGATTACGGAATTTACACTCAAAGTGTATAAATGGTTTGTGCCTTTTTAGTAATTAGAATTTGATGTCTTTGGCTTGTCATTTAAAAAGATTGGATGCGGGTTCTTTGTGTGAGTATAATTTAGAGATTTATGCTCTTAGTTTTATGGGTTAGACTCAATGTGGGGTCAGTCGGAAATGAATGGTTCGGTTATGAACCTTTTCTTTGAGTGGTTGCCTCGTTGTACGAGACAAGTTGAAAGAGGGTAAAGTCTCAAGAGGATATCAAAAAAAAATTGATCATATCGGAGAAATGATTTTCTGGCTAAGAATGGAAATTTTATTCCCTCTCTTTTTGGGTAAAGGTGTAGTTGTCTATTGAAAGGAGATTGGGGACTCAGGAATGGTTTTCTTTTTCGAGGTATCTTGTTTTTCCTTAATCGAGTGTTTTCTCGATGTGAAGTTTTTCACCTTGGAGTTTAAGGTGATGGATTTGGTTTGTGTTGGTAAAGAGGATTTAGTTCTCTTTACTTCTTTGTGACTACTTTTGAAGAAAGATTTGTGTGAAGTTCTTCGTCTTAGTTGAGCTTTCCCTGGTGTACATTTTATTGCATTGATTTCAAGTTGAGCAAAGTGGTTAGTTTTGTAAGCAAATTGAGTACTCGCTGATTGTTCTTTCGTCGGTTTGTGGTTTTGCCTTCTTTGGATGAAGGCAAAGAAGACGAGTGTAGTGGTGCCAGACCTGGTGGTGAGAACCGGGGTTCTGTGTCTGTAAGAGTAAAAGGTATTTGATCTTGTCGTTTTGCTTGGTTGGGAGGTCATCTTTGAAAACCCTCTTTATTCGTGGAAGTTTGGGGTTTGGTGTTTAATTGGAAGAGCTCTTGTTACCAGAGTTTGGGAATTTGAGAGTTGAGCTCTCTTGCAATTTCTGTTTGGGTTTTCTGGAAAGAACAACTTGTTATTGGTGTTCTTTCATGCTTAAGAGTTGTGATTTCCTTAAAGGTTGGGTATGTGACCCACGAGGATGTTTAAGTCGTTAAGAGCATGTTGAGTAGTTAGCGCTTCCTGTTGCTAACAGGTTATTGAGTCTGTTAAAGTGGATTTGTTGGTTGTTTAAGGACAACCTAATTGATTGTGTGGTATAGATGATTAATCGAGATGGTATATGATCTAAAGTGAAAGCTGATTAGGGTTACGCAAGGTGTTGTGAGTTATGTGATTAACGGGAATTCCGAGACTTGTGTTCCTGAAAGGCTAGTATTGATCACGTTTGAGAAGGTCTAGAAGGAATAGCTATGATATGATGGGTAGCCATTGAAAGGATTGCTTAGAATTGATCTAGAAGCATGTTGGATTGAAGAGTCTTGTGTAATTTTGTGGTTTAAAGCTGAATGACCCGTGGTAGAATTATGCTATAGTGGGCTAGTTCTTTCGATGATAAGGCTCGGTAATGGTCCTCTATTTATAAAGGTTAATTAATGAGGTAAGCTGGAGAACAATGATTTCTTGGTTTTTAGGGATTCAAGTTTAGAACCCCAACTGTTCAATTGAATAGAATTCAGTGATGTTCTTAATAGAGTGTTGTGCCCTGTGTTAATCGTATTATCATGAGTCGTTGGTATGATTTGGGAAATTTGACTGTCTGCTCGGGTCTAATAGCGTCTGCGTGTGGGAGATGTGAATTCTCAAGTGGACAGGAGGTGGCTCGAGTTTTGGAGTCTTGTGCATGGGAAGTTCGCAACTCTGTTCTTTTTGGGTGTTTTCGCTTTATCAGTCTGTTTCCGTTGTTCTTGTGGTGGTCAGAATTCGAGGTCGAATTCTGTTAAAGGGGGGAAGAGTGTGATACCGCAAATTGTTTTTCCAGGATCTATTCGGTAAGGGTTTTCCTCTGAGCTATATTTCGCTACGGCAAGTTTTTACTCAAAGGATTTTCTTTTCGCCGTGGGTTGAATGTCGGTCTTTGGAGACGGTTGATTTGTGGTCATTAGAGTTGTGTAGACTGTATTGCTTTCCCCTAGTTCTTTTTTTTATTAGTGCCCATGCGCTGGAATATAATAGGAAGAGGGGAATTGAGAGAAGCCCTAGCTCCCCTCCTAATTTTTCCCCAGCCGACTTTCCTTCAGCCGCCCTTGGCCTCCTCCTGCTGCTTTTCTCCCCTGGCCGCGCCTTTCTGCTCCTGCGCATCCTCCCCAGCCGGCCGAACCACTCCCTGGCGCCTGCTTTCCTTGCCGAGCTCCTTCCTTCCAGGCGGTCGGCAGCAAGAAAGAGCAACCGAGAGAGGCGTGATGAGAGCAAAGAAGATCGGCTCGGCGTCGCCCAGCCCAGCCCTCCCTTCCTCCCCTGGCCGGCGGGCTGCCCTTGCTCGGTGCCCCCTCTCTTCTTCCTCATTTGTCCAATGACAAGAAGAAGAAGACCTCGGCGGCCGGGAGAGCATCAGCATCAAGGGCGACAGCAATAGCTTCAGTCGGCAGCAGCTTCTCCCTCGCCTCCCCTTGGTCTTCTTCCCCATTCAAGAAAGAGGCAAGGTATTATTTTGGGGGGGGGTTTAATTCCTTATGCATGCCAGGTGTTCGATGAAATGCTTAGCTAGGGTTCTGAAAGGACAGGGGATGTCGCCTAGAGGGGGGGTGAATAGGCGAATTATAAATTTAAACTAAATTGCAGCGGAATACAGAACCTTCGGAATGTCCGAATAATACTCCGGACTGTCCGAATAGTTCGGATAGTCCGAGATTGTATTCGGATATTCCGAACTGATTCGGATAATCCAAAATCTATTCGGATATTCGAATGTTCCAGAACACACAACTCGCAAATCTAGATCTAGGCTATTTGGGGAATATTAAACACACCAAATTAAATTAGTTAGCCTAGAATGCTTGAGGCAAATAAATATCTAGCGAAAACTCACTAGAAAAGTAGATCGGGCAATTTCAAGATTCAAAATCAAATATTAAAGCAAGAGTAAGAATCAAACTTGGAGACGAAGATTTTTCACCCGAAGTTCGGATCCTTGAGGGGATCCTACGTCTCCGTTGAGGCGGCTCGGTCACACTTGAGCCGGGGTCTCTTTCAACCCTTTTCCTCCGGTGTTGCACTTGCACTGCATGGCCCGGTCACACAAGACACGGGGGTCTCTTTCAACCCGCTAGCCGCCCGGTGTTGCACCTTGCACTCGCCGGCTTCACTTCTTGATTCCTTCCCTTGCGGAGGCGGAATCGAACCTTCACAAACTTCCTCGGCCAACCACACGAAGAACCGGTGGCTCGTGAGGTGACCTCCTAGCCGCCTAGGAGTCCTCAACCTCCAAGAGTAACAAATACTCACAAAGAACAAACTTGGAGATGAAATCAAGTGCTCAAACTCAAATCCAACTCAATCCTAACACCTCACTCCTCACACTCTTCCCAACCCTTCACAAAAAGGGATCACTTAGATCTAAGGGTAGAGGGTGTATTGGGGCTCAAGAACAAGGGTATGACACCTCTAATCACCAAGGTTGCAGCCCCCCACAAATGGGGATGGATGGGGGTTTAAATAGAGGCTCCAAAAAACTAGCCGTTTTTCAAAACGTTCGACTCAGTTCGGAATGTCCGAGCTCAAGTTCGGATAGTCCGAACCCATTAGACATGGCTAACAGAGAGACCCAGCTCGGAATATCCGAAAATATGTTCGGATAGTCCGAACTCACTTCGGATAGTCCGAGTCCAACTTCGGATAGTCCGAGTAGAACTGATCAGCCCGACGAAAACGGGCATAACTTTTGACTCCGGACTCCGATTTAAGTGATCTTGGACTCTATTGAAAGCTAAGAACAAGGGCTACACAACCAACAAGGTCTCACTACCCAAATCTCAAAGGATAAATCCAGATTTCACCAAGAATCCAAGAGTGACCTACAATTCTCACTTTCCGGTACCACCAATACCACTCTCTCTCTAAATTTCACAAGGATAAATCATTTGAGCACTTGACACATCTAAAAGTCATTCAATGTTGCATCCCTCTTAATAGTACGGCAATCCTTAGACTCAAACTAAATCAAAGAAATCTAAGTCTTACATTCAATCCGCATGCCGTCTTCTCCGTGGATGCAATGTGCATGATGTCTTTTACCAAAATGATTGATGACATCTTCGCTTTGTCCAACTTGACTCGATTCACCTCATGAGACTCTCGTCCTATCAACCTTGACTTGATCATCCTCTCTGACGATCTCCACGCCAAGTCGATCTTGACTTAGTCCTCAACTCTTGGTGACACCGCCGTCTTGTTGACCTCGGCTTAACGATCATCCTCCACGATACCTTGGTCATCATACACACACGGGACCTAATTCTTTCCAAACCACTCATGAAAAGCATTAGTCCCAAAAGCTCAATAGATATGAAGAGATTGATATTTGTGAGCAGTTGATTACAACAAGTGTTTCATATGAGGAATCACAATATAAATGGAAACACTTGACATAAGAAATGTTCTCTACTAAGTGCATCATGATGAATATGTAATTGATCTATATGCACTAGAGAGATAATTGCCGATATGATGAATCAATTAAATCATGGCAAGGATCACAGTCTTTACTTAAATGAAGCACATGACAGAATATACACGAATTGTACATGTGCAACTAATATTTGGAATAAGAGTAAATATGTGATCCAACTCTAGATTAAACTTCACTAAGAGAAGTGCATGAGAAGATATACAACTAAGACATGCATGCACCAAATCAATCTATAGCAATGTGAGGTTTAATTCTAGTTAATACATGCATACTAAAAGCAAAGCACATAATGAACTCAAATTAATATATATATGCACAAATAAATATGACATGAACCAATGTGCATATATATAATCAACATGCTACTTGGAGTTCACCATGCATTTGCACAAAAGGAATGCAATAACAAATATAGAAGAGATATCAAAATTGCATACCTTATCTTTGCTTAACCATCCCACTTGATTTTCCTCTAAATAGATGAGACTAATACTCAACTTGGCAATAAACATTGTTAGTCTCATAGCAATATAATCATATTAGAGGTTTGTCATTTGTTAAGCATTAAGTTAAGCATTTACACAATTATATAGATTGTCATTATATGCGTTTGTCATTAATCACCAAAATAACATAAGTGCCTAGATGCACTTTCAATCTCCCCCTTTTTGGTGATTTATGACAAACCTATTATCAATTGCACCAAATGACAATATTAAGATATTTAGCATTAAAAACAAACATGAATAAACAATAAGAGACCATACTTACAAAATATCCCTTTTGTCGATCGATTAGGGACAATTGATAAATCCATAAATTCTCCCCTTTTGTCATTAATCCCAAAAGGTGCTTAAGAGATCCTTATTGTTCATTCAATAAATTCTCCCCCTTGATTGCACACTCAATAAAAGGATTAGGGAGAACAAGATAAAAATAAACATTAGGAGCTAGGAATAGGACAATAATATTAAGCTCCCCCTAAATATGATACCAATTATATCCAAGATTTAGGTAATAGATTTTTTGAAATGATACCAATTTAAATGTAGTCATGATTCACAATATGTAAGTGATGCTTAAATCATGACATATGAATATGATTTCATATGGAGAATATTCATTCTTTAAACATTAAGATCATATAGCAAATTTATATATCTTAAGCACATGCTTATGATCCAATTAAATTCTAACAATCAAGATCATGAATCAACATTGTCTAATTAAGATGCACTTTCATGATCAAGAATTTCATAAATTTATCAAGGGTATACCTCTTTGCAATGTGTCACCCATATGTATCTTTTTAATTCATGATAATGCCAAATGCAAGTTAGATGACACTTCAAAACAATTTAGGATTGAGGATACCTCTCGAAAGATACCAATTAATGAAACTAATTGAAAGAGACAACACCATTTAGAATGACACAATTTAGCATAATGGTGTGCAAAGACATTATTGAATATGGTCAAGAAAGAAACACGTCCCTTTGTCGATTCTTGTCCATCGCATGTTCGAATCGGTCATGATCACCGCTACCGCCTTAGATCCTCGGACTATGGAGCTTCTCTCCATTTCCTTCATCCCACCGTCGAAGATGACCCTTTTCCAATACCTTGAACATCAATAGACAAGCACACGATTTTCGGGAACAAATATCTCTCAACTTGACCCAAGTTAAGTTGATAATGTCTAAGTATAACATGCACAATATAAATGATAAACATGATAACACTATTTGCATGATATATACCAATTGAAGATATCATTATACCAATTGACAATAAGAATATTTGAAACTCTTTCAAATTTAATCTTGACATCCACTTGTAAGAGAGACAATGGGTAAAACATATTCAAACTCACTCTTGAACTTACAAGGGAAATTCTCTCCTGTCCATAATAAACTTCGAGTTATGCAAGAGAGGAAACATTTTGAGGCTAAGATACAATTAAATCCAATTTCTAAAAGAACTTAGCCAAAAAATGCACTTTCATTGGAATGAAAACGTAAATAGATATGCTCCACTTTGAAGCTTGGAGCAATGAATAAGCTCACTTTGTTTTCATCTTGAAAGGCTTGCCAAGATTCCAATTTAAAACTCTCAAAATCTCAAAAGATGCAAATAGCAGCACAAAATCAATTATAGCTTTTAAACCATTGCTCAAATGCAAACATCATCAACGCGGACAAGATCCATCTCGAAATTATCTTCGAGGGCTATGAAGACCGAAAAATCATTTTAGCAAAGAAAAACCCCAAAAACTTGAAAATAGAGAATGCTGAACCAAAGGTTTCGAGAAAAGAAATCTCGCTTTGAAATGGTCCTGAGGATGAAAACAACAGCAAATGAGCTCCTAAATAATTTTAGATGAATCATAGAGCAATAAATTGAGTTACCTTAGTTTTCATCACAAGGAAATACTCAAATCATCTTAAAGGTAGGCAAGATTTCAAAAGTTCAACGTGCTGAAAAATTTCAGATTTAATATTCCGTTTAAGCTTTTTGATAGGGCTGAAATAATGTTCAAACAAGGTTCATAAATTCTTAAAAATTATACAATGAAGTCCAACTATAGAGGATCAAAACATGTCATAAGACTTTCCTCTGATTATGAACCCATTTGGAGAAACAAAAATCACAAAACAACTCCACAATCAGCCTAAACCTCGGAATGTCCGAGCTTTACCTCGGAGTGTCCGAGCAGACCCTCTCTGTTGGAACTGGAAAATTTTCATTCGGAATGTCCGAAGAAATATTCGGAGTATCCGAGATATACTTCGGACTATCCGAACGCATTTTCGGACTGTCCGAGCTCCAACTGAGCATTTTGAAATTGGGTCAAATCTTGATCAAATGAACTCCAATAGCCATAAGATTTTGCAAGAATATTCCATGGACATTCAAGAGACTTCTCCAAGAAGAATTTCTCAAATATCACCCTCCAATCAAAAATTAGATCAAAATGGGCATTGGAGGTTTAGTTTTGACACTAAGTCAAATAAAGTCAACAATCTCGCAAATGAGTTCCAATAAATTTGAGAATTTCCGGATATGAACTCCATATGCAAGAGAAGGTTTTCCAATGCTATATGTCAATTAAAGACCAATTTAATACAATGCCATAACCAAAAGGAGATCCTTTTTCAAACATACAAAACATGATTAAACAAACTCCAAAAGGATTATAAGGTATATCATGGAGCTGATACATTTAAATATGCTCAAGTTTTGTTTTGAGAGATTCTTCTACCTTGAAACCAATTTAAAGATATGAAAACCACAAAGATTTCAATGAACTAGAATTTCAGATTTTCAGATTTTGACAATTCATTTAGGCTTTAAAAGAGGGCTGAAAAATTGCTCAAATGACGTCTAAAAAATCTGATAAAATTTGTCATAGTAGACCAACTATTGAGGATGAATTCTTACAAAGATTGTCCCCACAAATTATGCACTAATTTGGAGATACAAAAATCACAAATCAGCTCAAAATCATGCAAAAGTCTGAATTTTCAGACTTCTGATCAAAGAGAGAAAAGGCCATAACTTTTTCAAATGAAGTTGAAATAATTTGAAATTGTGCAGAAACATACTTTGGACTCCTGAGAAACTTTTCCAAAAAGAATTTTTCAAAAAGGAGTCTCCAATCAAAAGATATGTCAAATTTTGCTTTGTAGGTATGATTTTCAATCAAAGAGAAGAAAAGTCAAAACTTTTTCAAATAAAGTCAAAATGATTAGAAAATTTCCAGAAATGAACTTTGAACTATTTAGAAGGTTTCTCAAAAAGAATTTCCTCAAAACAAATTTTCTTTCAAAAGATATGGCAAAATACGTATTGTAGGCATGAAAAGAAGTTAAGTTTCCGCCAAATGCTCAAAGTGCACTCCGAATTGAAATTAATGGAGACTTGAACTTTCATAGCTTTGTATGAGTCAAAAATACTATTTCAAGCCAGGATACACAAAGAAATCCAATTGAAATAGCAAAACTCACAATATGCAAGAATGGGTCATTTTGGGTCAAATGAAGAATTTTGGCCAAATTCAAATGGCTATAACTTTTGAACGGTTGGTCGTTTGGAAAAACTTTGAACTAGAGAAATGCTTAAAATGACCAACCCTACGAGTTTTGTATTGACCACTTTTTCAAAAACTCAATAGATTTTGACTTATGGAAATATTTCATTTAATTCAAAAACAAGATCATATAAGATCCATTTGATGCCAAATTTGCTATTTTGTTTCTAAAATAGAAATTTTTACTTCAAAAGCATTGTAAAACATTTGAAATATATATTTGAGAACTTTTATAAAGATTTTCACAAATATTGGCCTTTTAAACAATATTTTTGACTTTTGACCAAAGAGGCTCATATGAAGGATATGAATGCATATGCTTTCAACATTAATCAAAAAGTATCAAATGAAGCAAATGAGAAGATATTTGATTGGGATTGGTATGTATGAGTTTAAAATACCATTTTGAACCAAGATATGGCTAAGAATCCGGTCCAAGAGGAGAAACTCACTAAGTGCAATAATATGACCATTATGGGTCAATTATAGTTTTTCGGTGAGTTTCAAAATCAAATAACTTTTGCTAGGTTGTTTTTTTTTTGAAAATCTTTTGAACACAAGAATTGTTAAGAATGACCAACTCTAGGTTTTTCATTTTGGAATTACTTTCAAAATAATTTTACATTTAATTCTATTAAAATTATAAGTTTAAATCCAAAAACAAGATACTACTATCTAGATTTTGGGGCATGAAACTCATTTTCTTTTCAAAATAGATTTTGTGAAGCCAAAACCTTTGAAAAACATTTCAAATACATTTGTATACATTTTACAACTAGTTTTTCACAAGAATACTAATAGTATACAAAATTTTGAGTTTTGGCTAAATGGCTTGATTTTGAAAGTATATATTAGCACTTATATAAATATGGGCACATGTAGGGATGTAATATACATGGATATGAATTAACACTCCCCCTTAATGTGCCACTATCCCAAACTTGCTCAAGATTGCAATCAAAACAACTAATAAGCATGAGCAAGCAAATGAACAAGTAATCTAAATTGATTTTCATGAATAATGCAATATAACCTACACAAGGCTATAAGCTATAAGAATCAATTTAAGTACTTGTTACCCGAGATGGCATTGGCTCATGATGGACTTGATTATCTTTATGCTTGGTTCCAACTTGTAATTGATGAAGTCCTTATATTCTTGAAGAAGCCAAGCGTCCAATCCATCCCATGTTACCTAAAAATCTTTTAGGTGGTTTTTGGTACCCAATCCTTGTTGGGTCCAACAATGTTAGTCACAATAGATTTAGGAACCCAAATGGTCCTAATGTTGACATTTTTGACAAGACTAACATGACTAGGAATAGGTTTGCGATAATTATTCCTCCTAGGCAATTGATTGGCATTTTTATAACAAGGCTTAGGAGGACAATGATACTTTGCAAAACTATCTCTAGTTTGATCTCTTCTAAGCGTATGATTATTAAAATTATGCATTGGCTTAGAGGATCTAGTATATCTAGCAAATGTTTTGCTATTGTTATTTTTCCTAAGCACATGATCAACATGATTTTTCATAGTCTTAGGAAATCTAGCATTATGAGCAAACACATTTCTAGATTTATTTCTCCTAAGCAAATGATTGTCACTATTATGCATAGACTTAGAAGAATCGACAAATTTGGTAAACACATTACCATTTTTGTCCTTCCTAAGCAAATAATCATTGAAATGATGAGTAGGCTTAGGGATTATACCTTTGGGACAATCCTTACCGATATGCCCCTTTTCCCGACAATTGTAGCAAGTATGCTTTGAGCGTCTCTTCTTCTTCTTGACTTGCTCTTTGTCGGTTTGCCTCAATGTTGATGGTTGTGGCTTGATCTCCACTTTATTAGGGCACATGGAGGCGAAGTGGCCCTTCTTGTTGCAAGTGAAGCACTTGATAGTCTTCGTGTGTCTTGCATTGTGCCTCATCTTGCTAGTCTCCCTCTTGGAGATGTAGCCGAGTCCTCGCTTATCTTGAGGCGCCCTTGGCTTGCTCAAGATCTCGTCGAGAACGGCTTTTCCTTTTACGCACTTTTTCAAGTCATTTTCTAATCTAATGACTTGAGCCTTGAGCTCTTTATTTTCCTCTACAAGGTTAGTCTCAACAAGCATAGAGGAAGTAGTAGCAATTGAATTTGAGCAACAAGGTAAATCATTGCTAGATGTGGATATGCATTTATTTGATGAATTGTTTGTAATAGAAATTGGGCAAGGCCATTTATCAACTAAATTACATTGAGTAGCAATATCCACTCTAGACTTAGTGAATTCCTTGAGAAGGATTTTTTCATGATTTTCTTTTAGAATATTATAATCATTTTGAAGTGAGTCATGCTTCAACTTCAAAGTTTTATACTTCTTTTTCTCCTTCCCAAGAGATTCATTGAGCTCCTTTAACATATTCATAAATTCATCACATGAGAGCTCATCATCATCATCATCATCATCACTTACCTCAATTTTACCTTTTGCCATGAAGCAACGAATTCGTGATGGAAGTGAATCTTCATCGTCGCTTGAGGCGGAGGTTGAGGTCGATGGAGAAGTCGGTTCTTCATCACTTGATGTGGAGCTTGAGGTTTCATCTCCCGACTTCTCTTCCTTAATGCAATCTTCAATAGAAGTGGATGATTCAAATAGATCTTGAAGCTTCATCCACATTTCATGAGCGCTCGAGAGATTGCATATTCTATCTAAAATTTCATCGCTCACAACACAAAATAAAACATTAGCAGCTTGAGCGTCGAGATGTATGCATTTCATCTCCCCTTCAGTTGGATTATCTTCATTCAATGGAGATGAAAAGCCTACATCTACAATCCACCATATTTGGGGGCTCATGGATTTAAAATGAGAAATCATAGCTAATTTCCAATGAGCATAATTTAACCCATCTAGCACAGGTAGATAATGTGATTCCTCTAATCCTCTAGTCGACATCCTTTACTCTCTAGACGGTTAAGTCTAATAAAATGAGAGACCTTGCTCTGATACCAATTGAAAGGACAGGGGATGTCGCCTAGAGGGGGGGTGAATAGGCGAATTATAAATTTAAACTAAATTGCAGCGGAATACAGAACCTTCGGAATGTCCGAATAATACTCCGGACTGTCCGAATAGTTCGGATAGTCCGAGATTGTATTCGGATATTCCGAACTGATTCGGATAATCCGAAAATCTATTCGGATATTCCGAATGTTCCAGAGCACACTTCATAAATCTAGATCTAGGCTATTTGGGGAATATTAAACACACCAAATTAAATTAGTTAGCCTAGAATGCTTGAGGCAAATAAATATCTAGCCGAAAACTCACTAGAAAAGTAGATCGGGCAATTTCAAGATTCAAAATCAAATATTAAAGCAAGAGTAAGAATCAAACTTGGAGACGAAGATTTTTCACCCGAAGTTCGGATCCTTGAGGGGATCCTACGTCTCCGTTGAGGCGGCTCGGTCACACTTGAGCCGGGGTCTCTTTCAACCCTTTTCCTCCCGGTGTTGCACTTGCACTCGCCGGCGGCCCAGTCACACAAGACACGGGGGTCTCTTTCAACCCGCTAGCCGCCCGGTGTTGCACCTTGCACTCGCCGGCTTCACTTCTTGATTCCTTCCCTTGGAGGCGGAATCGAACCTTCACAAACTTCCTACGGCCAACCACACGAAGAACCGGTGGCTCGAGGTGACCTCCTAGCCGTCTAGGAGTCCTCAACCTCCAAGAGTAACAAATACTCACAAAGAACAAACTTGGAGATGAAATCAAGTGCTCAAACTCAAATCCAACTCAATCCTAACACCTCCTCCTCACACTCTTCCCAACCCTTCACAAAAAGGGATCACTTAGATCTAAGGGTAGAGGGGTGTATTGGGGCTCAAGAACAAGGGTATGACACCTCTAATCACCAAGGTTGCAGCCCCCACAAATGGGGATGGATGGGGTTTAAATAGAGGCTCCAAAAACTAGCCGTTTTTCAAAACGTTCGACTCAGTTCGAATGTCCGAGCTCAAGTTCGGATAGTCCGAACCCATTAGACATGGCTAACAGAGAGACCCAGCTCGGAATATCCGAAAATATGTTCGGATAGTCCGAACTCACTTCGATAGTCCGAGTCCAACTTCGGATAGTCCGAGTAGAACTGATCAGCCCGGCAAAACGGGCATAACTTTTGACTCGGACTCGATTTAAGTGATCTTGGACTCTATTGAAAGCTAAGAACAAGGGCTACACAACCAACAAGGTCTCACTACCCAAATCTCAAAGGATAAATCCAGATTTCACCAAGAATCCAAGAGTGACCTACAATTCTCACTTTCGGTACCACCAATACCACTCTCTCTAAATTTCACAAGGATAAATCATTTGAGCACTTGACACATCTAAAAGTCATTCAATGTTGCATCCTCTTAATAGTACGGCAATCCTTAGACTCAAACTAAATCAAAGAAATCTAAGTCTTACATTCAATCCGCATGCCGTCTTCTCCGTGGATGCAATGTGCATGATGTCTTTTACCAAAATGATTGATGACATCTTCGCTTTGTCCAACTTGACTCGATTCACCTCATGAGACTCTCGTCCTATCAACCTTGACTTGATCATCCTCTCGACGATCTCCACGCCAAGTCGATCTTGACTTAGTCCTCAACTCTTGGTGACACCGCCGTCTTGTTGACCTCGGCTTAACGATCATCCTCCACGATACCTTGGTCATCATACACACACGGGACCTAATTCTTTCCAAACCACTCATGAAAAGCATTAGTCCCAAAAGCTCAATAGATATGAAGAGATTGATATTTGTGAGCGTTGATTACAACAAGTGTTTCATATGAGGAATCACAATATAAATGGAAACACTTGACATAAGAAATGTTCTCTACTAAGTGCATCATGATGAATATGTAATTGATCTATATGCACTAGAGAGATAATTGCCGATATGATGAATCAATTAAATCATGGCAAGGATCACAGTCTTTACTTAAATGAAGCACATGACAGAATATACACGAATTGTACATGTGCAACTAATATTTGGAATAAGAGTAAATATGTGATCCAACTCTAGATTAAACTTCACTAAGAGAAGTGCATGAGAAGATATACAACTAAGACATGCATGCACCAAATCAATCTATAGCAATGTGAGGTTTAATTCTAGTTAATACATGCATACTAAAAGCAAAGCACATAATGAACTCAAATTAATATATATATGCACAAATAAATATGACATGAACCAATGTGCATATATATAATCAACATGCTACTTGGAGTTCACCATGCATTTGCACAAAAGGAATGCAATAACAAATATAGAAGAGATATCAAAATTGCATACCTTATCTTTGCTTAACCATCCCACTTGATTTTCCTCTAAATAGATGAGACTAATACTCAACTTGGCAATAAACATTGTTAGTCTCATAGCAATATAATCATATTAGAGGTTTGTCATTTGTTAAGCATTAAGTTAAGCATTTACACAATTATATAGATTGTCATTATATGCGTTTGTCATTAATCACCAAAATAACATAAGTGCCTAGATGCACTTTCAGGTTCCTGTTTTGAAACGCAAGCGCAGATGCATTGATAAATCTATGTGTATGTATCTGATCGCAGCAGAGAGTGTTAAGCTATTTTTCTGAAGTTCCTGTGAGAAATTGATGGTAGGCCTTATGTTTTTGAGGTAGCCAATTTATGTGGGTGACTGTCTTAAACTATATTGCGTGTATGTGATCTCAAATTTAGACTTTTCCTACTCTTGGGAGGGCATGCTGATGTTGACACCTTAATCTACCTATTCCTGGCGGTATGATCTTGAGGCTGCATTGTCCATTTTATTGAAATATAGAATCTGGTTGGTGATCTTGAATTGAGAATTTATATGCTCATGATTAGGTGTGTAGTCTTGTGCAAGGTGTTTTATGGGTGTAAAAGAGGTGCTTAGTCTCGAATGGTATGTTCAGGCTTGCTGTTTAGTTCTTGTGTTTAATTATCATAATGTAGCCTAGAAGGTGTAATTGATCTGTCATAAGCCAAAAAAAGGAATATATATATATTTACATTTGTGTTTGAGCTTCTGTAATGCCCTTCTTACCCTGGTAATGGTTAGGCATAAGATCCCAAATTGAGGGATTTGTCAGTGTGATCTCTTATTATTAAGGTTTAATGCCTGCTGTCTATTTGGGTTGCCTGGAGTTCCCATTAGTGGGAATTGGGTCTGTTTTGGCAAAGGTTGAGATTTCATCATGCTTTGAGGTAGTGAGTCGGACTTTGATCAATTCTTGTGTGTAACGTTCTTTTTCAGGGAGAATGTCTTCGAGGGTGACCTCAACTCTGAGTTGCCTCGCGCATCGGTAAAGGCAAGTGGAACTTTATATTGCTATTAGGGGAAATGAGATGAATGCGTGCTTGTCGTGTGTGTATGTGTATGCTGCGGTTTACATTAAGAAATAGATTAATGCTCGTGCAAACGCAAATGATAATCGTGTTATGAGAATGGCTAAAGAATGGATCATATAATGGAATCTCGTATAATGAAATGTTGAGGGAAGGGATGTAGGCGCATCCGCTCGAATGTTAATAGGTTGAGTTCCTTTGCATATATTCTAAGCATGACAATTCTATATTGGTTGTATGAGTAATACCTAAAAGAATGTTTGTATTGTGCTTATGGAAATGAAGATTTGTGTCTATGAGAAATACTAGAATTGCTCATTTCATGAGAGTGCATATTGTGGCTATGAAAGTAACACTTGTGATGATATGTTAATAATAATTGCTTGTGGGGTGTTCCCCACTGCTGCTAATGAGACTGGAACCGTGTGGTGCTTATGCTTAAGTTTTGTCATAGTTGAGCCATTGATTTCGATACGTGTATGAATTATTCATAAGCATCATTTGCATATGTGCATTCATTACAGAAGATGCGTCCCATGTTGATGCGGGCCTCTGTACTCACACGTAGTGAGTACAAAAGTCCTACCTCGTAGTCCCATCCAAGGATGGGAGCGAGTCAGTAAGAGTAGGCCCCGCCACGGGATGGTTGGGAATGAGAGGGTGCACACCGACGGGTGTGCACTCATCTATACCGGTATAGGCAAAAGGTTGCATATTGAGCATGAAAGCATAAAGCATTTCATTGCATTGTGTGTTGCAATTGATGCATGTTAATGGATGAGAATGGAAGGAACAGGTTGAGGATTGAGTCGTGGGCTCATCCAGAAATGATTGTTGAGGCATAGGTAAGTTTTGTTATGTTTTCGAGTTGGTTGCGGTAAGTGGAGTCAATTACTGCTTCTGTTAATGGATGTTTTCAGTTAAGTAATGATTATGGTAAATGATGGAGTAATCGTGCTCTTATATTTTGGATCTCTCATGAATTCAACTACTTTCATTTATTTATGAATGCCAATTAAAGAACTGTTACTCTATGTCTTGAAGTAGCTGTATTTTAGTTTAATTTCTTACTTCGTCTACTTGTTGCACTTTGCTGAGTTTTGGACTCACGCTTGTTTGTTTCCTGTTTTAGGTACCTTGAAGTGGGCTCGTCGGGTTTGGGAGTAGAATCACGTGCACGACTTCGGTCTCCAACCATTCATTTAACCAATTCATTAATTCTGGATGTAATTAATTCGGTTGTAATGTGTTGTTGTCGTGGTGAAGTTTATAAATTTCTATTGGATGTGTGATTGACTATCTAAGGACCTGCTAGATTGTTTCATTCTAGTTTGAGTGATTGACATATCATATAACTGCTTTAGTTCTTTTGTCTGCTGAGTGGATGTCCTCTGTTCTAGAGAGGTCATGCCGAAATTTTGTAAATTGCGGTGACTTGGTTTTAAGCCGGTTTTAGAAGTTAGTGCTTGGTTGCTGTCAAATTAGTGAAGGTAGTAGGTTGTTATGACTTCTTCGGTAAATTCTCAGTTCAATTGATTTTGTTGTGGAGATTTATCGTGTGTTGGTAACCCCTTTGGACATAGGTGGGTCCGAAGGGTGTCGCTAGTGAAGCAGGGTTTTTGGTAGCATCCGGGGCGCCTTGGCGTCGGGGTGTTACATCCGGCGAAGGCGGCGGCACGGGGAGGAAGAGCTCGGCGAGGTGAGTCTGGAGGTGGAACCGATTCGGCCGGAGAGCTTCCAGAGAGGCGCGCAGACGAGCTCCAGCGGCGGTAGAAATGGCGGACAGTGGAGAAGGCGAGCAAAGGCATTAGAGATGGAATCGGTGGCCTTTTGAGCATTAAGGGGTACTGGAGGTCTCATTTTCACGGTTATTGAAGTCGGAGACTTACCGGAGTGAGCTGCCACCGAGCGCCGGTTTTGGAGAAGATGGACCTTACGGCGGCGGCACGATTTCGCATGGAGGAGACCGAATATTTTTTGGGCCTCTTGATCCTTATGAGCTGCAGATACTAAGGCTTGAAGGAATTTGGAAATGAGCTGCTCAATCACTTGAATTGATCTCGGCTTGGAGCTCTAAAGCCAACGGCAATGGAGGAACTGGGAAGGCTTCCTGCGCTGGTTGAGGAGGAGGGAGAAGGAGTGGAGGGGGGGGAAGTGGAGCACTAACTCTGGTGGTTCCCAAGGTGCAACGCATTTGGTTGAGGCTTCGGCGCAGAGCTTCGGGAGGGTTCTCAGTGGAGCGAACGGAGGCTGAAGGTGGAGCGAACGGAGGTTGAAGGAAGAGTCTGGAAGCAGGGTTCCTGGGCCCACTGTCAGTGACTGGAGTTTCTCCTTTGCGCCACGGAACGGGACGGCAACGGTTGGCCCACGCGTCGGTGACCAATCCAAATTGTATTTCGGATTTTGATTTTTGATTGAGATCAATTGAAGTGTAGTATTTTTCAAATTTTGTTTTTCAAAAGGATTTGATCTCAGAATACTTCTATAAATTTTTCAATTCCATTTGTGATTCCATTATTTTATGTAAATTCTGACAATGCATTTATTTGAATTTAAAAGTTATCTTTTCCTTTTATCTCTTCATTATTTTATGCATAAAATCTCGATTGCTGGCTAAGATGATTTAATTGAATGATCAGGGTTCTCGTGGCAATTTTCTAAATTTTTACTTTTTACGTTTTTACCTTTTTCCTCGTTTTTCATTCTTTGTTTCCTTTTGTTGGATTTTTCATACAAAGAATAATTTCAAAGAAATCCAAATAAAACCAATAACGCCAAGAAACTCAGAAATAAATATTTTCAAATTTAAAATATTTATTTTCACTTTATTAAATTTTTGGGATGTTACACTTCCCTGAATCCCTACAGGTCTGGAATGACACGCGATTGATTCTTGATTGCATTTATGGTCTGCAGTTACTACCATCAATTAGAGAACTCTCACAGTTGAGTAATATTAACGTACGTATTTCTTTAAACAAACCTGTGTGTAATAATACATGGGGGAGATATTAATGTTGCCATCCCATGTTTATCATTACAATACTGTCCTTTTTTTCCGTGGCTTATGTTTGATGGTATTCAACTACCACTTTAGATGACTATGTAAGACAAAGTGATGCTCATAATATAAGAGAGTGCTTCTATACTTTTCTTTTTCTCTGTTGCACAACTATTAAAGCATGAATGTAGAGTAGATGGTGATTACTTATCTATTCGTTTACTTCAAGATTTGTGTAACTTGTATTTGAAGAGAAAGTATGGAAGCACTGCTCTAATGTCCAAGACTGTACAGGGGCGGAGACGAAAAATCGAGCCATGTGGCCGAGGCCTGGTCTGAAAAACTCATTTAATGTATATTAAAAAAATTAGTAAAATTATAGATTGACTCAAGAAGGTATGGTTCGTTCTAAGGGTTAGGCCGAGGCTGACTCCACCTTTGGCTTTGTGTGAGAGGTAATTCAATAGGCTGAACCGATTTGGCTTTCATTTAGGAAATGTTGATGTGATTATGGTCGTGTTTGGTTTGTACGTCTGCCAACGAAAGGGATCCTACCGCCTTTGTGACCAAACGGTAAAGCTGCCTTTTGCTATTACCATTGTTCTGGTCGTCCAGGTGTAAGTATTTCTTTGCAGAGACTAAGAACAGCATTTCCTTGATTTCCTTGTGCTGTTGTGGTCTGTGTTTGCCACACAAAACTTGGTCTACCTGTACAGCTTGGACGCAAAACATTTGTCATGTCAAATATGTAGCATACCGAGAAAGGCCAAGTTCCACTATCCTAGTGATCCTCATAGAAGCAAATACCTTGCGACCCTTCGGTCTACCGTAAAATGCAATCAACAATATATTCCAGCCACTCCTGCTTCTGAACAGATTCCCTCAAGTGATGACCCAGAAAGACGGAATGATCCGAGCAGGTTCCTCTGGGAACACCTGAAGGTTGGTTCAGAGGAAGATAACTGCAGTCTGAGCGCCTAAAGACAGCCCAGTTGCGTCGTCGTTTCCATGGTTTGGTTGCGCAACGGACGAGCTGGGCTTCTAATTAGGCCAGCCCCGTGACATTAGCCGATCCGATCAGAGCTTGTTTGTATGGCGTTGCAAAACTCGCAGTTGCTCCAGCAAATTGTTGGCGCGGCCGGGCGGATTTTGCAGAGTACGCGCGTGCCCATGAATCGGTGGTCCATCTCCGGATTCGAGGTTTCATAGCGCGTCCGCCCGCCGTGCTCTTGTGTTCTTCTCCGTGTAGTACTGGAGTGCTTCAACTTGTGGCCAACTCCTTCGGTGCTTGGTATCAAAATGTGGGCGGATCCAGGAAAAAGATCATCCGGGTCACCATATCAATACAATATTGTAATAGTAATTTCTAACTTATAATAAGACGATGATATGATTATATACTAAAGGAACTATATGTGCTATGAAAACGTTGGTGTCACTTGACCCCCACTTTATACAGTGTTGATCCGCCGCTGAGTATCAAGGATGCTGCCATACCGGTACTTGTGTTTCTTGAGAAGTTTTTAAAAAACAATGATAACATCCGCGTTGCGTGTACTACAAATTTTGGTTTAGTATTAAAACATGATCAAAATCTCATGCAAGGTACTCCCTCTGATCACAAACACTACAGGAAACAAGAATAGTGTCCTCGGCCGAAACATTTTTATCGTCGGTAAAAAGGCCGACGACACAAAGTATGCCTCTGTCGACGGTTTTAACACAACCCGACGACATATATACACCAAGCAGGCCTGTCTCGGCGGTTACATCAAACCCGCCGATATAGACCACGAGCTGTGTCCTCGGCCTCATTAAACCCGCCGACACAGGCACTCCACCTCAAACAGGGAGTATCGGCGCGCGATGAAAATTGAATTTCAGATCCCGCCAACACAAGCTGTGTCCTCGGCCTCATTAAACCCGCCGACACAGGCACTCCGCCTCAAACAGGGAGTATCGGCGCGCGATGAAAATTGAATTTAAGATTCCGCCAACACAAGCTGTGTCCTCGGCCTCATTAAACCCGCCGACACAGGCACTCCGCCATGTGGGACCAACCTGCAGGATGCTCAGGCCCACCAGTGGCACGAACACTTTTTGTCATCGGGAGAGAAACAGCCGACGATAAAAATAAGTCTATGTCGACGGCATACAGGTTGCCGATGACACAGATTAAATTTTGTCGACGGTTTTATTTTAGCTGACGACAATAGTAATTCCAGATTAATTCAAAAAATCTATTTGAAAATGTTTTTGTTGTTTTTAAAATTAAGAAAAATTAAATAGAGCTTTTAGAATAGTTGTTAGGCAACATACATCTATATGACATGTAATTTTTTATTATTTAATTAATTGGTATGTTACGGCGCTGTGTGTATGCCTCCGTACGTTATCTCGAATACTTTGAGTAGAACCTTGTGACGATCCAACGCAGACCAATTGAAAGAGCGAGGAATGACTTGGAATAGGCTGTGCATGTTGTAAAACCTTTAAGTGACCGTAGAAATGTCTCGTTCGATCCGTCGTAGGCTACAAAAGTATCGAAGAAGAACGTATGGTGGTGGCGACTCTGTTAGTACTCTCCTTGAGTTTTCAGAAGAATTTGTTGTGACGATGAAATGCCGGGCAAAAGAAGAACGAGTAATCAGCCAGAATAGATTGTGCATGTTCTAGGAATCTTAAATTGGCCTTAAAAATGTCTTGTTGAATGTTTTGCAGAGGGTACGGAGTGGGACCCAATTGTCGGATAAAAAGTCCAAAGCTGTGTCGGCGGTATTGATATAGCCGCCGACACAAGTTTGACCAGTGTCGTCGGTTCACTATTAACCGCGGATACTATATTGTCTTGGCTCTGACAGTGGGCTCGTGTCTGTGTCGGCGGCCTAAGTGTGGCCGACGACACAGGTCAGCCCGTTATCACCCCGTGCGCGAAGTCTGCTCGCCATTTCTCGTCTCTGCTGCTCGCCCCGTGACTTCCCCTGCGCCCGGCCACCCTGATTTCGCGCCGCCTCGCCCAGAGCTTGCTCTCCCGCCGGCTTCCCGGCCGTGCATGCGCTGCCCGGCCTCGACTCGTCGGCGCTGCCCGTGTCCGTCGCCTCCGGCCACCAGCGCCGCGCCTCCGCTCCTCGGCCACCGCCTCTCGCCGCGCCTTGACCGTCTTGCCCGGCTGCGTGTCAACCCCAACCAACGCGCCTTGACCGGCTCCTCCCCACCGGTGCCGACGGCCCCTCCTCCCCTTGGCCTTCTTCCCCAACCAAGAAATTTGAAGGTATAATTGCTTGTATACAAGATGTTTGCTCTAATGTCTAGCTAGAGGTTGAATTAGTATTTCGGTATACCTAGATAAAGATGGATAATTTCTTGTAGATCGTGTTAATGCCTTCAAATGCTTAATTTGGATTTGAATTGAATTAATTATGAGAAGTTGAACTGAGCTATTCAGTTTTAGTAAAAACGTTTGTGAGCTCGGTTCACTGCAGATGTGGAATTAATTGGTGCTGCCAGGGTTGATGTTTAGGTGATCTATTTACTACGCATGTAAGCCAACTTCTTTTTGGATCTAGAGAAAGTACATGTATGAATGCCTTCTGTTTTGTAGAATGATGTTGGTGTTCGCAAGTTCATGCTTTGAAGTTGAGACAGGTAGTAATGCATGCATGAATCTGCGAATGGTGCTCATTAGAAATTATATATATGCTGTGATGTATGTTAGTCAATGCATTGAGACCCTGATTTATGTGCTTGTAAATTGTGATTGATGCTTAATGAGCTATCCATCTGTTGATGTTTTGATTAACCATGTTGTTGAAGTAAGAATTCATTGTATATTTTGGTTGGTTATCGTTAGTTGCTATATGTGGTTGTTATTATATTAAATACTGTCTTTTGTCTGCTGAGTGGATGTCCTAGTTTTAGGGGAGGTGCTGTTGAAATTTCTAGAAATGTTACTAATTGACACTTTCATAATTAGGCTTTTGGTGGTTCAACATTTAGCATCTGTAACGTCAACCGAGCGAGTTAAACCGTTCAGGCCTTGCATATTTTCGTAAGGAGCTCGACGGTGATTCGTTGGGTTCCATTACGAAAAGTGTTGCGCTCTCGAGCTATCCACGTTTTGGACATTTACGGATGTGCGCTTGAGTCGATGGTCGTGACACAAGGGTGTATGGGTTGGGATTCGGTGGTATTTCCTTGTCGTTCTCCTAGTGCATAACATAAGTGGTATCGCCGTGCCGTCGTTGCACTCGGAGAACAACGGGTTATCTTGCGGAATTCCAACCCGAGCACCCGTGCCACGACCACCGTGCTAAGCCCACATCGATGGTGGGTAAGCCCTCCTATTTAGTAAGGCTTAAACTGTCTAAATCTGAAATTTGGATGCATGCATTGACGTTATGTAGTGGCGATCTTTGGATGGAAGATCGGCGGTGGATGTACGATGGTTGGATGAAGTCTGGGAGACACACGGACGAGTGGATCGAGAAGGCTAGAGCATTCGTGGATGATGCTTTCCGAAGATTCCCCGACCCTAATGCAGCGGTTGTGTGGTGTCCTTGCGTTGCGTGCTCGAATACCGAGAAGAGGACCAAGAAGGATATTAGCCATCACCTATGTAGGCATGGCTTCAAACCAAATTACTTTGTATGGGTAGTTCATGGCGAGAGGAAGCGTCCGGCGCCGGTGTGTGGCCCTGTGGATTTTAAAGAGGGCTACGACGAAGTCGAAGTTGATAGATTAGACGAGCTTACGGATGATGTGGTTCGGGCTTACGATCTCTCCCTCGAGGAAGAGTCCGAGCCACTTGCCGAACAATTCGAGAAGCTCCTTGATTCTGCCAAGTTGCCACTGCATGAGCATACCGATGTGACTGTACTCTCGGTAGTGTCGCATCTAATGGCGGTGAAGACCAAGTACAACCTGTCAACCAATTGCTTCAACGACCTTTGCAAACTGCTGGATAGCCTCCTTCCGAGTGGACATAAGATGACTCCGAATCTTTACGAGTCGAAGAAGCTTTTCGCGTGTTAGGCATGCCGTGCGAGAGAGGATAGACTATTGCCCAAAGTTCGCATGCTTTATTGGAAGATCGATTAAGGCTGACTCACTGTAAGCATTGTAATGAGAGTCGGTACGAGGAAGTTAAATGTACAGAACGTGGAATGAGACAGACGACGGTGGCCCGAAAAACATTCCGTTTCTTTCCGATCACTCAACGTCTGCAGCGTCTGTACATGTCCAAGGCCACGGTGAGACACATGAGGTGGCACAAAGAGGGCAAGCGTAGAAAGGAGGGCGTGATGATTCATCCGTCTGATGCAGAAGCTTGGAGGCACTTTGACCAACAACACCCTGAATTTGGTAGAGCCTAGGAATGTCGCGTATAGGCCTCTCGACCGACGGGTTCACGCCATTCAATATGATGGCGCACCCGTACTCATCTTTGGCCGGTGTTCGCAATCCCGTACAACTGCCGCCTCAACTCGCTTGAAAGAAGAGTACATGTTTCTTTGTTATAGTACACGGGCCTAAGTCTCTGGAAAAAACTTAGATCTATTCATGCAACCTCTGGTAGAAGAGCTGACTGACCTGTGGACTAAAGGAGTATTGACACATGATAGCTACAAGGGGAAGAACTTTAGGATGTGTGCCGCATATTTGTGGTCAATACACGATTTTCCCAGCGTATGGCATGTTCTCGGTGGAGCACGCATGGAAAGTTGTCATGCCCTATATGCTGCGTAACTCGATGCTTTCACTTTGAAAAATGGGGTAAGTCTGTTGGTTCATTGTCACCGTTGTTTCTGGAGCCAAGCACCCATTTAGGAATAAAAAAGGCATTTCGCAAAGGCAAGACTGTGAAGAAGGGCCACCGAGCGTTTGAAGTCGAGGATATCATCGAGTGGCATGACGATCTAGCGGATATCGGGTATGTGAAAGACTATGGTGAGGAGCACCATTGGACTCATAAGTGCAGCATCTACAACCTTCCTTATGCAAAAGACCTGAAGCTACCTCACAACATCGACGTGATGCACCAAGAGAAAAATATGTGCGAGTCAGTCGTGAACACAAACTGGGACATCCCACAGAAGACTAAAGATAACAAGAAAGCACGTCTGGACTGCGCTCTGATATGTGATCGGCCAGACATGAACCTCGATGAGAATGGGAGGAAACCTAGGGCAAAATTCTTCCTTACACGTGGGCAAATAAAGCAGATTCTTGATTGGATTAAGGAAAAGGTTAAATTCCCAGATGGTTATGCGGCGAACCTTCGACATGCCGTTAGTATAGAGCAATGCAAATTAAATGGGATGAATGCCCACGACTACAAAGTCTTCATAGAGCGTCTGTTTCCAGCCGTGTGGCGTGGATATGTTGACGATGATATATGGATCACTTTGGCAGAGCTTAGCTTCTTCTATCGAGAGCTCTGCGCAAAAGAGATATCCGCATCGAGGATGGAGGAATTGGAGAAGGACATTGTCGTGCTTGTGACAAAGCTCGAGAAGATTTATGTCCCTGGGTTTTTCAATTGCATGCAACATCTCTTGGTTCATCGCCATATGAAGCAAAAGTTGGGGGGGCGCAGATTTAGGTGGATGTATCTTGTGGGCGCATGATGAAAAGTCTTAGAGCGAAGGTGAAGAACAAAGCACGAGTCGAAGGCGATGTGCGAAGCTTGGCTGATTCAGAGATCGCCTACTTCACGGACAAATACTGCGACAAAAACAAGGTCCATGTGCCACAACCAAGGTATAAGAAGGCACGCCACGAAGTACTTCCAACTTGAGGTGTTCCATGACCAAGCCGGATGCAATGTCGGCAAAAGCACCACACGTGACTTGGACTTAGCGGAAGCGGATTTGATTCGGTTTACGTGTAACGACAACATGGATGAAATGAAGGTGTACATCGAGTAAGTCAATAAATGTCGAAATAAGTCATAAATCGTGCTTATGAAATAAATGTCTGAAATAAATATTAAATCTTGTAGTCAATTTATTCAAGAAGAGTGGGAAGGATCAGGTGAACCTTCGGGCGAACAAATTGACAATCTGAAACGGCGAGGTCGTGGACAAGGCCGTCCAAACTTTCTAACCTAGTTTCATTACCACGTAACCTTCTTCCTCTTATACAAGTTCACTTAATTTACAAATGTGTGGCATTTATTCCTTAATGAATTTTGCCTCGAATGCTTGTGCAGTGTCAAAGACACCGCAGCGTGCACAACGATCTCCGACAAATGTCACGTGGATGCAGCCGTAGAATTAAGGTCCATGGATGCTATGATTGCCATGGATATCGATTTCGATCCGAAGCGGCTGAGTCAGCTCGCCCCAATGCAACTACGGTGAACAGCGGCGTCGTGAGTTATGTCACCGATGACTCTGGTGGTCCAGACATAGAGTACTATGGGATCATCGAGGATATTGTAGAAATTTCGTATGAAGGCAACAAAGATCTCTCGCTCGTGCTCTTTCGTTGCAGATGGTTCCATCCAACTAGTGGGGTGCGGCGTACTCCAAAACTAGGACTAGTGGAGATCAATCATAAGAAGCTGTATCAAAAGCCTGACGTGTTCATTCTGCCCGAACAGGTCGAGTTGGTGTTCTATCTCGCCAGACGTCGCCACGAATTACAAAAGTTGGTGAATTGTACATAAATGTCTTCCACCGTAGATTGCCCGATCTCACGGAAGACGACTACGATTCTCACCAGACGTGGAGGTATTCCAAGAACAAGAGTTACCGGAGAGCTGCGTCGATATTGGTGATGGGCTAGATAATATTTTGGGATCGGTATACCCATCTCATGTAGAAGGAGAAGAAGAGGAGGAAGAGGAAGAGGTAGAGGCAGAGGAAGAGGAAGCCGAAGATTTTTAAGCTATTTAATTTTATAGGTTTAATTTTATATACTTTATGTCATTTAATTTTATATACATTTATATTTTATTCGTTTCAATTAATATCAATGTACTTTATGTCATTTAATTTTATATACATTTATATTTTATTCGTTTCAATTAATATGAATGTACTTTATGTCATTTAATTTAATTTGTGCAGGATGGCTCCGGTTACGAAGAAGTTGGCTTCAAAATTGAAGAAGGTCTTCGGGAAGGGGGGCATGAGGAGTGCAGGCCAGGGCAGCTCACCCCAGTACGACGCTTCCCAGCAGGAGGAGGAGGAGGAGGTGGCTACCACCGACTCCCAGGAGGAGGAGGAGGAGGAGGTGGAGGAGGTGGACGATGATGAGCTTCGTTGGGGTTCTTGGCGTCGAGCACTTGAGGAGGGTGAGGACGAGGATGAGGGCGGGACGAGGACTGGAGTCCATGGGAGTCTGTTGGTACCGAGTCAGGGGGTGCCTCCGCCTCGAGCTCTGCGGGATCCAAGAAGAGTCGGGGGCGGAATAAATTGCCAAAAGCCCCCACAGATCCAGTAGGGCCACTTGCTAGGGGTGATCTTGAAGCGGCTCTACCCCGGCGAGTGGGCGAGGTGGTGCTCGGCGCCGGTGACTAGATGGAGCGACTACTCGCTCGTGGAGGACGACGAGGAGGCAGCATTGCGGATCATTGCATAGCCGAGTTCGGGTAAGTTGTCATTTCTATTAATGTTTTCGTGTTTATAGCTTCACGTGTTTGTTTCGTTTCAGCGAGGTATCGGCTTGGCCTCGACGCATCCCAGACGACTATCATGCTTGTCGCATGCTTTCGACACAATGGCGGCAAAAGACGATCGAGGGCGCCATCGGGTTATGCCGTCGGACGCGGTGATGAAGCACTACAAGAGCACGGGGATGAAGATCTCGAGGGCACATGCCTTGCGGCGATACCTCGGCGAAGAGTACTGCCTTGGCGTCCCGGACCGATGGACAAGTGTCCACACGCTGGAAGGATCTCTCGCAAGATGTGGGCATCGAAGGAGTGGATCGAGAGGTCCAAGAGGAACAGGGGAATCGAGAAGCCAACCCGAGATCTGTGTGACCTACCTAGGTGGACGAGGCATGGGTCACGTCGCGCGATATCGTAAGTATACTAAGTACAACTCTAGCATTCTTGTCAATTCAGTTTTCATTTCACATTTGAAATTGAACTGCGGGAGTTTCATACGGGACTTGAGCCCGATGGGTTCACCGTGTGGATCTGAGCACCACGCCCGTGTCCGGCTTTGACGATGCATAACCACCGATGGCCCCTACTGCTCAGAGAAGATTGTAAGTGACTTTCTCTTTTACATTTGCTCTCTGACTCATCGCAATCGTGGCGAGATAATCCACTTCATATCTTATTTGTTTCGCAGGATACATACTGGTGCAGCCATGAAGGAGAAGCACGGTGCGATCTGTGACCCCTTGACCATGCCGGTCGACCCTCCGGTCATCTACGACCCGATTCGGTGGGAGGAGTCACGGCAGCTCGGCTTCATGGACTCGGTGGTGGCGCCCGACTTCGTCTGAGGCCAAGTCGGACACGTCGACAATGAGCCGCCTCTTCCGCCAAAGGCATACAGTTGGAAGCCCAGCGAAGATGATTTTTTTCAATTCTCCCGTGTTTTTTCAATTCTCCCGTGTTTTTTCAATTCTCCCGAGTTTTGAACATTGTGGTTTCCTCTAATCTTGCAGGTGTCCACCTCAGCTGCGCCTGCTCCTGCGACGAATGCTCCGCAGGGAGGTGATTCCAGTGGCACTAGATCGGCCGCAGATCAATTCGTCGACGACGTGTTTGCCGATCCTTTTGCCGGTTCGCAGACTTAGTTAGTTATTGCAAATGTAAGTCTACCACCTAACCTTTAGTTCCTTTGACATTAATTTGTGACTAATTGACGGCTCCTCTACATGCAATTTTTTGGGTCGTTTTTTCCATGTTGGAAAAATAATTTAATTTTTGGAGTAATTGATTGAGATAGTAGCCTTTTGCTTAGAAAACCATCTTTGCACACAACCGTTGAAAATTGTAGTGACAGGATATGTCTGCCTGCACCTAGTAGAGGATATTTACTAAAAACAAATTCAAACATGATCAAATGCTTGCTTTCACAATGTGTCTTCATATGGAGTCAAGAGAAAATTCCTCTCATACGAAATTGCTCAAGTTTGTATTCTATCTCCTTATCAACAAATTAAGTGTCATTGGAATGGGACTATTTTGGTATAAGCTTCTTTCTTCAAAACTTGGCCCTATTTTTACCTCCTCCAAAACTGGTAATGTATGATATATTGATATTCTATGTTATTCTTAACAGGTTGATGAACTCTACTCACTTGATCTGGATGCCCTGAATGATCTTCAGTATGTCATCCTAGTAACTGCAAGAACAGGAATCTATCTTAAAACCTTCTTTGAATTGCTGGAAATGTACTATGGAATGTAGCTATAATTTCTTTTGTAACTTCCTGCATGTTTTGATTGGCCCTGTAATTCATGGAAAATACTTCTGTCAAATGGGAGTTAAATAGTTCTGTCCAATGTTTGAATGTGAATATATGTGGTAATGTGTGTGAAATTATATGTTGTGATTGTTCTGGGCAATTGGGGATATAAAACTGCTGGGAATGGGGTTTTTTTGCAGGTTAAAATTGGATTTTTTTTAAATTCCCAGTATTTTTTTTAAATTTTTACAACATATGTCCTCGGCTTTACCCATGCCGACGACACAAGATAGCCCCAGGCTGGTTCTGGTTCTGGGACGACACAGGCCTGTGTCCTCGGCACTAGCATTGGCCGACGACACAGATGTCCGTCTATATCGGCAGCTCTAATTAAGCCGACGACACAAGATAGCCCCAGGCTGCTTCTGGTTCTGGGACAACACAGGCCTGTGTCCTCGGCTCTAAACAAGACCGACGACATAGATGTCCCATCTGTGTCGGCAGCTTCATTTATGCCGATGACACAGATGTCGAATCTGTATCGGCAGCCTGAATTATGCCGACGACACAGAGGTCCAATCTGTATCGGCAGCTCGAGTTAAGCCGACGACAAATGTCTGGGTGTCGGGCTGGCCCCGGATGGCATCTGTGTCGTCGGGATTTATTGCAGCCGTCGACATAGGTTGGTTGTGTCGTCGACTCTGTGTCGTGGGACTTGTGTCGTCGGTGGCCGATTTACGAGCCTCGTGTCGGCGGTTTTGGCATCTGTGTCGTCGGTAAAAGCCGAGGACACTGAGCAAGATCCCTGTGGTGAAATAGTTATCATTTTGGACATCGACATGATCTCCAAAACACAATTTTGACTACTAATTTCTATTATAATATATTTGTAAAACCCAATAAAATTATAATATTATGAAAGTACTTTTTGAGACAAATTTAAACATATGATTTTCATGTGTCCAATTTAAATATTTAAAACGATATTGATAGTCAAAATTTTAAAAATTTGACTATATCTATATCTAGAACAATAACTATTTATGAGTGGAAGGAGTAATTCATTCTCTATCCAGTCTCTTGTCATCTCAAATCTTACGTGATAGGTCTAGATGAAGTGCTGGAAGATTGCTTAAAACTTGAAGAATGCTTCAAACTTGGCAGTGATTTGGACATTAGGTGATTTTTTTTCTCAACTCTTTGAGTGGACCACTGCATTTAATAATAGGACAAACCAACACACACTATATATATGAGTCAACGTCAACTAAAGCTATTTCCACAAGCAAATCTTGTAGGACGCTGGACTTCTTCAACCACTAGAATTCATATTTTGGTGTTCATATTCACATACATGTGTCTCAGTAAGAACTACGAGAGATTGTGTAAAGACGTTATCCATCTATCTCCATATTTCAAGGTATGTGTTAAAAAGACGCACTACGTGGTGGTATGACCGTATGAGTGCCGTTTGCATGTGCCTCTACATTATAATCAAAATCAAACAGTATTGAGAGATAAAAAAACTTGTTTTATGTGTTGTTGTACACGAATGACGGAAATTAAAGCATATAAAGAATGGAGAGATTAAATATATACTTTTTTATTTTTTTAAAAAAGAAAACATAAAGCTACTTCTCTCAGCCGTGGCTTTTGCCCGCACTGCCCTCCTGTGCAGTTTGAGCGCGCGTTTCGAACTTGAATACCATATTCTCTTCCTGTAAGATTTCTCGACGGTCGGCATATGACGAGGAAATTTCACAAAACCAAATATTTTTTACAAGAAAACTATAGATTTTAATTTTTATTTCATAAAACCATTGATTTTAGGAGAATTTATGTCACAAAATTATATATTTTAGAATTAATTGTTTTGTGTAACTCGTTTGATAGTGTGGGCTGCATAGCAGTCTCACGTATCTCTATTTCTCATTTCTGTAGGTTCGTACTATCAAATCCGTTACAAAAAATAGTTAATTATAAAATCTATAGTTTTATTATTTAACTTCTTGTAAGATTAATTGTAGTTTTGTAAAATAAAAACTAATAGCCATAGTTTTTTATAGTTTATATAAAAAATACGTAGTTTTAGGAAATTTACTCACTATAATTTTTTTTACATAAAGGATAAAAATCCGGTCTCTGCAGTTGCACACAATCGATCGTTTACTCAGTATAATTGAGAGTACAATGAACACTGTAGGACCGGGGGAGGGGAGACTGGGAGACAAGCCTAGCAGGGAAGCAGCAACAGCAGCCACTTCTTTCTCTTCTAATGCAGTCCTTTTTTTTGGGGGTAAACTGTTTGCACAGTTTGAAGACGCTCTCATCCATTGTTCAGCAAGACGCTCTCTCTCTCTCTCTCTCTCTGAATCCAATTGTCCCTTTGGCTAAAGCTGCAGTACTCTCCTCCTTTCACCCCTCCACCTTCCTTTTAGTCTTTACTCTCACCAGAAATACTGTTTCCAACTTATGCAGCAAGCATGAATGCATGATAGATCTACACGTGATGCGTTTAAGCTCCATGGTTGGTTAAGGCAGAAAGGAGTACCTGGAAACTGAATCAGTTGCTCTGTTACGAGGAAACTAATTGGGGTACTGCTTCTTGCTCAGTTGCTCTACGTTCTTTGTGCAATTTGAGAACACAAGCTAGATATCGTGCAGTCTTTTTATCTGTAACTGAAGCCATCTCCTTTCTCTTTTTCCCCTGAAATTGGTGTGACAGATTCAGGACTCCTCTTCAGTCATTTATCCTTCTGTCTTACCTTTCGTCCACCTTCTTTCTCCAACAAGCGCGTCCGCGAATCTCAACATCTTTTCAGCGAGCCTGCAGGTAACTATAAATGGTTTTAGCATATCAGACTTTAATAAAATGAGCTGTCCTTTAAGCATCACCTCTTGCTCACTAGTTAGGTAGGATTCCTTTAATTGATGGATTTTTTAAAGGTACATCTAAACTATTTCTGACCGTTCCCTTGTTCGATCCAAGAGCTTAGATTGAGAATACGTCACCCTAAGCCTATTAAAGGTGTGTTTGGTTGTTTGTACCAAGTGGTACATGTACGAGATGGTTTCAAAAAAAAGTCATTCATGTATTTGGTTGCTTGAATAGAATCATCCTATTTTAGATGGTTTGATACAAATTTGAAGAATATTTTTTATAGATACTGAACCATTCCATTCACCCAAAACAATGGAACCAAATTATACAAGACCAAATGATCACTTTAGGGCATTTAGTATACAAGGAAATAACAATTTTCGAATGTGCAATTTATTTGCATGGAAATGCATCATCAAGACATTAATAGTGGAGGATGTAGGATCGTACCAAGTGGGGGTAAATTAGTGCAAACTAACACCTAAATCTATTTTTTTTGTTTTTATTAATTCTTAAAATTAATAAAATAATGATCAAACTGAAAGAATCAATCTAAGATAATAGATCCAAGATCATAAAAGAAAACTAAATTAAACAAACATACTAGAAAGCGATTATACGAAAATATGAAGAACAAGAACTAGTAGATTAGAATCCATACTCACTGTTTTATTTCTCAAAATTAGAAATGCAAAACACACACAATGATCCATTTACATGAAAGCTCAACCTGAACTAAGATCTCAAATTTTTTTCACCCCTTTCTTTCTTCTCTGTTCTCTTGCTTGTGCAGTACAGCCTTCGATAATTTGGCTTGTGCTACCGCCAGGAGCTTCTGCTGCTACCCGTCACGTAGCGCCTCCCGAAGCTTCTGGGTTTTTCCTGCACCGCCCAAGGTCCAAAAAAAAGGCCAAAATCTCAAAATTCTTGAATGAGATTTCTGATTCAGGCCGGGGACAGGATTGAAAATTCTGGCATGGTAAAAAAAATTAAATTGCTACAGTAATATCAGAAATCTCGGGTTTTCGACCAATTTTTCCTTTTTATTGCTGTATTTGACTGGATTTGGTCCGATAACCCTAAAGATAGTCATCTTCCACGAAAATTTATTGAAAAATTGAATTTTTGAGTCATTTTAAAATTTTAGCAGAAACACTATCAGATTTTTATAAAATTGTACAAGCTTGATCATGATCTCAAAATTTATGGTATTATATTTAGTAGTGTAGGATAATATATTTAAATTTTTAAAATAATTGAACTTAATTTGTTATCTTTAAAAATCAAAAATAGAATAAATATAATTGAGACAATAACCTTGTCAGAATTTTATAAATTTGTTCGAGTGTAATCATGATCTAAAATTTTTATGAGAGCTTAATAATTACTTCAGTACCATTTTTTCAAAGTTTCAAAATTTTCAACTTTTTTTGTTTGCTCAATCAAATCTATTTAAGCATTGAACTTCATTTGTTATATTTCAAAAATAAAAAACAGAAAGAACATAAATGGTACAGTACCCTTATAAGAACTTGATAAATTCATTGGAGTGTGATCATGATTCAAAATTTTTATGAGATCTTAATAATTTCCTTAGAATCCTTCTGTAAAATTTTTAAAATTCTAAACCTTTTTTTATTGCTAAACCAAATCTATGTATTGATCATCAGGCTTTTATCAGGATGTAGCACTGTCAGAATTTTTGAAAATTGTTGAAGTTTGATAATCTTATGAAAATTTTATATAAATATTAATAATACATCAGGACCATCCAAAAAAAGTTTAAAAATTTTCTAACATGATTTGTACTATTTTTTATTTGGTTGAAGTTTGTTGGTAAGACTTTTATCCGGACAAGAGAACTGTCCGAATTTTTAAAAATTCATGAGCTTGATCACCACTTTAAAATTTTATGAGAATATTAGTGATGTATCATAACCATGTACAAAAAATTTCAAAATTTTCTAACATGGCTTGTTCCATTTTTCATTCGGTTCAAACTTGTCGCTCAGCGATTTATCAGGATAATAGAAATATTTATATTTTTAAAAATTCTTCAGACTTGATAATAATCTGAATTTTTTATGGAATCATTATAGATGTGTCAAAAAACTCCACAAAAAAAATTCAAAACTTTTTGACTTCATTTGGGCCATTTTTCGCTCAATGCAAATTCACCAAAATCTCAGCAAATCTTGCCGAGATTTCTGGAATTCCTGCCAAAATTTTGGTTTTCTCAGTGCAAAAAAAAAACAGATTTGAATTTTTTATTTTGTATTTCATCCGGGATTTTTCCAAAATTCTGAGATCTCAGCAAGATTTCGAATTTCGGCCACCTCTGAGATATCATATGAAAACGAGATTTCAAACCTGGCACTTGGAACGAATCCATCATACGCATGACTCCTTGTCGAACGCCCTTTTTTACCTTTATGCTTCCGTGTACGTTCTATTCGGGGGTCCTCGTGCCGCAAGTCGCGAGGAGAATGATTTATACTGCCGATGCACACGTCGTGGAACGACAAAACAACTTTATCCTTTTAAAACCTAATAACTTAATCACCTACATACATGCATACACACCTGGCCCAAGTACGCACTGTACATTCCAATACATGCATACACATAGCCTCGTATTCACACGTGCACGGCACAGCCCATTCTCTGCTCTCACGTGGCTTGCTCGCCTACACGGCCTGCTGGCCACTACACTACGTTGTCCGTACGTGTGGACTTCTTCGCATCCCATCTCGTTGCACTCGTGTGCTACTCCCAAGCTACTCGATTCCTGCATGGCTTCTCCCTCACCTGTAGTTTGTGTGTGTCGCCCACGCCTACGTTGTATCTCCTGTTACAAGAAAAACAACCCAACACAGTACTTTGGCCTTCCACAAATAAATTATTCCATCATAAATATTGTTGTCAAATTAATCATCACACATGTATATATCGCAAATAGAATTAACTGATGATGGGCATCAAATTGCAGCAGTCTTTTTTAATGAGTGCCAGAACTTTTTTAGACGCATGGTTGATACAGACTTGAAGAACTAGTGCATATTAGTGTGTAAACTTTTGTCTTGATTTGGATTGTGAATTTGAAGGATCGAAATATACTAATGTAGCAATCAGAGGGGGGTGAATGATTGCGCGGAAGTTAAAATCTTATTTTTGAACTTTTTGAAACATCCCAATTGAAACTCAAATTGCTTGAAAATCAGTTTATGCATTTGGGAGACCAGTAGAACACTTGGGCGACCAGTTTGGGCACCTGGGCGACCAGTAGGACACTTGGACGACCAGTTTGGACACTTAGGCGAGCAGGTTGGGCACTTGGGTGACCAGTAGCACACTTGGGCGACCACGTGAGCAACCTCGGCGACCAGACCGATACACGTTCACTAAAATAGAAATTGCTAAAGATCCCACCGTTATATTGATGTAAAAATTTAAATGTAGAAACTAGACTTAATTCAAAAGCTAACAAAAAAAGAATCAGGTTGATCGGATCTATGGATCTAAAGTTATAACCTTCAAAAGTTTCGACAAGCAGGTGAGCAGTCGGGCGAGCAGGTTGGGCGACCAGGCTAGCAGTCTGGGCGACCACAAATTACCAAAGATCTAACCATTGGATTGATGTAAAATTTTAACTGTAGAAACTAGACTCAATTCCACAGCTAACACAAAAAGAATCAGGTCGATCGGATGTACAGATCAAGAGATATTACCTTCGCAATTGGACTAATGCATCTAATGACGAGGAAACGGAATTTCACCTTCAAGGCTGTGACGGACCAAACACCAGAGAAGGCTTCAGTTGCCATGGATCAATCTTCTAATCACCAAAAACAAGGTCATGTCCAGATCATCATCTATCTTCTAGTTGACGTGATGCATGCACGCACGAACAATCTTGATTTGTTTTCTTCACACTGTGCAGCTGTCAAAACTCACGCAAGAAAACTCATCCACACAGAGATACTTGGATTGCAAGATTGATCTTTATTTCTTTTGTCTAAAATACTCCCACACAAGAGTACAAACCCTAAAACCTGGCTCACGATAAACAGGAGACACCTCCTCCTATTTATACAGAGCAAACTCACAGAGATTGACTACAACTCCACTTCCAACATGGCCAAAACCAAAACCTTGCACACATGATCAGCCCACCTGCTGCACATACGTGACTAACCAGCCTTCACATGCATGTTCTCTAGCCCGAATGTCCCGCATGACATCCTTGACCACCAAGACCTCTCCTCCCTGAACCTAGTCTCGAACCTCAGTTCCTCCATGAACCTAGTTCCGGTCCCGTCATCGACCACGTTCGCCCTCAAGCAACACCTGCACATGAAGTAACAAACAACGCGTCCGAGCACAAGTCCACGACTTGACTCAAGATTAATCCATGCAACCACTTATACGAGTGCATTGCATTAAGCAAAACCATTATGCTATCCCCAGCATAATCAAATGAACATTTGAGCACAAGTCCACCACTTGCCTCAAAAACAACCCATGCAACCACTCACATGAGTGCATTGCATCAAGCAAACTTCATCATGCTATCACCAGCATGATAATCATCTCAACATAGCACATGCACAAACACCACACATGCCATAACCAAAATCACTTTACAATGCCAATTTCACCATTCAACCAATTTTTCATCACATGATCTTACAATCTCCCCCTTGATGAAAACATTGGCAACACCATTTGGAAACGAACATTGGCATTCACCTTACAATAGCAACACCATTTTTAAAAGAAGTAAAGTGATCAAAAGAAGAAGAACAAAAATCTCCCCCTATTTAAGAAGAAATCTCCCCCTATCAAAAAGAAAAACTCCCCCTAACAGAAAGAGAAAATGTGTGTGTGAATGTGCAATGTGTGACCAAAAATTTCTCTCCCTTTGATTCCAAACTTCTCCCCCTTTGACAATAGATTCATCAAGAAAGCAAAAAGAGAGCAAAAGAGAAACTTCTCCCCTTTTATGTTTGTTGTTTTCCTTTTTTTATGTACTAAGCATTATGAATCATGCACAAATGTAACAACTTGATCACCAAGTCATGCTATCAACAGTACTTGCACCCTCAAATCTACACATAAACAATATAGAGTAAGCATAACTAGAAATCGAGTACTATTAACGATTTTTTGCATGGCATGATCTCCCTTTCTTAACAATCTTAAAACCTGAAAACATTGAATTTTTGTGCACTTTATTTGTGCTTTGAAAAACTGATTCATTACTTTGATTGCAACAATAACAATTGCAAGGAATTACATGCACCATCGACCTTACTTTTCAACCATGCCAAGCAATCACAAGCTTAAGGTTTCATGGTTTCGGTCATACACAACCTCTTCCATGTTCATATCAAAGTGCAATGATAAGGTCTCGTAAAGAAGAAGTGCGACGAATACATAACCTTGATCTTGCTTTTATCAACAATCACTTTTTGAGCTTTAGCACTTAACTTTCATATTTAGCACTTTTTCGAAAGGGATCAAGATAGCCAAGAAAGTTCAACCATGACAAGATTTAATTCAAGTTGTCATTCCATTTAAAAAGTCATAACATAAACTACACCATATATGTATAAACAGGAAGTTGCAAAGACCTTGTAGCATAAACATGGCTTCAAATGACATATGTGTGTGAAATACAATGCTCAGTACTTTTACTGTTTTTCATTTTTTGTTTGTTTTTCATTTAAGAAACACACAAAATAACAAGCATGTTACACAATATTACAAAAAACTTCAAAGAACTCCCCCTCAAAACAACCATCTTAAAAACCTTCTACAAAATTGTCACCTGAAGGGAATTATTTTAAAAACAAAAGACTGAAAGAACAAGCCTCCCAAAAAGGCAACCAAAAGGAATTTTCACCAATAACCAATAACTTCCCCTCAAATGGATAACCAATGAGATCAACAGAGAGGAGATGATGATATACATGTGCTTGAGTTATCATGGTATGTTCAATTAAGCATAAGCATGAATCATGATAAGTGAATTCAAAGCATGAAAGGCATGATATAAAATATAACATTATTGAACATGCCAGGGGATACATATGAGCATATAAACAAGAAGTCTCATCTCATGTCATAATTAAATATCTGTAAATGTAAAAGACATGAGTGTATAAGATAGCTCACAAAGTAGATGAAGAATTATTGCATATGCCTCTTGAAAACCATCTCAAGGGTGAGAATCATCCAAGTCTTGATTCCATCTTGCAAAAGACCAAGATCCACTAAGCTTCTGTTCTCCAACCCGCATCTGAAAAACCTACATAGCACGAGAAGATGTCAAGACCTCGGTACTGGGGTTAGAAATAAAGCATTTGGGAATCCAGTACTGAAACACACGACGAGTAGGCACAACACGAGTATGCTTGTTCACAAAAACATATTTGCCCTTTCTCATGTTTCTTTCAACAAAAGATGTTTGCATCACCCTAGGCACAAAATAAGGATGCTTGTTCACAAAATCATATTTGCTCTTTCCCGTGTTCCTTGCAACAAAAGGTGTTTGCATCACCCTATGCACAAAATGAGGAGTGAAATGTGCCTTCCTGAAATTAGACCTAGCCTTAGCCTTTTCTTTCTTTTGCTGTTTGGCTAGCATAAAGCAAAAATCTACTAAATGTCCATCTTTACCACAATGAGTGTAAGTGTACTTAACATGATGTTTAGCTTTAGGAACAGAAGTAACATTTGCATTCATCATAGTAGAAGATAACACACCAGCAGATTTGAAAATCGCTTTCTTAGGCTCATTTGCAATCTCAAGTTTTCCTCTTTCAAGTGTCTTAACAATAGTAGAGCATGCGACTTATAATGAGCATAAGAATCAAAACCTAAACCTTTGTGATGAGTACTGACTTTTGATTGATCCAAAATCATGTTTAGGTTTTTCTTTCCAGTAGTGAACCGTTCTAAAGATTTTTCCAAGTAATCAACCTTTCGAGAAAGAGTTAAACAGTTATTACATGGAACGTCCACTTTTCCTTTCTGTTTGCGACAAGTTGAGCATGAGAAAACTTCATGAGTGAGCATAGCATCTGTCATTTGAGAAACCCTAGCATTTGCATCATGCAACTTCAATTCCAGTATAGCACATTTAGAACAATGAGTTGTATCATGCAAATCAATAGTTGAACAGCTAGCGTTTTTAACATGTTTCTCATTTTCTTTCTTTTCAGCATTGACTTGTTCTAACAAAGAAACATGTTCTTTCCTAAGCACAGTAAGCTCACTGTAAATTAAGTCGCATGATTTGCAAGCATCATCATCAGGAATCAAAGATTTAAGTCTTGCAATTTCAGTATTCAAAGATTGCACAAGAACATCATGTTTCTTAATCTTCTTGTCGCGTTTGTCAAGCAATTTCCAAGACGAATAACAGCAATAGTTAATTCATCGTAAGAAGGTTCTACCTCATTGCAATCGCTGTTATGATCGTCCTCGGTGAAGCTTACATCACTCCTAGCCATGAGACACAACCCTGTCAATTCATGTTTGCTTGGAGTTGTTGTATTATCTTCACTGCTCTCCGAATCCACGTCACTCAAATTGACTTGTTCAAGAGCGGAAAGAACCCGGTGGACAATTTTGCTGTTGATGAAGCTCTTCTTTCTATTTCTTGGAGAAAATTTCTTCATCTCTTTTCTTTTGTCAATATCCGTACTTATTTTGATTTCATTTAACATTTGACCTGCACATTTAGAAAGGCAATTAACCAATCAATTTGTCCCCCCTTCTGTCTAAACAGCCATTCCACCTTCTTTCTCCAACAAGCGCATGTATTCCAAGAATAGCGCACGGCTCTCAGCAATTTCCAGCAAATCTTCAGGTATTCAAATGGTTTTAGCATGTCAGACTTCTGTAGAAACTAGCTCTCCTCTGCATTATATCTTGCTCACTAGTTAGAATTTCCTGTTTGATAAAATGCCTCTTTTCTTTCTGTAGATTCGACGTACAAGAATGGCACTGAATTTTATGACTGAGCGTTGATTACAGCAATTATGTTTTGCTGAAATATTGAAGTTGAACTTCAAGAAGAGAAATGGCAGAGATTGCTCTTCTTCTGGTCATAAAAAAGATTGGCATAGCTGTGGCAGGGGAAACGCTGAAGTTCGCTAGACCTTTGCTTGCAAAGAAAGCTGATTCAGTAGCAGCACTACCATTTGACATGAAGCTGATAAAAAATGAACTAGAGTTTATTAATGCCTTTGTCAATAAAATTGATAGGAAGGACCCGAAAGATAAAGTCGTAGAAATTTGGCTACAACAGGTCCGAAGGTTGGCTTATGATATGGAAGACATTGCAGATCAGTTTATCTATATTGTTGGCAAACACAATCAGAAAGGATCATGGTGGGGTTATATGAAGAAAATCGTCAAGAAACCTCAATCTTTGTTTTCACTGGATGAGGTCGCTACTGAAGTTAAGAGAATCAATCAAGAGCTTAGTCAAATTAAGGGAAATAAAGACTGTTGGGCCAAGTCAATAGACGGTGGGAGTGATATTCCTGCAGCAAACTATGAAAGCCAACAACTGTATCTACCTGGACATGATTACTATATCAATGATGATGAACTTGTGGGAACTGAAAAATATACAGGAACCTTGCTAAAGTCACTGAACTCGGGAGGTTATCATTTGCGGATCATTGCTGTGTGGGGTATGGGTGGCATCGGAAAAAGCACTCTTGTCAATGATGTGTACAAAAAGGAAGTCTCCTACTTTGAGTGCCGTGCATGGGTTTCTATCTCTCAGTCATATAATCTGGATGATATCTGGAGAAACATGCTGAGAGAACTCCTTGGAAAAGACAAGGAGGAATTCGATGCTGAAAGGATGAACAGTGCAGAACTAAGAGTGAAATTGAAGGAGATTCTTGATAAAAAGCGGTACTTGGTCATATTAGATGATGTCTGGAAGGCTGCAGATTTTATGGAAATTAGAGGGGTTCTTGTTAATAATGGCCTGGGAAGCAGAGTAATAATCACGACAAGATCTGAGGAAGTAGCTTCAAGTGCTGATGATGATTGTAAGATCAACCTAGAGCGTCTAAATGCAGATGATGCATGGCTTCTATTTCGCAGGAAGGCATTTCCGAAAATCGAAAATCATATCTGCCCTCCAGAATTACGTGAATGTGGTCTAGAGATAGTGGGGAAATGTGATGGTTTACCGTTAGCTCTTGTGGCCATAGGGAGCATATTGTCCCTAAAAAATAAGAGTAATACAGAGTGGAGGCTCTTTTACAATCAACTTATTTTGGAGCTACACAACAATGAGAACCTAAATCGCGTGGAGAAAATTCTAAATCTGAGTTATAAGTACCTACCGAGCTATCTAAAGAATTGCTTCTTGTATTGTGCTATGTTCCCTGAAGACTATCTGATACATAGACAAAGGTTGATTAGATTGTGGATCGCCGAAGGGTTTATTGAACACAATGGAGCAAGCAGCTTAGAAGACATTGCTGAAGGTTATCTGAGAGAACTCGTCGGAAGAAGCATGCTTCAGGTTGTAGAGAGGAACAGTTTTGATAGGATTAAATGTCTTCGAATGCATGATCTTGTGCGCGAACTAGCTATTTTTCAATCTAAAAAAGAGTGCTTTAGTACCATTTATGATGACACTAATGGGGTGGTTCAGGTGGGATTGGATTCCCGTCGTGTATCGGTGCTCCGGTGCAAAAATGACATTCGATCAAGCATAGATCCATCCAGGCTTCGCACCTTCATAGCATTTGACACAAGAATGGCATCATCTTCATGGACTTCTTTTATTCCCTCGGAATCCAGGTACCTTGCAGTATTGGACTTATCAGGCTTGCCTATTGAGACTATACCAAATTCAGTTGGGCAGCTGTTCAACCTTAGGTACCTGTGCCTCAATGACACCAATGTGAAGAAACTCCCAAAGTCTATTACGAAGCTTCTCAATTTAGAAACATTGAGTCTTTTAAATACACAGTGTTTACATTTGCCGCAAGGGGTTGCAAATCTGAAGAAATTGCGGCACCTACTTATTTGGATAGTGCTAGATAAAAGTTTCAGAAATTTCAACTGTTACGAAGCTTTGGAGCCATTTGAGGGCCTGTGGAATTTGATGGAATTGCGCAGTTTGTATGTAGTTCAAGCAAGTAAAGTATTTGTTGCAAAAGTAGGGAAGTTATCTCAACTGAGGTTCCTTTGCATATCTGATGTGAGGAGTAGCGTCTGTGCAGAATTGTGCAACTCTTTATCAAAGATGAATCAGCTCTCAAGACTAGAAATACAAGCCAGCAACGAAGATGAGTTGCTCCATCTGGAAACTTTGACATTGCTAAACCCTCTTCTTAAACTCACCTTGACAGGGCGGTTGTCAGATGGAACTTTCGAATCTCCATTTTTGTTAACCCATGGAAACGCACTACGTGATTTGCGGCTATATTGGTGTCAGCTCGCCGAGAATGCAATGCCGCGCCTCTCTGAATTGTCAAATTTAACTCTTTTAGGTCTTACAAGGGCGTATACTGGACAAAAACTAGACTTCCACGCAGGGTGGTCCGCAAATTTGAAGAGGATTTACTTGTGGGATTTGCCAAATGTCAATCAAATATGCATACATGAGGGAGCTTTGGTCAAGCTTGAATACCTTGACATCGTTAACCTTAAGGAACTACGGAATGTCCCTATCGGTATCCGATCTCTCAAATCTGTCAAAGAGGCATATTTTACTGAGATGCATCCTGATTTCGAAAGGAATTTTCAAATGGAAAAGTTAGATCATATCCCGAAGCTCTACTGTTCAACGTAAGGCAAGTGAAACCTTCTCATCCAATAGATTAAACACATTTCATTGTGTCGTTAATCAGTTATGGCACCGTATAGCACTCTGCATTCGATACTAGATCATGTGCATCTCCATTTCATCCCTCCTTTTCTACATTTGATGCGTATTGCTTATGGCTTGATGCACTGCACCTAGTGCAAACTGCCCCTAAAATGTAAAATCTATCTATTATTATATAGTAAAAGTTGATAACATATATTTTAGAGTTGCTAAGAGAAAAACAGAAATAGCTAGAAATGCTCAAAAAAGCAAAACATCTGACCTTAATACTCCAAACCCTAATTAAAATGAACTATATGAGCCAATGGACTTTATTAGAAAAAAGTACTATACTAGGAATTCTCACAAAAAAGTAAAACATCTAGTTCTCAGTCCAGTGGGTTCTAACTAAAGTGGAACTAAGGTGCTCATTGATGTAAATTACTAAAAGATACAGCTTTGTAATTACTAAAAGATATATTCTAAGATACACTACAATATATTAGTTCTATTCATGTAATATATATATATATATATATAGGAAGCCTTTTCTGTACTCCTAGGAGTACATACTCCCACCTCTAATATACCACTTAAAGGAACACTTTATACTCCTTTATCACTTTCGGTATACTCCAATAATAATTCTAAGATACTCCAATGCAACATGGTTGAAAAAAATTCATCAGAACCCTTTATTTTTTTACTACATACCCTTTTCCATATGTAAAAGGAATATATAAACAAATATTGCTATAAAGGGTGGACTTTAATGAAATTTTTCATAGAACTCACTTTAAAGTATCTTATAATTAGTATTGGAGTATACTCAAAAGAATAAAGAGGTATAACAACATCATTTAAATGGTATACTGTAGGTGGGAGTACGTACACCCAGGAGTATGTAATCATTTTCCTATATATATATATATATATAGGAAGCCTTTTCCGTACTCTCGGGAGTACATACTCCTACCTTCAATATACCACTTAAATGAAAGTATTATACTTCTTTATCATTTTCGATATACTCCAATAATGATTCTAAGATACTCCAATGTGACATGGTTGAAAAAAATCATCGAAACCCTATATTTTTTTGCTATATACACTTTTACCTATGTGAAAAGAATATATAAACAAATTATGCTATAAATGGTGGACTTTGATGAAATTTTTTGTGGAACTCACTTTGGAGTATCTTATAATCAGTGTTAGAGTATACTCAAAAGGATAAAGAGGTATAATAATATCATTTAAGCGGTATATTGAAGGTGGGAGTACGTATTTTTCCTATATATATATATATATATTCACACACACAGTATAGAAAGAGTTCTGCACACTACTAGCTAGATCTTTGATCTTGTGGCGGCAAAAAAGCTATTACGAAAGTAGGACAATCAATCAAACATAATTTCCCGGCGACCACCCATCAGGCAATAACCCTTTTGCGCTCCTAACGAAACATTTGGTTTATGGTAGTGACAACAGTTAGTAATGTATTGGATAGTATGTACCATATATTAGTAAGGTTAAACGGAGATAAGTTTGTATTGTGCCGTGCGATAAAAATAGGAAATTGACCAGGCATTTTTGCAGCTACAATATTGTAGCCGCTTCATACAATTGTATAACAATTAAAACTAATTGTTTCATCATAGGTATCAAAATTGTATAGCAATTACAATTGTATTTCCATCATAATATCTAGTTGCACAGTTACGCGGACATTTGCTTCATTACATTTGAGCTGTTTATTTGAGTCACTGAACTTCTACTTATATATTAAAAGTCAATGATAGATGTTTAGAGTTGCTAAGAAAAAAAGAAATATCCTTGATTTTTTTTAAAAAAATCTGACCTTTAATTTGATGGACTCTTAAAAAAGGGGGAAACTCTACCCCCACGAAAGTTTTCCTAGCGAACTACTCCCTTCATTTTTTGTTATAAGGCTTATTTTTTGAATGGTCTTGTTTACAAATTTAAGGTTTGCATGTAGATTTAATGAGACCTTTTCTTTTATACCCCTATTTATTTTCTCTTATCCATATGCATTTATTCATTACCATCCATACAAAGTATATCTTTCATCTTCCAAGACAATTAAGTGGGGGCATCTAAGTCATTTTTTCTCGTATTTTTCTCAATTTCAACGCAACTTTAATCCTTGTACAAAGTCAAAATCGCCTTATAAAAAAACGGAGGAGTACCTAAGAAAGCCATCTTCACATGACCCATGCGGATGACCAAGCCCCATCTGACCATCTTGGGAGTCCTTTCTCTCTTAATTAATCTTAATTAAACCCAATATTAATCTAGGCCCATCAATTATACACACGAGAGGTCAAGGCACTTTCAAAAATATTTTAAATAATGATTTGTTTGATTAAATGCATATGTTTAATTTTTTAAAATTTTTCTGGCATGGATCCAATGTTAAAAATTTATACTTGAAATTGGTGGTTCATAAGGCTTGGTACTGAATTATTGTTACTTTATCCCTATTTGATTAAACTATCATTTTTTGTTGTCCTTACAAGTACCAATTTAAGACTTAATTTTTATCAGATATATATCTTGATGCAAGTTCTACATCCATCATTTTTTCCTCGATTCTTCCAAATTTCCATATTACTCTATGACTCTGCACCCAACAAGCACTTTCCACTAGATACTAGATCATGTTCACAGCTTCACATTAATTTTGTTACATTACTGAAATTTGTCTATGTCAGAATCTTGATTCAAACTGCTGTAATTTGTTCTGAATAAAACTGCTTCTATTGTGTAACTACAAATCGTTGCCTCCAGCTTTCTGAGTTGTTGATATATATTTCCTTCCTCAATTCTTCCAAATTTCCATATTACTCTATAACTTTGCACCATACAAGCACTTTCCACTAGATGCTAGATCATGTTCACAGCTTCACATTAATTTTGTGTACATGTACTGAAATTTGTCTATGCCAGAATCTTGATTAAAAGGCTTTCAAACTGCTGCAATTTGTTCTGAATAAAACCGCTTCTATTGTGTAATTAAAAATCAATGTCTTCAGCTTTCTGAGTTGTTGATATATATTTCCTTCCCTGAATCCCTACAGGTCTGGAATGACACGATTGGTTCTTGCTTGCATTTATGGTCTGCGGTTACTGTCGTCAATTAGAGACCTCTCGCAGTTAACTTACGATAACTTGAGTCATCTAATCATCTGTATTTCTTTAAGCAAACCGGTGTGTAATAAATAATACATGGGGGCAGATACTCAATGTTGTTATCCCATGTTTATCATTACAGTACTGTCATTTTTCGTTGCTTATGTTTGATGGTATTCAGCTACCACTATAGATGACTATGTAAGACCATACTGGTGCTTGTAATAATGTCCAAAACTATACAGTTTCTTTGGCTATGTGTGAGTGGTAATTTAATGGGCTGAACCAATTTGGTTTTTATTCAGCAAATGTTGACACGATTATGATCGTGGTTGGTTTATACTTCTGCCCGCGAAAGGGATCCTACTGAGCAAATGGTAAAGTTACCTTTTGCTATTAATGCTGTTCTAGTCGTCCATGTGTAAGTATACACTAGATGCGTAGGTGTGGCCCGCGAAAAAAATCTAGATTTTAACGGAGAAAGAAAATTTCTAATAGAGAAAGGAAATCTTATTCGGAACACATAAAAAATAGAGCCAAATTAACATAATTTCTTGTAATCGCGAAAGCTCGACTGTGATCATTTTTTTTGGGGTAGCTCAAGCATGCTCTTAGGACCATTCTCACAAATTTTGAAGAATTTACAGACTTAGCAGCTCAATTAAACCAGTGAAGCTGTTTAAGGTATGTCAATAGCATCGTCAGAATTTCCAAAAACCGTAAAAAATTGATCATGATTCGATAGTAGCTCAATTAAACCAATGAAGCTATTTGAAGTGCGTCAATAGCATTGTCAGAATTTTCAAAAGCCGTAAAAGATTGATCATGATTCGAAACCTGTACGGTAGCGTAAGCATGTTCTTAGGGCCCTTCACAAAATTTTTCAAGAACTCGCAAATTTAGCAGAATTTAGCAGCTCAACTAAATTAGCAAAGTTGTTTTAAATGTATTAGTAGCAACACCAGCATTTTTAAAAAATTGCGCAAACTTGATCATGTGTGAAATTTTTTTATGTTAGGTTAGGCATGCTTTGAGGACCCTTCTAAAAAAGTTTCAGAAATCTATAACATGATTTAACAATTCAATCAAATCAGTGAAGTTGTTTTAAATGTATTAGTAGTAACACTAGTATTTTTAAAAAATCACGCAAACTTGATCATATTTGAAATTTTTTATGTTAGGTTAGGCATACTTTGAGGACCCTTCTAAAAAGGATTCAAATATCTATAACATGATTTACCAGTTCAATCAAATTAACGAAATTCTTCGCTTTTTTTTTTTGCAAAAAAATCTGCTGTATCGGTATTGTACCTTCACAAATATTCACTACAGTGGCTTGCGCGGGGAGGATTTGAATCGAGGACCGATCGCCGCCAACTGAACGCACTAACCAACTGAGCAATGGAGCGTTTGTGAAATGTGAGGGCATATTTAATATATAAGCCTTATTAACAGCGGCAATGACTGTGGTGCAATCAGCCCTCCCGTGCAATCACCGTGCAATCCAACTAACAAAAGTTTCGAAAAATTCTGAAAAAAATCATGGATGTACATCTCATCTTACCCCATCTACATATAAAATTTCATGATCAAATTCGTCCTATGCTAGAAGTTACAAAAAAGACAAATTTCTGACAAACTTAAAAAGTTCAAATGCACCTCAAATTAGCCATGCTGGTGACGTGGCTCACGCGCAAGCCAGCCATACACACATGGCGCTTCGGCACATGTGACGCGGCCACGCACGAGAGGGCACATCTCCCTAAAATACGTGTGGCGTGCCGAGCGGCCGAGAAACCTTCAGGGTTTAATATACAGAGTATTTCTTTACACATGTAGAGAGAGCAGCATTCCTTTTGCTGCTGTGGTCAGTGTTTTTTTTTTGAAAACAGGCAAGCTGTGATTATATTAAGAAGGAAGAGAGATACATTGTTCTAGATATTACATGGTGCAGGATACTGCACCCCAGACGGAGAGACTATAGATATGAAAACGAAAAGAGAAAAACACTTGTCATATCAAATGTAGCATAACGTGGAAGGCCAAGTTCCACTATCCTAGTGATCCTGACAGCCGCAGCAGATACCTTGTGATCCTTCAGTCTACGGTAAAATGCAATCAACATTCCCAGCCACTCCTTGCTTCTGAACAGATTCCCTGAGGTGATGACCCAGAAAGACGCCGAGCAATCCGAGCAGGTTCCTCCGGGGACTACTTGCCTGTGCATTTCATACTTCCTCTGCAGAACAACCTGAAGCTTGGTTCAGAGGAAGATAACTGCAACCTGATCCCCTAAGGACAGCCCCGTTGCATCGTCGTTTCCATGGTTTGCCTGCGCAATGGACCTGCAAATTGTTGGCCGAAGACATTAGGTCTCTCACGCCTGTGTGATGATTGAAGCAATCACATGCCTCGAAGCTGAAAAATGTGCGAATGAGAGAACACAACATCAGACTAAGGATCCGGAGATTGTGGATGTAACGGACCGCCCTTTTCAGGGGATGCGTATAAATATCTTTGCAGCTACCCAGGAATTTAGCTGTAGATAACCAAGTGTACATTGCCAGCTAAGAAGCAAAAGCGAACATTTTTATAGATGAAATATGGGCCTAACGGCCGGAGTTTTACAAAGGTGCGATCGGCACCAGATACATTACCAAAAACTCCCACAGGAAAGGCTCGAGTAGGTAGACCAAGGCCTTCAGAACCAAACATCGATGCTAACGACGATTCTTCGGAACTTGCCATCTTCATTGAAATCTAAAAGGGGGATTAGGAGCAAAGGTGAGTACACAACCGTACTCAACAAACCACACGGAAAATTCTGAATATTACATGCACAGAGTTTCAAGTGATTGGCTCTAGTTTAAGTATTTAGTGGATGCATGAACTAGAACTTAACTTAACATATATATTACATTTGAAACACAAATCATAATCAGCATCATCGATATGATGCAAACCATACACCGCATCATCGATATGATGCAAACCACAGAGTTATTAATAAAATCCTGAGTTACGGTTAATTTATTATTAAAACTACTCAAGCTCAGTTACCGGAATCACCCGAAATTAACCCAGCTTCATTAACCGGAAGCACGGCGTATTCGAATACCATTTGTTTCACTCTGCAGAGCTACTCAACTTTACCCACAAGATATCTACGGTCGTTGATGCCTGCGCAATTAACATGCAACTTTTATGCATGTGGCCGGACCGAGATGAACATAACCTTTCATTGAATTCCCCCTCTTTAGCTCCTACCCAGTAGGCGGTGCAATTTTCCCCAACTCCCGGTGCCCACTGGCCAAGCGGACGGCACATTCACGGCCAACTGAGGAAACACCTACCGTTGTGAGAACCTGCAATGGCTACCCCATGCCGTTCCACCCCCAACCCACACATTACCACCTGTAGGTATTCCAAGGGGAAAAACAATATACCGGGCTACGTTGGATCAGGTCAACAGAGCTGACCGGCCCAACTTGTGGTTGAGAGGGGACTAAGTTATTTACTTTGCTCAAGGGGTTGATCCTTAAATGCCGAAGACCAGCCCAACACACACAACAACACCGGTACGGTCCACTGTACCCAACACACAACACCTTGGGCCTGATCATCAGTTGGAGGCTGGTCCGCAACCACATTCCGTGGTCCCCCCAGGTCATCCCCCAACCGTAGCGGTTTAGAATAAGCCCCGAATCGATATTCGGAGTTTTTGGAATAATTGAATAAAAGTAAAGATTATAGTTTTATCTATCCTACGTAGTGCATTTCATGATAATCTAGGGTTGACAAATGATTACGGCGTAATCAATAGGGTTTTAATCAAGGGGGTGGGTTTTAACTAATCATGCCATTCTAAATTAGCTCTTTTTATATGCCACTCTATTTACAAGCAAGTGCAAATAACTAAATCTACATATACAGTAATTATACGGAAAATGGGATTCAACATGTTCAAGGAGTGTGGCTTGCCTTGCGAGGTTAGAGGTTCGCCTAACGAGAGATGGTCGGTGTCGTGTCTGGTCTCGTGTGGCGCTTGCTCTTAACGCGGCTCCAAGAACTGCTCCGGCTCTGATTTCGCTCCGAGAGTCGCTCCGATATCGAATCTAGCGCGAAAAAGCGAAATCCATAAATAAACGAATAAAACAATAAAAGAAAATAAAAACTGAAAAAGGAACGAGAGAGAAAATGGCCGAAATGGAGCTCAAGGGTATTTTTGGAATTTTCTGGACTGGATATGGCGAAACGGAGATTATTTTTGGACTCAGTAGCTCGAAAGGATCAAGAATATGTATTTTGGCTATTTTTGGAATTTTTGGGGGATTTTGTGGATTTTTCTGGAATTTTATAAATGATTTTTGGGTTTTAAATAAATAGAAACCCGAAAAGAAATTGAGGGGACAACTTGTCTTGCAGACGCCACATGTGAGGGATTTGGCCACGGTCGTGGCCATGAAGCTCTGGCGCCAGGTCGGCCAGGCGGCGGTGATCGCTGGCTGCGAGCTAGCGGCAGTGCGAGGGCGGACGGCACGTGGTCCGGTCGGTGCAGACGAGGCAGAGCGCTGAGCGGGCCTAGCGCAGGAGAGGCGTGGGCGCTGGCGAGTGGGGGCCTAGCGTCAGCGACGGGGAAAAACAGAGCAGGCGAGCGGGGGGGGAATCTCGCCGGCGTGGGAGAAGGCGACAGGCGAAATGGCGTACGGCGGCTTGGGAGGGAAAATGGGTGGGCGAGGGAGTATGAGAGGCTCACGGGGAACCTGCTGGTGGCCGGAGATGGGCGGAAGAATGAGGGAGGCGGTGGGGCGGCGGAGTGGTACCGGACGGGAAGAAGACAAGCGCGGCGAGGGCGGAGGAGGGCTCGAGGGCAAGAATGGATTGGCGGAGGAGCACGGCGGAGCTACGGGGAACACGGAGGTGGTGGGAAATGGCTAGGAGAGTTAGCGAAACGGCGGGGCGACGAGGGGGCACCGGAGATGGAGAAGATGAGGCTCGGCGAAGCTCGAAAACGCCACCGGAGAAGAAAGGAAATGGCGGGGGAGGGAGAGAAGAGTCTCGCGGACTCGGGGCACCGAAAATGGAGGGGGCGGAGGGGGTATTTATACGTGCGGGGCGAGGAGCGAAGGGCTCGGCGAGGAGGAGAGAGATGGCGTGATTTCAATGGCGATGGCGCCTGGCGAAAGGCTGCTGTGTGGGATCGATGGCGGAGGCGACGGGACTTCTTGCGTGGGCCCGAGGCGAGGACGAGGGGACGGGAGCGGTTGGCGTTGAAGATGATGCGAGCGGCGTTGAAAATCGTTGCCGGAGAAGAAATGCGACCGGGCGGGAGGGGAAAAGGCAGCGCTGGCGTGGGCAGGATTCCCGGCGGCAGGTGGATGATGCGATGAGGCAGAGCAGCAGGTGCACGGCCGGTGTTGGAACTTGGCGTGGAGGGCGACGGGACGGCAGAGAGGCAAAGCTTTGACCGGGCGCGAGGGAGAAGGTGGAGTGGAAAAGCGCTGCGCGCGGGCGTGAGCTGACGATGGAGCAGACGGGAGCGGGTGCGAGAATCGCGGCGAGGGCGACGGGACCAGGTATGGCGGTGGTGCTTGGACCGGGCGCTAGGATGAGGCAACGAAGGACCGGGCGGTAGGGGGAGCTGGAGGAAGAAGACGATGCGGGTTGGCCAGCAGGCCGAGCGGAAGAGAGAGCCCACGGGCGGGTGCGCGGGAAGAGAGAAGGCCGGGGAAATTTGGGCTTCGGGCGGAAGAAGAAAACGGGCCGCGGGAATTTCGGACCGGGCCAAGGGGAGAACAAAATGGGCCGGAAATTAAGGGCTGAAGGCCGGAAATTTGTGCGCGGGAGAGAAGAGTTGGGGCTGCGCGAGAATGAATCGGGCGAGGGGAAAAGAAATGAAAATTGGGCCGGGTTGACCGAATAGGCCAACGGCGGAAATCGGGTCTAGGAAAAGAGCAGGCCAGGGAGAAAGGAAAAGAACCGGCCGGCGATTTGGGGGAGGAAATTTGCGCGCGGGGGAGAAGAGTTGGGCTGCGCAAGAATGGACCCGACGGAAGGGGAAAGATGAAGGGCCGGGAGAAAATGGATTCGGGCTGGGGAGAACATTTGAGCTGAGCCAGAAAAGGGAAAGCGGGCCAAGGGAAAAGAATGGCCGAAAATGGAAGGCTCCTAAAAACCGAAATTTCCCAAAAGGGAAAGGCGGCCAAAAGGGGAAAGGTTTCAAACAAAGCTCAAATAAATCCAGGAAAATCGAATAAAACCAATATAAGATCCAATTAAATAACTAAACTAAATTTTGAAATTTTCCGGGGTGTTTCAGTGGAGGTGTTAGCTAACTTTGACCACCTCGACATCGATTAGTTTATGTATATGTAAATAGTTACAGTACTCTCTTCCTTACCGGTAGTACCCACACTAGGGTGTAAGGTTTTTAATGAGTAACTTTACACCTGTTCAAGAATAAATAAAATTTAGTTGTTTTTTCCTAATATTTGTATTCACTGTCTTAGCCCTGTATATCTTCGGCTCCTTTCCTCTCGTTACAATAATGCAAATGGATCGGACCTAGGCCGACACAGCACGAATCACAAACGGACCCTGCCTAGACTCACTGAATGTGAGTCGGACTGGCACGACATGGTATGGTTTAGGCATATGGCCTAACGGACTCATGCCGTACCGATCCCGCCCGGCAATGACGCCCACCTCCACAACATGGGAGCTACCGATCGAGAATACCAAAGTTGGGTTTCAGAATACGATGCGGGACTTGATCGAAGCTAAGTTGTTACATGTTATCTTCTCAACTTCTACATTTCTCATTTTTCTCCTCCTTACTCAATTTCCGCACCTCTCTTTATAAAACGAAATTTTCAAATTTTAACTTTGAAAAAATTAAAGAACAAAATTTTAACTCTAAAAAATTCAACTCAGAATTTTCACGAAACAGTTTAAATAAAAAAGTTTCAAATAAAAAAGTTTCAACTAAAAAAATTTCAATTCAGAAAAATTCAAATCGCTTGAAAAACTTTGAATCATGACATTTTCAGCTTACAAAATTTCAATTTAGGAACTTTCAAATAAGAAAATTTCAACTTGAGAAACTTTCAACTGTGAAAGTTTCAACTAAGGAAAATTCGAATCGAGAACTTTCAACTCAGGAAATGAGAAAATTTCAAAAACTTTCAGATAAAAAAACTGGTTTGAAAAGTTTCAACTCAAAATACTTTCGGTTTGAAAAATTTTTGATTCAAAAATTATTAAAAATACTTGTCATTAAAAAACTTAGGAAAATTTTGAAAACAAAAAAATTTAAAAGTTGAGGAGAAGGGAATAGAGGAGGAAAATGAGACAAAGGGGATACTGCCAAGTGTCGTGACAAGAGAGCCTCTTAAGGGAAAATAAAGTGGAGAAGAATGGATGTATTGCCACATGTTATAAAAAGAGAACGTTCTCATCGAAGATTTGACAAAGACGCCATCAAATTAGCGAATCCATCCTCATAAAAGAGTATCCGGATCATGGTTCAAAATCTCACTAAAATTTTGGTCATATTAACCGAAATTTTAGTCTCCGATCGGGACCGTGATTCCAAATCTCGGTGAGATTAAAAAATTAGGAAATTTTGAAATTGCTACAGTAATCTCATCAAAAATTTGGGATTTTGGACCGAAATTGGTACAATTTGGACCGGATTTTGATTTAGCACTGATTTTTTTTGTGGAAAATTGTGATGTCTTTTATTAGGAACACGTATGAAAATTTTCAAAAAAAATATGTATACAAATTTCAGTTAATTTTTTTTTAAATTTCATAGGTGTATGAAAAGGACCAAAATTTCGGTCATTTAGACCAAAATTTCAGTTGTCACAGCCTTAAAAATATCAAATTTGAATTTTGTCCGGATTTCATTTGAAATTCCGAAACCTTGTTCAAATTTTAGATTTTGGCCACTTCCGAGATGGATTCGAAAAACAAAATTTCAAACCATGATCCGAATGACCCTTGGCATGGAAACCACTGGTTGGACGCATTGATACCGAACAGATTTCCCAATAACAAATACCCACCGATACGCGTACATATAGGTGTGGCACAGCAAGTCCACAACACGGGAGCTACCGATCAAGAATTAATGCCAAGGTACATCAACCATGTGGGTGTCATGCCCTGCCGGGCCGGTCTAGCACAGGTTTATTGTGCTTTGGATCTGAATCGTGCCGGGCCACGACGGTCTGTTATGCCTGTTGTGCCATATCGTGCTGGCCCGACTCTCTTTTGACGAGCCCAGACACGGCCCATTTGCGCTTCGTATGTGCTTCGTGCTATGTCGGTCCAGACGAGGCCCATTTACACCATTGCGATGAGAGGAAAAGACCTAGAGACACACGGTGTTGAGGTAATGGACACAAATATTAGAGAAAAAGAAGTAAATTTTATTCAATCTTAACCATATACAGAGTTATTATCTTATTAAAAACTTTATACCTAGTGCGGTGCCTCCCCTCCTTGACCTCCTCACCTCCCCCGTCCATCCCCCCTTGCCGAGGCGCAGGTACGACGGGGTGGAGCAGAGGGGCCACAGAGGGCAGCGGCCTCAGTGAGGCGAGTGGCTGGGTGGTGAGGCCACGGTAGCGCGGGCGTCCCCTTCCCCTTCTCTGGCGTGGGCTCAGCCATAGCAGGTACAACACCCCCTTCTCCGGCGTGGGCTCAACCATAGCAGGTACAACACCCCCTTCTCCCCTGTTGCGGGCAAGCCCACGACAATGCGTCATGCCGGCGCGCCGCCTTCATGCTATGTCGGCACGGACCCAGCCCAAACAACCGTGCCGGATCGTGCCGCCCATCATATCCGATTCTTGGGTCCGACACGACCTGAGCTACAGTACCGTGCGTACAATCCACTTTATGTTGGGCTGGGCTATACCCGCATGTCTCGGGCAGTCCCACAAAAGCATGATCCGAGTGCCCACCTCCACGTCCACGCGTGCCACCCCCACCCGCTGACGCCGCGGGAGGGCACAGCACCACGCTCCAGCGCGCTCTGTCACTCTGTGCAGGTGCCGCGGCTGCTTCTACCACTGCCCGAATAGCCTCTGTTTCGTCAGCCACCCGCAGCACGCCTGAGACCTCTAGCTATACCCATACCTCCAGCTCTCCTCGAGCCGGTGATCGGCCCTGACAGCGGCCGCTACTGAGACCTCTACCTATACCTCATCCACGGCATCCACTACGGCTGCCGCGCGTGCGGCTTCTTCCTGCACCCGGTGCACGTCTGCCGCGCTGCCGCCCTCCGCCGTCTCGCCGAGGCGCCCACAACACCTCGTCGCGCTCGTGCTTGTGAAGGGCGAAGGGTGGGGCATAGCGTGTGCGCCCCGTGCGGCGTCCTTCGCCAACCCAGCAGGCTGCAGGTGCCTTCTGGGCAACGGCGACAGGGACTACGAGAATGCTCCCCTGTGCATTTCGCGGTCCTGTTCCCTGAAGCTACTTGCTGTGCATGCGTGCGGAATGCATCGAGTGGAAACTGCATCCGGGAACCTGATGGTAGGATGTGCAGTGCGCACCTTGTCATGTTCTCTTCGTTTGGGCCGGATCTTAATCTGTTCACTGTCACTGTTTTGCTACTAATTTGAAATGTTTGATCGATGTTAACACCTCGTTCAGTCAATGTTTTCTTTGAGGTGTCCTTGCTTGTGTGCCTGTGCTTGGTGTTGTTGAATAGTCGATGCTATATTATTTGCATGGAGTATTTTCCTTGAAGAGGGCTGTGATGTACCTAATCAAGAAATTAAGTCTTTACTACAATTAACGGGCAATTGCTTCCCTACTTGAAATACACAAAAATTGTGCTGAGTACAGCAACTGGAGCTAGTCCAAGACGGAGTGTTTTTTGCATTCTTTTTTTCGAGGAGTTTTCTTTCCCTTTCTTTGTGTTTCCATGAGAAAAAAAAAACCCTCAAAATTGGGACCACTGGATGATGCAGCCTCCATCCATGCTGCTTGTTACGTGGCAGCAAGTGTGCAATTGGAGCAGGTACAAACATATATATTTTTATATCGTATCCTCTTCTCCTGCTCCACTTTTCTTTTCTTGGCATCGGAGTAAGACGTGCATAGTATCAGATATCTATTTCGCCTTTCCGTGTTTGCTTTAAAAAGCTTTAACTAGCCAGTCGGACGGAAATTATTGGCTCCGTTTGTAACCCCAACACAGGACACTAGACAAGAGGTGCAACCAGAGCAGATACAGACAGATATTGTCTATCATGTATCCTATTGTATATTTTTTGGAGCTACATTCGTATACAAATAGTATCAAATATCTATTTCTCCCTTCTATATTCGTTTAAAATGCCTTCGATCGATCGATTGAACCGAAGCTGTCCGCTGTGTTTGCACCCCCAGGCCCTAAGCTAGTGCAAGGAAGATTAGCTCCTCCACGCTACGGCATCGGGAGCACTTCGGACTGCATCAACGCGAATTGCTTGCACTCGTTCATGAAATGATCATGTAACAGTTCAATCATTTTCAAACTTGCTCCTTTTTTTGCATTTCAAATGCAATCAAAATATGGCTAATTTAGCTACTGCTAGGTAAGAGAAAACTTTCAGTGCAGCGTTTGCTGTGCAATCGGGCTCCGGCATGCACTCGTTCTGGTTTATGTTTAATGACATATTCAGACTCGTTTCAAAGGAATTGAATAATTTTTTTGCGAAATTTCAATAAAATTAAACGAACCTTTTGAGAATAGTAAAGAAGGCTAAAATGACTTACTGTAAAGAAAACAGGGGCAGAAGAGCAGATGGTTAACACAGCAGAAGTCAAAATGAGCAGGTACTGTTAAGGCCTGGCCTAACACAGTGCCTTCATCACCAGCTACTGGTTGGACTCGTTGGTTTCCATCAAAACCATAAATGCTATTGCCATCAACTTTGCTAATCCTGTTGCTCCATACCATCCTTTGTATTGTCTAGAGTTTTTTTTTTTTGGGCCTCTGTAACTCAATTGTTTAGCAAGCATTCCGTGTAACATAGAAAAAAGAGGAGCCAGAGGATATGTACGGACTACAAATGATTGTGTTTAGTAATTTTCCACTTTGGAATTGCACTCGTCTAGTATGTAGACGAAGATTTTATTTTTCTAATGATATAGATATAATTTCTTAATCACAAAGGATATTTGGTCCAGAGGAAAAGAAAACAAAACTGGGGAAAGGAAAAAAAAATTCCGCCGGTCGAAAATATAGACGACTGCAACCTCCAAATTACTCGACAATCTAACAAGGAATCTAAACTTATTGGCCCAGCTAGTCGCCATTGTCCAGCCTCTTTAATTGCTTGGATTACTTGATGGACGGTAGTTTGCTTGCCATAGAAAACCCTGTTAGTCCTCTCCTTCCACACCATCCGTGACTTCAGACTTATTTTGAACTATTTTCTTCACTGGGTAAAGTCTTAATCTGGTACATAAATAGTATTCCTTGATAAAACCTAATGAGTGCCAGAACATTTTTAGATGCACGATTGATAGAGTTGATGAACTAGTGCATATTAGTGTGTAAACTATGTCCATATTTGATTTGGATTGTGAATTATTCTTGAAATGATCAAATAACTCAATGACAACAATTCATCTGTTGTTTTCCCGACAATTTGATCTTAATTGAATAAATTTGATACAAATTCGCATCTCAAGTTATAATTGAATCCAACCAATATCGGTACTTATTTCGATTTCGTTTAACATTTTACATGCACATTTAGATAGACAATTAAGCAATCAATTTATCGTCTCAAAAAACCAAAAAAATTCCATGAATATGTCACTTTTCACTTAGAGAAGATTAAGGAGCTTGAAGAACAAGGTCTAATCCCTCCACATGAAATGCTGCGATTGGGCTTTAGCGGAGAGTATGTGAAGCTGGTGCCCCAAGAGGGGTGACTCGTTCTCGTCGACATCTTCGTTAGGTTAGGGTTTCGCCTTTCTGAGAGCAAGTTCCTAGCTAACATGTTTGATCACTATGAGATTGAGTTCCATCATCTTTCCCCAACTCTATTTCGATTTTGAGCATTTTCTCGCATATTTGCGAGGCTTTCTTGGGCATTCCTCCACCCCTTCACCTTTTTCGTTACTTTTGTCAATACGCTAGGAACGGCAAGAGCCAGGATATCGTAGCACTTATTTTAAGCTCTAGAAAAGTGGCTTCTCACTATCCCCCACTCCCATCTAAGGACACATAGCGTGATTATCGCCGGGAGTGGTTTTATTTGAAAATCCATGGGGAAGCCGTCTCTGGTTTACTGGAAAGGCGGCCCTACTGTGAACAAGGGCCCAAGCAAAGAAAGAGAAGGATTCACTGGTCCTCACTGACAAGGAGCATGACATTGTAAGAGTCATCGCCAAGTTGGTGGCAGGGGGCTTGTCGGGGCAAAAGAATGTTTATGATTTTTCTGTACACTACAATAGGAACACCCCTTTAACAACGGATACATAGCAACACATGATGTTATGCGTTGCAAGCAACAAGGTGGCAACGCTTGCAAAGCGTTGCAAGGATCATCCGTAGGGTTAAACAACGGATACATAGCAACACATGATGTTATGCGTTGCAAGCAACAGAGTGGCAACGCTTGCAAAGCGTTGCAAGCATCATCCGTAGGGTTAAACAACGGATACATAGCAACATATGATGTTATGCGTTGCAAGCAACAGGGTGGCAACGCTTGCAAAGCATCGCAAGCATCATCCGTGGGGTTAAACAACCAGTGGCAACATTTGTCAACTGTTGCAAGAATCATCTGTAGATCGCTTTGTTTTTTTGGCCGGATCCGTATTAGACCCTTTTGTTTCCGGCGGCGTGAACCTTTGTTTTTTTATTGCGTGTAGGCTTCCTGTGTGGTGTAGACTTCCAGTCAACCGTGTCCATGTGCAGCAAAATATTTGCAATAGAAAAGTAGAAGCCGGGCTCGAACCCAAGACCTACGCCGATCATCACTGCGCTAACCAACCAAGCTGTGAATCATTTCAAATTAAAATTTAACATTGCCTAATTAACCGTTTAGCCCAAATCCCCACCTCCATAGAAGCGTATCGTCTGCAGTTATTATTCTCTGCCTTGAGGAGTGAAAAAGGGGTTTTTGGGGAAATTTCTCTTTTGGGCTTGGGGGCAGACCCATTGTGTGGGCCTTCAAGGGAGAACCCACCTCCCCAAAACCCTAGGGCCCTCCCTCCCTTCCCTAGCCGCCCCACTTTTTCTCGCCTGGACGCCACCCCCATCCTCCTGGCGCCTCCCCTATCCCTTCCTTCCAGCCACCCTCTACCCATTCCCTTGCACATTGGAGCACTCCGGCGCCTCGCTGCCCCGGCATGGATCGCAGTGGGAAGGACGGTGTAACATCCCAAAAATTTAATAAAAGTGAAAATGAATATTTTAAATTTGAAAATATTTATTTCTGAGTTTCTTGGCATTATTGGTTTTATTTGGATTTCCTTTGGAGTTTTGCATTGCATGGAAAATCAAACAAAGAGAATTAAAGAATGAAAAATAGAAAAAGGCAAAAATGCGAAAAGTAAAAATTTATAAAAATCGCCACGAGAACCCTGATCATTCAATTAAATCATTTTAGCTACCAAATGATATTTTATGCATAGAGAAATAAAGAGATAAAATGGAAAGACAACATTTAAATCAAAATAATGCATTGTCAGAATTTATAGAATATTTATGTAACATATCTGGAGCTGTAAAAATTATTATGAACACCTCAATGACATATCTATCTTTGGTAAAGGTATTATAAATTAATAATGTCATTTAATATCTTTTTAAAATTCAAAAACAGAAGCTCGAAATTCGAAAACCTTAATGTCGAATTTTTATAAATTCTTGAGCAAAATCTTGAGCTGAAAACTTTACATAAGAATACTTAGCTCAAATAAATTTGAAAAACAAAGTTTCAAAAGTTATAAAAATATTTGAATTGTCTGATAATTCAAAAATTAGAAATCGAAATCTGTGCATTATGCGAAGGTCGAATTTAAATAATCTACAAACTATTTCGATCTAAACTTTTTTTGGAGATCATATACTTCGAAGGAACTACACAAAAAGTATGAAAAATTGTCGACAAGGATTAGCAGTGAAATTAATGCAAGTTCATTGCATTTGGTCAATCCATCCCTAAGTTGGTTTTCTTGCTCTTTCTCTGCCATATGGGTCCCGATTGCAGCCACTCCAATTCTCTAGATCCTTCCATCGATGCAGCAAGCCCAAGCCTTTGCCTCTGGATTTCACGCCAGCCTCAACCAAATGCATTGCACCTTGGGAATCACAAGAGGTAGTGCTCCACTCACTTCCTCCTCCACTCACTTCTCCTCTCCCTCCTCCTCAGCCAAAGCGCAGGAAGTTTCCTCCCCCAATTTCACCATTTCTAGTAGCCCCAGGAGCTCAAAGCCACTCGCGGATCTTGTGAATCAGCCAGCCATTCCCAAATTGCTTCAAGCCATAGCATCCCCAAGTCCTACTGAGCTAAAGCCCCTAACCAGAATCGTCTTCTTCCATGCGAATCGGGCTGCAGCCGTGCGCCTTTCTTCCTCATTTCGAGCCACACTGTGGGCAGCGCTCTCGGAGACTCTCCTTCAGTAAACCCGAAAATGGGACCTCCAGTACCCCTTAATGCTCAAAAGACTACCGATTCTAACCCTAATGCTGCTGTTCATCTTCTCCACCGAGTCATCGCCATGGCTGCCGCCTCTCCTCGTGGGCGCACCTCTCTGGAAGTTCTCCGGCCGAATCGGTTACACTCCCGGATGCTCCTTGCCATGCTGGTGGTCCCCATGTCCTCGTCCCCGCCGGAAATGCGCTGGAGAACCGTCGCCATTCAACCCAAGCCAGAGCTCTGTTCTCTCTCTCTGCACGGTGGGGGCCAGCGAGTCAGCAGCCTCCAGGTAGAAGAAGACCTGTGTCTAAGGCGCATTCTCTGTAACAGAACGTATTTCTCTTTTTAAGAAATTTTCAGCTGGCTGGCAATTGATCTGTGAATATCTTTTGAACTAATAATTCAATTCCAGTAAAATAAATTTGTATAATCATCTAAAATCAGAAAGAATCTAAATATGTAAAAATATCTAATTTTTGGTCTGCAGAATAATTATTTATGTTAAACTTTGATTAGGGTGCTAATGTGGGTTTTAATGAGAACTTGTGTATAATGGGTAACGAACTGATGAAATAAATATTCATGCGATGTTAAGATCAAGATGTATTCAAATATACAAAAATATTCAATCTTTAAATAATAGGATAATTAGTTAGATTTAAAATGAGAAGAACACACTATTATGATCATTATTTCTCATGTGAAGGATATAACTTATAAAATCATATAAGAAATGATTAGGTGCTCTGGGATTGTAATAAACCTAATCATGCAAAAATATGTAATCTTGAAACCAAGTTTAATATAATTGCTTGCTAATCATCATTAAACCCTTTCATGGCTCTTAGCAAAACACTAGCATAGTGGCTCACAAAATGATAGTGTAGGTTGCAATAGGTTCTGGAAACAGAAGAACCCATGTATGCATAAATACTCAAAATCAAACTCAATTTGCATTCTCTTGATGAAAGAAAAGGTTAATGATAACAATAAGTAAATAGTTTACCTATTGCAATTAAAGCTAAAATAATGCCAAATCAACTTTAAAACACTTCATGGGTTATTCCCTGCTAACACCTGAAAAATGAGTTAAAGATCATGTATAATGTAGTTGAAAACTTAAAATGAAGTTAGCCGATTTAGCGTTCGTATTGTGATCATTTAGACAGTTTCAACGATAGATAAAATAACTCGTCTAAATGTTAAAATCAGTTAAACCAGTTTAAAATCACTGTACAAAGTTTATACTACCATGTTCTGTAAAAAGAATCTTAATCCATTAAGGTTTGCATATTAATCTCATCAGATCAAAACCCTTAAGCATTAACCTTTTGTTTCACTTCCTGCCGATTCCGAATAGTGCAAACTATATAATATCACTTAAGCCTTTTCGGCAATGATTATAATGTATCAGCTAAAGCCTAAAATTTATGGAATTAGCTTAGGATTGTTATGCAAAGTATAAACCATCTTAGTATGAAGAAATAACCATAGTTCATTAGGTTGTGCATACAAATCTTAATAGCTGAATAACGCTAAGTAATCATATTACTTTAGGTCTTAATGCGAATGAATACCCTTTAGGTAATAGTGAAGGAAGCCTGTAGTTAAGTTATTTTTATCACCAGAACCTTCTCAATTATCATGTAAGCTAAGTCAGTAGCCTGAATCAGTAGATTTAACTTGCGTAAAGCTAATTCTAAGCAAAATCAATAAAAGATAAATAACAAATCATTCATACTCTAATGAAATCATTTAAGCATTTTCATTAACTCGCAAAGTAACTCATCTAAATGCGAATAATGTAAAGAATAGTCTAGAATTGATCTTTAAGATATAATCTGCAGTAATATAAGAAAATATCCTTAATTTATCTTGCTTTGTCTCTGAATCCTAGTAGAGCAAAGCCCGCAAATATTAATGATTGTCAAAACTCATATCATGAATAGTAAATCAATGAAACCTTGCAACTAATGATTTATTCTATTAATCCAACCAATCCTTGCATCTTGAATTTGTAAAATAAGATTAATAAATTCATAAAAGAGCAATCCCTGTTTCTTTATCAGAGTTTATTTGTTTTGCTGTCTATTTTCTTTATGCCTTTATTGAAGTTAGTTTATTGCTTTGCGTTGTTTCCGTTGTTCGACGAGTAAACCCGACGTCCCTATTCTCCGTCGTCGTCGTCAACCGCTATCCTCGTCTTCGCCGTAAGCCATAATTAAGCAAGGCAAGCATCCTTTGACCATATTGATCCCAGCATTTTATATTCCTTTTGTGCATCAAATTGTTTTATGCATGCGATTACTTTATGTAAATTGCTATCTTGTGGATTGGTAGTTATACCTGTTGTCTTGTGAATCTCCTTTGATGCTTTATGAACATGTGAACCTTGATAACCATAGATTGAGGTTAGGCACTACTTAATGTCATCATGGGTATATGCGTTCATTTTATTCATGCTTAGTCATGCTTTAGAATCAATGATGTACATGATCAACTCAATAATTGTTTCCTGAAAACATTGAAAATGTCACTGTTGGTGGTGGGTACTTTGATTAAAAACCCAAAAAGAAAACTATGTGTTGATGCGGCGATTATTGGCAATAGCCGGTTGTCAGTGTAGTAATTGCACGTAGTGTAGGGTGAAGTGTCGCCGTGTCACAACTAAGGACCGAACATCGTGTTGTATGATCCAAGAAAATCCGTACAAACCACGAGGGTGAGGATGGGTTAGCCTTAGCCTATTAAATTGTTTAGACATGGCTTTGCTCATTGGTAGGCGGAGCTAGCGGAAGCATTCCGTTCGGATTGCTTGTGAGGGGCTTCCATGCAGTTCGTATGGGTAATTGCCTGGCCGGTGTAACGGTGTACGCCTTGCTATGGACAGAGACGTGGTGTTGGGTGTGATAAATGTGGATCCACGTCTTGGGTGAGTGTCTCTTTTGTGGCGAGGTTAACGTCGGGCTGGGGTAAAGCCTTGTCTAGAATTTAATGACTATGTATGATCTCTCATTCGCATACTCTTGTATGGCGATCCACGGTGACGTGGTGAGTGGATCATTCCTTGTGGGTACAGTTGTACACCTCTGCAGAGTTTAAATCTAATTGATTAGCCGTACCCGCGGTCATGGGTGTCTTGGTGAACTTGCACGAGTTAAATGTTTTATTGTTTCCAAAAGGGTTTATTTTACAAGTTAGCTTACCCCACAGATGACCCAATGCTATACCCTGTGTGGGCAAGTATTGGAATCAGCTGTTGTGCCCTGTGTGGACAAAGAACTGGATATATGCCATGCGATGGCAAGGATCGATTCGAACTCACGTCATGGAGGACGGTGAGTGTTATTATGCTTTACTTATTTGTTATCGATCAATCCTGCTTTTATAAATTCCGTTTGCAAATAACTTGATTTACAAATTCAAATCTCGCTTTATGCAAATTAACTGTAGTAGCCTCCTTTGAAATGGCCTGCATGTATTGTAGGTTTTGCTCAAGTCTTGCTGAGTATGTAAAATACTCACCCTTGCCTAATTATATTGTAGGTGTGTGCTAGCGAGCTTCGAGTCTCTTTTCGTCGCAGGTTGCGGGTTTTTCTTCGTCGTGTTCTATCTGAAGTTTATGCCGGGTCAGTTGCCTGCGGGATTGGATGGGTAAACCACAAGGCACTGCTTCCTTTGCTGCTATATTTCTCTGTGTTGTAATAATTATTTGTATAATCGTTTCCGCTTAATTATTATATTGTGTGGTTGTGATTCCAATTGTTGTAAACATGTGAGTGCTAGCTACTGATCCAGGGAATAGCACAGTAATCACATGGAGGTTCCTGTTCATCCGAACGGGGTCTCACAGACGGTTGCGAGGAGGATTCGAGTTCGCCGGCGTGTTAGTTGCTCTCCGGAAGGTATGGCCTCCTTAGGTTCTTTGTGTAGGGTGTGGTGGCTGTGATTAGGAGGATTTAGATGTTTTATCTAGGTTCCATTGGGTGGAAGTTGGGTTTAGAAGCGAATTTATTTTCGGGGCAGATTCCTGGGTTCGGGCAGATTTGGTTCGTCACCTTAGGGCGCGATTTTGAGGACCTTCTGTTAGTTTTCTGAGGTTCTGTTTGCCACGAAAGTTGTAGATAATCGAATTACCTTTCAATAGAGACCAAAATCTTTAAGTTTCATTCAGCCAATTGAAAGTTATGCCAGTTTTACCGAAGGCTGTCAAATTCTGTCGCGATTAGTAGTGCCGATGTTCAACTGCAGATTAGGGAAATTTAGAGACCGAATTAGACTTCCTCAATACTTAGAAAAAGTTGCGAAATTCCCTGCAGTTTTTGGAAATGTATTCATTTTCTCAATTTGGAGTTGTAGAACTCAAGTTATGATTGTTGGAAGTCTGCTGTCCCGGTTGGGCAGATTGTTGATTTTCAGGATTTCGGAGTGGGTCGTAGGATTGATGTCGTGTTAAGTTTTGTGCTTGCTGTGTGTTTATGATTTTGAGTGCAATGCATGTGTTTTCGGGTGGTGTGGACCTAGGAGTGGCATCAACCTCGCGCCGCACCGCTTCGTGAGGTTAAAAGCAAGTGAATTGTGATGTGGGTTGTTTGGTAGCGAAATGATTGCCCTTCTTGTTATGAATTATCCGTATGATAGAAATGATATGATGTGTTACCATGAACTTACTCCTGAAATTTATTATAATAATGTGAATTGTAATTTATGGATGTGAGAAGTGGCTGATGTTTATGTATTTGGTTATGGCTATGCAAATATGAGAAATGAATGTAGTTTCTAAATTTGTTTATGTCAATTGCATTTGTGCATTCATGATGGAAGAGGCGACCCATTCTGATGCGGGCCTCTGTGCTAACATGTAGTGAACATGAAAGTCCTACCTCGTAGTCCCGTACACGTGGTTGTATGGGAGCGAGTCAGTAAGAGTAGGCACCCTCCATCACGGGATGGAAGGGAATGAGAGGGTGCACACCGACGGGTGTGCACTCGGCAATACCGGTATGTGCTAAGAAAAGGGTGCATTTATGAGCATGCATGTGTATCATGTGAAGAAAGGAATGCAAATGATGAGTTAATGAATTCTTTTCCTTGTAAGTTCATAAGCTACGTTGTATGTATACATTATACCTGTTTACGTCTTGTTGCATATTGCAATTCACTTTGCTGAGTTTTATACTCACGCTTGTTGTTTGTGTGTTTTTTTAGGTACCATGAAGCCGACATGAGGGAAGGGATTTAGTTGCACATCACTTCACCTGTTCAGAATAACTCTAGGTAATGGCTTAATGATGAAAGTAGTATTAAAAGTATTATTCTTGGAACTGTCTTTAGCTCTTTGTGGCTTTGTCATGTTAAGTTTGATTTGGGATTGTAATATGTTCTATTTAGGCTGGATTGAGTTTGGTTGTGACTTCGTTTTCTATAGTGTCATCATCCGTTAGCATTATTTGTTTGTCATTCTCCATACAAATGTTGGTCTTGAAATAGCTTCTTGATGTTGAAAATGTGATTAGAAGCCTAGAGGTCATGCTGAAATTTGTAGTATTTGTGCTTGTCTAGATAGTATTTAAGTTTGAGTTGGTGACATTCGGGCATTTCTGATGCTGGGGTGTTATAGTTTCATAATATATTTTTAATGTACTAATTCCTAAAGTTTTGTTTCTAATTCCTGAATATTTTCTTTCCATTTTGTTTTCAGTTTGGGACCAGCAGCATAACTAATTGAGGATGTGAGGGCTTCCATTGAAATTAGTGCTTTGCTTCTCATTTTCTTTGGATCAAGATCTGTCATGACTTTGATTTAAGAGGATTCCTTTGTATATATCTTGATATCATAGCAAAAATGTTTGAACACATATTACGTGATGAATTAATTTGTGGATGCTACTCTATAATGTGAATATTTGTTTTTAATATAGACTGAATTGTGCTTATTTCCTATGTGTGTGCCTTGGATGATGGAAAAGTTTCAAATGCGCATTAGCATCTGTATATATTTATTTGGCTCCAAATAAATATTAATTATTATTTTTTTCCAATGGTTAATTTCTTGCAACGCATATAAGCATTGCCACAATTCGAATCTAAATGTTGCAACAAGCTTTAGAGGTAAGCTGCCCATGGGCGGCACAAACACATGTAAGCGTTGCTGTAGCCCATAAATATCCGTTGCAATTTAGCAACGTTTATTAGTAGGGTTTTCCAACACATATATAAGCGTTGCAATAGCCCCTAGCAACGGCAGCATAGGCAACGCATAATTATGCGTTGGTATAGACCCTAGCAACGCTTATATGGACTTTTAACAACGCATATATGTATTGCTAAAGGGGGGTCATTTTGTAGTGGTACCATAAAGTGAGCCCCTTGAAAAGACAGTACAGATTCGCTTGGAGAATTGAAGGCAACTAGAATCCTACTAAGGATGAGCCTAGAAGTAGGAAAATTCCGATTATCAACCTCTTCCTTTCTACTAAAAAATTTTCTGACATTCTTGGATATTACTTCTTGTCAATTTTGACAACCAAGGAGACCTGGTCGAGGATTGTGTATATGTTGCGCATTTCCTCTAACGGGTCCGATCAGTCTACTTTGGATAAGCAGCCATCCATTCTAATTGGACAGACTGATGAGTTCGTCAATGAATCACTACCTTGAAAAAGGTAATCAGTGGTGGTTCGAAACTGCCATCAGTGACGGTTTTCGAACCGCCACAGATTTAGTGCCACTGATAATCGAGGATTATCAGTGACGGTTCTAGAACCGCCACAGATAACATTATTTGTGACGGTTTTTGGCTAGAACCGTCACTGATAGTACTAGTATCAGTGGCGGTTCTAGCCAAAAACCGTCACTGATAGTACTAGTATCAGTGGCGGTTTTTGGCTAGAACCGTCACTGATAGTCCGACACAGGAAAATAAAAAACTGGCATTTGTGGCTAGCCTCAGGCAGTGCTAGCCATGCCCTCTGTACAGAATAAGCTGACAATACAATATGAACAAATGAAGGATTGAATGATATACAAGGATTGCATCAGAATTTGAATAAATCATCCATGCAGTAGACTTTTACCTTTAAAGCTGGTAAAAGATAATTGACTACAGATTTTTAAAAACACTAAAGCTGATAGGCAATGTTACCACAGGGGCTTTTTTGTGAGCTGATTGACAACATAGAGCATGTTTCTGGAGTTGATGAACATTCTACAACCAAAGCCACATGCCTAATAAAGTTATGGTTCGGTACCTATGACCAACCACTTGTACTAAGTTTCAAGGTGTAACTGCTTGTAACTTATTATTGTTTTGCTAGCAGGGAAATTTAAGTTATGCCAGCACGCAAAGAAGTGATAATTCCAGAAATCAAGATATTACACTAGTAGATCAGTGATACACAAGATATAACATTCAGAGAGAAAAGTATATAGTGTTGCACCTTGGCGAAATCATGCCACTGATGACAGTCAAGTCCTTAACACTGACTCAGTCCTTCTGATAAAAGGAGAGAACTAGATTTGTGTGATCCGAGAACAAGTGTGTGTCCACAAAAAGCTGTGAACAGAAAAAAAGGCACTATGTGCATTAGTCTATGTAGCAATATATAGAATACTATGCATATCTAGCCCCTTCACATCGTTTTTTGCAAGTCTAACCCCAACATATTGCTACAAAGAAAATGAAATAGTCCATCGGTTTAGGTCTAACGAAAAGTGCACAGAAGTCCAGCGCCAGCAGCAAAAGATTTCTCAGTAGTCTATCTAGCTTGGAATGAAATTACATTTCACAATTTTATTATTGAGGTGAAACTGAAAGTAGTGGAAAAGGCACTGAAGACATGGGTGTTCTACATATGCCCTGTTATTTAGGTATCCTAGAACTATTGATTTGATAGAAGATACCATGCCCTTGATTATTCTCTATACAAAATGCATATAAACAATTGGTCCATGACAGAAAAATGTTACTAGGTAAATCATTGCAACTTGTCAAATGGCACTGATGCAAGCATGAAAAAGAAACTTGATGTCACTTTTACATGTCTAGGAAACTATATGGGCAGGGGAAATATTACATGGTAATCTAAAGTAAACAAAACCTAATATGTAATTATTTGTCGACAAAACTATAGCCATGCCCAAAGTTTGTTGAAGATGTAACATGAGGAGGGTTAAGCAGTTGATGCACTGAAACTATAGATCCATAGTAAACTAAGAACAGAAAAGGCTAGGAAGAAAGAAAATGATGGAATATATTGGCAAAGTTTGCAAACCTTGTCAAGCTAGTGCATCTCAGTGTTCCCGTGTGGATCCAGTTGGTCTTGATGCACTGGGAAGTTCCTCACAAGTCATGAATAACAATTTAATTAAGAGAGTCACTTAAAACTACACATACTAACAATTTAATTAAGAGAGAATTTCACAAAGAGGACAAGAAAGCTGAGATACAGACCTTATCCATCCCTTTGATAACTGTATTAGCAGAAAAGCTTGTAAACCATGCTTTATAATCATCAACGGGCAAGGCAGTTTCAGCAGCTAAGCTATACACCTTTTCCATCATAGTGCTAATTCTATCACCAACCACCAAAGAGGCAGGCATATGTTGACCTTCATAAAGTTTGCAGAGCCCATGCAGGAAGTCCAGTATCTTTTCCTTATTACTAGAACAAAAAATAATTCAACTAGATCAGAGACAAGCTTAATGTATACAATGTTGAGTGGAAGAAACATGAGGAACAAACAACAACTTGCAGATATCAAATAATGTCAGACTATAGCAAAATAGAGAAAGAACCAGTAATCTCTAGCATGCAGGACTATTTAAAAGTAGGAAGTTTACAACAAAATGACAGTAACTATCTCGAGAATAAAAAAACATGAAGAGACTATTTAAAAGTAGGAAGTTTACAACAAAATGACAGTAACTATCTCGCAAAAAAGAAGAGTGATGAGATGTAATATAATTCAGACACAACCAGTCAGGTATCAAATGCATGGCTTATTTATGGCACGCAAAATTAAGAGGTTTGCTTAAGGATCCAACCTTCTTAGCTGGTTTCTTCTTTTGTGCTGCCAGTTTCGCAATTGCAGCTCCATAATCTTCAAGCACCTGCATCAAAATCGATGAGTGACAAGTGAAACAAAAAGCATTAATGGAAACACAAAACATTAATTGAAACATCAGAGAGCAGCACTGCTTACATCCAGTTCCTTCTCAAAAGCGTCAAAGTCTCTCATCCAAAATGTTTTTGGTGGTGTTTTCCTCACTTCCTCAACATTATTCTCTAATTTCTTCTGCTCCGCATTGAACTCCTGTATCTTCTCCAGAGTCAAGGTACCAATTGACATTGAGAGGAGATAATCATAGCCACTTGCATCATATAAAGAACAGATGCTAGATAGGTAGATGCTAGATACTTCCTTTCCTCCGTAGTGTCATACTTTCGAATTTTACCATCTGAGTCAAACAAGTGCATGTTTGTCGTTCCAATTGTAGTTGTCAACTATAATAAACAGTTGTAAATGGAAATGTGTACCTTGCATCAAACTATTACATACACATGAAATAACTTCATATGAAAAAATAACCATGTAAGGCAAACACATGAAATATTTAGAAGTGCCACTCGTATGTGTGTACATGTGTTCCTCAAGAAGACAAACGTACATGCTACAGTAGCAGAACCACTGACAAGAGAAGTGGCATTGACGAAAGAAGGGGTTCCCATTTCAAAGGAAGAAAGAGTTATTTACACTTTGTAATGAAAAAAAATTGAAGTAACAAAAGCCTAAACTAGTTTCCTAAACTAGAAGCCTACGGGTCTTCGGAGGTTGGAGACACGTGATGTGAGAAATGAGTATGGAGGAGTGGATCGTTGTTGTCTTCGTCATAAAACTCGCCGTTTTTGTTGAGTACTTCCTTCATGATGAAGTAGGCGAGCTGGCCCTGAATGGCTTGGATTTCAGAACGAAGCAGTCCTACCGTAGACAGCTTGAGGCGCTATAAGTATGAAAAACAAAATTAAGAGAGTATATAGAAATTGAGTGGCGTGAATCGATGTGTCATGTCTGCATGACTGACCTCCACGTCATTGTCTTTTATTGTGCAACCTAAGATTTCGCGCATGTACTAGCACACGAAGTACCCACATAAATTTGTTCCTTACGTCTGCTTGTGACACTGCGAAAATAGAATGAGCTAAGATGTCGTCGAAGGAGCTATTTACTATGAAATACGATATAAGAATATTCCTTACGTGCGTACCGGAAAGTTAGTATGGATTGTAAGGGATTTTTTGTATGGGCGGTGTCTCGTGCTCTTCTGACAATATCTTTTGAACGCCTCATTTATTAAACGTGTCATCACTTCATAGTCTGTTTTAGGTTTATCCAGTGGATCCATGATCAGCATCTTGCTCTTGTCTGGATGAATTACTACGAGAATCCAGTGGAATCTGGATGCCATAGCCATTAGTCCTTACGTCAGAGTAAATAACGAAATCAACGAGTAATTTAACTAGCTAGTGAGGAACTTACCAAAAATTGTATGGTACAAGTATAAACTCCTTGTCTTGTAGTTTAAGCAAAGCTTTATAGACGTACTCCTCGACCTCCTTTGGTACTCTCTCGATTTCTTCTTGGCAAACCGTTCCCGGGTCGAGGAATCCCACTGGCCCCTTGGTTCTTCGTAGTTCATTCATCTCGTATCTATATAACGAAATAGTTAGACATGACATTTATCGGTATTACGTGAATGTAGACCAAGATTGATATATTAGACACTTACGATTGTCCAAAGCATCTCAAAAACATATGTCAAGGGCGCCGTGATAGAACAAGTTGTGCAAGTTATCGAATTCTATTAAGAAGTAGCCAAAGCCCTCGTGGTGAAAATGTTCCTCCGTAAAACCGCAGTGATCACCTTCGGAGTATGTCTTGGTTGGATCGCTCCATGTACCATGCATGTAATCGCTGCATCATGGGTGTTAGACTGCTTAACTTCGAATCGGTGACTAAGGGCTTCCCTACCTCAATTTCAATCTTGGTTGATTATCTTGTTCATCGACTTCCCTTGCCCTTACTTTTTTCACGCACGACATCATACTCGGTCTGGCTTCCCGATCTAGGCGTCGGACTGTCTAATGTGCCATTTTTGGGATCGGGGTTGTAGGTTTGTCCTTTGAAGTACCGGGTGTTCTGTGTTTCGCATTGGAGTACTAACGGTGGCCATCTTTATGGGGTCCTCAATGGATTTCTTTGGTACCTCATCTTGCTTCTTCACCGCTTTCACTCTCGTGTCTTTGGTGACGGATCGTGGATTACCATCGCAGAGAGGCGGCATTGCATGGTCCAAGACGATGTCAGGAGAGGCTGCCACTGGATGGTCCAAGACGATGTCACGCTTGCGCCACTGGATGAATGAGTGGACGGCACTTCCTAGAGTTGTTATCTCGTCATTGGCGGGTTTTTCTAGCTCGATATCGAGAAAAGCGTAAATCTTGTGTCCACCTGGACCTTTGCATAACCTGGCGCTATCGGGGCATTGTGCAGGACACCCCCTTGTTGGCACGGATAAGCTACCCCTGTAGCAGCATGTAGAAAGATGTTCATCACGGGCACGTTGAGCTGACAGGGTGTGGGGTCCTGTATGTCGTCCACAGGATAATGGTTTAGGTCCGCTTGTACTAATGGCGTGGACGCGCAACTGCTGCGACGACCTGTAGGGCTAGAGAGAGCGTTTTCGGCCTGCGTCTGGCTCAAGGCTGCTTGTACTTGTCGTTGAACTTGTTCTTGAATGGTGGGTTGTAATTCTCGCAGAACCCTTTCCTTCATACTTTCCATTTCCTGCTCAGCCCGCTCTTCTTTAGCTCTCTTCCGACTCCTATAAGAGTCTTCGTGCTGAGGGAATCCCATCTTCCATGGAACCTTGACCCCGACGCCTCGTGTTCGACCGGGGTGCTCTTTGTTTCCTAGGGCCGCTGTTAGCTCGTCTTTCTCCCTGTTTGGGTGGAAGGATCCTTGGGTGGACTGGGCGTAAAACTGATGAACTCTTTGCGTCATTGCTTCGTCTTCGCTGCTCTTGAATGATAAACTCCCAGTAGACAAGAGATCTGCCCTCGCTAGCACGTAGTGCTTCACTCGGTCTGGTAGTCCGACCAAGGGACTTGCGCCAGTCTGTTGGATCGCTTGTAATTCCTGCCTCTCCCATTGAGCAATTTTACCCGTGTACCCACTCGTGCCAAGTCTGTGGGGGTGAGTATTCCTTCTTGCGATGCTAAGGTGGTCCTCACTGGACTTCCTTGCTGCTTCTGATTGCTTCATCGCCACGAACTCATCCCAGTATGGCTGTAATCTTGGGTAGTCTCCGACGGCTGACCGATTTTGCTTCACGTAATTTACATTCAGCCTCGCCTTGAAGTTTCTCCACGCTACATCCATGGTCATCAATGCATCGTGGCGCACGAGTTCTTCAACTCCTTCGGGGAATTCGAAGGTTCCTTTGAGCTCTGTCCACAGATCCTCTTTGGTGGCTCAGGGCACTTTATGCCAATCCAAATAGGTGATTGGCACTTTCTCCCTTACGATGTACCCGCATGTTGACCTGTATTTTGTTGCTGCCTTTTTCGGTGCAACAGGGGCCCCAGTATCTGAGACCTCTGAGACGGTGTACCGGCCTTCAGGCTTCTTAGTTTTGCCTCGTCCTCGGCGTCTTGCAACAGGAGCAACATTTGCAACAGGAGCAGCATCTGCAATAGCGGTGGAGGCCTCGGCACCTTTGGTGGTTGGGGGGAGGGTAAGGTACCTGCTCGGGCTCTCCTCCATTACAGGCTCATTATAGGGCTCCATTAGAACTACTCAATAGAAAGGAGATATTTCAGAGAGGAAAGAAAATATGTACTAACCGAACAGACAGACTAACAATTGCTTGCTGGAATAAGATAGAAGATGTACTAACTGAGGACTATATTAGATCCTTAAAGTCCTTAGAGTTATTTGTTAAACTGTTCTTGCATGCTTGCTTTATGAGTTTGTCATACTTGGTTTTACAAGACTAAGTGAATTGTTCCTGGGAATGATATCAACTATCTCAGTAAAAAGACTAAGGGCAGGAGTTATAGATTAGCTCAAGAAAGTGTGGCCAGGTCTAAGGCTTGGGCCTAGGCCCTTTCTTGGTGAGCTAAAGAGAGGAGATATGAAGCAGAATGATCAAAATTAACCAATAGAAAGGGAGATATTTCAGAGAGGGAAAGAAAATCAATCAATTTGACAATCTATAACTGTGCCGAAAGCATATATGAACTGGACAAAAGCCCTACTATTTTGCTTCACTCAATCATGGACTACCTTAATAGTTTTGCCAAAGTCATTAAATCTTAAATATGGTGGAGGTGGAGGTGTGAATGCGTGATGAACCTTGCCGGGTAATTCAGGATGAATATGGAAATATTGTTCTCAATCGAGATAATGAGCTTGTGATCCACACTGATGGGATGAATTCTTCAAGACATGTTCAGGAAGAAATTTATGATTTTTGCTTACCTTTCTTGGGAATTTATTTAAATAATATTATTTTATTTTAAATCTAGTGGTGTTATTAAGAGTGGATGTTCTTCCTCTCCAACTTTTCCAATGAAAAATTTCATGTTCTATGAAGATGAGAACTACTTCAAGAATTTCAGGTTTCACGAGGATTGCAGGTAAGGAGTACTTTCAAGATTGCAGGTAAGGAGTACTTTCAAGGTTTCTTGCGTAAAATTATCTACAGGTTTCTTTTCTTCACTACATGGGCTCTTTCACTTACTATCTCGGCACCCTAACATTTAATAACAAGTTATAAGGACATGCCTTTTACCTCAAAAAGAGAATTATTTATTGTGCTCTCAGACTTAGGGTATGGATGAAGATAAGAATCTTCACCTCAATCACAAATAGGCTAACAATTTATTCAATGAATTAGGCCTTGAACTCTTACCACCTTAAAATGCACAATAAAGAATTCTACTGTCAAGGAATATACACAGTTCAGTATATAACAAGAGTTTAAAGCTTGCTAACCAAACAGGCAGTATTTTTAGATTAGCAAGTGAATGCATATTCTACCATCAACTCTCGCTATTAGCCTACAATTGGTGATGATTCAGCAAGCAAGAGCTAGCAAAATATCAATTCTTCGACATAGAACGAAATAAGCAATAACAAAGTTATCGGTCATGTATAATTTGGACAGTTAAACAAGCAATTCTTTCTAGCATTCAGGACTATAGTTCAAGGCCTAAACCATAGGGATAAATGTTCTGATCATTCCTATACCCAAGTTCATCATAGAGCATACCAATCTCAGACCCAAAGGCAACAAGGCAGCAATCTGAAAGCTCAATGGAAGCATAATTGACAGAAGCAATAAGAATACCAGCAATTCAGAATACTAATATATAAATATGAGATAATCAAATCATGGAATTAATGGTCAAATCATTTTTATATGTCACTAACAAGACAATACTTATCCCTTTTAAGCATATATATGAGAGTACATAATCACAACCAACCAGAATGACTTATGGTTCATAATTCGGACAAAAGGCATGGATATTTCCTTTAGCATGCAGGTATTAAGCTGCATGTGCATTCACTTCACATAATATGTAAAGCCAAAATTGGAATTTTCACATTAATCAACCAAAGGTTCAACTCTAAGTAAAAAATGCATCTTAGTATTGGGTGCATCCAAATATTCATTACAGTCGTCTTGAAGGCACAATTGGGGTCCTTCCACACTTCAAATTTCTGAAGACAACTTAGCACTCACAAATTTACTAGGCATATTAGAAATCATACATTGGGAAACTGCATTGATGGTGCATCTTAGTATTCTTTGATGATTTACTCATTTACAGCAGTTAAACCCATTGAGTATTTTGGTCACATGCTTAATTCGGTTGGGGTGTCAACTGACCCAAACAAAATAGATGATGTGAACAATTGCATATATTTAGATAACATTAGCAGTATTTATGTGAACAACACTACAGGATTAGCTTCGAGAAATAAAAGATGGAACTAGGGTATTTCAGCAATCATTCCTAGGCCTCAACAAGCAGCATTTCATTGAAGATGGAACTAGGGTTGCAGTATGAAAGATCATTTGTGAGCCTTAATTGGGTAAAGACTATGCCCAATTTCAGTATTTATGTGAACACTTGAAGATGGAACTAGGGTTGCAGCACTTCACATTTAATCAGTATTTTAGCAAGCAAACATCATTCCTGTGCCTCAACAAGCAACATCATTCCCAGGGCACACTTGAAGATGGAACTAGGGTTGCGATAAGGTTCGAAGAGATGTGATGGCCAAGGTTAGAGAGAGTTCATGTTACCTCGCGGTGCAGGACGAATAGCGGCGGCGCGGCTTGGAGTGGCGGCGGCACGGCTTGGAGTCCTCCCCACAGACGATGTTGCGGGCAGCACAGTGCGGAGTGGCGGCGGCACGGCTTGGAGTCCTCCCCCACGACGACTTGCGGGCGGCACGGTGCGGAGTGGCGGCGGCACGGTGCGGAGTCCTCCCCACAGCGACATTGCGGGCGGCACGGTGCGGAGCGGCGGCGGCGGTGCGGGAGCTGCGGTGGCGGCGTGGGAGCTAGGGCATGAGGCGATCGAGTTTTGAAGTGGAAGCGGCGGGGTTAGGTTTACCATATATATAGAGGAGTATCTGTGACGGTTAATAAATATAACCGCACAGATAATAGTTATCTGTGGCGGTTAATAACAATAACCGTCACAGATAATATTATCTGTGACGGTTATTGTTATTAACCGTCACAGATATTCAATATCTGTGCTGGGTTATATTTATTAACCGTCACAGATACTCCCTCCACCGCCATAGATACAGATGAGAATCATAATAAACTCCAGGAAGCTTGTATAACTCTAAACACTGCAGAAATCATAATAAACCATGTTGCATATGACAATACATAATTTTTTCTTCCATACATTAATACATATGAAGCATGTATAACATAAGTCCTACAAGCATATATATATAACATATATCCTGGTTTGGTCTTCTTCAAGGTCTCCATTCAACACCTTTTTTCGCAATTCTTCTTCCATGAACAGTGTCCAAAGTCATTTAAATGTTTATATCCTAGAGCACATAAAAAAAGTAAATAGAATTATTCAAGCTACTACATTTCCTCAGTAGCCATAGAAACCTGAATTCAATTGAACAAGACTCCACCATCGCGTCGTCGAGATTTCGAAGTTTTGAAGTTTTCTCATCAAAATCATGCATATTTATTTCCTATTAATTCCACATAAATGTACATTTCTTACATCACATTTCCATTTCTTACATCACATTTCCAGTACTCCTAGCTAATTATTTTCTTTCACAATTTGGCCTTCGTTGTGATCATCGCGATGATAGGTAACTTCTTGAGTGGTTTCTTCCTCGGGCCTGATGCTGTCGCCTGCGAAAGGAGGCAACTCATCAAACTGGTTGTACTCTTCCTCATCCACAACATTCTCAACTCCAACGATCCTTCTTTTTCCTTGCAGAACTACATGGCGCTTCTTATCTGCCGGGTCGATTATGTAGAATACTTGTGCTACTTGATTCGCTAGTACGAATGGTTCGTCTCTGTATCCGACATGTTCGATGTCCACAGTAGTAAAGCCGTACTTGTCCACCTTGACACCATTCGGGAGTCGTACCCAATGACATCGAAACACCGGGATCTTGAAAATGCAGTAGTCCAGCTCCCAAATCTCCTCTATGAACCCGTAGTAGATGCTCTTCATACTGCCTGTGTTGTCGTAGGCGTCTATACGGACACCACTGTTTTGGTAAGTGCTCTTGCTATCCTGAGCTCTCGTGTAAAATTTATATCCATTGATGTCATATCCTTGCCATGTCGTGATTGTACCTGAAGGCCCTTTTGCCAACCACCTCAATGTAACACTCGTTTCTTCACCAGACATGTGCTCCACGAACCAATGGTGAACAAGCGATTGTGCTATTTTGTTATCCAAAGCTCGACTTTCCTCGGTTTTCCTCCTTAGCTTACCCTTGTGTATGTCCATATCTGGTACACCTCAACCGATCAAGGTTAATCTTGTGAAATGGGCTTGTTCGAACAAAATATTATCGTAAGAATTTGTAGATTTCTTTCCTATTACACCTTTCCCACCTAGCCTACCCTCATGGCGAGATCTGAGCACTCCTACCGATTCGACCTCCTTCATGTAATCGACCACGTAACTCAATAACCTCCTCGGTTGCATAACCTTCTACAATGGAGCCTTCCTACGAGATCGATTACGTACATATTTCTTGAACACCCATATACCTTTCAAATGGGTACATCTCGATGCGAGAATCTGGGTCAAGAAATATTTATCTCATTGACAAGGTGAACAATGAGATGAACCATGATATCAAAAATGATGGGGAAAATACATCTCCGGTGCACGAGTCTTTACCACATCGGCTGAAGTTCATAAAGTCCAACAGGATCGATGACCTTCGTGAAATCGTGTTGAAGAAGGAACACAACCTCGTGATTGCCTCTCGGACCTTGTCGAGCAAAATACCTCTAATTGCAACAGGAGTATTTGTGTCATCATCACATGACAATCATGAGACTTCATGCCGCTTAACTTCAAATCTTTCATCGATACCAGTTTTTTATGTTTGCGAGTAACCGGACGGAACTTTCACACCATGCGAGCACTTGCGAGTTACATTTTCTCTTTCTTACTCAAAGTGTAGCAAGCTGGGGGAAGGTAAAGCCGGCCTTTCCCAGTGTCTTGAGGATGTAGCTCGGCTCTGATTTTCATGTCTTCCAGATCCCTTCGTGCCTTCAGTCCATCCTTTGTTTTGCTAGGAATATTCAGTAAAAGACCAACCACGTTGTCACATACATTCTTCTCTACATGCATGACGTCGATGCAGTGTCGAACTTCCAAGTCCTTCCAGTAGGGTAAGTCCCAAAAGATGGATCTCTTCTTCCACGTGGTCTTCTCAGTATGGGACCGCGATGTATTACCACCCTTTCCAAGTACAACATTAAGATCCCTAACCATATCATAGACCTCTTCCCCATGAAGACGCCTTGGAGCTAAACCATCCTCCTTTGTCCTGTCGAATTGTTTCTTCATATTGCGGTACGGATGATTCCTGCGAAGGAACCTCCGGTGACGCATGTACACTGTTTTCCTCGAGTTGTTGAGCCACACACTAGCGGTTTCATCCATGCATTGGGGGCATGCTTTGGCTCCTTTTATAGTACGGTCGGACAGGTTACCAAGCGCAGGAAAATCATTGATGGTGCAGAACAACAATGCGCGTAGAGTGAAGTACTCTCGTTTGTACTCGTCCCATACCTATACACCTTCGTTCCACAATATCACAAGATCTTCCACCAATGGTTGTAGGTATACATCAATATCGTTGCCAGGTTGTCTCGGCCCTTGGATAAGCAGGGACATCATAATGTACTTTCGCTTCATACACAACTGTGGTGGAAGGTTGTATATACACGAGTCATGGGCCAAGTGCTATGAACGCTGCTCATGTTACTGAAAGGATTCATTCCATCCGTACTCAAGCCAAACCTTACATTCCTCGTTCATTTTGAAGTTCTCCTGAAGAGTCTATCGATGGTTCTCCATTGGCGAATCGGTAGGGTGTCTCGATTTTCCATCCCTCTTACGGTCTTCCGAGTGCCATCGCATCAATTTGGCGTGTTTTTGTTTCCAAATAAACACTTAAAACGAGGTATTCGCAAATACCACACCACTTTTGCGGGAGCTCCTTTCTTCACCTCGATAACCCATCATCATCGCCCTTACGCTTGTATCGCGACGCTTTGCACACGGATATACATGATGTCTGCGCATAGTCTTTGCGATAGAGTATCTGATCGTTTGGACAAGCATGTATTCTTTCTACTTCTAATCCCAAGGGACATACAACCTTCTTAGCTAGATACGTGGTTTTAGGCAACACGCTTCCCTCAGCGATATGTCCGCTAAGAGATGTAACAACGCCGTGAAACTCTTGTCGGACCAACCATTGGCTGCCTTCAATTTCGAGAGCGAGAGCACCGTGTGCAACTTTGTGTATTCCTCCTTACAACCGGGAACAAAGGTTTCTCCGAATCCTCCATCAAACCCTTGAATTGATTAAACTCTCTCGACTAGTGTAGTTCTCTTACGCATCGCGCAACATTTGAGCAGATTAATGTCGTCATCGACGACCAACCTATCCTCATCGGATCCATAAGCGATGTCACCGCCACATTGCGGCTCCGTCGTCGTCGGCGTTATCACGTTGAAGTATGATCTCCTCTTCACCGTGCCTTGTCCAACTTGTATAGCCGGTACAAAACCCTCCGGATCAAGTGCAAATGGATATGGTTTTGTTCGAAAACATCTTCTCATTCTTGCAATCAATGCATGGACGATGTATGTACTCGTCTTCTTTTGCAAGTTTGTTCTCCTCACGCCCTTAGAAAAACAGATACACCGTCGATATATTCTTGGCTGCAACGGTTCGCATCGTACATCCATCTTCGGTCCATCTACAGTTCATTAATTTAAGCAATTTATTAATATCCAAAAATCTTAATTAAATAAATTGTTATTCGAATATTCAACAATATCCACTAACGGGACAACATTAATACTAAGTAAATGTTGCAAACTTAATTAATTAATTTTAATATATACTCATACGTAACCAAAAATTATATATATCCTCCGGAAGATCAACATAATAAATTCCTCACCTGAAAATTTCATGATCACCCGACTACCATATTAACTAAAATTTATTTATCATTCACATCCAACAATCTTAATTACATAAATTGGGTTTATATGCTTCATAAAAATTCACTAACAATACCCACTAATGGATATATGCGGCGCTAACTAAAAAAATTAATGGTAACTAAGAAAAATATTAACTACGTAATTTTTATACATATCCTTCGGAAGAGCAACATAATAAATTTCCTCATCTCAAAATGCAAGGCAATTAACTTCATGATCACCCATCTAGTTTTAGTTAGATTTGGATACCTTTCCTCACCAACCTATATTTAGTTGGGATGTTTTCTTAACCATATTTGGTGTGTAATAGAGAAGTAAAGACTTCGCTTGGAACCGACGATATTCCAGACAAAAGTTTTCACTTACATGAACCCTTACTTTTAACGGTTTCTTTTCTACTATTACCAACAAAAAAACTCTGATTGATTAGTATGAAGTTTCCTCGTTAGAAATGTAAGTTATCATCCCACTTTCACACGATTAAAAACATCAAGAATTCTTCATTGCATTAGTAGAAGGGAGTTTTGAGGGGCTGTCATTGTGTCGTAAACTAACATAAGGTTTCTTCTGATTCTGCAATATGAAGGTACATATCTGTGGAGAGAAACAACAAGCAAACTTGTGTTAAGCTCTTTGCAGAGTTATCAAATTCTTCCAAGAACACAACCCCAGCACCTATAGCTTCCTTTGTTACAAAACTTCTCATATCCTGTCCTCCAAATCAAAAGGCTATAATTCATCCGGGTAATTTTCTTCTACTACTAGAAGTTTTCTACTTCTCTCTGTAATTGCAATGCATTTTGTATTGTTGTGTGCGAAAGATGAAGATGTATTTCATCATTAAAAACAAAGTCAATGATTATAGTTCATAAGACTACAAGTTGAGTTAAAGAGTGTCATGCAATAAGCAGTACAAAAAATTGAGTTATTGAACATTATAAATGATGAGGCAGACTGGCAGGTTTCAAATTTAAGGGGTTTTTTTCCAGTTTTCAAGTTGAGTTCTGCTCACAAATCAGTGAGTTCATAAAGCATGTGTAGAGTGATGCCATATCGGGTGATGATAATGTTGGGATTCCAAATCAGGATATAGACTGGTTTGCATCTCCAGGTGAGTAATCATATCTGATTTGGTTGATGACTTGCCATTCAAAAAATTTGCCCTACTTGATGTTATGTATGGATATATCGTGTGTGCGAATACGTTTAACTTATTTGTCTTTTCTATAAATATGTAACCTTGTATTGAATGGAAATGATATAATATATTTTATTCTTGAAATGTAATGTGCAAGGGATGAAGAAACAAGGGATAGAAGCTAATTGGATTCATCTAGCCCTCGAGGAGTGGTTTTGGATTTGGTATGGATGTGATATGTACAACTTTTTATGCTTTGTGTATGTGGACTTCGTTTGTTGAACTTCGGACTTGTTGAATTTCGGACTTCGTTTGTGATATGTGAATTGTGGCTTGATAATGTGAATGTGAATTGTGGCTTGAAATGTGAATTGTGGATGTGAATTGTGAAATGTGGATGTGAATTGTTATTATTGAATTGTGGCTTGATAATGTGGATGTGAATTGTTATTATTGAATTGTAAATTGTGGCTTGAAATATTACTGAAATGTGTATGTGATTGTTATTATTGAATTGTAAATTGATAATTTGAGCTGGCTGTTTTGTGGCCAGGGTCTGGTACCTATCCCGAGAGTGCACTCGGGATAGACCACAACACCCTATCCCGAGAGTGCACTCGGGATAGACCGCTACACCCTATCCTGCACTCGGGATAGACCGCAACACCCTATCCTGAGAGTGCACTCGGGATAGATGTCGACGTGTCGCTGCCCTGTCCGCCACAGGGGCGGCCCTCAATCCTAGCGCTATCCCGAGAGTGCACTCAGGTATAGATTTTTTTTCCCGAGAGTACACTCGGCATAGCCAACTTTTCCCGATAAAATAACACCGAGTGCACTACGCCGAGTGTGCCCACTCGGGATAGGGTATCCCGAGTGTTTTATCCCCTATCCCGAGTGTGGAAAACACTCGGGGAAAATATCCATCCTTGTAGTGTCTATCATATTAACTATAATTTATTTTTCATTAATATCTAATAATCGTAAATACATAAATTTGATATATGCTTGACAAAACATTCATCATCTAAACAAGGTAGACAACTTAATCTAATACAGCAAGGTAATAAATTCATCATCTACAAATTGCTAGGTAAATAAAAACAAACTAAATGTAGACCTTGCATCTAAAACTTAATTAAGCTAGGAATAAACCTTTAATGGCAATTTTACAGTACAAATGAAGAGAGGAGGCATATTTTACACACCTTGAAACAATTCTAGGAAGTAGAAGCACAAGATCTTGCCCAAACAAAATCTGAAATGAAAAAGCTAACTTTTCTTCTCGGGCAGCAGAGGAGGAAGATGACCAGCGACAGTGGCAACAGTGGCTTTATATAGAAAACATTATTTGTGGCGGTTTTAAATTAAAACCGCCACAGATAATTATATTAGTAGCGGTTCTAAAACCAAACCGCCACAGATAATTTATTATATGTGACGGTTCCATCTACCAACCGCCACAAATAGTCCCAGCGTTATCAGTGGCGGTTTCAAATATAAACCGTCACAGATAATGTATTATCTGTGGCGGTTTTTGGATGAAACCGCCACAAATGGTCCTCCCGCCAATTTCCACATAGAACCGCCACTGATACATGTATTTGTGACGGTTCCAAAAGAACCACCACAAATAGGGCGTCACCTATGTGCTGTTTTGTAGTAGTGAATGCATCATAGTAAGCACAAAAAAATACCTTTAGCTGTTTTTGTTAATTGTCTTTGTGCTGGCAATTGAATTTTCTTTTAGATGCATGATCCGAAGCAAGCTATCGATCTGTCAGAGGTCTCAGCTTCAGCTTCGTTGACCAAGAAAGTGAGGACCTCCACCAAAGGTGCCACAAAGGTGGTGGATTCGACCATCGTGTAGACTAGTGTTGATCCTAGTAGCACTAGTTAGGCCTTGGTACTACTCGGTGCTATACGCTCTAAGCGTGTGCGTCCTGGGCACAAGAAAAGAGTGTGTCATTCACTACGGGACACAAATAAGGACTTCATCCCAGATGCACAATAAGAAAAGATACAACCACAATTGGGATCGAGCATATCAACTTCTTCCCACATTTCCCTCTATCTAGGGCGAGAGTGAGGACTCAGAGGATAATGTCCCTCTGATCATAAGGAGGGCAAGGAAAACTTCTGATCTGGATGTCAGGACATCATCGTTCCCTTTAATTTCCTGGGATATGGACTCAGGACTTCATTACAAGTAGTTATCCCTTTAATTGATATCTTTGTTTATGATTATTTGTCTTCAGAATCTAAGAGAATTTTTATTGTTTTTTTAGTCCTGAGACAGTTGCTCCTGATTCTTCTATGGATCAGGATGTGGTTACTCAGGTTGGTGCTGAGGCCGACCCATTGGTCACACTGGCGATGATGAGTGTGAAACAGACCTTAGCATCAACTGAGGTTGCTCATTTGTTGTTTTTCTTTTTTATTGTACTCACAAGAACTGCTCGACCTATTAAATCAGTAGGAAAAAACTTTGGCTAGAGCCGTAGTAGAGAAAATAAAAACGTATACTTGAGAAACGACCTCTTCTTTTTGTTTGTTTAATGATTTTTATCTTAACAAATCTGTTTGCGAACAGATTGGAAAAGCAAATAACAGAGCTTGAAATGCAACTCTTGGTGGCTCAAAACACCACCAACGGCTATAAATTTGACCTTTTTGAAGTTAAGGACAAAGTCACATACCATGAAGATAAGATTGCAAGACTCCATGAGGCCTTCAAAAGAAATGAAGACAATGTCCAAAGGCTCTCTGAAGAGCATAAAACCGCTCCTCAGGCAAAGGAGTTCGAAATAGCAGGTAAGAAATATATCTCTACCTTCTTTATCTTTTTTTGAAGGAAGAGAGTGATCTTTAGGTTTTGTTTTGAATTTTGCAAAAATAAAAAATATAATAAAATCCAAAGAGATCATGCTTTCTAAAGGAGAAGCGGAGAAAATAAAATTTGAAGAGCAAAGATCAGAAATGAAAGAAGAAATAGAAACACTAACAGGCCAATTAAAGGTTTTCATGAATGATCTGGCCATTGTTTAGAGAGGTAGGAAATCTATTCTGAATTTTATCTTAGAGCAATTTAAAAAAATTGCTATGGATCTAAAAGGCAAAGAAGTAAAACTTACAAGTTTTGATCCATCGGTTGATGAACTGGTCAGGAGGGTGGATGATCAGCTGAAGATCATCCAAAGTCACATCCCCGTAATGGTGCAAACCATGAAGGTAGTGCTTCGGACTTCAATCGTCGTCCATGTAGGTACCCTTTTCGTCAAGTTGAGGCACTTTTACAAAGATGCAGTTAAGTTGGAGAAACTAGCTAGCGCCCGGCCTGAAGCTAACTACTTAAGAGGAGATTAGAAGCCAACATGCAGAAGTTGCCTCTGGCGTTGATACATAAATGAAAAATGTAAAAATTATATTCAAGTAACATGTATGAAAATATCTCTTCTTGACTTATAGTTTTCCTTGTCTCTTATCTAATTGTATTTTTATGAGTATATCTCTAGCCATCAACTGTTTGTGTATTTACCAGTAACATGGTTGGAATACAAACAGTTATTGGATAGACGACCTGTTCTCTTTTACTTAGTATTAACCAGCAGCAATTGGAGATAAGGTCATTCTAATGAGTTTCCATGCAGTAAGGATTGGTTTATATGAAAAGTCTCTATTAGAAGTTATCTCACAATCTGATCAGTAACCTCATAAATTGTTTCAAAGAGGTCATACAGATTATGACTTTGTGATTTTTCAGAGGATGATCACAATAGAAACAATGTTAATATACAACATTTAAAGCGATAATTTATGTAAATGAAAAATATAGAAATGAACTTATTTACATGAAAAACCTGCGAAGATGTTGGATGTTCAAAGTATTTGACAGAATTCTTTCATTTTCTATGGCAAGTCGAAAAGAACCTGGTCGGGTAATCAATACCACAGTAAAGGGATATTTCCATTTGGAAGATAATTTATTGAAGTTAGACTAATTCTAGATATGCCTTAGAACAAGGTCTCCTACATTAAATGTTCATGGTTGAACTCTTTTATTGTAGTTTGTTCTTAAGCCTTATAAATAAGCTGTCGACCTGATAAGTGCTCGGTCTCGCTTTTCTTCTAAGAGATTTATGTCATCTTTGCGCTGGTCATCTTGATTGACCTGTTCATAGATAGTAGTTTGTCTAGAACCTAAGTGAATTTCATTAGGTAACACTGCGTCCGCTTCGTAGACCAATTGAAAGGGCATTTCACCTATGGCTCTCTATTGGTTGTTGTGCGTATGGCCCAGAGTATAGGGTAAAGGTCTTCTACCCAAGCCCTTGAGCGTTTGGTAAGATAATCGAACACTCATTTCTTTATACCTTGTATAATCTAGCCATTAGCACGTTCAACTGCTTCGTTGCTCTGAGGATGAGCAATAGAAGCGTAACAAATCTTTGTGCCTATTTTGTCACAGTAATCTTGAAACATACCACTAATAAACTGTGATCCATTATCAGTAATCAGTCGACTAAGAACATCAAATCTAGAGACTATATTTTTCACAAAGAATTTCTTAGCTGCTTGAGTTGTAATTGAAACTACAGGTTCAGCTTCAATCCATTTTGTGAATGTGTCAATTGCAACAAATAAGAATTTAAATTTGTTAGTTGCTCTTGGCAATGGACTTACTATATCAATTCCCCATATCGAAAATGGCCAAGACAGTGGTATCATTTATAATTGATTAGCAGGGAGATGTACTTGTCGAGTATGAAATTGGCATTGCTCACAAGTTTATACAAGTTGATTTACATCTTGTAAAGTAGTGGGCTAATAAAAACCTTGTCAGAAAGCTTTTTCGGCCAGGGTTCGGTATGAAGCATGTGGCCCACACAAGCCCCACGTATGTCTTTGAGCAATGTTTTTCCCTGTTCTTGAGATATACATCGCATTAAAACACCATGTACTCCTCTTCTATAAAGGGTATCATCGAGAAGTTTGTACATTTGCACCTTCGAATTAATCTGTCCATTTCATGAATATCCTTAGGTAGTGTCCCATTTTCAAGATAGGCTTTAAATGGTTTGATCCAATTTATATCCTGCTCAAGGAATCCGACCTCTATACTGATAGGGGATGTTTCTATAGATGGCTTGGACAAATATTCAAGGAAAACACCTGCTAGAATAGGTGATCATGAGGATTCTAGTTTTGATAATTGATCCGCTAAGATGTTGTATTTTTGTGGTATTTATTGGACATCGAAATGACTGAAATATTTTTTAAATTTTCTCACTTCATCCAAGTATTAAGCCATTCCCTCATTGAACGTCTTATATTCCTTGCTAGCATGGTTTACAACTAATTGCGAATTGCCCATCGCAAGAGGCCAACGGATTCTGATGGATTTTGCTGTTCAGAGCCTAACTTGAAGATTTTCATACTCTACTACATTGTTAGTAGCAGAGAAGTGTATCTGGATTACATATTGTAACTGGTTGCTTTGAGGCGTGACCAGTACTATACCAGCCCCCGCATCTTTGATTTTGCAAAAGCCATCAAAGTATAAGTTCCAATGGTCGGTATCAGTTATATCCTCTGTTTTAAAGGGCTCACTATTAGTCCATTCAGCTATAGTTATATCCTCATTAAAAACCTTACGCTCTAAAGTAGGGTTCCCCTGATAAGAAAAAAGTATAGTAAAAATATGCATACATACTAGCTACTCCCTAATATCGAGATCATTCATGCGTTCTAGGTCAGCGTACGTCTGATATGATGGCATTGATGACCGCGTGAGGCAAGTAGGAAGATGGCCATTCACGGCATCGCGGGCACACTCAGCGAACAGAATGGCGGAGTGTCGCCTCAATGCGCGCACTTGATGTCGGTGAGCAAATACTCTCCGGTCTCCATTCTCTACCTTTTGGCATCTCCATTGCCTCTCCTTTCTCAACATGCGTGGACCGCAACGGCGTCGGCCGTAGGGAGAGTCATAGTATGCTACAGTCTCACGGCAAGGCACTATGCGGCATGTTGTGCCTGCTTCGAGCCCATTGAACCCGTTTCGTGCCGTGCCGGGCTAAATATAGCCCATGCAAACATGTTGTGCCGTGTCACCTATCGTGTCCAACCATAAGATCCAGCACGGCCCATGCCATGCCGACCTGTTCCACACGAATAAGTGTCGTACAGTGCTTTGGCTGTGCCATGCCTACCGTATCACAGCCTGCCCCCAAAAAAATCAATCCAGTGGCTAGGTCTAGCTGGAGCCCTTTTATAGCGATAGCAGGCTGGGCGTCCAGAAAGAGGAAGCGAGCACCGTCACGGATTGCTCCACCCGTTCCGCAATTTCGGCAAGATATATGTTGGAGCTATTAAGCTCAAACGGTGAAGCTCATCTCAAACAGTTGTTATCAAGATATGCCCTCCTTCGTTTTAGCTTAAATACAGCTTCTGATTAAAATAAAAGCGGATTGCACACCAAACAGTAGGATTCTAGACAGCTTCTCCAAGAATCAGAATCTGATTTGTACGCAGAATCAGAAGTTGTCACCCACCTGATTCTGCGGATTCTGACTCAGATTCTACGAGTTCCTCCTCCTATGAGTCATCGCAGGCACAAGGGCTTCAGCCGTAGTCCCTAGGCGCCTCCATCACCCTCATCCGCTCATCCGTCACCGACGCCGATTAATAATCAACATAAACAATCAGGATTGCCGAACGACCAGATTCTCCACTCAGCAGATTCTTCAAACAGCCGTTTCTTCAGATAGCTGACTACAATTCAAAATCTACGTAATCAGAAGCTGTCGCGAAATAGGTCTGGTATCGATTGTGTCCATGTTTTGTGAACAAGACCTACCAGAGTACGTAGCCTGATCCATACGCTAGTCTGGCCGACTCGTGGGCCCAGCAATTAAAGGCTGTCCTATTAGAGAGAGAAAACTGCTTGCTCACTTATGCACTAATTAGCATTTGACCGGCTCCGGTCAGAACGGCTGTCGTTTTACTGTTAATATTTTTTAAATATATCTTTTTAGATTTTTACTGTTAATATCTTTTTAAATATTTGAATTAGATACACTAAAATTATATAGGTAGATTTGTCTTGAAAAGTACTTTCATAATATTATAATTTTATTAGACTTTATAAATATTATAATAAGAATTAGTGATCGAAGCTATATTTTGGAGACATTTAAATATCTACAACGACAACTATTTGTAACTGGTGGGAGCAGCTAATAGTCTAGTAGGCACACGTAGGGATGAAAACGTAACGGAAATGGTTGGTAAATGGTCGTTCCGTTTCCACTTTTTTACCGGTAAGGGAATCAAAATCAAAAACTCCAGAAACAGATAGCGACAAAAACGGATGTGAAACGGAACAGAGTAGATATGGAAATGAAAGTGAAAAATTCCACAAAAATATAATACATGACCGTAAAAACAATGTAACTCATTCCACCTTCAAGGTGGACACAAGAATAATATTATGTTCACTGGTATCACTACAAAGCTTTTTCTCAAGTGTGTTAGCTAAAAGCTTTCTATTTGTCTCCCAAATTAGACCATCATGTCATCCTCCATCTTATTATCATCGACATCCTCTTGTTCCTTCAACTACAAAGGTGTAACGCTGTAAAATTTGCATATTATTGTTCAATGTTCATTTACAATTTTTCGAGATTTATCTTGGATTTTCTAGTGTTTATAAATGCCGTTTGTACTATTTTTAGATTTATAAAATTAATTTATTCATATAAAATAAAACCAAAATTATGCTTAAAATAATTTTTCACGGTGTAAAATGTTCCAAAGTATTTTTGAGACTTTTTCAGAATTTTTGAACTCTATTTGATATTTTCTATAAATCCATTTGTATTTCTGATATTATTTTAATTCAAAAATAAATGTAAATTCTCTATTCTCCATTTAGGGCCAAGTTTCTAACAGAATTTTTGGTTTCATTTATACGGAATTTTTGTTTCCGTCAAAAATAGCTCTCCCGTTTTCGTTTCTGACAAAAAATTTCCGTTTCCATTTTCGTTTCCGTATCGATATTTTTCATTTTCTTTTCTGAAAAAAAGGCTTCCGCTTCCGTTTTTTGTTTCCATTAATATCTTTTCAAGTATTTAAATTGGATACATTAAAATTATGTCGGTAGATTTGTTCGAAAATTACTTTCATAATATTGTAATTTTTAGATTTTTTAAATATTATAATAAAAATTAATGATTAAAACTATATTTTAGAGACGTTTCAATACAAACAACGACAACGGTTTGTGACCGGCGGAGCAGCTAATAGTCTGGTACGCACACGTGCATGCATCCATGCATTAGTTAAGTCGTTGCTTGCATAAATTCAAGCATGCATTTTAGTTTCTTGCCTCTGCGCGACTGTCAAAAAGAATAGCCATACATGCAGCATGCTCCGATGACGTAAGTAATCAAGTTGCCTTGTACTTGTTTACAGCTAATCTTCTGGAGACTATAACTTTTAAACTAAACACCAGATTTGCGATCTGTTTAAATATCCACACTTCTTACGACAAATCCTTCTAAATAAGTATAATATTGGATAGGTTACGCGCAGAGAAATATTTGATGACATGTGGGACCCACACATCATAGCCAATCCGGCGAATTTTGTATGCCGCGTATCAATAATTTTAGAGTGACATGTGGAGTGTTGCCTCTTTATTTTATTTTTATTATTTTACTTAGTGAATTTTGTGTAGAAAAATTCATCAAACAGTTTCTTCTCTTTCTGCAGATTTGATCGATGTATTAGGATGGAATTGATACTTACGATTGAGCGTTGATTTTTGCAACTATATTTTGCTGAAATAGTGGAGTCAAGCTGAACGAAGAGAAATGGCAGAGATTGCTGTTCTTCTGGTCATAAAGAAGATAGCCATAGCTGTGGCAGGAGAAACACTGAAGTTCGTTAAACCTTTGCTTGCAAAGAAAGCTGAGCTAGTGGCAGAGCTCCCAAATGACATGAAGCTGATAAAGAATGAACTTGAGCTTATTCACGCCTTTCTTAAGGAAATTGGCAGGAAGGGTTGGAAAGGTGAAGTCATAGAAGCATGGATAGGGCAAGTCCAAAGATTGGCGTATGATATGGAAGACATTGTGGATCAGTTTATCTACGTTGTTGGCAAACACAATCAGAACAGATCATGGTGGGTTTATGTGAAGAAAATTGTGAAGAAACCTCATTCTTTGTTTTCACTAGATGAAATTGCTACTGAAACCGGTGCTTCCGGCAAAAGCGAGTCTTCGATGCTCTCTTTACGCAGATGATGCAGCGATATTTCTAAATGCCGATGTACACGAACTGAATGCCCTAAGGCGCATATTCGATATTTTTGGTGCTTGTTTAGGCCTAAAAATCGAGTTGGCGGCGGACCAGGGTGTCCTCAAACCGGTGCTTCCGGCAAAAGCGAGTCTTCGATGCTCTCTTTACGCAGATGATGCAGCGATATTTCTAAATGCCGATGTACACGAACTGAATGCCCTAAGGCGCATATTCGATATTTTTGGTGCTTGTTCAGGCCTAAAAATCAACATCTCCAAAACAGAAATTTACCCTATTCGGTGCCGAGAGGGCCTCCTGCAAGAGTTATTGAATACTTTCCCGGGAAAGCTTTCAAGGTTCCCAGGTAAATACCTCGGCCTGCCTCTGCACGTCCGACACCTTCGGAGGGCTGAAATGCAGCCTCTCATTGATAAAATAAGCAGTCGCCTTGCGGGTTGGAAAGGCAAACTTCTATCTACGGCTGGAAGGGTGACCCTGATTAATTCGGTATTAACGTCGCAACCAATTTATCACATGACGGTCTTCCCGGCTCAGAAATGGCTGCTTCGCTGCATTGATAAACTCAGAAGAAGCTTCCTCTGGAGAGGAAAAGATCCGGCAAGTTGCAATGGAGGCCACTGTTTGATCAATTGGCGGAACACCTGTCTGCCAAAAGACAAAGGGGGTTTGGGTATCAAAAACCTTGAACGCTTTGCCAGAGCGCTCAGGCTGCGTTGGCTCTGGTTTAAATGGAAAGCAAATGAGAGGGCATGGACGGGACTTGACCTGCCCTGTGATAAAACTGATGTCGCCCTTTTTAACGCATCAACGGTGGTCACCATAGGAAATGGTAATCTCGCAGATTTTTGGAGATCAAGTTGGGTAGAAGGGCAGGCGCCAAAAAACATGGCACCTAACCTGTTCCAATTAGCGAAAAGGAAGAACATCTCCGTCCACCGTGCCCTGACAAACAACTACTGGATCCGCTTTTGCACTCCGGTGAGCTCAGAAACGCAAATCAGGGAATTTGTGACACTCTATGAAGCAATAGGTAGTATCAACAGAGACGAACAAAATGAGGACCACATAACCTGGCGCTGGACCGCGGATGGGCAATACACAACTCGGAGCGCCTACCTCATCCAATTCCACCCGGTCTACTGCAAGATGAGGCTGAGCCCGATATGGAAAGCGAATGCCGAACCTAAATGTCGTTTCTTCGCATGGACTTTGCTTCATAACAAAATTTTAACTGCGGATAACATGCTCAAGAAAGGGTGGCCATGCAATACAACCTGTTGCCTTTGCAATGGCCAACAGGAAACTCCAAGTCACATCTGTAAAGACTGCACCTTCACTTCACAAGTTTGGAACCACCTAAGAAATTGGGGGAACTTAGAGCAATGCAACAATTTGAGCCCCAATGGATCGGTGTACAAGTGGTGGAGAAGACTTCGAACCCAATTCGCCAAAGTATCAAGACGCGACTTAGACGGACTTCTGATTTACTTCTGGTGGAATCTGTGGCTTGAAAGAAACCGACGCATTTTTCAAGGGTTGGAGAGGACGCCAGAACAAGTGGCTTCTACGATCAAGGACGCAGTGCAAACCCATGGCTACGCCCTGTCACGGAAATCTGCGGAGTAGTTGGGAGTCTTGGTGTAATCCATTTTGCCTGTCGCATTTATGATTTCCTTTTTCCTTTGCTTCCTAGGTTGTTCAAGTTGTTTCCTTTAGCAGTCGTCATCAGTGTTTACCTGTAAGGTTTTTTCACGAGTTCGGTTTTCCCCTTAAAAAACAGGACCCACCACCTTTTTCCCTTCTATTAATATTACGTGCAGCAACTTCTCGTGCTGCTCTTTCGAAAAAAAAAATTGCTACTGAAATTAAGAGAATAAATCAGGAGCTTAAGCAACTTTCGGAAAGTAGAGACCGTTGGACAAAACCAATAGACGGTGGGAATGATGTTCCTGTAGCAAACTATGTCAGCGAACAAGAACTGTATCTACCTGGACATGATTTCTCAATCAAGGATAATGAGCTTGTAGGAATTGATAAAAATAGAGATATCTTGATTGAGTCATTGCATGTTGAAGATCATTCTCGGCGGATCATTGCTGTGTGGGGTATGGGTGGCATCGGAAAAAGCACTCTTGTCAATAATGTGTACGAAAATGAAGTATCCAACTTTGATTGCCGCGCATGGGTTTCTATCTCTCAGTCATATAATCTGGATGAGAACTCCTCGGAAAAGGCAAGAAGGAATTCGATGCTGAAAAGATGGGCAATGCAGAGCTAAGAGAGGAACTGAAGAAAATTCTGGATAAAAAGCGGTACTTGATCATATTAGATGATGTCTGGAACGCTGATGATGTTTCCAAAATTATGGAGATTCTTTCTAATAATGGCATGGGAAGCAGAGTAATAATCACGACAAGAAATTGGGATGTAGCTTCACTAGCTGAGGATGGTTGTAAGATCAAAGTAGAGCCTCTAAATAAGCATGATGCATGGCTTCTATTTTGTAGGAAGGCATTTCCGAATATTGATCATCATGTCTGCCCTCCGGAGTTACGCCAGTGTGGTAAAGAAATAGTGGATAAATGTGATGGTTTGCCCTTAGCTATTGCGGCAATCGGGAGCTTATTGTCCCTTAAAAGGAGGAGCGCGATAGACGGGAGGCCTGATCAAGATTGGAGGCTTTTCTGCGAGCAACTTATTTCGGAGCTACATAACAAGGACAATGAGAATCTAAACCGTGTGGAGAAGATTCTAAATCTAAGTTATAAGTACCTACCAAACCATTTGAGGAACTGTTTCTTGTATTGTGCTATGTTCCCAGAAGACTATCTGATCCGTAGAAAAATATTGATTAGATTGTGGATAGCTGAAGGCCGGGTTTATCGAACAAAAAGGAAAATGTAGCTTAGAAGACGTTGCTGAAGTTTATCTGACGATTGTTTCAATTGAAACTGACGCCATAATGGAGAGAAACCGAAAATTAAAAGGACTTACAACGTGCCAGGAATTTAATCTACGGCACGGCGACTCGCGACGTCTCAAGTCACAAGTCACGCGGGAAAAACACGCGGAAATACGCGGTAATTCGCAAAATACGCGCGCGCACGTGCGTGTGACTTTAGCCGTGCTCCTCACCCTCTATATGTCTCATTACAAGGCATGGTGGGAGCTCTCCCTTTTAAACTGGTGTTCTCCTCTCTCAGCTAGCAATATGGTACTAATCTTTGTAGCTTTGGCATTAGAGATAAATGGGCCACTTGGGCCTCATTTCTAACACGTAAAGCATGTGAAATCTAAGATTAAAAATGCACACCGATGATTGACTCTACACCACAAAGTACAATGGTTGCACAATAATAACTTGTATGTCGTGTTTTGTGTCTCGTTTGCACTCGCTACTTTAGTTAATATTAGTTAGTCATCATGGTTATATTTTCTGGCAATACGGCACTCTACAGCTTGTGCGAAACCGAAAAGCCCAATTCAAATCAACAAATTATAGAATATATCTAGTTTTCCCAGAAGAGCATACTATTATCAATTTTTAGTTTAGGATAAGCTATCAAGTAATATATTGCTTCTTGGACGAGATAAAATCAAGTAACAGATTGCCAAAAATGGAAGTTTACGCACCAAAACGCTGTGGATTTTTATGCAACTTTTGTTGATGCCATAATTAATTTAGCTTACGTGCTGGAATTACTTCTCTGACATTTGTAAATTGCCTGGATAAGCTTCTATTTTAACTATTAACACACCAGTACACAGCCAAATGCAAATTAACAAAAAGTTAGCCTTCTAGGTAAATAAATAGTCAATCACCCCGTATAGCCTCCTTCAAGTATAAATAAAATCAGATGCAATCATGCGAGTTTCGTGGAGAGCTAGCTTTAAGCTCTAGGAGCAAATCTAGATCAAATCTCCGTATATAGCTTGAGCTCGCGACTGCAGGCACATGGCCGGAGGGGCTCGTCGGCGAACAGTGGCGCTTCGTCGGTGTGCGGGCCTTCATTTTGGTTTGGGCTGGTTTCCTGGATCGGAAAATGTTCTAGTTTTTTTTTTAGAAAACCACGTAAAAAACCATCATCACAAGGCCCATGCGGACCACCAAGCCCCATCTGACCTTCTTGGGGATCGTACTTTCTCTCACTTAATTAATCTTAATTAAACCCAACATTGATCAAGGCCCATCAATTATATACACGAGGGGTCAAAGCAATTTAAAAAATAAGTTAGATAATGATTTGTTTGATTAAGTGCAGCTGTTCAATTTTTCTAGCATTGATCCAATGTTACAAATTATTTATACTTGAAATTGGTGGTTCATAAGGCTTGAAGCGGGACAACTAAAATTTCAGAGTTCTTCTGTGTATCAATGACAAATCTTGGTCTTATCATCTAGAGATCTGTCCATGTAGCAGGCTGGATCGAGTTCGGCACACTTTGTTCAGTTCTTAGCAACCTAGGCGGTTAGGCCAGGGATAAGGGGGAAAAACTCGTTAGGACTCAAATCAAAATTGCTTCAATTACAATAGTTAATGGTTTCAAAATTAAAATGAGTCTATTTCGAGTGAAAAAGTTAATGATGCTTGGCTTGATGATGGCTCGTTAGCTTGAATTTAAAATAACCACTTAAATAATAAATAAAATAATTTTATGTCGAACTATATTAATTTCAAAAGAAGCTTAATAATAACTCATTAAACTCGATAGCTAGCCAGAAACTCACATGGTGGCTATTTGTAACGGTACGACAAGTAGTAACAAGCCATAAATCTAGACAAGGTTCGCACATCCTAAACGGAAGAAATATAGCATAGTAAGATCTCAAGTTCAACCTTGTAAGCTTCACGTGATTTGATGCTTTACTGATAGCTTTTGTGTGCTATTTCGCTTGATTTGACGCTTCACTGATAGCTTTTGTGCTATTTCAGTGGCAATGTTCAAATAAAAAACATCTGGTTTCTAATTCGGTGGACCATAATTTGAAAAAAAAAAAAGAGAAGTAGCACTACGATCAGAGGATTGAGGTGTATAAATTTGTTAGACTGTTCCAATTTGGAATTGTGCAAAGAAAATATGTTATACTTTACCAAACTTCACCGGTGCAATTGCATGGAACAATCGACTAGCTAGCTATACAAATGTAGAGTTTGCCGTGGACTAAATCTCCAAAATCACTCTACGTCTAAGTCAATTTAGAAAAAGGAGAGTTACATTAAAAATTCAGAAAATTATAAGTTTTTATTACTTTATTCCAATTTGGTTAAACTATCATTTTTGTTGTCCTTACCTGTACCAATTTAAGGCTTGATTTTTATTAGATATATAGCTCAATGCAAGTTATACATCCAATATTTTTCCTCAATTCTTCCAAATTTCCATATTACTCTATAACTTTGCACCATACAAGCACTTTCCACTAGATACTAGATCATTTTCACAGCTTCACATTAATTTTGTGTACATGTACTGAAATTTGGCTATGTCAGAATCTTGATTCAAAGGGCTTTTAACTGCTGCAATTTGTTCTGAATAAAACCGCTTCTATTGTGTTACTAAAAATCATTGCCTCCGGCTTTCTGAGTTGTTGTGTATATTTCCTTCCCTGAATCCCTACAGGTCTGGAATGACGTGATTGGTTCTTGATTGCATTTATGGTCTGCAGTTACGGCCATCAATTAGAGAACTCTCACAGTTGAGTAATATTAACGTACGATAAGTTGAGTTCTATGACCATCTGTATTTCTTTAAACAAACCTGTGTGTAATAAATAATACATGGGGGAGATATTAATGTTGCTATCCCATGTTTATCATTACAATACTGTCCTTTTTTCGTTGCTTATGTTTGATGGTATTCAACTACCACTTTAGATGACTATGTAAGACAAAGTGATGCTCGTAATATAAGAGAGGTGCTTTTATACTTTCTTTTTGTCTGTTGCACAACTATTAAAGTATGAATAAAGGGTAAATGGTGATTACTTATCCCTTCGCTTACTTAATATTTGTGCAACTTGTATTGGGAGCAGGAGTGAAAATGGGCCGGGTAATACCCGGCGGGTATCGGATACGGATAGTGTTTTTATCCTTTTTTCGGATACGAATACGGGTATTTTTTTCTCGAGTCGGATACGGGTATAGCTGAGCGTCGGGTTCGGGGGCGGATTCGGAGTGAGCACTACCCAGCAAATACCCGAGGATCTCGGGCAGATACGAGTACCCGGGATTGGGTACCCAGGAGTATAAAACATGTCAGGCATGAATATTGATGCAGACCAAAGAATAACACATGATGTGGAGAAGTTGACCAATGATCTTGACGGCTTAGTTACTGGAATGGTGAAACCACTAGTTGACATTGTTTGGTGAGTTTTTCATGGTCTCAAGTGTTGCCTAGATTGCTTTGATTAATCAGGTTTTCTTAATAAAGCTACTATTATTCTCCAGGTTTACATGGAGGATGAAGCTTTTGTCTGGGCGAAGAGGAGTTGCTATTTTGTATGCATACATGTTGCTAGGGCTTGGTTTTCTAAGAAGTAAGAGCTGTTTCCCCTGACTTCGGTGATCTGGCAAACCAAGAACAAGAACTTGAAGGTACCTTCAGGTTAGCGACATATACTTTGTTGGGTAATGGCAAAGTTGACTCTGTTGTCAATTGAAGAACTTCCAAATGCTGACCTTGTTTATTCACAACGTTGCTTAACCACTCGAGGATTATTTAGCTTGCTTGTTTATTCACAACGTTGAGTATATGCCCTCACATAGTGATTATTTAGCTTGCTTGTTTTAGATTTGCCTGCTTTTTGTTCATGAGAGCAACAAGACAGCTCAATGGTTCACCACATAAGCAAACCTACATATATTCTTCCAAAACTAGTACATCATCTATGGTCTCAGGTAAGTTTTTTCTGCTTATTTTTTTTCGTTATGATGCCCTAGTGTTGTGACTCTGGTAATCTGGTCTTTTCCCTCCTTTATGTCAAGCTCTGGGTAGATATGAAAATGGTTGCGACTTGCGACTTTTTTTGCCCCTTCTGCACATGACGTGGGTTGAAATGTTTGGATTGACATCTGAATTATCATAGGATGACAAACCAACCCATTGGACCATGTGTGTTAGTTAAATTATTTTTATCATATACTTTGGTTTTAGGTAGTTTGCGTACTATTCGACTAAGTACCCGTTATTCATATTGTACCTGTATGATTGATATATATTAAACTAGCAATCAGAGGGGGGTGAATGATTGCGCGGAAGATAAAATCAAATTCTTGATAATTTTTGAAAACACCCCAATTCGTACTCAAATTGTCTGATTCGGATTCGACAAAAACAGAGAGATATACGTCCACTAAAATAATAATTTTTGAAGATCCCACCGTTAGATCGATGTGAAATTTTAACTGTAGAAACTAGATTCAATTTGCAAGCTAACCCAATAAAAATCAACTCGATCGGATCTATGGATCTAAAGATATTATCTTTGTAATTTTACTGTATCAATAATGACGAAAGTTAATCTAACCCTAATTACGAGATTAATCAGGATTTGTGCGGAATTAACCAATAAAACTTTTCAGATCAATCACTAGATGCCGTAGACAGATTTTGAATGGATCAAATCAAATTATTATGATGAAACTATGAATCAATCTAAAAAATAAAATAGACATAGAAACGAAGAGCAAAAACGAAAAGAATGAGATTACCAGTACATCGACTTGTAAATCGTGATTTTTATTGCAGAGATATTCCCATCCTCTAGCCGCAGGACGTTCAAATTCTAGTCGCCGAAACACCTCGTGCTGTACTCTGGCCGTAACTTTTCATGCATGCATACGCCACAGGGAAACAAAAGATAGACTCGCTTCTAATCTTTGCAGATCACAGCCTCCAAGCCGCCGCGCCAGAACGCCGTTCGTCGAACACTCGCTGAGCAGGACCTGTCGTGACCGAGCGCTCGGAAGGCCCAGCCGCCAGAAGCGAAAAACGACTCACGATCTTCTAGTCGCCGCTCCTTTAGTCCTTTGTCACGCATGATTTGGCTGTCGTTCCTTTTGTCACGCTAGCAAGAGATGCATGCAAAGCAAATGACGCCCCAGCCGCAAGAACAAATCAGCCGTCAGGAACGAACGCAAAAAGCTCGTTGATTGTTTTCCCAGGCATGAGCAAAAACGGCCAACGTAAAAGCCAGCCGCCGCCGAAGCTTCAGCCGCCCAAAAGCAATGGATTCATTGATTAGGTTTCAGTCTTTTTATACAACTTAAAACTCTAAAATAAATACATGTATGTATATCAATCTGGCCCAATAAAACATGACCCAATATATGCCTACAATCTAAAACATGCACGCGTACGGCCCACCTGCCGTATTCACGTGACTAATCAGTCTCCGTGTGCACCGTTCTCTAGCCCGAACGTCCCGCATGACATCCTCGACCACCAGGACCTCGATTCCTCCCTGAATCTAGTCCCGAATCTCAGTTCCTCCATGAACTTAGTTCCGGTCCCGTCATCGACCACGTTCGCTCTCGAGCAACATCTGCACACGAATAAACAACAAACGAATCCGAGCACAAGTCCACGACTTGACTCAAAGTCAATCCATGCAACCACTCACACGAGCGCATTGCATCAAGCAAAATCATTAACATGCTATCCCAGCATATCAATTAATCAACTAAAACAACACATGCACGAATACCACACATGCCATGATCGCAACCACTTTGCAATGCCAATTTCATCATTCAGCCAATTTTTCAGCACATGTAATTTTCACAGTACCCATCCGTATAATATCCGGTATCCGTTTTCTACCTGTTCGTAAATACCTGGTATCCGTATCCGTATCCTATCTGATTTTTCACTACCTGTACTCGTATCAAAAAAAATAATTAGGATAAGATATAGGATGACCTATTACTCGACCGTATCCGACCCATTTTCACTCTATTTGGGAGAGAGAGAATAGAAGCACTGCTCTAATATCCAAGACTGTATAGGGGCGGAGACAAAAAAAAAATCGAGCCACGTGGCTGAGAAGGTATGGTTTGGTCTAAGGGTTAGGCCTAGGCTGACTTCGCCTTTGGCTTTGCGTGAGAGGTAATTCAATAGGCTGAACCGATTTGGCTTTGTACGTCTGCCAACGAAAGGGATCCTACTGCCATCGTAACCAAACGGTAAAGCTGCCTTTTGCTATTACCGTTGTTTTGGTCGTCCAGGTGTAAGTATTTCTTTGCACAGACAAAGAACAGCATTCCTTGATTTCCTTGTGCTGTTGTGGTCTGTGTTTGCCACACAAAACTTGGTCTACCTGTACAGTACAGCTTGGACGCAAAACAGTTGTCATATCAAATGTAGCATATCGAGAAAGGCCAAGTTGCAAATACCTTGCGATCCTTCAGTCTACCGTAAAATGCAATTCCAGCCACTCCTGCTTCTGAACAGATTCCCTCAAGTGATGACCCAGAAAGACGGAATGATCCGAGCAGGTTCCTCTGGGAACACCTGAAGGTTGGTTCAGAGGAAGATAACTGCAGTCTGAGCCCCTAGAGACAACCCAGTTGCGTCGTCGTTTCCATGGTTTGGTTGCGCAACGGACGAGCTGGGCTTCTAATTAGGCCAGAGCCCCGTGACATTAGCCGATCCGATGTGAGCTTGTTTGTATGGCGTTGCAAAACTCGCAGTTGCTCCTGCAAATTGTTGGCGCGGTCGGGCGGATTTTGCAGAGTACGCGCGTGCCCGTGAATCGGTGGTCCATCTCCGGATTCGAGGTGATCACATCGTACCTGCTGGTGTTTCATAGCGCGTCCGCCCGCCGTGCTCTTCTGTTCTCCGTGGAGTACTGGAGTGCTTCAACTTGTGGCCAGCTCCTTCGGTGCTTGGTATCAATGTGGGCGGATCCAAGGAAAAAGATCATCGGGGTCATCAGATCAATTCAATATTGTAATAGTAATTTCTAACTTATAATAAGATGATCATATTATTATATACTAAAAGAACTATATATGCTATGAAAACGTTGGTGTCATTTGACCCCACTTTATACAGTGTTGATCCGCGGCTGAGTATCAAAGGATGCTGCCATACCGGTACTTGTGTTTCTTGAGAAGTTTTTAAAAAAAACAATGTTAACACCCACGTTGCGTGTACTACAAATTTTGGTTTAGTATTAAAACATGATCAAAATCTCATGCAAGGTACTCCCTCTGATCACAAATAGTTGTTATTTTAGACATCGACATGGTCTCCAAAACACAGTTTTGACTACTAATTTCTATTATAATATATTTGTAAAATCCAATAAAATTATAATATTATAAAAGTACTTTTCGAGACAAATTTAAACATATGATTTTCATGTGTCCAATTTAAATATTTAAAAAGATATTGACAGTCAAAATTTGACTGTATCTATATCCAAAACGATAACTATTTATGAGTGAAAGGAGTAATTCATTCTCTATCCAGTCTAGGGGTGGGAAAAAAAACTCGAAATTCACGATTTTAACGAGTACTCGGAAACTCGACTCGAATTGACTCGAACTCGTTCCTTAACGAGTCGAGTCGAGCTGGGTTTTGAACTCGTTAAGGTAACGAGTTAAACGAGTGAGCTAGCGAGTTTAACGAGCGAGCTAACGATCTTAACGAGTCAGCAAAAAAAACACTATAAGTCTGTACCCTAACCCGTTCCTTCAACCTTCAGACCCGATTATTTTTCCCCATTTCACATCCGCAATTCCCCAATTCCCATCTTGGCTGCGTCTCCACCCTCACCCTTGCTTCCGACACCTTCGCCGCCACTGTGCTCTCCTCCTCCTCCGACAAGCATCATAACGAGCTTAACGAGCTAACTCGATTTTTAACGAGTCGAGCCGAGTTGAGTTTTCAGCTCGTTAAGAAAACGAGTCGAGTCGAGTTGACTCGATATCCAGCCCTAATCCAGTCTCTTTCTTCAATGTCATCTCAAATCTTACATGATAACTCTAGATGAAATGCTGAAAGATTGCTTAAAACTTGAAGAATGCTCAAACTTGGATTGATTTGGACATTAGGTGATTTTTTTCTCAACTCTTTGAGTGGACCACGGCATTTAATAATAGGACAAACCAACACACACTATAAATGAGTCAACGTCAACTAAAGCTATTTCCAGAAGCAAATCTTGTAGGACGCTGGAGTTCTTCAACCACTAGAATTCATATTTTGGTGTTCATATTTACATACATGTCTCTCAGTAAGAACTACGAGAGATTGTGTGAAGTTATCCATCTATCTCCATATTTCAAGGTATGTGCTAAAAAGACGCACTATGTGGTGGTATGAGTGTCGTTTGCGTGTGCCTCTCTACTTTATAATCAAAATCAAACAGTATCGAGAGATAGAAAACTTGTTTTATGTGTTGCTGTAAATGAATGACGGAAATTAAACCATAGAAAGAACGGAGAGATTAAATATAGACTTTTTAAAAAAAAAAAAGAAAACATAAAGCTACTTCTCTTAGCCGTTGCTTTTGCCCGCACTGCGCCCTCCTGTGCAGTTTGAGCTTTTCGAACTTGAATACCATATTCTGATCCCTTGCTCAATAATTAGGAGGGCGTATCTACTCTTCTTCCTGTAAGATTTCTCGACGGTCTGCATATGACGAGGAAATTTCACAAAACCAAATATTTTTTTACAAGAAAACCTACAAATTTTAGGACAATTTATGTCACAAAATTATATGTTTTAGAATTTACTGTTTCTTGTAACTCGTTTGATAGTGTGTGGGCTGCATGGCAGTCTCTGCTACGTGGGCTCATACCATCAAATCCGTTACAAAAAATATAGTTATATAATAAAACATATAGTTTTATTATATAACTTCTTGTAAGATTAATTGTAGTTTTGTAAAATAAAAACTAATAGCCATAGTATTTTATAGTTTATATAGAAAATATGTAGTTTTACGAAATTTACATGGTATAATTGAGAGTACGACGGCCAACACTGTAGGACCCGAAATTTATTCGTGAATAATTGAGATTACGACGGCCGACACTGTGGGACCGGGGGAGACTGGGAGACAAGTCTAGCAGCGAAGCAGCAACAGCAGCCGCTTCTTCTTTCTCTTCTAATGCTGTCCCTTCAACAAGACGCTCTCTCTCTCTCTCTCGCTCTCTCTGAATCCAATTTTCCCTTTGGCTAAAGGTGCAGTACACTCCTTTCACTACTCCCCCTTCCTTTTAGTCTTCACCATCTCAGAAATGCTGTTACCAACTCATGCAGCAAGCATGATAGATCTACACGTGATGTGTTTCAACTACATGGTTTGTTAAGTCAGGAAGGAGCATCTGGAGACTGAATCGGTTGCTCTGTTACGAGGAAATGAATTGGTACTGCTTCTTGCTCTGCGTTCTTTGTGCAATTTGAGAACACAAGCTAGATATATCGTCCAGTCTTTTTATTTCTAACTGACGCCATCTCCTTTCTCTTTTTCCCCTGAAATAGGTGTGTCAGATTCAGGACTCCTCTTCAGTCATTTATCCTTGTGTCTTACCTCTTGTCCAACTTCTTTCTCCAACAAGCGCGTACGCGAATCTCAACATCTTTTCAGCGAGCCTGCAGGTAACTCAAATGGTTTTAGCATATCAGACTTTAATAAAATGAGCTGTCCTTTAAGCATCACTTCTTGCTCACTAGTTAGGATTCCTTTAATTGATGGGAGATTTAGATATTTGCCACTCTTCAATTTCAAATTTCGACGCCATGTACAAATCATGCCACTGGAGTGGCATTTTTTGCACATGGCGTCGAATTTTCACGTTGAAGGGTGGCAAATATCCAATTAAACCTTAATTGGATGGATTTTTTTAATGTACATCTAAACTATTTTTGACCGTTCCCTAGTTCGATCCAAGAGCTTAAATTGAGAATACGTCACCCAAACCTATTAAATGATCACTTTAGGGCATTTGGTATACAAGAAAATAACAATTTTGGAATGTGCAATTTATTTGCATGGAAATGGATCATCAAGACATTAACAGTGGAGGATGTAGGATCGAATCGTACCAAGTGGGGGTGAATTGGTGCAAATTAACACCTAAATGTAATTTTTTCTATTTTTATTAATTCTTAAAATTAATAAATAATGATCAAACTTTTAGAATCAATCTAAGATAATAGATCTATGATCATAAAATAAAACTAGATTAAACAATCAAACTAGAAAGCGATTGTACGAAAATATGAAAAACAAGAACTAATAGATCGGAATCCATACTCACTGTTTTATTTCTCAAAATTAGAAATACAAAACACACATAATGATCCATTTACATGAAAGCTCAACCTGAACTAAGATCTCAAATTTTTTTCACCCCTTTCTTTCTTCTCTGTTCTCTTGCTTGTGCGGTACAGCCTCTGGTAACTTGGCTTCTGCTGCCGCCAGGAGCTTCTGCTACTGCCCGTCACGTAACGCCTCCCGAAGATTCTGGGTTTTCCTGCACCGCCTAAGGTTCAAAAAAACTGCTGAAATCTTGAAAATCTCATCCGAGATTTCTAATGCAGGCTGGGGATGGGATCAAAATGCCGGCTGGGTAAAAGAATGAAAAAAAAAATTAAATTACTGTAGTAATATTAGAAATTTCAGCAATATTTTGCCAAATATCGTCGAAATCTCGGTTTTTTGACCGGTTTTTGCTTTTTATGGCTAGATTTGACCAGATTTGGTCCAATAACCCTTAATAAAGTCATCTTCCACAAAAATTTGTAGAAAAACTGATTTTTTGAGATGTTTTTAAAATTTTGTAGAAATGCTATCAGATTTTTATAAAATTGTGCAAGCATGATCATGATCTAAAAATTTATAGTATTATACTTAGTAGTGTAGGATCATACATAAAAATTTTCAAAATAATTTAACTTAATTTGTTATCTTTAAAAAATAAAAAAAGAATAAACATAATTGGGACAATAACCTTGTTAGAATTTTATAAATTTACTCGAGTGTAATCATGATCTAAAATTTTTATGAGAGCTTAATAATTGTCTCAGTACCATTCTATAAAAGTTTAAAATTTTTTAACTTTTTTGTTTGCTCAATCAAATCTATTTAAGCATTGAACTTCATTTGTTATATTTCAAAAATCAAAAATAGAAAGAACAAAAATGGTACAGTACCCTGTAAGAACTTTATAAATTCACTAGAGTGTTATCATGATTCAAAATTTTTATGAGATCTTTAGAATTTCCTTAGAACCTTCTGTAATTTTTTTTAAATTCTAAACCTTTTTTTGATTACTAAATCAAATCTATGTATTAATCATGAGGCTTTGATCAGGACATAACACTGTCATAATTTTTGAAAATTCTTGAAACTTGATCATCATATGAAAATTTTATATAAATATAAAAGATACATCAGGATGATCCAAAAAAAAGTTTAAAAATTTTCTAACATGATTTGAACTATTTTCATTTGGTTGAAATTTGCTAGTAAGACTTTTATCCGTACAGTAGAATTGTCCAAATTTTTAAAAATTCATGAGCTTGATCATCACTTGAAAATTTATGAGAATATTAGTGATGTGTCATAACCATGCACAAAAAATTTCAAAATTTTCTAACGTGGTTTGTTCTATTTTTCGTTTAGTTCAAACTTGTCGGTTAGCGTTTTATCCGGATAGTAGCAATATTTGTATTTTTAAAAATTCATTAGACTTGATAATTATCTGAAATTTTTATGAGAATATCATAGATGTGTCAAAATGTTTTGACATTGTTTGGGCCATTTTTCACTCAGTGCAAATTCACCAAAATCTCAGCAAATCTCGTTGAGATTTCAAGAATTTCGACCGAAATTTTGGTATTTCATCTAGAATTTGTCTGAAATTTTAAGATCTCGATAAGATTTTAGATTTCAGCCACCTATGAGATATCATATGGAAACGAGATTTCAAACCTTGGCACCACCACGTCCTAGAACGGATCCAGCGTACGCGTGACTCCCTGCCGAATGCCCTTTTTCCTTTTATGCTTCCGTGTACATTCTGTTTCAGGGGTCCTCGTGCACCGCAAGCCGCTAGGAGCATGATTTATACTGCCGATGCACACGTCATGGAACGACAAAAACAACTTTATCCTTTTAAAACCTAATAATTTAATCACCTATATACATGCATACACACTTGGCCCAAGTACACACGTACATTCCAATACATGCATACACACAGCCCCGTATTCACACATGCACATCACAACCTAATGCACCACGTTGTCTGTCCGTGTGGACTTCTTCGCATTCCATCTCGTTGCACTCCCGTGCTACTCCCGAGCTACTCGATTTCTGCATGACTTCTCTCCCACCTGTAGTTTGTGTGTGTCACCCACGCCTACGTTGTATCTTCTTTTACATGAAAAACAACCTAACACAAGTACTTTGGTCTTCCACAAATAAATTATTCCATCAAAAATATTGTTGTCAAATTAATCATCACACATGTATATATCGCAAATAGAATTAACTGATGATGGGCATCTGTCAGGACCTAGATTTGCAAATTTGAAACCCTCTGTGTGTACTGCACTAGTCCAGAATCATACAGTGCACACAGTGGCAACATAGATGAAATACAATTCCATACAATGAATTAACTAAAAAGAAGCACATTATTATTATTTAAAACGAACGACCTTATGACCAAGATTCATAAAACTATGCCTTATGGGCTTAAAAAACAAATAAACTATTGTAGCAAAAAAGAAAATAACTTGGGTCATTCGACATGCCACAAGCAATTGTCTGGGAAAACGCCTTCCTAGTCCATGTAGTCTTCATAGTATTCCTCCTCAGAATACTTATTATTTCCTAATCCTTCCTCAACAACTGATCAATAAAGGCATGATGCCGTGAGTAAAAAAAGTACTCAGTAAGCCGTAGGAAAATAATGCAATATTTATGCAAGGCTTGACAAAGGATAGTCATATGGTTCGTTTGTAGAAAGCAATAACTTGAATTGAAATACGGTAAATAGATTCAAAGTATATTGATGAAAAAGATAATAAATAACTGGTAAATCAATGGTAGACAACATGAACAGAATGGCGAGGCATCACCCCTACACCATCCAAAACAATTATCAAACCACTAAATTCAATAGTATAACTTTAGACAACAAAACAACAATGAACTCCCCGTTTATGTCGCAACAATTTCACATTCTCATAGTTTATGAAACACTCTATACCTCTGTGAAATTCTCGGACTTGTCCATGACCACGAACACGGCTATTTGAATAGTTTTACACTCTGCAAAGATTATACAGCTTTACCCACAAGATATGAACATCTTTTGATGCAATCAATATTAACACACTTCCTTTGGTGTGTCGCAAAGATATTATGAGAAAGTCTTTACAATGTACTATCTAAACTCGGTACTGCCTTATAAGGTTTCGCCTCTCGAGGCCCCCTCTTGAGCTATGTGAATCTACTCGTCCATCCCGGAACCCACACCAACAATTGGCAGCACTCAAGATTAAACATTGCAAATTAATCAGCTAGATTTGTCCCATACCAGACTTGTGGTTGCACGATTAGACCCACTTCAATAGTACATAAGATTAAGTCCTTAAGTTGTCTTACATCCACATCCCATTGTGCTAGGAAGCTCTCCCCTTTACTGCACGATCACTTGTCCGAGGGAAAATATTTTGTTCAACCAAGACTAGTGGCATACCCTGCCATGGTACAATAAATTTTACAACAGTGGCTAACGGCCACAATTCAATATCTCGTTAAGTCAATATTAATATTAATTCACATGTGATATGGATCCCATCGTACAACTAAGCATGTCTAAGCATAAGCATAACTACGATAACCCCTTGGTGGTAATATGATTATATCCAACTAATAGTGTCCCAACCTAAGGTTAACAATGGATACATGGCATCCCAATAATTAAGGTGGCATAATATCAACTAGGTAAATAACTATTCCCACAAGCTAAGCATTGATACACAAATAGCATACAATTGTATAAAATAAATTACTTTGCAAACATAGGATCAATATGATCAAAGGTTATGACTTTCCTTGTTGATCTAGTGCCGAGTCCTGGTCTTCGAAGTCTTCATTTGCTCTCTCGGAATTAGTGTTTACTAGAAAAGAAAGCAATAAAAATAATTAAATACCAAACAGAGACTCAAATAAGTTCAAAATTTAAAATAAATGGCTCTAAAATGTAGAGCCTAATTTTAGAGAAAATTAAAAACTTGAATTGTCTCAATCAGAGTTTGTATGAGAGAAAACGAGTCTCCGAAAGATTAAATTCAGAGAAAAAGACCGAAAAAGAGAAAAACAGATTTTTTTATTTATTTTTCTAAAGAAAAATAGATTTATTGTGCAATGCTGACGTTAGCTAGGGTTTCGATGGATTGGGTCTACAGCATAGTGCTCGATTCACCGTGCACCCAGTGCACGGATGACGTCATCGCTAACAGGGATGACACGTAGGTGATAGGGCTGACACGATGGCTGATGCGGGTGACTGGCAAGGCGCTAACATGGACGGGCCACGCATCACGCATCCAGCGGCGGTGCGGGATCGGACGGCAGAGAAGTGAGGCTGTGGGCGACTGCAACGTGGCTAGATCCGGAGCCACCACTGTGGATCTGACGGCTAGGGCCCCTCGACGTTGAGCGACGGCGAGGCAGCGTCGCTATTCTGTTAGATGCGGGGAAGAAGACACGGGCTTCGGCGCTACGGCACCAGATCAGACGTGGGTTGGTGTGGATCTGGAAGAGGGCGACGCGAGCAACACGGACATGCAAGTGTCAGCGGGGGAGATGGACCTGAGCGGCCAAATGACGACATACAAGGCTTCGGCAGCGGAGGATCATCGGCGAGGTTGTGCGTGAAGATGGCAATGCCTCGGGCTATGCTAGATGGGGCAAAAGAAGCGGTGGAGAATGGAGATCCTCGAAGGGGGTGTGGCGGCTTAAATAGGCGTGGGGAGGCGTGTGTGGCACAGATGCCAAAAACAGCGAGGACGTGGAGGCAGTTAGGGTTTAGCGGCGGTGGCAACGGTTGCGTTATCCGAGCCGCACACATGGCGTGGATCTGACGGTCCGCGCGGCTAGGCTGGCAAGTTGCGGGGCAGGACGACGGACCAGGCTGGCAGGCCGAGTGGAACTAGCGAGCTGATACGAGGCAAGCCGCGAAGGAATAGGAACAGGCCAACGGAAAATTCAGCCTGAGAGGAAAATAGAAAACAAAAACAACTTTCGAATTAAGAAAATTCTAGAAAATTAAATAAAGAGAAATAAATTCAAATAAATAGCAAATAATTTCAAAAAAATCTCCAAAAATACATAAAAATTCCTTAGAGCACAATGAACCCAATTGCGACCGTAAATCTTCTATTTGATGAATAGTTTAGTCAAATTAAACACTTTTATTAATAGAAAATATAAATTAAGCTTCGACTAATTCAGGAAAATTGCAAATGGTTCATTTTCAAATTCAAACATTTCAAAACTCAAATTTTGAGATGTTACAGCTTTAGATTGTGGCTGTTTGATTTGGATTGTGAGTTATTCTTGAAATGATCAAATAAGTCAACGACAACAATGCATCAGTTGTTTTTCCGGCAATCTGATCTTAATTGAATAAATTTGATCCAAATTTACATCTCATTCTTCAAGTTATAATTGAATCCAATCAATATATGTCTTATTTTGAAAAACAACAAGACAGGCCGGCATAACATTTACCACCAATTAAAGGAGCAGTTTGTGCTCTTCTCCTTCTAGCTGCATGCTTGTAGAGCTTCTTCTCATGGCAAGCTTCAATCATAGATGGTTATAACAATTGTAGGAAGGTGGATAGAGAGATAGGATGTCCTCTTTGGTCTCCGGGGCTGCTGGGGAGGGGGTTCTCCCCTTCCCCAAGGCCTCCCGGTTTGATCTCTTCCGCTTTCGGTCGTCTTCTCAGCCAATCCATTGGTCCCCTTCGTTGGGGGGTCTCTTCCGCTCCTGGGTTCTTCTTTCTTCCTGCTCGGCGGTTCATCACGCCTCCTCTTCTCCTCAGGGTTCGTTCTTCCTGCTGGTGGTCTTCAAGCGTTTCTCCTTCCGTCTAGATCCCCGCTCCGTGGCCAGTACCTTGCATTCCATTCTTGGGGGAGCTCCGGCGGGTTTTCACGTTCTTCAGGCTTCGAACACCCACTTTCGCTTTTCTGTCACCTCTAAGAAAGTTGGGCTCCTCGTTCTTCGCCTCAGCCGTATCTGTTCTCCCAGCTTTGAGCTTTCCTTTTCTTTCTGGAGGGATGGTGGTCCAAACTGGCGTAGAGAGTTTGATGCTTGGTGTTCCGAGGATCTTGGGAGCTGGTGCTCTCCTAAAGCTCCTCTGAGGATTCCTGTTTGCCGATCTCTCCGGCCTGGTTTTCCTCAGGGGCCTCCTTCTCTTCAGGTGGCTGGCCTCCGTCCTGATATTGAGGATGTGTCCTTGGATTTCTCTGTTGGCCGTCGTTTCCAGCGTGATCTGTTCAGGATTTGCAGGGTTGGGCCTCGACATGTGGCTTCTCCTTCCAGGGGCCCCTTCTTCTTGTTGGTTTACTTCAGGCGGCATACGTTCCGGCTGTCTTGTTCGTCTTCTGCCATTGCTTTAAGCTCGATTCTTGGGGGGCCCCCAGACGCTTTTCAAGTCCTCAAAATTGCTGGTCGTCACTTTCGTATTTATGTGGCTAATGCTCGGATTGGTCTCCGTCTCTGTGCCCTCAAAAGGATTACCTCTCAGCACTTGGACGTCTATTTTTACCATTGGAGAGATCATGATCCTTTCTGGCGTGCTGATAAAGAGAGCTTCATTCTTGCTTCGCGTTCAGCTCAGTCTCGTTGTATCAATGATTTTGCTGGCAGGTCTTGGGTGGACTCCTCTAAGGGGCTTGAGGGTCATTCTGATTTCAAAAGGGTTTCTTTCTTGCTTGATCCTCCTCCTTTTGATCGGTCTTCCTTGGTTCGTTCTCCAAATTTCATCTCTGTCGGTGGGTTTTCCTGCCCCATTATCTCCTCTCGCAGCCCGTTCAACATCTTCCCTTGGTTCATCGGGCATTGTTCTGTTACTAACATTCCTATCAGTCAGCCGCCTGTCAGTGGGAGTTCTGTTTCAAATTCAAACTTAATGATTCTTGCGCCTATGCCTTCGCCCTCTGCCCAACAGTCTTGCATGGTTCCCAAGATTTCCACTGACATGGCCTTAATGTTTAGACAGCTCCTTGACATCTTGGGGCGTATCGGGAACAAGCCAGGCGCCCCTGTTAATTTTCGCGCCTCTCCGGTTTTTGCCGGGATTAGCCCTAGTGTTTCTGGCTGTTTGGCATTTAGTCCCAACCGTGTGATCTGGAACACCCGTCGCCCTTCGTCTTCTGCCCGTCCGTCTTGGAGGGTAGATTTGTCCCGATGTAATTCGTTGCTCTCTTCTGTTCCGCTGCGCTTTGGGGCTTGTGCCAACAGAAACTCTTCTCCTTCCCGGCATTCACTTGTTTTCGTCTGCCTTCCGCCTCCCCCTTCTGCCATCCTCACCAATTCCTACCCTTCTTCTTATCTTGCGTCCTCAATGGCGAATTTCCATTTTGATGCTGCTAGGTTCATTCCAAACCATGTCCAGGTGGATGAGGGGGGGCCTCTGAGAATTGACAGAAGAAATGTCCACATCAGCGGGGAGCCGCTTCTCCTTCACGAGGATTGGCTTCTTGCTGTTGATCAAGATGGTGATCTTCCTCTGGAAGACTATGATGAATTTCTTCTTTAGGTCAGGACCTACATTGTGGAAGATCTTGGTTTGCCAGTCTTACATAGCTGTCGCAGCCCCTTCGGAGTTGGGCTTTTGCAATTGAGTAGCATCTTCAACAGAGACAGAATTTTCAACTTAGGAGATCACTTCATTGGAGGCATCAGAGTCCGTTTTTCCCGCCATGACAGGGCTTTGAACGCCAAGAACGCTTCGTACTTCCGAGTTGGCTGGTTCCTGTTGATGGGTTTCCCGCTTGACCTTAGGTCCCCGGGGTATCTTGAGCAGGCCTGCGCCTCCTTCGGTCGTCTGCTCCGGTGGACCATGGACCCCAGAACCCTATCTCATGTCATGGTTCAATGTATGTTTGACAACCCTGATGATGTCCCTAGGCGGCTTGTGGTCAGGGTTGCCTCGGGTCCTAATGGGGCTGCTTCGTCCTGGACTGTCCCGGTGATTATGCTCATTCATGAATTTGCTGATGCCAACATGCTGGCCGATGAGGACCCGGATGACAATCAGCCGTTCCAGGAGGTTCCTCAACCCTTTCAGGATTTAGTTCCACCTAAGCCGGCTCAAGGCGACCCCGTTTGGGATTTAGCGGTGCAAAACAATCAGGCCCTTCCGAATGGTCACGCTCAGAGCTTGCAGCAACCAGCGGATGTTATAGACATACAATTCCCGGAAGAGGAGGGGTTGGAAGCTGATGTTCTGGTGTTGGATCAGCCTTTGCTTCTGATCTCGGATATTGAAGGGGGGTCCATTCGGTCCAGTCGCCTCTCCTCGTCTAATGAGGAGGTGAGTTTCTCGGTCTACAGAACTTCTAGGTCTTCCTTCAACGTCTGCCTCCAAAATGGCGGGCTCTCGGATGGATTCTCTCAGTGGCGGTCCCGGCAAACTCTTCCATCTCCTGGCTCATGGATGAATTGGTTATTGGAAAGGTCTTCAGGGTTTCTTTTGTCACTCCGTGGCTGTATCGTCCCAGAATGCCATACAGGGTTTCTTTGGAGCTGCTTAGCCTGGCAGCCACTCGTGCCATCCATTCCAAATCTCCTCTCAGTGAGCACAATGATTCTTCACAAGGATCATTTCAAGTGGGGGTTCTGGATTGTCATTCTCGGATTTCAGTGGTGTATGGAAGGAAGAGGAAGCTCCCTCAGGTGGTGCTTGACGATTCTCAATCTTCGAGCTTCTCCTCTGACTGGCTTGATGTTCTGCTGCCCCAAATTCTTGCCTCTAGTAACAGGAGAAGTAAAAGACTGCAGGACAAATATAGAGGCTTAAGACAGCCCAGTGTTGCTTCGCTGTTCAAAAGTTCCAACGTGGCGGGGGATACGGTTCAACGTGCCATCCGGTTCAATGTGGACTCTCCTAGTCCCAGTTTCGACCCTGTCCAACCTCATCAAGATCTTCAGCATTTTCCCTCCATCAATGAGGTTGAACTTCTCAAGATGCATACCCCCATGGTGTCGATGATGGCCATCCAGAAGATTGCAGTGGAGAAATGTGGTCTCGCTCCTGAGGAGGTGACCAACGAAGTGCTCTCAAGGGATGATCATCAAGAATGAATCTCCGGCAGGCTGGTTGGGGTAGGGTGTGGTTGTTTGGTCATCTTTTTGCCATGTTCTTGGCTTGCTGTAATTCTGGAGACGGAAATGTGGTCTCCTTTGGCGGTTGGTTTTTGGGGTGGTGGTTTCTTTTCTGCCTATGCGGCGTGACTATAGCTATTCGGCGGTCTTATATATCGCCTTCCTCTTATTTCCGTATGGCCCTTTGGTGGATGCAGTTTCTTTCTTTGCTTATCTCCGGCCTTAGCTGCTATTGGATTGATTCCAATTATGGCCTGTGCTTCTGCCATAGCTTAGTTCGTGCCTTTTATAATCAGTCTCATGTCTACTCATAACAAGACTCGTAATTGGAACATCCTTAATTGGAACGTTAGGGGTTTGAATGACCCGAACAAGTGTAACCTGCTTCGTCGTAAGATTCAGGATTCTGGGGCTATAGTTATTTCCATTCAGGAGACTAAGAGGGACTTGATTAATCACTCAATTCTTAAATCTTTTGCTCCCAAGAGATTCAATCAGTTCGTGTATTCTCCCTCTATCGGGGCCTCCGGTGGGATCCTCATTGCCTGGGTTGGATCGGTACTTGAGGGTCAGCCCAGTCTCAGGTCTCCTTTCGCTCTCTCGGTCAAATTCAAGTCCAAGCATAATGGGAACAGTTGGTCTCTATTCTCGATTTATGGCCCTTGTGCTGGCCCTGGCAGAGCTGAATTTTTTGGGTTGGTTATCGAATCTCTCTTTTCAGGACAACGAGGATGTTATTATCATGGGGGGATTTCAATCTCTATAGAAGTTCGCTTGACCGAAACAAGCCGGGGGGTAGGCTCCGTGATGCCCGTTCTTTTGATGATATCATCTTGGAGCTGGGGATTATTGAGATCCCCCTCAAAGGTTTGAAATACACTTGGAGCAATATGCAGGATGATCCTTTATTAGAACGGTTGGACTGGTGTTTCTCTTCTGCCCACTGGTCCACTTCATATCCGGCAACTCTATGGCTCCCTCTATCCAGATCAATGTCTGACCACATTCCCTGCGTCGCCCAGATCCAAACTAACATCCCGAGGAGCAGGCTTTTTAGATTTGAAAACCTTTGGACTCACAGACCGGACTTTCTTCAAATGGTTCAGCTCATATGGAGTCTCCACAATCATATGCACCTTTCGGCGGTTGCCCAAATTCAGGATCATTTTTCCCATCTCAGGGTCGCCCTTTGCAGATGGAACATGAGTATCTCCATCATTGACGATCAAATCTCTTCTTGTTCCCATTGCATTGCGGTTCTTGACGCTATAGAACAGCACCGTCGGCTTTTCACCCAGGAAAGAAACTTCAGGAAGATTCTCCATGACCATCTGATTACCCTTCTCAGGTCCCAGAATGCCTTCTGGAGGAACCGGTGTAAGATTAGGTGGATTCGCCTTGGTGATGAAAATACAAAATTTTTCCACAGTAAAGCCTCGGAGAGATTCCATCATAATCTTATCACCTCTTTGTCCTCTGACACAGGTGATATCTTGTATGAGCACAATGCCAAGGCTAACCTGCTCTTTTCGGTGTTCTCGGCTAGAATGGGGGTTTCTGAAAACCCGGTTATGCACTCCACCCTCCGAAACCTCATTCCAATGCGGGATGACCTCAATCACTTGGTTGCCGAATTCACTGGGACAGAGATTGATAATGTTGTGGCTCAATTTCATTCCGACAGTGCTCCTGGTCCTGACGGATTCAATGGCAGGTTTTACAAGAAACATTGGCCTATCATTAAAAATGATTTCTACAAGCTTTGCTCTGACTTCTTTCATGGGTCCATTTCTCTCGCCCCCATCAATCACTCTTTCATAGTCCTTGTTCCCAAATCTGAGAATCCTGAAAGTCCTAATGATTTCAGACCAATCTCCTTGCTCAACCTGGCCGTCAAATTGATTACTAAGCTCTTAGCTCTCAGGCTTAATACTGTCATTTCTTCAATCGTGCATAGGAACCAGTATGGCTTCATCAAGGGCAGATCGATTCATGACTGTCTTGCTTGGACATTTGAATTCATCCACCTTTGTCAGAGTTCTAAAAGGAAAATTGTGCTCATCAAGATTGACTTTGCTAAGGCTTTTGACACTATTGAGCACTCGACGATCATTTCTATGCTATCTGCGTTAGGTTTTCCTCAGAAATGGCTTGACTGGATGGCTGAAATCCTTGGTTCCGCCACTACCTCGGTGTTGCTAAACGGTTCTCCGGGTCGCTCCTTTCCCTGTAAAAGGGGTGTCTGCCAAGGAGACCCGATTTCTCCGCTCCTTTTCGCTATTGCCGCTGATCTGCTACAGTACATTCTGAATAGTGCCTCCCAGACCGGTCTTTTGTCACTGCCTCTTCCCTCTGTTACTCACTTGGATTTTCCGGTCATTCAATATGCAGATGATACTATCATCTTTGCCAAGGCCACTCAGATGGAACTCTTCGTGCTGAAAGGGCTGCTTCAGACATTTTCGGCAGCCACTGGACTTTCTATTAACTATTCTAAATCTTGCATGCTACCCATCAACTTGTCGGTTCCGGAGCTGGAGCCTCTGGCAGGTCTCTTCGGTTGCATTATGCAGTCTTTCCCCTTCACTTATTTGGGTCTTCCCATGGGTTCTTCTAGACCTCTCATCAGAGATTTTGAGCCCTTGATTAACAGAATCAGAAGACGTGTCTCCTCATTCTCCCAATTTCTTTCCTTCGGGGGGAGACTCCAGCTTGTTAATTCGGTAATGTCTTCAATGTCTACTTATGCTATGTGCTCCCTCAGGATTCCTGTGGCAGTTGTTCGCAGCATAGATTCTGCCAGGTGTATCTGTCTTTGGGGGAAAAATGAGTTCAATGGGAGAAGTAAATCGCTGGTGAAGTGGGAAAAGGTTTGTAAGCCGAAGCTTAAAGGGGGCCTTGGGGTCATTAATTTGAGGACTCACAATACAGCTCTTCTTCTCAAGTTCCTACACAAGTTTTTTAACAAGCATGATATTCCATGGGTGCATCTCGTCTGGGGCTCTTATTATCATTCCTCTCTTCCTTAGTCCATGAACAGGAGGGGGTCGTTCTGGTGGAAAGATGTGATCTCTCTTCTTGATCAGTTCCGTGGAATTGCCAGTTGTCATGTTGGGAAGGGGGATACGGCCCTCTTCTGGGAGGACGTCTGGAACAATTTACATCTCAAATATCGGTTTATCCATCTTCATTCGTTCGTCAGGATGGGTTATACCAGCGTGGCCTCTTTTATCCACAACCCGGCAGTTTCGCTTAATTTCCATCTCCCTTTGTCCGACCAGGCGTTCAATGAGCTTCATCAGCTATATAATCTTATCCAATCGGATGGTATTTTAAATGATAGCCCGGATGAATGGTATTACATCTGGAATTCCACCGATTTTAAAGCTAGCAAGTTTTACAAGATGGTTTTCAGCCAGATCTCGGTTCCCGCCCCGATCTCCTGGATATGGAAAGCCAAGTGTTCTTATAAGCTTAAGGTTTTCACTTGGCTGCTTTGTTGTGATCGTCTCAACACCAGGCAACTTCTTCGCCGGAAGAATTGTCCCGTCCCTGACAATGACTATAGCTGCGTTCTCTGTGGTTCCGGGATGGATGAATCGCGAGATCATTTATTTTTTGAATGCCAATTTGCCAGACATTGCTGGAATGCTTTGCAAATCACTTGGGATGCCGACTGCGATTTCTTCCAGAGATTTACTGGCGACCCCACTTCACCGCGTCAACCTTTCTTCATGGATGCCTTCATGATCGCTGCTTGGGGCATTTGGAAGCAGAGGAACGACAAGATCTTTAGATCCATTTCGCCTAGTTTCCTTGGTTGGAAGGCCGGGTGCCTCTCGGAATTTAGTTTACAATCTTTTAGGGTGTCTGTTTCTGCTCGTGATGTTTTCCTTGCTTGGTGCTTAAGTCTATCTTAATTTTGCCTGGCCGGCCTCTCACTGGCTTTGTATCCTTGTACTTTTTTCGCATTTAATATATTCTCCAACGGGGGTTTCCCCCGTTGTCTGTTTTCAAAAAAAAAATGTCTTATTTTGATTTCGTTTATCATTTTACCTGCACATTTAGAAAGGCAATTAACCAATCAATTTATCCCCCCTTCTGTCTAAACAGCCATTCCACCTTCTTTCTTCAACAAGCGCATGTATTCCAAGAATCGCGCACGGCTCTCAGCAATTTCCAGCAAATCTGTAGGTATCCGAATGGTTTTAGCATGTCAGACTTCTGTAGAAACTAGCTCTCCTTTGCATTATATCTTGTCCACTAGTTAGGATTTCCTGTTTGATAAAATGCTTCTTTTCTTTCTGTAGATTAGACGTACAAGAATGGCACTGAATTTTATGATTGAGCGTTGATTACAGCAATTATGTTTTACTGAAATATTGAAGTTGAACTTCAAGAAGAGAAATGGCAGAGATTGCTCTTCTTCTGGTCATAAAAAAGATTGGCATAGCTGTGGCAGGGGAAACGCTGAAGTTCGCAAGACCTTTGCTTGCAAAGAAAGCTGATTCAGTAGTAGCACTACCAAATGACATGAAGCTGATAAAAAATGAACTAGAGATTATTAATGCCTTTGTCAATGAAATTGATAGGAAGGACCGGAAAGATAAAGTCGTAGAAATATGGCTACAACAAGTCCGAAGGTTGGCTTATGATATGGAAGACATTGCAGATCAGTTTATCTATATTGTTGGCAAACACAATCAGAAAGAATCATGGTGCAATTATATGAAGAAAATCGTCAAGAAACCTCAATCTTTGTTTTCACTGGATGAAGTCGCTACTGAAGTTAAGAGAATCAATCAAGAGCTTAGTCAAATTAAGGGAAATAAAGACTGTTGGGCCAAGTCAATAGACGGTGGGAGTGATATTCCTGCAGCAAACTATGAAAGCCAACAACTGTATCTACCTGGACATGATTACTATATCAATGATGATGAGCTTGTGGGAACTGATAAAAATAGAGAAACCTTGCTTAAGTCATTGAACTCGGGAGGTGGTCATTTGCGGATCATTGCTGTGTGGGGTATGGGTGGCATCGGAAAAAGCACTCTTGTCAATGATGTGTACAAAAATGAAGTATCCAACTTTGATTGCCGTGCATGGGTTTCTATCTCTCAGTCATATAATCTGGATGATATCCGGAGAAACATGCTGAGAAAACTCGATGGAAAAGACAAGAAGGAATTCGATGTTGGAAAAGACAGGAAGGAATTCGATGCTGAAAAGATGGACAGTGAAGAACTAAGAGTGAAATTGAAGGAGATTCTAGATAAAAAGCGGTACTTGGTCATATTAGATGATGTCTGGAAGGCTGCAGATTTTTTGGAAATTAGAGGGATTCTTGTTGATAATGGCCTGGGAAGCAGAGTAATAATCACGACAAGATCAGAGGAAGTAGCTTCAAGTGCTGATGATGGTTGTAAGATCCACCTAGAGGCTCTAAATGCCGATGATGCATGGCTTCTATTTCGCAGGAAGGCATTTCCGAAAATCGAAAATCATATCTGCCCTCCAGAATTACGTGAATGTGGTCTAGAGATAGTGGGGAAATGTGATGGTTTACCGTTAGCTCTTGTGGCGATAGGGAGCGTATTGTCCCTAAAAAATAAGAGTAATACAGAGTGGAGGTTCTTTTACAATCAACTTATTTTGGAGCTACACAACAATGAGAACCTAAATCGCGTGGAGAAAATTCTAAATCTAAGTTATAAGTACCTACCGAGCTATCTAAAGAATTGCTTCTTGTATTGTGCTATATTCCCTGAAGACTATCTGATACGTAGAAAATGTTTGATTAGATTGTGGATCGCCGAAGGGTTTATTGAACACAATGGAGCAAGCAGCTTAGAAGACATTGCTGAAGGTTATCTGAGAGAACTCGTCCGAAGAAGCATGCTTCAGGTTGTATTTTGGAACAGTTTTGATAGGATTAGACGTCTTCGAATGCATGATCTTGTGCGCGAACTAGCTATTTTTCAATCTAAAAAAGAGTGCTTTAGTACGATTTATGATGACAGTAATGGGGTGGTACAGGTGGGATTGGATTCCCGTCGTGTATCGGTGCTCCGGTGCAAACATGGCATTCGATCAAGCATAGATCCGTCCAGGCTTCGCACCTTCATAGCATTTGACACCAGCATGGCACCGTCTCCATGGCCTTCTTTTATTCCCTCGGAATCTAAGTACCTTGCAGTATTGGACTTATCAGGCTTGCCTATTGAGACTATACCAGATTCAGTTGGGCAGCTATTCAACCTTAGGTACCTGTGCCTCAATGACACCAATGTGAAGAAACTCCCAAAGTCTATTACGAAGCTTCTCAACTTAGAAACATTGAGTCTTGTAAATACACAGTGTTTAAATTTGCCGCAAGGGGTTGCAAATCTGAAGAAATTGCGGCACCTAATTATTTGGATAACGCTAGATAACAGAGGAAGAAATTTCAACATTTGGGAAGCTATGGAGCCATTTGAGGGCTTGTGGAAGTTGATGGAATTGCGCACTTTGAGTGCAGTTCTGGCAAGTAAAGTACTTGTTGCAAAACTAGGAAATTTATCTCAACTGAGGTACCTTTGCATTTATGATGTAAGGAGTAGCTTCTGTGCAGAACTGTGCGACTCCTTATCAAAGATGAATCAGCTCTCATTTCTAGAAATAAGAGCCAGCAACGAAGATGAGTTGCTCCATCTGGAAACTTTGACATTGCCAAACCCTCTTCAAAAACTCTGTTTGACAGGGCGGTTGTCAGATGGAACTTTGGAATCTCCGTTTTTGTTAACCCATGGAAATGCACTTCGTGAATTGCGGCTATATTGGTGTCAGCTCGCTGAGAATGCAATGTCGCGCCTCTCTGAATTGTCAAATTTAACTCAATTTGATCTTATAAGGGCGTATACTGGACAACATCTAGACTTCCATACAGGGTGGCTCCCAAATTTGAAGAGGATTTACTATTTGGTTTCAAAAATCTACAGGAGAATTTCGGGGTTCTCCTCCCTTCTGTCCTTTGGTGGTAGACTGCAATTGGTCAACTCAGTCCTTTCCTCCATGCCAACATATGCTTTGTGCACTTTGAAGCTTCCTGCAGCTATCATTAACAGAATCGACAGAGCTAGAAGGATTTGTCTCTGGGGTAAAAATGAAATCAATGGTAGGAGTAAATCTCTGGTCAAATGGGACAATATCTGTAAGCCCAAGCGTAAAGGTGGCCTTGGGGTGGTCAACCTTAGACTTCACAACATTTCCCTCTTAATCAAATTCCTGCACAAATTTTATAACAAGAAGGATATTCCTTGGGTGCATCTCGTTTGGAATTCCTATTACCAGGGGAATGTTCCCCAAGCCGTCAGTAGGAAGGGTTCCTTCTGGTGGAAAGATGTTCTCCTTTTCCTTGACCAGTTCAGGGGGATTGCCCGTTGCTCGGTTGGTCGTGGTGACACGGCTCTGTTCTGGGAGGACATTTGGAATGATGTTCATATGAAGACTAAATTCATCCACCTTGCCTCTTTCCTCAAGAAGGATCATTGTACTGTCAGTTATTTCATCCAGCACCCCGCTATTTCTACTCAGTTCCATTTACCTCTTTCTGACCAGGCGTTCTCGGAGCTTCAGGAGATGTACGAATTCTTGCAGTCTGTCGTTCTCACCCAGGATGCTAATGATGAATGGATTTACATCTGGAACTCTAAAGACTATCTTCCCAACAGATTCTACAAGCTCACATTCAACCAGATTACTGTGCCTCAACCGGTTTTGTGGACCTGGAAAGCCAAATGCTCTCTCAAGTTGAAGATCTTCGCTTGGCTCCTTCTAAGGGATAGGTTAAATACTAAGAACCTGCTTAAAAGGAAGAATTGCCCCATTCAAGGGGGCTCTTATGACTGTGTGCTGTGCAATCTTCAAGTGGAGGAATCCAGGGACCATCTTTTCTTTTCTTGTCCCTTCAGTTCGAGCTGCTGGAATTCGATTTCCATCTCTTGGAATTCGGATGTTGACATTCTTCAAAGGATCACTCAAGCTTGCCAGGATGTTGGTGATCCTTTCTTCATGGACGTGTTCATCATTGCTTCTTGGGGGATTTGGAAGCAGCGCAATGACAAAATTTTCAGATCCATTCCGGCTAATTTAAATGTTTGGAAGGAAGGGTTCCTTGGGGAACTCCTTCTGCAATCTTTCAGGCTCAAAGAGATTCTTCGGCCAGGACTGCTTGCTTGGAGACTTAGGCTCTCGGGTTTTATGTAATTCCTGTTGTTTCCAGGCTTTCCTGCATCCCTAGTTTCGCTTGCAGGGCCTGGCTTCTTGTTTCTCTTTTTTCCTTTCGTTTAGCTAGCTTCTCGCCAGCTCTGTTTTCTTTTCTTTCTTTGTTGTGGTTGCCTTTTCTTAATAAATCGCAGCAGTGGCCTCCTCTGCTGTTTTCTCCGCTCAAAAAAAAAACACATAATGCACTGCACCTAGTAGAAACTGCTCCTATAATGTAAAATTATCTATTATTATATACTTAAAGTCGATAACATATATTTTAGAGTTGCTAATAAAAGAAGAAATAGCTAGAAATTCTTAAAAAAACAAACCATCTAACCGTTAATACCAGGGACCCTAATTAAACTGAACTATATGAGCCATTGGACTTCATTAGAAAAAAAGAGTACACTATGAATTCTCAAAAAAAAAAAAAATCGGACTCTCAGTCTAGTGGGTTCTAACTAAAGTGGAACTATGGTGGTCATTGATGTAAATTACTTAAAGATATAGCTTTGTAATTTAGAGAGAGAGAGAATAATCCTTAATATATTCACATAGTATGGAAAGAGTTCTGCACACTACTAGATCTTTGATCTTTCATGACGACAAAGAACTATTAGAAAAGTAGGACAAACTGTCAAAAATAATTTTCCGACATTGGGTTTATCTTAGGCATAGAGCGTGCTTATCTGTAAAATTTGCGCTCATCTCGAACATTGGGTTTATGGCAGTGACAACACTTAGTAATGTATTGGATAGTATGGACCATATATTAGTAAGACTAAATCGAGATAAATTTGTATTGTGCCATGCAATAACAATAGGGAATTGACGATGCATTTTTGCAGCTACAATATTATAGCCGCTACATACAATTATATAACAGCTAAAACTAAAATTTTCAACATAGTTATTAAAATTGTATAGCAATTACAATTGTACGTATTTCCATCATAATATCTAACCACGCAATTACTTGTTTCATTACATTTGAGTTGTTTATTTGAGTTGCTGAATTTCTACTTATATAGTAAAAGTCGATGATAGATGTTTAGAGTTGCTAAAAAAAGAGAAATATCCTAGAATTTTTTTTATCAAACCACGTAAAAAAAACGGTCATCACAAGGCCCATGCGAACCACCAAACCCCATGACCATCTTGCGAGGTACTTTCTCTCTCTTAATTAATCTTAATTAAACCCAATATTGATCAAAGGCCATCAATTTCACACGCGAGAGGTCAAAGCACTATAAAAAATATTTTAGATAATGATTTGTTTGATTAAGTGCAGATGTTCAATTTTTCTAGCATTGATCCAATGTTAAAAATTTATACTTGAAATTGGTGGTTCATAAGGCTTGAAGCAGGACAACTAAATTTTCAGAGTCCTTCTATGTATCAATGACAAATCTTGGTCTTACCATCTATAGATCTGTCCATGTTGCAGGCTCGATCAAGTTAGGCACACTTCGTTCAGTTCTTAGCGACCTAGGTGGCTAGGCCAGGGATGAGGGCCGATAAAAAAAACTCGTTAGGGCTTGGATCAAAATTGCTTCGATTATAATAGTTAATGGTTTCAAAATTAAAATGAGTTCATTTCGAGTGAAAAAGTTAATGATGCTGCAATTTGTTCTGAATAAAACCGCTTCTATTGTGTAATTAAAAATCAATGTCTTCAGCTTTCTGAGTTGTTGATATATATTTCCTTCCCTGAATTCCTACAGGTCTGGAATGACGTGATTGGTTCTTGCTTGCATTTATGGTCTGCAGTTACTGTCGTCAATTAGAGAGCTCTCGCAGTTGAGTAATGTTAACGTACAATAACTTGGGTTCTCTAATCATCTGTATTTCTTTAAACAAACCGGTGTGTAATAATACATGGGTGGATATTCAACGTTGCTATCCCACGTTTATCATTACAATACTGTCCTTTTTTGGTTGCTTATGTTTGATGGTTTCAACTACCACTCTAGATAACTCTGTAAGACATAGTGATACTTGTAATAATGTCCAAGACTATATAGTTACTTTGGCTATGTGTGAGAGGTAATTCAATATGCTTGTAATAAACTGATTTGGTTTTCATTCAGCAAATGTTGACGTGATTATGGTCATGTGTAACATTCCGTTTTTGTGTTTCCTTGTGCTCGCATTTCAAAACCCGAACCAGTCGCAATTTATTTGAATTAATACCAGCTTAATTTGAATTTTCAAAGTCAAAAAGGATTTAATTTGAATAATCTATAACCCAAATTAATTGTTTCTTGTTTTTATTGGGTTCCTTGTGCTTCGTGGAATTTTTCGGTATTTTTGGAGATTTTTCGGAGTTTATTTGCTATTTATTTGAATTATTTGAAGTTTATTTGGAATTTCTGGATTTTCCTTAATTCCTAAATTTCTTTTTCCTCCGTGCGGGCCGGCCTCCACTATTCCTCCGCTCGGCCCGTTCCTATTCCACTGCCACCCGGCCCATTTCGCCAGCCTAGCCCATTTTCCCGGCCGGAAATCTAAACCCTAAGCTCGGGCTACCCTCAGCTGTCGGATTCCCAATCCAACGGTCTAAATCCGCCGCACCATTTGTTGATGAAGGCCGTCCGATCGTCTTTTCGTGGACGGATAGGATTCCGCCACGTCGCACCTCAGCCGCCGCCTAAACCCTAACCCTAGTCACTCCCGACCATTGGATCTTGATCCCACGGTTGTTCTTCGTCCCGCGCTCCACACCGCCCGATCTACGCCGAATCGACGACTCCGAAGCTGCCACGTCGCTCGAGCCACCGCCGCCGCCCGAAAACCTAGCCGCTGCGGCCATCCTCTTTTTCCGTGCTTTTCCCGTTTCCCTAGGCTATAAAAACCCTCTCTGTTTTCCGTGCCGTGCTCGTCGTCTCGCGCCGCCCACGTTGCCCTACTTTTCACCGGCGGGGACGCCGCCGTTTGCCTCTATGCCCTTGCCGGAGTTCACGTCGAAGCCGAAGCCTTCTCTGCCGTTTATCTTCGCCTCCGGTTAGTCTCCGCCGCCGTTTCTTGCACCGTTGCTCTCGTCGCGTCTTACTCTTACGAATCCGTGCAGACCCGAGCCCGATCCGTCACTCCTCCGCCGTCTTCCGCATCGTCTTCCTCCCTTCCGGTGAGTTCTCGCCGCCCTTCACGTCGAGTTTGTCGTTGATTCTCAACCATCCGATCTGTGTTGATCGCCTTGGATTTGCTCCACGTCGCCAGCGCCGTGCCAACCCGTGACCGTCCGATCGTCCCAGCGTCTCGGATCGTCACCGCGTGGTCGCCTCGTCTAGCCCCGTCAGACGCCTCGTCAACCACCTCGCCAGCCACCGCGTCAGCGCCACGTCCGCCCTAGCACACCGCGTGGCTGCCACGTCAGCGAGACCAGACACTCCACCGTAAGCCTCTCGGTAAACTCAGTTCACCGTAGACCAAGTCGCTGACTCGTGGTCCCCACCTGTCAGCCGCATATATTTCTTTTTCTGATTTATTTCCGAATGCGAAAATCCAGCCAATCAGAAGCCGACACGTGTCAGTCTCTTTTCATTTTCTGATTTTCTCTCCCGTAGAACTTTCGAGAGCCCGTTCTCCTCCGTTCAAACTCCGATTCGAACGATTCAAATTTCTAAATTCATCTAAAATCATGCTCTATCTGTTGGTGTCATTCTTTTGAATTTTTGGATTTTATTGGAATTTGTTTTATTTATTGTTGTTCTCGATTTACGTATAGACGACACAGTTGAGGAGCGAGCGGAGCATCTGGCCGAGGTAGATCCAGCGGGAGGCGCCGAAGGCAAGTCTTCCTTGACCATATTGATCCCAAGTTTATGAAAATATTATTTTGTTTTAAATTATTGCATGCTTATTACTTTGTATATTATATTTTAAATGCCATTTTCTGCTTAGCTAAATTCCAATTTCGTTATTCCCTCATTGACATTAATTGTGACCACCTTGACACCTTAGGAAAAATTAATTACTGTAATTAATGTTAATCAATTTGGTATTATGGGACAGTAGAAATGCTTAGCCCTGCTTAAACACTTCGGTACCTTACCATTATGGAAATTCTTTCAAACTTGATTCAAAATTAATTGTGAAAATATGGCAATTGGTGTTGCTGGTATTTAATTGAAAATAAAATGGAAAATGGTTTAGACCGGGGCGGATGGTTGGTTTGGTGGGTGCGGGATGCATGAGATTTGGGTCAGTGTTAGTTCCGCCCTAGTCAATTAAGGACCGGTCGTGTGTTACCTTGGACTGCGCACTACCGTACAACCACATGTCTATATGGGTATGACCTGGCTAAGTAATTTGCATGTATCGTTATTAGAGACCTCTCGCAGTTAACTTACGATAACTTGAGTCATTTAATCATCTGTATTTCTTTAAGCAAACCGGTGTGTAATAAATAATACATGGGGGCAGATACTCAATGTTGTTATCCCATGTTTATCATTACAGTACTGTCATTTTTCGTTGCTTATGTTTGATGGTATTCAGCTACCACTATAGATGACTATGTAAGACCATAGTGGTGCTTGTAATAATGTCCAAAACTATACAGTTACTTTGGCTATGTGTGAGTGATAATTTAATGGGCTGAACCAATTTGGTTTTTATTCAGCAAATGTTGACACGATTATGATCGTGGTTGGTTTATACGTCTGCCCGCGAAAGGGATCCTACTGAGCAAATGGTAAAGTTACCTTTAGCTATTAATGCTGTTCTAGTCGTCCAGGTGTAAGTATACACTAGATGTAAGGAACACATAAAAAATAGAGCCAAATTAACATAATTTCTTGTAATTGCGAAAGCTCGACTACGATCCTTTTTTTTTTGGTAGCTCAAGCATGCTCTTAGGACTATTCTCACAAATTTTGAAGAATTTACAGACTTAGCAGCTCAATTAAACCAGTGAAGTTGTTTAAGGTACGTCAATAGCATCGTCAGAATTTCCAAAAACCGTAAAAAATTGATCATGATTCGATAGTAGCTCAATTAAACCAGTGAAGCTGTTTGAAGTGCGTCAATAGCATTGTTAGAATTTTCAAAAGCCGTAAAAGATTGATCATGATTCGAAACCTGTACGGTAGCATAGGCATGTTCTTAGGGCCCTTCACAAAATTTTTCAAGAACTCGCAAATTTAGCAGCTCAACTAAATTAGCGAACTTGTTTTAAATGTATTACTAACAACGCTAGTATTTTTAAAAAATTGCGCAAACTTGATCATGTGTGAAATTTTTTTATGTTAGGTTAGGCATGCTTTGAGGACCCTTCTAAAAAAGTTTCAAAAATATATAACATAATTTAACAGTTCAATCAAATCAGCGAAGTTGTTTTAAATGTATTAGTAGTAACACCAATATTTTTTAAAAATCACGCAAACTTGATCATATTTCAAATTTTTTTATGTTAGGTTAGGCATACTTTGAGGACCCTTCTAAAAAGGATTCAAATATCTATAACATGATTTACCAGTTCAATCAAATTAACGAAATTCTTCGCTTTTTTTTTGCAAAAAAAATCCGCTGTGTCGGCATTGTACCTTCACAAATATTTGGTACAGTGGCTTGCGCGGGGCGGATTTGAATCGAGGACCGATCGCTGCCAACCGAACGCACTAACCAACTAAGCAATGGAGCGTGTGTGAAATGTGAGGGGATATTTAATATATAAGCCTTAGTAACAGCTTAGCCACGCTGGTGACGTGGCTCACACGCGAGCCAGCCGTACACACGGCGCTTCGGCGCATGTGACATGTTCGTGCACGGAGAGGGCACATCTCCCTAAAATACATGTGGCGTGCCGAGCGGCCGAGAAACCCTCAGGCTTTAATAGACAGAGTATTTCTTTACACATGTAGAGAGAGCAGCATTCCTTTTGCTACTGTGGTCAGTGTTTGCCAAACACAACTTGCCCAACCTGTACAGCTTGGACGCAAAACACTTGTCATATCAAATGTAGCATAACGTGGAAGGCCAAGTTCCACTATCCTAGTGATCCTGACAGCCGCAGCAGATACCTTGTGATCCTTCAGTCTACGGTAAAATGCAATCAACATTCCCAGCCACTCCTGCTTCTGAACAGATTCCCTGAGGTGATGACCCAGAAAGACGGAATAATCCGAGCAGGTTCCTCCGGGAGCTACTTTCCTGTGCATTTCGTCCTCCCTCTGCAGAACAACCCGAAGCTTGGTTCAGAGGAAGATAACTGCAGCCTGATCCCCTAAAGACAGCCCCGTTGCATCGTCGTTTCCATGGTTTGCCTGCGCAATGGACTCGCTGGGCTTCTAATTAGGGCAACCTCGTGACATTAGCCGGTCCGATGTGAGCTTGTATGTGTGGCGTTGCAAAACTTGCAGTTTCTCCTGCAAATTGTTGGCTGAAGACATTAGGTCTCTCACACCTGAGATGATTGAAGCAATCACATGCCTCAAAGATTGGGAATGTGCAGATGAGAGAACATAACATTAGACTAAGGATCCGGAGATTGCGGAGGTGTTAGCTAACTTTGACCACCTTGACATTGATTAGTTTATGTATACGTACATAGTTACTGTACTCTTTTTCTTACCGGGGATACCTACACTGGGGTGTAAGGTTTTTAACAAGTAACTTTGCACCTATTCAATAATATATAAAATTTAATTGCTTTTTTTCCTAATATTTGTATCCACTGCGTTAGCCCCATACGTCTTCGGCTCTTTTCCTCTCGTTACAATAATACAAATGGGCTGGACTTAGGTCAGCACAGCACAAATCGCAAATAGACCCTACCTAGACTCACCGAATGCGAGTCAGGCTGGCATAACATGGTATGGTTTAGGCACGCGACTCGATGGACTCGTGCCGTGCCGATCTAGTTGAAAAGCAGTTGTAAATAAGATGTTTTTCTAGAATATGATAGTATGAACTTTGTATAGTGTTCCTAAACTGATTTTATAAATTTTAGCATTTAGACGACTTATTTTATTAACTGTTGAAATAGTATAAATGATCACAAGATAACGCTAAATCGGTCAAATTTTATTTTAAATTTGCGACTACACTATACATGATCCTTTATTCATTTTTCAGGGATTTATAGGGTGTAATCCTAAATGTGTTTTAAAACTGTTTTTATTTTAAATATTTTTATATACATAGGTCCTTACTAATCCCAGGAGCTTCATACAAATTATTTTATTATTTTATGAGCTATTATGTTTTTATTTTTATTAATGGCCACATTGGGGTTTACTAATGATTGCAAAGCAAATAAATTAAAATTAGTTCAAAAATTAAATATTTTTGCATGATTAGGTTTATTATAATTCCAGAACACATAAGCATTTATTTTATGATTTTAGAAGTTATATTTTTCATATGTGCAATAGTGTCCATAATAGTGTGTTCAATACTTTTTAAATTTTTATAATTGTTCTATGACTCAAAAATTAATTATTTTTGCAGATTTAAATTCACTTTGGTCTCATAATCATATAAAAATTTATCTTATTATTTTATGACTTATTGTGCATAGATTTTATTTAAAGCCCATAATAGGGTTATTAACAAAATTTAATTCAAATAATTTTTCTGAAGTTCAAAAATTAAATATTTTTATATATTTAGAATCTTACTGATTTTATATGAACATAGGATTTTATTTAATCTTATTTGGATTGACAATGTGAAAGATATTCATGTTTGCATACACAACCGATTGGTAAATGCATAAACAAAAATAAAATACGTCTTCAGTGTTGGAAGGCCCCCTTTATCAAATAAACTGAAGTCCTTCCGCTGGCTGACAATGGGGCCCCACGCGGCAGTGAAAGAGAGCAGAGGAAGAGCTAGGGCATGGCGGCGACGGCGCTCCGGCGGGTTTCCGGCGACGGAGACTGTACGGTAAGAACAAGCTCGACGAGGCGCACAAGATGGTGTTACCGATTCGGCCGGAGGAGGTCTCAGGTGAGCTGCAGCCAAGCTCAAGCAGCGGTGACAATGGTGGCTCGGCCGGGAGCAAGAAATGCAGCACGGGAGCTCGAATGGGGTAAGTATTTAAGCATGAGGGAGCGACAGAGGTTCGATTTTTGCACTTGTACGAAGCAGAGCTTGGCCGAGGTGGCCTGCCACCGTGGAGCCAAACCTAGAGAAGATGACCGCAGTGGCGGCGAAGTTGAGGACCTGCTCTTAAGGAAAATTGGTGTTGGATGAGCTTAGGAGGTCACAGTGAAGCTCTAAGTCGAAGGGATTGAAGAAATTTCTACGGGTTAGTCGGATTGAGGTCTCCCCCCTTTGGCAGTAAGGCTACTGTAATGGCGGAGGGAGGGAGGTCAAGGATGGTGGCGCCAGTGTACGGTGCTTGTAGAGATGAAGCGGGTTTAACTGAGAGAACCTTGGTCAGGTACTTAAAAGGAATGAAGATGTCCCACAGAATGTGAATGGGAGTGAGATGGCACGACAAAGTTGTGGTTGTTCTGTTCTTGACGATGAGATGGCGCGAGGAAGGACTGCCATGGCAGCGAAATGAATGAGAAAGGATTGCCGAGGCAGAGTTTTGGTAGAGAGGGGTTGGACTTGGCGTTTGCCCCGTGCCGCCCAACATTGCCGTGGCAAGGAAAGCAATGGAAAAAGGTTGCCGCGGCAATGTTTCGGCAGAGAGGAGGTACTCTTGGCGCTGCTCTTCAATCGTCAGCGCGACCGAAGAACAGAGAAGGCAGGGCACGGCGCGGAATGGACACGGTATGGTGCGAAGATCCCAAGGATAGACGTGGCAATGGCTGAGCTCCTGGACGGCGCGGCAGTACACTGGACGAAGAAGTCAATGGAAAAGATCGAGAGGGAGAATGGAGGGAAAGAGCTGGCTCTGGAAAGGAGGGGAGGATGGAGAGAGAGGAGGCTGGCAGGTGGGGTCGGGGCCACAAGACAGCGAGAGGGAAGCCACTGTGTCGCTGCCAGTGAATGGTTGAGGGAATAGAAGCCAGACCCACAGGGCAGAGATAGAAGATGAAACAAGTGCAAGGACCGCTTCGGACTGATAATGACCTGAAATTCAATGGCTATCAAATCACCGCCCGATTTTTTCAAATATTTTTCACTAAGGTCTTCGGTTAATTTACTACCTCCAGTAAAAGTTTTGGGTCAAAAAGTTCTATAGGGAACAATTATTAAAAATTCTGACATTGACTGCTCAGAAATTCATTTTCGGTTTTTGATTTATTTAAGGGTATAAATGGTATTATTTATTTTTAAAATTTTTATGAGTTTAAGATAATAAAATAGTGCTCCAATAAAATTTAAAGTTAAAATATTATTTATTTATTTTATAATAATTCTGACATTCCAATTTTCAGATTTTCAATAATTCTGTTTTTGAATTTTTAAAAGCTTCAAATGATTTTATTAATTTTTAATATTTTTACTAGGTGTAAATACTGTATTGATAGTATTATGGTAATTTTATTAGAATGAGATAAGGTGGTAAGATTTTTAATGAATTCCAACTGTTCACTGTTCTTTAGTCAAAGGTTGTCTTTTCACTTATTAATTATTTTTACTGTATAGTAAAATAATTTTACCAGGTAAAAAGTTTACCTGGGAGATAAAATTTTAATATAAAATTTTAAAAATTTTACTTTTATCTTTTTACCATTATCCATTTAGAAATTCACTTTATTGGATTTTTCATACAAAGCATAAATCCAAAGAAATCTAAATAAAAACCAATAATGCCAAGAAAAGTCAGAAATAATCATATTCAAATTTAAAACATTTATTTTTATTTTATTGTATTTTTCGGATGTTACACCATGCCTCGGGCAGTCGGCAGTCCCACAAAAACGCCCACCTCCACGTCCACGCGTGCCACCCCCACCTGCTGACGCTGCGGGAGGAAACAGCACCACGTACCAGTGCGCTCCGTCACTCTTGCAGGTGCCGCGGCTGCTTCTACCGCTGCCCCGATCGAGTGCAACTACACCTCGCCGCGTGCCCGGATATATTGCCTCTGTTTCGTTTCGTCAGCCACCCGCAGCACGCCCTCGTCCAGCTCTCCTCGAGCCGGTGATCGGCCCTGACAGCGGCCGCTACTGAGACCTCTACCTGTACCCTCATCCACGCCATCCACTACGGCTGCCGCGCGTGCGGCTTCTTCCTGCACCCGGTGTACGTCTGCCGCGCTGCCGCCCTCCGCCGTCTCGCCGAGGCGCCCGCAACACCACGTCGCGCTCGTGCTTGTGAAGGGCCAAGGGTGTGGCATAGCGTGTGCGCCCCCGTGCGGCGTCCTTCGGCAACCGTGGTGCCTTCTGGGCAACGGCGACAAGGACTACGAGAATGCTCCCCTGTGCATTTCGCGGTCCTGTTCCCTGAAGCTACTTGCTGTGCATGCGTGCGTGCAGCGTTTGTTTTGCATCGAGTGGAAACTGCCGTGTTCCTCGTTTGTTTTTGCGGTTGCATCCGGGAACCTGATGGTAGGATGTGCACTGCGCACCTTAATTGTCATGTTCTCTTGCTTTGGGCCGGGTCTTAATCTGTTCTCTGTCGCTGTTTTGCTTCTATTATGAAATGTTTGATCGATGTTACCACCTCGTTCAGTCAATGTTTTCTTTGAGCTAGTCGGTCTTCTGGACTCTGGCCTTGCGTGTGTGCATGTGCTTGGTGTTGTTGAATAGTCGATGCTATATTATTTGCATGGAGTATTTTCCTTGAAGAGGGCTGTGAATGTGATGTACCTAATCATGAAAGTCTTTACTACAATTAACGGGCAATTGCTTCCCTACTTGAAATGCACAAAAATTGTGCTGAGTACAGCAACTGGAGCTAGTCCAAGACGGAGTGTTTTTTGCATTCTTTTTTTCGAGGAGTTTTGTTTCCCTTTCTTTGTGTTTCCATGAGAAAAAAAAACCTCAAAATTGGGACCACTGGATGATGCAGCCTCCATCCATGCTGCTTGTTACGTGGCAGCAAGGGTGCAATTGGAGCAGGTACAAACATATATTTTTTTATATCGTATCCTCTTCTCCTGCTCCACTTTTCTTTTCTTGGCATCGGAGTAAGACGTGCATAGTATCAGATATCTATTTCTCCTTTCTGTATTTGCTTTAAAAAGCTTTAACTAGCCAGTCGGACAGAAATTATTGGCTCCATTTGTAACCCCAACACAGGACATTGGATAAGAGGTGCAATCAGAGCAAATACAGACAGATATTGCCTATCCTGTATCCTATTATATATTTTTTAGAGCTACAGTCGTATACAAATAAATAGTATCAAATATCTATTTCTCCCTTCTATATTCGTTTAAAATGCCTTCGATCGATCGATTAAACCGAAGATTAGCTCCTTCACGCTACGGGCATCGGGAGCACTTCGGATACTGCATCAGCGCGAATTGCTTGCACGTATACGCAAAACCCGTTTAAAAAAAAAGTGCAGTTTCCCCACTTATGCTTGTGGCTACCAGGACAATCCAAGGGCCCAAAATGTTTTGAGAACTTGAGGGTGTCAAATATCTGATTTTAGAGTTCGATTTCAAACTCGGACAAGAGTTGAAGGGTGCGAAATTGACTTTTTCCTATGTTTTATCATGCAATTTTTTAGCTTGGTAGTATGCAGCTGTTGTTTGAGATGACTATGTAAGACAAAGTGACGTATGTAAAACTACAGTCTGAATTCGGACAAATGCAATCAAAAGATGGCTCATTTAGCTACTGCTAGGTAAGAGAAAACTTTCAGTGCAGCGTTTCCTGTGCAATCGGGCTCTGGCGTGCATTCGTTCTGGTTTATGTTGAATGACATATTCAGGCTCGTTTCAAAGGAATTGAATAATTTTTTGTGAAATTTCAATAAAATTAAACGAACCTTTTGAGAAAAGTAAAGAAGGCTAAAATGACTTACTGTAAAGAAAACAGGGGCAGAAGAGCAGATGGTTAACACAGCAGAAATCAAAATGAGCAGGTTGGACTGTTAAGGCCTGGCCTAACACAGTGCCTTCCCCTGCTACTGGTTGGACTCGTTGATTTCCATCAAAACCATACAAGCTATTGCCATCAACTTTGCTAATCCTGTTGCTCCATACCATCCTTTGTATTGTCTAGAGTTTTTTTTTTTGGGCCTCTGTAACTCAATTGTTTAGCAAGCATTCCGTGCAACATAGAAAAAAGAGGAGCCAGAGGATATATACGGACTACAAATGATTGTGTTTAGTAATTTTCCACTTTGGAATTGCACTCCTCTAGTATGTAGACGAAGATTTTATTTTTCTAATGATATAGATATAATTTCTTAATCACAAAGGATATTTGGTCCAGAAGAAAAGAAAACAAAACTGGGGAAAGAAACAAAATTTCCGCCGGTCGAAAATATAGACGACTGCAACCTCCAAATAACTCGACAACGTAACAAGGAATCTAATTAAACTTATTGGCCCAGCTAGTCGCCAATGTCCAGCCTCTTTAATTGCTTGGATTACTTGATGGACGGTAGTTTGCGTGCCATAGAAAACCCTGTTAGTGATCTCCTTCCACGCCATCCGTGACTTCAGACTTATTTCGAACTATTTTCTTCACTGGGTAAAGTCTTAATCTGGTATATAAATAGTATTCCTTGATAAAACCTAATGCATTTGAATGAACCAAGTCATACAGCTATTGTTCACATTGAGTGTGTAATTGTTACCCTAATTGTTGAGCAGACGTGTATAGGATGGAAACTTGGAGCCAACGAGTGATTATTTATTTATCTCTAATCTTGAGTAACCAAGGCATTATGATGGCCACCAACCCACTTTCTAGGAGTCAACAGGTCAAGTCAACAGGACCTTTGTTCTTAGATTTCTTATAGATGATGTATATATATACTACTAATAAAATGTTTTTGCCTTAGGTTTCTAAATAAAAGGTCAGTGTTGCTGCTTTACTTATGCCTTCATCTTTTCCCTTCTGCACACTTCTAACTTCGAAGACTCTCTCTTCCGCTCAACAGAGCAGATTATTATGACGTTGAAGGCAAATTGATCAAACTGTGTAAAGGTGCAATACTCTCTCCTCCTTTCGCCTCTTATGTTCTTTTAACTGTCTCAGAGCAATATTGTTGGCAATTTACACAGCAGGCATGATGGGCTACGTGTGATGTGTGTGTGATGCTCTTAAGTTTACTAGTTCGTGAAGGCAGAAAGGAAAACTTAGAAACAGGATTTGCTGCTCTGTTCCAAGGAAAGAAATCCATATTCTTTAATCTGAGAAACACCCAGTCCTTTTTACCTTAACAGACACCATTTCGTACACGTGATGCGTTTTGGCTTGTAATCTGTCTGATAGGAGAAGTATTTCTAGTGCTTGCATTCTGCAAACAGATATTGTTCCCAAGCTAATCAACTGCAACAATATCTCTACTACAAAATTTACAATACCTCATGAGGATCTCTTGCAGTCTTAATCACGACAAAAGGATAATCTAACAAGGAATCTAAACTTCTTGGCGATACTCTCCTCCTCCTCCTTTCACCACTCCCTCTTCCTTTTAGTCTTTACTATACCAGAAATACTGTTACCAACTTATGCAGCAAGCAGATCTACACGTGATGCGTTTAAGCTCCATGGTTGGTTAAGGCAGAAAGGAGTACCTGGAAACTGAATCTGTTGCTCTGTTACAAGGAAATGAATTGGTACTGCTTCTTGCTTTACGTTTGTTTGTGCAATTTGAGTACACAAGCCAGATATCCTGCAGTCTTTTTATCTCCAACTGACGCCATCTCCTTTCTCTTTCCCCCCCTGAAATTGGTGTGACGGATTCAGGACTATTCTTCAGTCATTTACCCTTCTTACCATTCGACCAACTTCTTTCCCCAACAAGCGCGTACACGGGTCTCAACATTTTTCCAGCAAGCCTGCAGGTAACTCTAAATGGTTTTAGCATATCAGACTAATAAAATGAGCTGTCCTTTAAGCATCACCTCTTGCTCACTAGTTAGAATTCCTTTAATTGATGGATTTTTTTAAGCTACACCTAAACTATTTTGGACCGTTCTCTTGTTCGATCCAAGGGCTTAGATTGAGCATACGTCACCCATGCCTATTAATGATCACTTTAGTGCATTTAGTATACAAGAGAATAACAATTTTGGAATGTGCAATTTAGTTGCATGGAAATGCATCATCAAGACATTAATATTGGAGGATGGGCATCAAATTGCGGCATATTTTTTAATGAGTGCCAGAACTTTTTTAGATGCACGATTGATACAGAGTTGATGAACTAGTGCACATTAGTGTGTAAACTTCATCTGTTGTTTTCCCGACAATTTGATCTTAATTGAATAAATTTGATACAAATTCGCATCTCAAGTTATAATTGAATCCAACCAATATCTGTACTTATTTTGATTTCGTTTAACATTTTACATGCAGAAAGACAATTAACCAATCAATTTATCATCTCAAAAAACCAAAAAAAAAATTATACCGTTAGCATTAAGTGCAATAATTGGCGTTAGAACTTTCCTTTTGTACTCATGTTTCCTTTAATTACCAAGATTAGTGACCGGCAATAGCTTGTTAAAACTTTCTCAGCAAAAGCCAGTCTTCTACCATCAATGGCTAGGGTTTACTCATGGCTCTTACCTCCTGAGAGGCCACAGGTGTATCATAAAAGACCTCTTGATTTATAAAATGTTTCTGTTTGTGAAAACAAAAGGACTATTGAACACATGGGGAACACTGTATTTCATTAGTTTTGTATTGAATATACAAAATTACATGCACTAGCAAGAGTTCATCTTTTGTCTTATGCGTCAATGCTTAAAGAGTATATCTGATTGGAGATTGCGTGGTCCGCTGATTCCCGGTGACTTTGCATGGCGTTTGGTTAATTATATCTGTAGGCTTGTCTTACAGAATACCTTCGATTAAGCTGCGCTTGTGGTCATTTTTATATTTATATTGCTCGTCCATATGCATGTATGATGTTGATGTAGATGCATGTGGTGAAAATGCGGATGTGATACGGGTGGCTTGGTTTTGTCGATGACCGGTCACAATACATCATTGTTGTGTCAGTTAATAGATAGGATATGTTGATGAAGATGGGTCTCTTAACCGAGCTTATGAAATTATGATTTTGGACTCCTAGTAAACAAGATGATGGAAATGATATACGGGGATTTCTTCTTTATTAGCTAAGCGGCTTCAATAGAGTACACTGATTCAGAGTATGCGAGACTAAAAACCTTATTACAATTGCAATTCTAATTGCCTTTCTTTGATTGCTCTTAATCGATGCCCTTCATGCTGCGAATAGACTCCCTATTTATGTTGGATGAAGAGGCGGCAACTGTCCTTCAAAGGGGCATTGTGTAGCCGAGAGGTGTCTTTCAGCTGAAGAATGCCTTTTGTAGTGATAACTTCTAGGTAGTCATGTGTATCTGTCAAACAACTGTCCGCACAGTAATATGTGCGGGTATAACCACTTGTCCCCGACCAGTTTACTAGTCGGGATGACTATTTCACTAGCTGGGGATAACCAGTGTGAAGCAAAATTATTGACCACCTTAACTGAATTGGTCGGAGACTTAACCATTCGGATAAGCGTAGGCTTTGTACTATATTATGGGCTTTATGTATTGTATGCCCATTAATAGAGTATAATCATGAACAAATGAGGGCCCAAATAAATAACAGACTTTTAATCCTCATCAGCTTGCCCCTAAGGCTTGAGTAATAAGAATTTATTACTTAAGGCTTTTTGACTTCTATGACCTTATGGGGTAATACGCTAATTATCTGATCGTTTTAAGTACCAAAAAATGAGAAAATGTTTGCACTTATCTTGGTAACTAAATCGACACTAACCGTCTTTAATGTGTAATGCATATAAAGGGAAACAAAGCTTCCTTTGTGTATTTTATACTTCCAGACTTCTGAGCCAAGAAAAATTGCTTTTAAACTTTTTCTTAGTTCTTGAAGCTTTTCATCTTTCGTCCTACTTTCTCCTCTCATCAATTGTGATGAAGAATATGATCAAGGAAAGGAGGTGGAAAGCTTCAATATACAAAAAGAAGTTTGAGGATACCATTCCTTATTCTTTGAACTCTTTTACTTTCAAGTTTTCTCTTAGCTCTTTGGGCTTTTCATCTTCCATCCTTTTTTTCTTCTCCCATCAATTGTGATGGAGAGTATGATCAAGGAAAAGAGGTGAAAAGTCCGAAGATCTAAAAGAGAGTTCGATAATATCAGTCACGTGTCAGTTATTGTTTATCAAATGATAGTTTTAACCTTACATTGGAAACCAAAATGGCTCCCAAAACTAACACAGGTAAGGTTATATAAAGGGGGTAAAATTTTAGACTTCTCACGCCTTTGCTGTTGCAAATGCAAAAACAATAGGTGTCCCTTAGAATTTTTTAGACCTTTCATCTCCTATATTTTTCTTCCTCGCAAAACCATTGATATGAATAGGTCACTTTTCACTTAGAGAAGATTAAGGAGCTTGAAGAACAATGTCTAATCCCTCCACGTGAAATGTTGCGATTGGGCTTTATCAGAGAGTATGTGAAGCCAGTGCCCCAAGAGGGGTGACTCGTTCTCTTCGTTGGCTTCGTTAGGTTAGGGTTTCGCCTTTCTAAGAGCGAGTTCCTAGCTAACGTGTTCGATCACTATGAGATTGAGTTTCATCCTCTTTCCCCAACTCTATTTTGATTTTGAGCATTTTCTCACATATTTGCGAGGCTTTCTTGGGCATTCCTCTGCCCCTTCGCCGTTTTCGTTACTTTTGTCAATACACTAGGAACGACAAGAGCCAGGATATCGCTGGTAGCACTTATTTTAAGCTCTAGAAAAGTGGCTTCTCAGTATCCCCCACTCCCATCCAAGGACACACAGCGTCATTATCGCCGGGAGTGGTTTTATTCAGAAATCCCTAGGGTAGCCATCTCCAGTTTACCGGAATGGCAGCCCTACTGTGAACAAGGGCCCAAGCGAAGAAAGAGAAGCATTCGCTGGTCCTCACCGACGAGGAGCATGACATTGTAAGAGTCATCGCCAAGTTGGTGGCAGGAGGCTTGTTGGGGCAAAAGATTGTTTATGATTTTTCTGTACCATAAAGTGAGCCCCTTGAAGAGACGGTACAGATTCACTTGGAGAATTGAAGGCAACCAGAATCCTACTAAGGATGAGCCTAGAAGTAGGAAAATTCCGATTACCAACCTCTTCCTTTCTATTAAAAAATTTTTCTGACATTCTTGGATATTACTTCATGTCAATTTTGACAGCCAAGGAGACCTGGTCGAGGATTGCGTATATGTTGCACGTTTCCTCTAATAGGTCCGATCAGTCTACTTTGGATAAGCAGCCATCCATTCTAATTGGACAAACTAATGAGTTTATCAATGAATACACCATAGTAAGCACAAAAAAATACCTTTAGCTGTTTTTGTTAATTGTCTTTGTGCTGACAATTGAATTTTCTCTTATATGCATAGTCAGAAGCGAGCTACCGATCAGTCAGAGGTCTCAGCTTCAACTTCGCCGACCAAGAAAGCGAGGACCTCCACCAAAGGTGCCACAAAGGTGGTGGATTAGACCACCGTGTAGACTAGTGCTGATCCTACCAGCACTAGTTAGGCCTTGGTACTGGTCGGTGCTATACACTCTAAGCGTGTATGTCTCAGGCACAAGGAAAGAGTGTCATTCACTGCAGGACACAAATAAGGACCTCATCCCAAATGCACAATAATAAAAGATACAACCACAATTGGGATCGAGCATACCAACTTCTTCCCACATTTCCCTCTATTCAAGGCGAGAGTGAGGACTCAAAGGATAATGTCCCTCTAATCATAAGGAGGGCAAGGAAAACTTCTGATCTAGATGTCAAGACATCATCGTTCCTTCAATTTCCTAGGATATGGACTTGGAACTTCATTATAGGTAGTTATCCTTCTAATTGATATCTTTGTTTATGATTATTTGTCTTCAAAATCTAAGAGAATTTTTTATTATTTTTTAGTCCTAAGACAGTTGCTCCTGATTCTTCTATAGGTCAGGATGTGGTTACTCTGGTTGGTGCTGAGGCTGACCCATTGGTCACACTGGCAATGACCAGTGTGAAACAAACCTTAGCATCAACTGAGGCTGCTCATTCATTGTTTTTCTGAGGTTGCTCATTTGTTGTTTTTCTTTTTGTAGTACTCACAAGAACTATTTGACCTATTAAATCAGCAGGCAAAAACTTTGGCTAGAGCCATAGTAGAGAAAACAAAAAGGTATACTTGAGAAACGACCTCTTCTTTTTGTTTGTTTAATGATTTTATCTTAACAAATCTGTTTGGGAACAGATTGGAAAAGCAAATAACAGAGCTTGAAATGCAACTCATGGTGGCTCAAAACACACCAACGGTTATAAATTTGACCTTGGCTCAAAACACACCAACGGTTATAAATTTGACCTTGGCTCAAAACACACCAACGGTTATAAATTTGACCTTTTCAAAGATAAGGACAAAGTCACATACCATGAAGATAAGATTACTAGACTCCATGAGGCCTTCAAAAGAAATGAAGAAAATATCCAAAGACTCTCTAAAGAGCATAAAACCACTCCTCTAGCAAAGGAGTCCAAAATAGCAGGTAAGAAATATATCTCTACCTTCTTTATCTTTTTTTGAAGGAAGAGAGTGATGTTTAGGTTTTGTTTTGAATTTTGTAGAAATAAAAAATATAATAAGATCCAAAGAGATGATGCTTTCTGAAGGAGAAGCGGAGAAACTAAAATCTGAAGAGCAAAGATCAGAAATAGAAGAAGAAATAGAAAAACTAACAGACCAATTAAAGCTTTTCATGAATGATCTGGCCATAGTTCAGAGAGGTAGGAAATCCACTCTGAAATTTATCTTAGAGCAGCTTAAAAAATCGCCATGGATCTAAAAGGCAAAGAAGTAAAACTTACAAGTCCTGATCCATCGGTTGATGAACTGGTCAAGAGGGTGGATGACCAGCTGAAGATAATCCAAAGTCACATCCCCGTAATGGCGCAAACCATTAAGACAGTGCTTCGAACTTCAATCGCCATCCATGTAGGTACCCTTTTTGTCAAGTTGAGGCACTTTTACAAAGATGCAGTTAGGTTGTAGAAACCAGCTAGCGCCCGACCTGAAGCTAACTACTTAAGAGGAGATTAATAGCAAACATGCAGAAGTTGCCTCTGGCGTTGATACATACATAAAAAATGTAAAGATTACATTCAAGTAACAAGTATGAAAATATCTTTGCTTGACTTATATTTTTCCTTGTCTCTTATCTGATTGTATTTTTCTGAGTATATCTCTAGCCCCCAACTATTTGTGTATTGACCAGTAACATGGTTGGAATACAAACAGTTATTAGATAGGCGACCTGTTCTCTTTTACTTAGTATTAACCAACAGCAATCGGAGATAAGGTCATTCTAATGAATTTCCATGTAGTAAGGAATGGTTTATATGAAAAGTCTCTATTAAAAGTTATCTCACAATCTGACCAGTAACCTCATAAATTGTTTTAAAAAGGTCATACAGATTATGACTTTGTGATTTTTCAGAGGATGATTAGAATAGAAACAATGTTAATATACAACATTTAAAGAGATAATTTATGTAAATGAAAAATATAGAAATGAGCTTATTTACATGAAAAACTTGTGGAGATATTGGATGTTCCAAGTATTTGACAGAATTCTTTCATTTTCTATGGCAAGTCGAAAAGAACCTGGTCAGGTAATCGATACCACAGTAAAGGGACCTTTTCATTTGGAAGATAACTTATTGAAGTTAGACTGATTCTAGATGCGCCTTAGAACAAGGTCTCCTACATTAAGTGTTCATGGTTGAACTCTTTTATTATAGTTTGTTCTTAAGCCTTATAAATAAGTTGTTGACCTGATAAGTGCTCGGTCTCACTTTTCTTCTAAGAGTTTTATGTCATCTTCGTGCTGGTCATCTTGATTGACTTGTTCATACAGAGTAGTTTGTCTAGAACCTAAGTGAATTTCGTTAGGTAACACTGCATCCGCTTCGTAGACCAATTGAAAGGGTGTTTCACCTATGGCTCTATTGGTTGTTGTGTGTATGGCCCAGAGTATAGAGTAAAGGTCTTCTACCCCACGCTCCCGAGCGTTTGGTAAGATAATCAAACACTCGTTTCTTTATACCTTGTATAATATGACCGTTAGCACGTTCAACTGCTTTGTTGCTCTGAGGATGAGCAACATAAGCGTAACAAATCTTTGTGCCTATTTCGTCATAGTAATCTTGAAACATACCACTAACAAACTGCGATCCATTGTCAAAATCGGTCGACTAGGAACATCAAATCTAGAGACTATATTTTTCACAAAGAATTTCTTAGCTGCTTGAGTTGTAATTGAAACTACAGGTTCAACCTCAATCCATTTTGTGAATGTGTCAATTGCAACAATTAAGAATTTAAATATAAGTTTGAGGATACCATTCCTTATTCTTTGAACTCTTTTACTTTTAAGTTTTCTCTTAGCTCTTTGGGCTTTTCATCTTCCATCCTTTTTTTCTTCTCCCATCAATTGTGATGGAGAGTATGATCAAGGAAAAGAGGTGAAAAGTCTGAAGATCGAAAAGAGAGTTCGAGAATATCAATCACGTGTCAGTTATTGTTTACCAAACTATAGTTTTTACCTTTTATTGGAAACCAAAATGGCGCCCAAAACTAACACAGGTAAGGTTATATAAAGGGGGTAAAATTTTAGACTTCTCACACCTTTGTTGTTTCAAATGCAAAAACAGTAGGTGTCCCTTAGAATTTTTGAGCCCTTCCGTCTCCTATATATTTCTTCCTCGCACAACCATTGCCATGAATACGTCACTTTTCACTTAGAGAAGATTAAGGAGCTTGAAGAACAAGGTCTAATCCCTCCTCTTGAAATGCTGTGATTGGGCTTTAGCAGAGAGTATGTGAAGCCGGTGCCCCAAGAGGGGTGACTCGTTCTCTTCGCCGGCTTCGTTAGGTTAGGGTCTTGCCTTTCTGAGAGCGAGTTCCTAGCTAACGTGTTCGATCACTATGAGATTGAGTTTCATCATCTTTCCCCAATTCTATTTTGATTTTGAGCATTTTCTCACATATTTGCGAGGCTTTCTTGGGCATTCCTCCGCCCCTTCACCTTTTTCATTACTTTTGTCAACACACTAGGAACGACAAGAGACATGATATCACTGGTAGCACTTATTTTAAGCTCTAGAAAAGTGGCTTCTCATAATCCCCCACTCCCATCCAAGGACACATAGCATGATTATCGCCGGGAGTGGTTTTATTCAAAAATCCCTGGGCAGCCGTCTCCTATTTACTGGAAAGGCAGCCCTACCGTGAACAAGGGCCCAAGCAAAGAAAGAGAAGGATTCGCTGGTCCTCACCGACAAGGAGGTGATATTGTAAGAGTCATCGCCAAGTTGGTGGCAGGGGGCTTGTCAGGGCAAAAGATTGTTTATGATTTGTCTATACCATAAAGTGAGCCCCCTTGAAGAGACATTACAGATTCGTTTAGAGAATTGAAGCCAACTAGAATCCTACTAAGGATGAGCCTAGAAGTAGGAAAATTCTGATTACCAACCTCTTCCTTTCTATTAAAATTTTTTTCTGACATTCTTGGATATTACTTCTTGTCAATTTTGACAGCCAAGGAGACCTGGTCGAGGATTGCGTATATGCTACGCATTTCCTTTAATGGGTCCAATCATTCTACTTTGGATAAGCAGCCATCCATTCTAATTGGACAGACTAATGAGTTCATCAATGAATGCATCATAGTAAGCACAAAAAAATACCTTTAGCTGTTTTTGTTAATTGTCTTTGTGCTGACAATTGAATTTTCTCTTAGATGCATGGTCAGAAGCGAGCTACCGATCAGTCGGAGGTCTCAGCATCAACTTCGCCGACCAAGAAAGCGAGGACCTCCACCAAAGGTGCCACAAAGGTGGTGGATTCGACCACCATGTAGACTAGTGCTGATCCTACCAGCACTAGTTAGGCCTTGGTATTGGTCGGGGCTATACGCTCTAAGCGTGTGCATCCCGAGCACAAGGAAAAAGTGTGTCATTCATTGCAGGACACAAATAAGGACCTCATCCTAGATGCACAATAAGAAAAGATACAACCACAATTGGGATAGAGCATATCAACTTCTTCCCACATTTCCCTCTATCCAGGGCGAGAGTGAGGACTCAGAGGATAATGGTCCTCTGATAATAAGGAGGGCAAGGAAAACTTCTGATTTGGATGTCAGGACATCATTGTTCCCTTTAATTTCCTGGGATATGGACTCGGGGCTTCATTACAAGTAGTTATCCCTCTAATTGATATCTTTGTTTATGATTATTTGTCTTCAGGATCTAAGATAATTTTTTATTGTTTTTTTAGTCCTGAGATAGTTGCTCTTGATTCTTCTATGGATCAGGATGTGGTTACTCAGGTTTGTAAGATCGAGGATGAGCCTAGAGGGGGGTGAATAGGCTTTTCTAAATTTTCTATCACTAAAATTCAAGTTTAATGAATTCTAAGAACTAGTGACAATTTTGACAATTTTAATACTTAGCAATTCTAGTGATCACCAAATAATAATGACTACTCAAATATGTCAATGGGTAAGCAAGAAGTTAACCAATTTACTAGAATTGCACAAAAGTAAAACAAAGCAAACCACAAGAGATGAACACGTGAATTTTTATCCCGTGGTCTCGGAGACTTGCCGGTCTCCCCTACTCCACGTTGAGGTGACTTGAACTTCTTCAAGCCGGCTCCTCTTGCTTGAGTCTTCCCCGATCACCAGAGGTAGCTCTTCCCCGCTCCGGGTAGGCGAGCTCCTTGCCTTCACAACGATTGGGCCTTTTCACAACCTTCTTCGAGAAGATCACCAATCCCGATCGCCTCCAAGCCGTCTAGGAGGCGGCAACCTCCAAGAGTAATAAGCTTCGACGCTTGCTTGAGGTTGAATTTGAGTGTATAAGGCTCAACAATTCAATGCACACTCAATTTAGCTTCTAACCCTCTCAAATATGTGAATTGAATGCACAAGGTGTTTTGAAGACTTGCTAAATCTCAAGAGTATTCAATGAGGTCCAGAAGAACCCCTCACACTGTAGTAAGGGGGTATTTATAGCCTTCACCAACCAAAACTAGCCGTTTTAATATTTTATCGTTTTTCGGTAAATGGCTGGTTCGACCGACCAGGCCGGTCCGACCGACACTCACGGTCCAACGGTCGGAACAGTGTAATTAATGCAGTGAGCAGTGACCGTTATGCACAGGCGGTGCGACCGCTTAAGGTCCGGTCCGACCGCTCCTCCGGTCTGACTGCATGAAACCCGGTCACACCTTGTATAAAAACCGGAAAACACACTCTGTGAAAATCACACCGGATGCAACGGTTGTTGCACCACTCACCGTCCGACCGATCAAGCCTTGGCCGCACCGCCCACATAAATTCAGCAAAGCACCCATTCTGGAAAAATCAGACCGGATAAAATCCGGTTGCACCGAAGGTCCGGTCCGACCGATTGACGACCAGTTGCACCGCCCAGCTAAATTTGGCAATGCATGGGTTCTGCAGAAATCAGGCCGGTGGGAGCCCAGTCACACCAACGGCCGGTCCCACCGACTCTAATTCGGTTGCACCGGGCATGAAGATTTCCGAAAGCATTTGTGCAACCTAAAATCTTTCTTTGAGTGTTAATTAAGTGTAGATGATTAAATTAACTGGAATTTGAGCCTTAACACCCTTTTCAACCTTAAACAAGACGACATAAGCCCCTCTTAATAGTACGACACTTAAAACTAAAAATTCGATCTTTTTCTTCAACTTTCCGAGATCGGTAAAATCTACAAAAAGTCCTAGAGTATATTTATACCTTTGATACTATGCTTCCTTTTACTCTTTCCTCAATCATATGCATCTCTTCATGATTTCTTCAATCACATGCATTTTCCTGTATCAAATAATCCTCAAGAAAGAGCGTTAATCCTTTTTACAACTTGTCATTAATTACCAAAACTAAAACCGATTTGGGGCCTAGATGCTTTCAATCTCCCCCTTTTTGGTAATTGATGACAACACAAAGAATAGAGGTAGATTAAAAGACTAGAATGACAGTGCATAAATGAGAAAGCTCCCCCTAAATTTGTGCATAAAAGAAGAAGTTTAGAGAATGCATAAGTGACTTCATTAAAAAATTTTGGCAGAGCTTCCTTTAGAATAATGGAACCAAGGATTAGAACGATGTTATCAATAATATGCAATGAATACGTAAGCAATATGAATAACACAATATAATAGCAAAAGAGGTCATTAAGATTTTAAAACATCCAAACGAGTTCAACTTAAATCATCATCCAACAACAAGTAGCAAAAGACGAGACGAACGCCACAACCAAGACGAAACAAACGAGGTTTATTAGCTTACAACAGGATAATTATATAAATATATAAGCTAATCCTCGGCTACTAATCTTCTTTCTTCAACTTTTCTCCCCCTTGGGCATCAAGGGCCAAAAAGGGTTGCTTCACGACGAAGGCGGCGGTGGAGCACGACGAGATCCATAGTGAGATCCATAACGGCGATACTCGTCAAAAGAAGAACGGAGCTCGCCAATGGAAGAATCAACGGAGTCCAAGCGACCGCGAACTTCCTCGACAGCCTGACGGGTTTGAGCCTGATAAGCATCAACTCTGGCAAAGTTCTCCATCATAGTAGTACTCAAATTTGCAAAGCCGCTCATCATTGCATTGTGAAGAATCTCAAAGTTCTCGAAATTTTGGCCAGAGAAGGGATGAGCCTGAGGATGCTGCTGCTGTTGCCCTTCTTCACCAACCTGCTGCTGCTGGGATGATGACTAACCCCTCTGAATAGTGATATTGACATCACGAGGCTTGTAAGGCTTGTGGGCCATCCCACACCCACCACGGTATCCAGTCATCTTCTTGATAAGCAACATGATATAAGGCGCAAAGTAAATTGTTTTGCCTCGATCTCCAGCAGAAGAGCGGATCTCTCTAAGAATGAAATCCACAACATCAAATATTTCCCTCTTCATTATTTTATCCATAATATTCCAAGCGTAGCCTCGGATCTCATCGAAGTTACCGCTCTTAGGATGAATGGTAACTCGAACAATTTTATTTATGAGACTCGCAGAAGGAAGAAGATGAGACATTTTACCAGGCCTTTTAACTCGAGCAGAAGGATCATAGAATTTAAATTGGTCAGCAAGGGAGAGAGAAGCCTCATTATGAATCTTCGGCTGACCACTGTGATAGACTCCCCAAGCTTGCTCAATTTCTTCCTTTGACATTGTATACACGGCAGCTTCAGTCATCCACATGATTTCATCATACTCATCAGATATATGTATGGTGACATAAAACTGTTTGATCATATCTTCATTGAAATCACACTTTAGACTCACAAAACTGGCTAGATTAGCTCCATGGAAGAGTTCAGGCACTCCGACAAACAATGGAACATGTCTAACATGCTCCCAACTCACCCATTTCTGATCAGAAAAATCCTTGGTAAGATAGATTTCATGATATACTTTTTGCTGAAAAATGGTTCTGAATTTATCCAAAGTTGCGCTGCGAGGAAGCAAATACTGATTTGCAAGTCAGAGTGAAAAGCACTTTTCTGCCTTAATCTTCTTTAAATCCATAGTGGGTTGAAAGTCATCAAAATTCTCTTCATTATGCTCAGACTCTTCATTCTCACTCTCATTTCCTTCTTCAAAGTCAACATCCATACTGTCGTCTTCTTCGCTTGATTCTGATACAGCTGCCTTTCCTTTTCTAGCCCGAGAGCTTCCACCAAGTTCTTCTTGAACTTTCTGCCTGATCTTTCTATCTCTTGCAATTCTTATTTGTGAATCCTCACTGTCGTTGTCAGTTGCACGCTGAACTGCACTCCCTCTTGTTGATTTCCGGACAACACCGCCACCACGAGGAGGAAGATTCTTGGTCCTTGGCATGATTACTAGAATTAACAAGGAGTGAATGAGAATCAAGGAATAGGATCAAGGAATACATGCCCTAAAGTAGGATTTTTATATGCATTGTGTGGCAAATTGGAACAAAATTTTGCAATCAGGGTCGGTCAGACCGCACCAAGCCCGGTGTGACCGGCCATGTGGTCGGACCGCAGGGAGGGCAGTGTGACCGGCCTCCCATGAGCCCTATTCGGATTTTTGCAAAATTTGAGTGGAACTCGCATATCGAACCAATCAAAGTCTTAAAATGCTATCTAGGATCATTGGACTACTCATTTTTGCAACTTTTATTGGTTTGATTTGCCACAATATGCCACATTATGCACAAACCCTAAAACAAGAAAATATGAACCCTAGGGCATGAAAGAGACCAAGACTGAGAGGGAAAAGATGAACGAGGGTTACCTTGAGGGAGAGGATCAAGATGAGGAAGAGAAATTCGGAAGAATTGCCTTAGGGAAGAAGATCCAAGAGAGAGCCCTTTTTGGGGAGAGAGAAAGAAGAGAAGGGAAGAAATGGAGGCGCACGGGGGAAGGAAGAAATGAGAAGAGAGAGAAGAGGGAGAGGCGCAGGGATAAGACAAAAAGGGAGAGAGAAAAAAAACCGATCAAAAGACTGCCTCCCCCCCTTTCGGTTGCCCTAAGTGTGCTCGGTGTGACCCTTGAAGTTTGGCCGCAGACCCGCATTGGCAGTGCTAGTCCTATGGGTAAGACTCAAAAAGTGCTTTAAGTAGATCAATATAGATCAAGATTTTAGATTTAACAAACTTTTCAAGAGCAAAAAGTTTTATTGTCATTATTAACATAAAGAGAATATGATATGATAAAAGTTTCAAACGTTGAGATTTATGAATAGTAATACATTGAAGTTTTTAAGAAATTCTGCATTTTATTTAGCTAAAATAGATTATGTTCAATAATTTACATATAGATACTTTAGTTTTATCCTTTTAAAGATACATTGCACATTTTTGATTTTTCACAATTTTTGGGGAATATGATATGTATAAAGAACATATTGCTCCCCCTTAATGTGAGAAGTAAGTGAAAGACCAAAACAACGAGCAAATCCAATAAATGTCAAAAGAACGTTACTTAGGTCACGTTTGAGATATCTATGACATTTAATTCATTCCTCAATTTGCAAAAACGAGCTTCATCTAAGGGTTTGGTAAGTATATCCGCTAATTGATTGTCAATTCTAATGTGACTAATTTCAATATCACCTTTGCCAACATGATCTTTTAAGAAATGATGGCGGATATCTATATGCTTGGTTCTTGAGTGTTGGACCGGGTTATTGGCTATTTTAACCGCGCTTTCATATTATCGCACAAAAGAGGCACCTTTTTGAAATTTATTCCATAATCCATTAAAGTTTGCCTCATCCATAACAATTGAGCGCAACAACTACCGGCGGATATATATTTGGCCTCGGCAGTGGATAGGGCTACGGAATTTTGTTTCTTGGTGAACCATGAAACTAGAGATCTACCTAGCAATTGGCAACTCCCGGAGGTGCTTTTCCTATCCACTTTGCAACCCGCATAATCCGAATCCGAATATCCAATTAAATCAAATTTTGCACATTTAGGATACCATAACCCTATATTTGAGGAATGTTTCAAATATCTTAGAATTCTCTTTACTGCAACTAAATGACATTCTTTGGGAGAAGCTTGAAAACGAGCACACATACAAACACTAAACATAATGTCGGGCCTAGATGCGGTAAGGTAAAGTAAACTACCAATCATAGATCTATAAAGCTTTAAGTCTACCGGTTTACCTCCCTCATTAAGGTCAAGATGCCCGTTCGATGCCATTGAAGTCTTGATCGGCTTTGCATCCTCCATGCCAAACCTTTTAAGAAGATTCTTGATATATTTGGTTTGGCTCACAAATGTTCCATTCTTGAGTTGCTTGATTTGGAGTCCAAGGAAAAAGCTCAACTCTCCGATCATGGACATTTCAAATTCTCTAGACATCATATCACCAAATTCTTTGCAAAAATCTTCGTTAGTAGAACCAAAAATAATATCATCGACATAAATTTGACATATAAAGAAATCTTCATCAATTATTTTTTGTAAAGAGTGTGGTATCAACCTTCCCAATTTTGAATCCTTTTGAGATTAGAAAATCTCTAAGACGCTCATACCATGCTCTAGGAGCTTGTTTGAGTCCATATAGCGCCTTAGAGAGTTTGTAAACATGATTAGGACATTTAGGATTTTCAAAACCGGGGGGTTGTTCTACAAATACCAATTCGGCTATTTGTCCATTTAAGAATGCACTCTTTACATCCATTTGAAATAATTTAATATCAAAGTTAGATGCGAATGCAAGCAAAATTCTAATAGCCTCTAATCTAGCTACGGGTGCAAAAGTTTCACCGAAATCTAATCCTTCAACTTAAGTGAAACCTTGCGCCACTAATCTAGCTTTATTTCTTACTACAATACCATTCTCATCTTGTTTATTTCGAAAGACCCATTTTGTGCTAATTACATTATGTTCTTTAGGTCTTTCAACTAAAGTCCAAACATCATTACGGGCAAAATTATTTAATTCATCGTGCATGGCATTTACCCAATCCGGATCTTCTAATGCTTCATCTATATGAGTGGGTTCAAATGATGACACGAAAGAATAATGGTCGCAAAAAGAAGCAACACGAGATCGAGTTTGAACACCCTTACTCACGTCACCCAATATTTGGTCCATTGGGTGATCCTTGGAAAGACCGTGATGAATTCGTTGAGGTAGAGGTTGAACTTGTCGATCATTGTTCTTGTCATCTTCATCCATGATTTGAATTTGACTTGGGGTTGCGGAAGTTGAAGGCTCGGCTTGAGTAGATGAGGGTTGATCATGTTTATCTACTTCCGGCTTTACTTCTCCAAGTGTCATGTTCCTCATAGCTTCTCTTAGACCTTCTTCACCTACATCATCCAAGTTTTCTTGCTCTTCTTGAGAGCCGTTAGTCTCATCGAACTCAACATCACATGTTTCCTCAACAAAACCTTTATTTTTATTAAAAACTCGATAAGCCTTACTATTTGAGGAATAACCAAGCAAGAAACCTTCATCACAACGACTTTGAAATTTTGAGAGCCGAACACCCTTTTTCAAAATATAACATTTGCAACGAAAAACTCAAAAATAAGAAATGTTCGGCCTCCTTCCAACAAGAAGCTCATAAGAGGTCTTTTTCAAAAGTCGATGTAAATAAAGTCTATTTGTTGCATGACAAGCGGTATGAATGGCTTCCGCCCAAAAACTATCGGAAGTTCCATATTCATCAAGCATAGTTCTTGCCATTTCAATTAATATTCGATTTTTCCGTTCCACAACTCCATTTTGTTCCGGAGTGTAGGTTGCGGAAAGTTCATGCTTTATTCCAAGTTCATCGCAATAATCTTCAATTCTTGTATTTTTGAACTCGGAACCATTATCACTATGGATTTTCTTTAATTTAAAATCAAATTCATTTTGAGCCCTTTTTGCAAATTTTTTGAAGATTTCGGAAGCTTCGGATTTATCATTAAAAAAAACCCAAGTATATCTAGAATAATCATCAACAATGACTAAGCAATAAGAATTACCCCCAATGCTCTTATAGGTTGTCGGGCCAAACAAATCCATATGTAAGAGCTCTAATGGTCTAGATGTGGACATGATACTCTTTGAAGGATGAGAGCTAGCGACTTGCTTGCCGGCTTGACAGGCGCTACAAAGTCTATTTTTCTCAAACTTCACATCTTTCAAGCCCACAACTAAATCATTCTTAAATAGCTTTTTAAGTTGAGTCATCCCAACATGAGCTAGTCTTCTATGCCACAACCATCCCAAGGAGGTTTTTGCCATTAAGCATGTTTGAAGACATGAGTCATTTGAGGTGAAATCAACTAAATATAAGTTTCCAAATCTAAAACCTTTAAACACTAACGAATTATCATTTTCCTTAGAAATAACAACACCATTTTTAGAGAAGGTACAAACAAGATCAAGATCACATATTTGTGCAACGGATAGCAAATTGAAATTTAATGTTTCAACTAAGGAGACATTTGAAATGGAGAGATCATTTGATATAGCGATTTTACCTAACCCCAATACCTTTCCTTTGCTATTATCTCCAAAAGTGATCTTGTCATGTTGTCCACTTCCCGAATCAAAGGTAGTAAACATTTTCCGGTCGCCGGTCATGTGTTGAGTACATCCGCTATCCAACACCCAATGCCGTCCACCGGTCTTGTAGTTTACCTACAAAAGAAAATCAAGCCTTTTTAGGTACCCAAATTTGTTTGGATCCTTGGAGGTTAGTGACCAAGGTTTTGGGAACCCAAACGGCTTTCTTTCTTTGGCCAATTATTGGGGTCCCAATAAATTTAGCAAAAACTTTACCATTTCTATCCTTTTTAAGTACATAGCAAGAGTCATGAATATTTTCTTTGGATGCTTTACTCAATGAACAATCAATAGCTAAATGTCCTATATCATGACATTTATAACAAAACTTACCATTTGATTTCACAAAGCGCGGAGGCTTGTTACTTATTTTCTTGTTCTTTTTAGGAACATATCCTAATCCTTCTTTATTATAAGAACATCTTTGGCTACCCAAGATTTTGTTTAGGGTATCCTTACCCTTAAAGCACCTATCTAAACTTTTGTTGAGTTTATTTACTTGTTCTTTGAGTTTGTTATTTTCTACAATTAGATTTTCATGACATGAGTTAGCACTAGAGCATGATAAATCAACTAAATCATCACATGACGTAGCTATATTTGATTTTTCTACATGAAATGAGCCATCGTCTAATCTAGGCAAAACATCAATAATATTACATTCAATTCCAATATCATTTGAGGACTTTAAATGATCCTTGGCAAGGAGAACCTCATGAGCTTCCTTTAGCTCCTCATAAGAATTTTTGAGAGAAAGAAACTCTTTTCTCAAAACCTTAAATTTTGATTTCTCTTTGCCAAGGTACTCATTTAAATCCTCGAGCATATCCATCAACTCATCGTATGAAGGTTCATCGTCTTCATTAGAATTTACCTTAAATTCTCCTTTAGCCATGAGGCATAAGGGAGTGACGAAAGGCGATGAGGCATCCTTGATAGCAATACCGGCAAGACCCTTTTTCTTTGAAGATGTTTCTTCCTCGGAGGAGTCGGAGTCCGAATATTCTTCATCGGAGTCTCATTCTCCGATATGAGCTTCACCCTTGCCATCCTTTTGGAGCTTCTTGAAAAGTTTCTTTTTGCCTTGAAAGAATTTCTTCTTCTTGGGTGATTTATCCTTGTCGTCCTTCTTCTTGGGGCAATGTGAGGTGATGTGCCCCTTTTCATTGCATTCATAGCACCGAATATTTGCATATCGGTTGGTGCAAGAATTTTGCCCTTTCTTGAATCTTTGCGGACCGCTATAGCTTGATCTCCTTCTCATGAATCTCTTCATTTTTCTCACGAGAAGAGCCATCTCCTCCTCGGTATCTTTATCTTCGGGGCCCTCATCACTTGACTCCGCCTTTGCCTTGAAAGCAATATTCTTTTTCTTCGAGGAGCTTTGTTCCAATAGTTCTTCCTTGTCCTTCTTGTAGAGCTCATTTGTGATGAGGTTTCCAAGTAGTCAGGTTGGCGTCATCCTTGGCAATTCGGGTGAGTTGAGGAATAAGGTCACCAATGTCTCGTACTTCTCGGGAAGAGCCCTAAGCATTTTTCTGATAATATCAACATCACTCAAGGTTGTACCAAGACCCTTGAGCTCGTTAACAATATTGTTTAATCTAGAATACATTTCATTAATATTCTCATGCGGTAACATAATGAAACTTTCATATTTAACTCTAAGCATATGTAATTTTGCTTCCTTAACAGTGGATGTTCCTTCGTGAATTTTCGACAACGTATTCCAAATTTCATGTGCGGTTTCTAAATTACTTATACGATTGAATTCATCCGCATTTAAGGCACCAAAAATAGCATTCATAGCTTGAGCATTAAGATGAACAAATCTTTCATTTTGTTCAGGTGTCAAGGCGGGATCACCGGCACAACATATCCTTCATTAACAATTCTCCATATATTGGGATTCATAGCTTTAAGGTAAACGGCCATTCGTATTTTCCAATATGCATAGTTTGTGCCATCAAAAAATGGCGCCTTGCCTATTGACACCCCATCACTAGCCATCCTTACTCTTAGGTGGTAAAGCCCGAATTAAGAGTCCTCGCTCTGATACCACTTGTAAGATCGAGGATGAGCCTAGAGGGGGGGTGAATAGGCTTTTCTAAATTTTCTATCACTAAAATTCAAGTTTAATGAATTCTAAGAACTAGTGACAATTTTAATACTTAGCAATTCTAGTGATCACCAAATAATAATGACTACTCAAATATGTCAATGGGTAAGCAAGAAGTTAACCAATTTACTAGAATTGCACAAAAGTAAAGCAAAGCAAACCACAAGAGATGAACACGTGAATTTTTATCCCGTGGTCTCGGAGACTTGTCGGTCTCCCCTACTCCACGTTGAGGTGACTTGAACTTCTTCAAGCCGGCTCCTCTTGCTTGAGCCTTCCCCGATCACTAGAGGTAGCTCTTCCCCGCTTCGGGTAGGCGAGCTCCTTGCCTTCACAACGATTGGGACTTCTCACAACCTTCTTCGAGAAGATCACCAATCCCGATCGCCTCCAAGCTGTCTAGGAGGCGGCAACCTCCAAGAGTAATAAGCTTCAACGCTTGCTTGAGGTTGAATTTGAGTGTATAAGGCTCAACAATTCAATGTACACTCAATTTAGCTTCTAACCCTCTCAAATATGTGAATTGAATGCACAAGGTGTTTTGAAGACTTGCTAAAGCTCAAGAGTATTCAATGAGGTCCAGAAGAACCCCTCACACTGCAATAAGGGGGTATTTATAACCTTCACCAACCAAAACTAGCCGTTTTAATATTTTACTATTTTTCAGCCGAAATGGCCGGTCCGACCGGACCCAGGCCGGTCCGACCGACATTCACGGTCCAACGGTCGGAACAGTGTAATTAATGCAGTGAGCAGTGACCGTTATGCACAGCCGTGCGACCGCTTAAGGTCTGGTCCGACCGCTCCTCCGGTCTGACCGCATGAAACCCGGTCACACCGCCTGTACAAAAACCGGAAAACACACTCTCTGTGAAAATCACACCGGATGCAACCCGGTTGCACCACCAGCCTGGTCCGACCGACCGAAGCCCGGTCGCACCGCCCACATAAATTCAGCAAAGCACCCATTTTGGAAAAATCAGGCCGGATAAAATCCGGTTGCACCGGAGGTCCGGTCCGACCGATTGACGACCGGTTGCACCGCCCGGCTAAATTTGGCAATGCACGGGTTCTGCAGAAATCAGGCCGGTGGGAGCCCGGTCACACCGATGGCCGGTCTCACCGACTCTAATTCGGTTGCACCGGGCATGAAGATTTCCGAAAGCATTTGTGCAACCTAAAATCTTTCTTTGAGTGTTAATTAAGTGTAGATGATTAAATTTACTGGAATTTGAGCCTTAACACCCTTTTCAACCTTAAACAAGACGACATAAGCCCCTCTTAATAGTACGGCACTTAAAACTAAAAATCCGATCTTTTTCTTCAACTTTCCGAGATCGGTAAAATCTACAAAAAGTCCTAGAGTATATTTATACCTTTGATACCATGCTTCCTTTTACTCTTTCCTCAATCACATGCATCTCTTCATGATTTCTTCAATCACATGCATTTTTCTATATCAAATAATCCTCAAGAAAGAGCGTTAATCCTTTTTACAACTTGTCATTAATTACCAAAACTAAAACCGATTTGGGGCCTAGATGCTTTCAAGGTTGGTGCTAAGGCTGACCCATTGGTCACACTGGCGATGACCAGTGTGAAACAGACCTTGGCATCTACTGAGGCTACTCATTTGTTGTTTTTCTGAAGCTGCTCATTTGTTGTTTGTCTTTTTTATATTACTCACAAGAACTACTCAACCTATTAAATCAGCGAGCAAAAACTTTGGCTAGAGCCGTAGTAGAGAAAACAAAAAGGTATACTTGAGATACGACCTCTTCTTTTTGTTTGTTTAATGATTTTACTCTTAACAAATCAGTTTGGGAATAGATTGGAAAAGCAAATAACAGAGCATGAAATGCAAGTCTTGGTGGCTCAAAACACCACCAACGGTTATGAATTTGACCTTTTTGAAGCTAAGGACAAAGTCACATGCCATGAAGATAAGATTGCTAGACTCCATGAGGCTTTAAAAAGAAATGAAGACAATGTCCAAAGGCTCTCTGGAGAGCATAAAACCGCTCCTCAAGCAAAGGAGTCTGAAGTAGCAGGTAAGAAATATATCTCAACCTTATTTATCTTTTTTTAAGGAAGAGAGTGATCTTTAGGTTTTGTTTTGAATTTTTCAGAAATAAAAAATATAATAAAATCCAAAGAGATCATGCTTTCAGATGGAGAAGTGGAGAAAATAAAATCTGAAGAGAAAAGATCAGAAATGAAAGAAGAAATAGAAAAACTAACAAACCAATTAAAGGTTTTCATGAATGATCTGGCCACAGTTCATACAGGTAGGAAATCCATTCTAAATTTTATCTTAGAGCAACTTAAAAAAATCTCCATGGATCTAAAAGGCAAAGAAGTAAAACTTACAAGTCCTAATCCATCAGTTGATGAACTGGTCAAGAGGGTGGATGACCAGCTGAAGATCATCCAAAGTCACATCCCTGTAATGACGCAAACCATTAAGACAGTGCTCCAGACTTCAATCGTCATCCATGTAGGTACCCTTTTCGTCAAGTTGAGGCACTTTTACAAAGATACAGTTAAGTTGGAGAAACTAGCTAGCGCCCAACTTGAAGCTAACTACTTAAGAGGAGATTAATAGCAAACATGCAGAAGCTGCCTCTGGCGTTGATACATACATGAAAAATGTAAAGATTACATTCAAGTAACATGTATGAAAATATCTCTTCTTGACTTATATTTTTTGTTGTCTTTTATCTGATTGTATTTTTCTAAGTATATCTCTAGCCCCCAACTGTTTGTGTATTAACCTGTAAATGGTTAGAATACAAACAGTTATTGGATAGACAACCTGTACTCTTTTACTTAGTATTAACCAGCAGCAATCGGAGATAAGGTCATTCTATTGAGTTTCCATGCAGTAAGGATTGGCTTATATGAAAAGTCTCTATTAGAAGTTATCTCACAATCTGACCAGTAACCTCATAAATTGTTTCAGAGAGGTCATACAGATTATGACTTTCTAAATTTTCAGAGGATGATCAGAATGGAAACAATGTTAATATACAACATTTAAAGAGATAATTTATGTAAATGAAAAATATAGAAATGAACTTATTTACATGAAAAATTTGCGAAGATGTTGGATGTTCAAGTATTTGACAGAATTCTTTCATTTTCTATGGCAAGTCGAAAAGAACCTGGTCAGGTAATCGATACCACAGTAAAAGGATCTTTCCATTTGGAAGATAACTTATTGCAGTTAGACTGATTCTAGATACGCCTTAGAACAAGGTCTCCTACATTAAGTGTTTATGGTTGAACTATTTTATTGTAGTTTGTTCTTAAGCCTTATAAATATGCTGCCGACCTGATAAGTGCTCGGTCTCGCTTTTCTTATAAGAGATTTATGTCATCTTCATGCTGGTCATCTTGATTGACCTATTCATAGAGAATAGTTTGTCTTGAACCTAAGTGAATTTCATTAGGTAACACTGCATCCGCTTCGTAGACCAATTGAAAGGGTGTTTCACCTATGGCTCTATTGGTTGTTGTGTGTATGGCCCAGAGTATAGAGTAAAGGTCTTTTACCCAAGCCCCTGAGCGTTTGGTAAGATAATCGAACACTTGTTTCTTTATACCTTGTATAATCTGGTCATTAGCACGTTCAACTGCTCCGTTGCTCTGAGGATGAGCAATAGAAGCGTAACAAATCTTTGTGCCTATTTTGTCACAGTAGTCTTGAAACATACCACTAACAAATTGTGATCCATTATCAGTAATCAGATGACTAGGAACATCAAATCTAGAGACTATATTTTTCACAAAGAATTTCTTAGCTGCTTGAGCTGTAATTGAAACTACAGGTTCAGCCTCAATCCATTTTGTGAATGTGTCAATTGCAACAAATAAGAATTTAAATTTTTTAGTTGCTCTTGGTAATGGACTTACTATATCAATTCCCCATATCGAAAATAGCCAAGACAGCGGTATTTTTTATAATTGATTAGCAGGGAGAGGTACTTGTCAAGTATGAAATTAACATTGCTCACAAGTTTTTACAAGTTGATTTACATCTTGTAAAACAGTGGGCTAATAAAAACCTTGTTAGAAAGCTTTCTCGGCCAGGGTTCGGTATGAAGCATGTGCCCCACACAAGCCCCACATATGTCTTTAAGGAATGTTTTTCCCTGTTCTTGAGATATACATCGCATTAAAACACCATGTACTCCTCTTCTATAAAGGGTATTATCGAGAAGTTTGTATATTCGCGCCTTTCGAATTAATCTATCCATTTCATGAATATCCTTAGGTAGTGTCCCATTTTCAAGATAGTCTTTAAATGGTTTGGTCCAATTTATATCCTGCTCAAGGAATCCGACCTCTATACTGATCAGGGATGTTTCTATAGATGGCTTGGACAAATATTCAAGGAAAACACCTGCTAGAACAGGTGATCGTGAGGATTCTAGTTTTGATAACTGGTCCGCTAAGATGTTGTATTTTGGTGATATTTATTGGACTTCGAAATGACTGAAATATTTTTCCAATTTTCTCACTTCATTTAGGTAGTGAGCCATTCCCTCATCGAACGTCTTATATTCCTTGCTAACATGGTTTACAACTAATTGCGAATTGCCCACCGCAAGAGGCCGATGAACTCCGATGGATTTTGCTGTTCAGAGCCTAACTAGAAGATTTTCATACTCTGCTACATTGTTAGTAGCAGGGAAGTGTATCTGGATTACATATTGTAACTAGTCGCCTTAAGGCGTGACCAGTACATACCAGCCCTTGCATCTTTAATTTCTCAAAAGCCATCAAAGTATAATTTCCAGTAGTTGGTATCAGTTATATCCTCTGTTTTATAGGACTCACTATTAGTCCATTCAGCTACAGTTATATCCTCATTAAAAACCTTACGCTCTAAAGTGGGGTTCCCCGGCTAGAAAAAAGTATAGTAAAAATATGCATATATACTAGCTACTCTCCAATATCAAGATCATTCATGCGTTCTAGGTCAGCGTACGGCTGATGTGATGGCATTGATGACCGCGTGAGGCAAGCAGAAAGATGGCCATTCACGGCATCGTGGGTGCACTCAGCGAGCGGCACGGCACAGCATTGCCTCGGTGTGCACACTCGATGTCGGTGAGCATATACTCTCTAGTTTCCATTCTCTACCTTTTGGCATCTCCGTTGCCTCTCCTTTCTCAGCATGTGAGGACCGCAATGGCGTCGTTCGTAGGGAGAGTCATAGCATGCTGTAGTCTCACGGCAAGGCACTCTGCGGCATGTTGTGCCTGCTTTGAGCCTATCGAGCCTGTTTCGTACCGTGCCGTGCCACCCATCGCACCCAACTGTGAGACCCAGCATGATCCATGCCATGCCAACCTGTTCCACACGAATAAGTGTGTACAGTTCTTCGCCGTGCTATGCCTATCGTACCATAGGCCGGCCAAAAAAAAAACAATCCAGTTTCTAGTCTAGCTGGAACCCATTTATAGCGACAGCAGGCTGCGAGTCCAGAAAGAGGGAGCGAGCACCGTCACGGATTTGCTGCACCCGTTCCCAATTTCGGCAAGATATATGTTGGCGTTATTAACCTCAAACGGTGAAGCTTATCTCAAACAGTTGTATCAAGATATATGTCTGGTATCGATTGTGTCCGTGTTTTGTGAACAAGACCTACGAGAGTACGTAACCTGATCCATACGCTAGTCTGGCCGACTCGTGGGCCCAGCAATTAAAGGTTGTCCTATTAGAGATAGAGAAAACTGCTTGCTCACTTATGCACTAATTAGCATTTGACCGGTCAGGAACGGCTGTCGTTTTACTGTTAACTAGCTATGTATCTATGCGATGCAACGGAAACTCAATTTATGATAAAAAAATTTATTTGCAAAGAACACTAACCTTATCTAAATAATAATGTTCATTCTGAATGTACAATAGTTAAATATTTAAATCAATTCATCGAAGCATAAAAAATCCAAACACCTGTTTACAAACTCGAGCTTAAAATTATCTTTAATTTCACAAACTTAAATAATAACATCATAGCACTTGGGATTATAAATTTGTAACACCATAATTCGAGATCGATCGATTGACCGAAAGAGGCATCACCTGCTGCCCTATGGGCTCAAAGGCATTGAAGAGGTAGGCGTCATCTGTATGTAGCTGCTACCATCAGCGGTGTATGTGACTCGTACGTCTTGCTCCGGCCATACCATAGCCCCACCCCATCAACTAGCTCCACTGCCTCCTCGCCTTCCCCCGCGAGTGCCTCTCTCAACCTATTGACATCATCCACCACGCGCGAGCTCCAGCAGCATCGCCAGCCTATCTCTCCACCCATCACCAGCGACCTACCCCTACACCACACCGACGAGATCAAGAAGGTCGTCCATTATCTCTGCTCAACGGATAAGCTCAACACATCTGCAGGAGAGGCAAGAAACGGTGCGATTATATAGATTCAGCAACCGAGGAGATATCTATGGAATCCAAATTAAGAAATTGTCGAATAAGGAAGACAATAAAAGAAAAAGAGACGAGAAGAGATCCAACTCTATGAATCGAAGCTCTGCTTCCTTCGGAAGAGAATCAATCAATTCAATCCAAAAAGCACCGGGAGCAATCACCGCCGATTCAAATGCTAGATTAATGGGAGAAAGGAAAGCAATAAATGAGTCATGCATATTCATTTACCTTCCGCGACGGGATGATCCAATCCAATCTACCGGAGTAGCCACTGCACTCTTCCCACTCAGCCACGTGGGCGTGCACACGTGTCGGGGTAAGGGTGGAGCACGACGTACCACCACCAACTCCTAATTAGAATTATTAGAGATAGAGATAACAAATTTATCTAGTCGCGTCATGCATAGCCGTGCGTATGCTGCTGGCTGGCCGGAATCAAGTCTATACGTGATTAGATAAAAAGAAAAGATACATGCAAGTAAATATTTAATGGAAAGGATGCATATAGCAACTCAAAGCCATATGGTAACTCAGAAGTTGTATGCGTGCAGTATATGGAAAAAATCTACCGTGCAGTATTTAGAAATAGAATCGACTGATTGAGATAAAAGTCTGATACGCTGCAAATCACGCATGCGTGCATATCCAACCGAATTAAAACTTTCTTCGTTCGCCAATGTATAAAAGATCGGGACAATGACGGTTTTAGGGGGAGGGGAGAACGGACTACCGCCACTAACTCGTAATTAGAAGTAGCAGAGATATATTTTTACTGTTAATATCTTTTTAAGTATTTGAATTAGATACATTAAAATTATATGGGTAGATTTTTCTTGAAAAGTACTTTCATAGTATTATAATTTTATTAGACTTTATAAATATTATAATAAGAATTAGTGATCGATGCTATATTTTGGAGACATTTCAATATCTACAACGACAACTATTTGTAACCGGCGGGAGCAACTAATAGTCTGGTAGGCATACGTAGGGATGAAAACGGAACGGAAACGGTCGATAAATGGTCATTCCATTTCTATTTCCGTTTCCACATTTTTTACTAGTAAGGGAAACAAAATTGAAAACTCCAGAAATGGATAGTGACTAAAACGGATGCGAAACGGAACGGAGCAGATGCGAAAATGAAAGTGAAAAATTCCACAAGAATATAATACATAACCGTAAAAACAATGTAACTCATTCCACTTTCAAGGTGGACACAAAAACAATGTTATATTTACCGGTATCACTAGAAAGTTTTTTCTCAAGTATGTCAGCTAAAAGCTCGCTATTTATCGTCCAAATTAGACCATCATGTCATCCTCCATATCATTACCATCGTCATCCTCTTGCTCCTCCAACTACAGAAGTGTAACGCTATAAAATTTGCATATTATTGTTTAATGTTCATTTATGATTTTCTGAGATTTATCCTGGATTTTCTAGAGTTTATAAATGCAGTTTTACTATTTTTAGATTTATAAAATTAATTTATTCATATAAAATAAAACCAAAATTATGCTTGAAATAATTTCTCTCGGTTTAACATGTTTGAAAGTATTTTTGAAAATTTTTTGAACTCTATTTGATATTTTCTATAAATCCATTTGTATTTCTAATATTATTTTAATTCAAAAATAAATGTAAATTCTACATTCTGCATGCTCCGATGACGTATGTAATCAAGTTGCATTGTACTTGTTTACAGCTAATCTTCTGGAGACTATAACTTTTAAACTAAACATCAGATTTGCGTTCTGTTTAAATATCCACACTTCTTACGACAAATCCTTCTAAATAAATATAATATTGGATAGGTTACGCGTAGAGAAATATTTGATGACATGTGGGACCCACACATCATAGTCAATTCGGCGAATTTTGTTTGCTGCGTATCAATAATTTTAGACTGACATGTGGGGTGCAGCCTCTTTATTTTATTTTTATTATTTTACTTAGTGAATTTTGTGTAGAAAAATTCATCAAACAGTTTCTTCTCTTTCTGCAGATTTGATCGATGTATTAGGATGGAATTGATACTTAAGATTGAGCGTTGATTTTTGCAACTATATTTTGCTGAAATATTGGAGTCAAGCTGCACGAAGAGAAATGGCAGAGGTTGCTGTTCTTCTGGTCATAAATAAGATAGCCATAGCTGTGGCAGGAGAAACGCTGAAGTTCGTTAAACCTTTGCTTGCAAAGAAAGCTGATCTAGTGGCAGAGCTCCCAAATGACATGAAGCTGATAAAGAATGAACTTGAGCTTATTCACGCCTTTCTTAAGGAAATTGGCAGGAAGGGTTGGAAAGGTGAAGTCATAGAAACATGGATAGGGCAAGTCCGAAGATTGGCGTATGATATGGAAGACATTGTGGATCAGTTTATCTACGTTGTTGGCAAACACAATCAGAACAGATCATGGTGGGTTTATGTGAAGAAAGTCGTCAAGAAACCTCATTCTTTGTTTTCACTAGATGAAATTGCTACTGAAATTAAGAGAATAAATCAGGAGCTTAAGAAACTTTCGGAAAGTAGAGACCGTTGGACAAAACCAATAGACGGTGGGAATGATGTTCCTGTAGCAAATTATGTCAGCGAACGAGAACTGTATCTACCTGGACATGATTTCTCAATCAAGGATGATGAGCTTGTAGGAATTGATAAAAATAGAGATATCTTGATTGAGTCATTGCATTTTGAAGATCATTCTCGGCGGATCATTGCTGTGTGGGGTATGGGTGGCATCGGAAAAAGCACTCTTGTCGATAATGTGTACAAAAATGAAGTATCCAACTTTCCTTGCCGCGCATGGGTTTCTATCTCTCAGTCATATAATCTGGATGATATCTGGAGAAACATGCTGAGAGAACTCCTCGGAAAAGGCAAGAAGGAATTCGATGCTGAAAAGATGGGCAATGCAGAGCTAAGAGAGGAACTGAAGAAAATTCTGGATAAAAAGCGGTACTTGATCATATTAGATGATGTCTGGAAAGCTGATGATGTTACCAAAATTATGGAGATTCTTGTTGATAATGGCATGGGAAGCAGAGTAATAATCACGACAAGAAATTGGGATGTAGCTTCACTAGCTGAGGATGGTTGTAAGATCAAAGTAGAGCCTCTAAATAAGCATGATGCATGGCTTCTATTTTGTTGGAAGGCATTTCCGAAAATGGATCATCATGTATGCCCTCCAGAGTTACGCCAGTGTGGTAAAGAAATAGTGGATAAATGTGATGGTTTGCCGTTAGCTATTGTGGCAGTCGGGAGCTTATTGTCCCTTAAAAGGAGGAGCGCGATAGACGGGAGGCCTGATCAAGACTGGAGGCTTTTCTGCGAGCAACTTATTTCGGAGCTACATAACAAGGACAACGAGAATCTAAACCGTGTGGAGAAAATTCTAAATCTAAGTTATAAGTACCTACCAAACTATTTGAAGAACTGTTTCTTGTGTTGTGCTATGTTCCCAGAAGACTATCTGATCAAGAGAACAAAATTGATTAGATTGTGGATAGCCGAAGGGTTTATAGAACAAAAAGGAAAATGCAGCTTAGAAGACGTGGCTGATGTTTATCTGACAGAACTCGTCCGATGAAGCATGCTTCAGGTTGTAGAGAGGAACACTTTTAATAGGATAAGTGGTCTTCGTATGCAAGATCTTGTGCGTGAACTAGCCATTTTCCAATCTACAAAGGAGAGTTTCAGTACTACTTATGACGACACTCATGGGGTGGGACAGGCGAGATTGGATTCTCGTCGTGTGTCGGTGGTCCAATGCAACAATGACATTCTGTCATGCATAGATCCATCCAGGCTTCGCACCTTCATGGCATTTTGCAGCAGCATGGCACCATCTCCATGGCCTTCTTTTATTCCCTCGGAATCCCAGTACCTTGCAGTATTGAACTTATCAGGCTTGCCTATTGAGACTGTACCAAATTCAGTTGGGCAGCTATACAACCTTAGGTACCTGTGCCTCAATGACACCAATGTGAAGAAACTCCCAAAATCTATTACGAAGCTTCTGAATTTAGAAACATTGAGTCTTGTAAATACACAGTGTTTAAATTTGCCGCAAGGGTTTGCAAATCTGAAGAAATTGCGGTGCCTACATATTTGGAAAATGCTAGATGCAAGTTGCAGACGTTTCATCAGTTGGGAATCTATGGAGCCATTTGAGGGCTTGTGGAATTTGATGGAATTGCGCACTTTGGGTTATGTTCAAGCAAGTAAAGTATTTGTTGCAAAACTTGGAAATTTATCTCAACTGAGGAGCCTTTGCATTTCTGATGTGAGGAGTAGAATCTGTGCAGAATTGTGCGACTCTTTATCAAAGATGACTCAGCTCTCAAGACTAGAAATAAGAGCCAGCAACGAAGATGAGTTGCTCCATTTGGAAACTTTGACATTGCCAAACCCTCTTCAAAAACTCGTTTTGGTAGGGCGGTTGTCAGATGGAACTTTGGAATCTCCGTTTTTGTTAACCCATGGAAATGCACTTCGTGAATTGCGGCTATATTTGTGTCAGCTCGCCGAGAATGCAATGCCGCGCCTCTCTGAATTGTCAAATTTAACTCTGTTAGATCTTACAAGGGCGTATACTGGGCAACAACTAGACTTCCATGCAGGGTGGTCCGCAAATTTGAAGAGGATTTGGTTGCGGGATTTGCCAAATGTCAATCAAATATGCATACATGAGGGAGCTTTGGTCAGGCTTGAATTTCTTGGAATCTGTAACCTTAAGGAACTACGGAATGTCCCTGTCGGTATCCGATCTCTCAAATCTGTCAAAGAGGCATATTTTACTGAGATGCATCCTGATTTCGAAAGGAATTTTCAAATGGCAAAATTAGATCATATCCCGAAGCTCATCGTAAGGCAAGTAAAACCTTCTCATCCAATAGATTAAACACATTTCATTGTGTTGTTAATCAGTTATGGCACCGTATAGCACTCTGCATTCGATACTAGATCATGTGCATCTCCATTTCATCCCTCCTTTTCTATGGGCATGTTTGGATCTATTAGCATTAATAGTTAGCTAGCTAATAGCTAATTGATGGCTAACTATTAGCTTGCTAATTATTAGTTAGGGCTGTTTGGAGGTACTAGCTAATAGGTAGTTGACAATTTAGTTGTTGGTGGAAATGTCCATTGTACCCTTGTATTAATAGCTGTTTGCATGTCTTTTTTTTTTGCGATCGTGCGGAGAGCGCACGGGCCCAGGAGAGCCCGGCGGACGACGAAGCGAGAGTCACCACATGGATTGGCAAAGTGTGGCTTAACAATGATGCAGTTGGCAAATAAATTTTCTTCAGGGAGGGAGATGCCGGCCTGAGCCTGATCTTCATCCTGCAAAGTGCTGATCATAGTTCATAGATTGGAGTTGGATCATCCAAAACTAGCTTCTTTTGCTTATGTGCGTACCTTTTTGGAAACAAATCGAGTGCAGGGCACAAAGGACATATTTGCCTTTTAGGTACATTATCGTTGTTATACTAGTAGCTGAGAAGCATCGTAATTGTTCACTTTGCCATGTGCGAGCGGCGACAGAGAAAGGGATAAGGCTCGCAGGAGATGGTTCACGAGGCAGCTGAGAAAGGGAAAAGGGAACTACGGTGCACAGGGCCAAGGGCACATTAGTCATTTCATCATCTATTAGCAGGAATTAGCAGGAGAGAACCAGCTAATGAGATAACTATTAGCTGGGTTAGCAACTAACTGTTAGCTAGGTCATTAGCTAACCTGTTTAGATCCACTTTAACTAATTTTAGCAGCTAACTATTAGTACTAATGGATCCAAACATGCCCTACATTAGATGCGTATTGCTTATGGCTTGCTGCACTGCACCTAGTGCAAACTGCCCCTATAATGTAAAATCTATCTATTATTATATAGTAAAAGTTGATAACACATATTTTAGAGTTGCTAAGACAAAAACAGAAATAGCTAGAAATGCTCAAAAAAAGCAAAACATCCGACCTTAATACTCTGAACCCTAATTAAAATGAACTATATGAGCCATTGGACTTATTAGAAAAAAGTACTATACTAGGAATTCTCACAAAAAAGTAAAACATCTGGTTCTCAGCCTAGTGGGTTCTAACTAAAGTGGAACTAAGGTGGTCATTGATGTAAATTACTAAAAGATACAGCTTTGTAATGCCAAAAAAAAAACACAATGTACTGAGAGAAGAAGATAAAAAAAATAGAGAAAGGCATGATAGGAATCCTTCTCATCTACTATTCATATATTTTGGAAAGAGTTCAATATATTAAATGTTACAAGATATTAGTTCTATTCATATATGATATATTCATACACTACAATATATTAGTTCTATTCATATAATATATATATATTCACACAGTATAGAAAGAGTTCTGCACACTACTAGCTAGATCTTTGATCTTGTGACGGCAAAAAGCTATTACGAAAGTAGGACAATCAGTCAAACATAATTTCCCGGCGACCACCCATCAGGCAATAACCCTTAGGCATAGAGCGTGCTTGTCTGTAAAATTTGCGCTCCTAACGAAACATTGGGTTTATGGTAGTGACAACAGTTAATAATGTATTGGATAGTATGTACCATATATTAGTAAGATTAAGCGGAGATAAGTTTGTATTGTGCCGTGCGATAAAAATAGGAAATTGACCAGGCATTTTTGCAGCTACAATATTGTAGCCGCTTCATACAATTGTATAACAATTAAAACTAATTGTTTCATCATCGGTATCAAAATTGTATAGCAATTACAATTGTATTTTCATCGTACTATCTAGTTCGCAGATTCTGGCGGACATTTGATTCATTACATTTGAGCTGTTTATTTGAGTCGCTGAACTTCTACTTATATATTAAAAATCGATGATAGATGTTTAGAGTTGCTAAGAAAAAAAGAAATATCCTTGAATTTTTTTTAAAAAAATCTGACCATTAATTTAATGGACACTACTTTTAACGCCTTTGTTTTGATAGTTAGCTTAGAGAGAAAATTTTGAAATCACTCTTAAAAAGGGGGAAACTCTACCTAGGGGTGGGCATTCGGTTTTTTCAGTTTATCGGTTTGGTTTTTATAGTTTTAAAATAATTCGGTTTTTGAAAACTGGGAACCAAAATTTCTCGAACAAAAATAAAAAACCGAACCGAAATATTTCGGTTCGGTTATTTCAGTTAACCGAAATATGAATAACACTAGGTAGATTAGATTTAGTCATTCTCACGCTGCAACATAGAGTATGGATAAACCCACACAATATTCATATGTTATTACAATATAAGCATAATAAAATATATGAATATACTAAACATATGCATAAATGTATTATAATATGAGAATTGTTTTGTGGCTTTAGAAAAAATACTATAAAAGTGGTATTGTACATGAACTATTCGGTTATTTCGGTTTTTGAAAGCGAAAAACCGAACCGAATACCGAAAATCGAATTATACCAAAACAAAAACCGAACCAAAAACCGAAAAACCGAAATAATCGGTTAAATCGGTTTGACTCGATAATTCGGTTTCGGTTTAAAAATGCCCACACCTAACTCTACCCCCACAAAAGTTTTCCTAGCGAACTACCTAAGAAAGCCATCTTCACAAGACCATGCCGACGACCAAGCCCCATCTGACCATCTTGAGGAGTCCTTTCTCTCTCTTAATTAATCTTAATTAAACCCAATATTAATCTAGGCCCATCAATTATACACACGAGAGGTCAAAGCACTTTCAAAAATATTTTAAATTAATAATGATTTGTTTGATTAAATGCATATGTTTAATTTTTTTAAAATTTTTTGGCATGGATCAATGTTAAAAAATTATACTTGAAATTGGTGGTTCATAAGGCTTGGTACTGAATTATTATTACTTTATCCCTATTTGATTAAACTATCATTTTTGTTGTCCTTACCTGTACTAATTTAAGGCTTGGTTTTTATCAGATATATAGCTCGATGCAAGTTGTACATCCAACATTTTTCCTCAATTCTTCCAAATTTCCATGTTACTCTATAATTTTGCACCATACAAACACTTTCCACTAAATACTAAATCATATTCACAGCTTCACATTAATTTAGTGTACATGTACTGAAATTTGTCTATGTCAGAATCTTGATTCAAAGGGCTTCAAACTGCTGCCATTTGTTCTCAATAAAACTGCTTCTATCGTGTAATTAAAAATCATTGCCTTCGGCTTTCTGCGTTGTTGATATATATTTAATTTCCTGAATCCCTACAGGTCTGAAATGACGTGATTGGTTCTTGTTTGCATGTATGGCCTGCAGTTGCTGTCGTCAATTAGAGAGCTCTCACAGTTGAGTAATGTTAATGTACGATAACTTGACTTCTCTAATCATCTGTATTTCTTTAAACAAACCGGTGTGTGTAGTGTGCAGTGAAAGGCCAAGTTTCACTGTTATAGTAGAGATTTTTTATCATCCAACAGAGGTACTAATATTAAAAGATAAAAAAAGGTTTAAAGAGTGAAGGTACTAAAAGATATAAAAGTTAAAAGATAATTTGGTCTCATGGTACCTAAGAAAACTCCAATCCCAGTGATCCTCTAGCAGCACATGCGCGCGCGCACACGCACCTTGCGATCCTTCGGTCTATCGTAAAATGCAATCAGCATTTCCAGCCACTCCTGCTTCTGAACAGATTCCCTGAAGTGATCCGAGCAGGTTCCTCTGCAAATATATATAGTATAGTAGAAATTTTAATAATTATAGCTATCAATTATATGCTGAAATATAGCAAGAAATTTTTTACTAAATTTGCATGCATATAAGTTAAAATCCAACAAAAATCTAATGGTAAAAAATGATGGTTAAAATAACTAACATGTTTCATTTCAGCGCTACTCGGCGTGTCTAAATTGTATCGAAGTCATCAATAAGTTTATCCGTTGTAAACCCCATTGCAATCTCCTTCTCTATGTAAGTTATTAAGCAATTTCTTAAGAACTCATCCTCCATCTTATTTCGAAGCCTTGTCTTCACAAGTTTCATTGCAGAAAAGGCACGCTCTATCGTTGCTGTTGAAACTGGTAGAGTTAGAACAAGCCGAATCAACCTGCCAAGGAAATATATGATTAGCATTTTCTATAATGATAAAAAAGTAATCAACTAAATGAACAGGGTAAATGTTATATAACCTGTCAATCAAGTAATATTCATCTGATTTCCCAGTTTCTGCTAGCCGGCGACAAAGATCAGCAATGGTTGTCAAATTCTGAAACCTAGAATTTGTAGGTACATCATATTTGTAATGTTGTAATTGAAGCCTCAAGGTATTTCTTTCTTACTCTGAAAAACCAGCAGGGTAGAACTTTGAAGCTAGAGAGCACACATCATCAATTTTCAATGAGCTGAATGAGTAAAAAATTAGATGCTGGACTTTGGATACTTGGGCCTGGACCTTAGATGCTAAAAACCTGAAATGGATCACATGATCAATGAAGAAGAGGAGCGGGAGGAAGCCTATGGACAGTGGTACGCCGAAGAAGACAGCAACCAAGTCCATTTCAAGTGAGCCTGCCTCCTCATGGCTTCGCCACTCGGTGTACCGGACGCTCTCGTGACATCCATGCTTCTTGAACTTGCAGGGGCTTATTTTTTTAAAAATCATTTTAGTGTGGAATAAGAATGATTCATTATTTTTATTAAGCAAATATATTCTTAAGTTTAAGAGCTTAAACTTGTCGAATTTTCTCTTTTTATAACTCTCGGAATATAATGAATCTGAACCTACAATTTTATACATAGGTAGCCTCGATGAAATTTCAAGATTAAATTCATTATATACCGAGAGTTACAAAAAAAAAAATTCGACAAGTTTAAGCTAATCTACCTATAGTCTTGTGAAGTGTAGGGACACATATACATACAAATCTCACATATCGTAGAAACTTCACATATACATAGAAATTTCAAAATTCACGAGAAATTAGAATAATTCACATGATACATATTCATTTGACATGATATATATACATTTCAAACTTCACATATACATAGAAATCTCACACATACATCACGAGCAATACCTCTCCTTCCACCAAAGAAGGATCAAATCTGACATAACAAGGAGCAATAATGGAGTCATACAACTATTGCTCTCAGATTTAATAAATTGATGGGTTGCTCCAAATGAGCCCTCCAACACCAATTTCAGCAATATATCATAGGGTATACAAATCTGAAATTAGTGAATCTATACAATTCAGCACTGTTTAATAAACTTGATTCACTAGAACTCAACAATGGACTATGAAAAGCTACTGAATAGTAGGACAGCACCAATTTAGACTAAAACAGAGTAGCTGTCGAGGTTTGTTACCGACAATAATGAAAAGGGGGCTAAGCGCTGGATCAGAAGCTCAATGGTAGCACAAGACGCACGATTTATACAGGTTCGGGCTCTCGCGGTGGAGATAATACCCTAGTCCTGTGCTCTGGAATTATATGTGGCTAGCTTATAGCTGATGATGTTGTATGTTTTCTCCTCGCCCTTATGCCTCCCCGCCCCTCCCTTTATATAGCAGAGGAGGGCGGTTACAAAAAGGAGTCCCACTCGGATACGAGGTGGAGATTGTATCTCTTTCCTTATCCGTTATACATGGTAGCGGCTAGGATTACAACTGTATCTTCCCTAAGCAGGGTTGGTTTCCATCTTCAGGGTTTCCTTGCTGCGCATGGCGGCCTGCCTCCTGGGCAATACCCATCTTCATGCAGTCGGCTTGGCCCATCCCCCTTGGGTGGTTAGCACGGCCCGTCATGTAGATACCCGGGGTCCATATACTCCACAGTAGCCAAAGTTATTCACTGCGAACCAAGCCTCATAACAGGAACTAATAACATGATAGCATGTCACATATACAACAAGCAATAAAACCAAGTTGAAGTTTTAGACACAATGATCTAAGCGATCTTTGAATCACGAGGAAATCACTAACTAATGATTAATATTGCCTCATTTAATTGAATCATCATAGAGCGATAGTAGGAGAATAAAATCGGTGCCTCCGGATCAAGAAATACTGACCTCTAGCTCGATGGCTAGTCCTCAAATTTCTCAATCGGTTCCTTGAATCAACACCAACAGATAAAGTAATGCCGGCTAAAAGGATCTTCTTACTGAGCAAACACCAAGACCATTCAGCAACCTTTAACAAGCAACCAGAGGCACAACCAAAAAAATACACAACTCATCGCCAAACATACTCCCAGGACAGCATGCAGACGCATTTTTTGAGTTTGATTCCAGAAACCAAGCAGCAAATCGCTCAACCATTATCAAAAGCAAAGCCATTTCGACTTCCTCCAGGATGATATAAGACCCATTTCTTATATATTTCCTAGTTGATTTCAGCACCATCTGTTAGTTCTAGAATCGACAGCAAGCATGAATCGACAGCACCATCTGTTAGTTCTAGAATCGACAGCACAAACTCCCAGCACTTTCATCAAGTGACAAGTGATCTCATCGGGTAAGGAGGGCACAAACCCTAGGGTTGGCGAAGGCCGGAGGGGAACAGCGGCGGAGGCAAGGCGCGGAGGCAAGGCTTCGGAGGCGAGGAGGATGGCGCGCGGTGGGGTCGTCGGAGGCGTCCCGGTCGTCGGAGGTCTTCGCAAACGAGTGGGAGGAGGAGATTGGGGAACAATGGCGGGAGTTGCAAAAATTAGGAAGAGAAGGCGGCGGGAGGATTTATAGGTGCACCATCGGTCCGGTTGGTGTATCCAACGATCTTGATGTCTCCCATCGATCTGGGTTGGATACACCAGCAGGTGATGGGTCACTCGACGACCCTAGGCACTATCGGTCCGGTTGAATACACCAAGGTGATGTGAAGGGTTTATAAAACTCAAAACAATTTAGCACCCTTTTTTAAGATTTCTTTTTTAAATCTCTTTGTTTAACTATTGTTTCATTAAATAATTTTTAAAAATGTTATTTAATGAAACAATAGTTAAATAGTAAATAAAAAAAAAATCTTAAAAAACTAATTGAACCTAAAGTGGTAAAAGTATTTTTAAAAATTATTTAATGAAACAATAGTTAAGCAATAAATAAAAAAGGAATCTTAAAAAAGGCTAATTGAACCTAAAGTGGTAAAAGCATTTTTAAACATTATTTAATGAAACAATAGTTAAGCAGTAAATAAAAAAAAATCTTAAAAAAGGCTAATTGAACCTAAAGTGGTAAAAGCATTTTTAAAAATTATTTAATGAAACAACATTTTTAAGATTTCTTTTTTTATTTCTTATTTAACTATTGTTTCATTAAATAATTTTAAAATACTTTTACCACTTTAAATTCAATTATGCCTTTTTAAGATTATAAGAAATAAAGTAATTTTGCACTCTTATAATTCCATTGCAAATTGTCACCTTGTTATATTAGTACAGAGGGACTTTGAACAATATTGTTAGTCAAATATTAGTACAATTTGAACAGAAAATACGGAGCAACAGGAAAACCTCTAGAGGAATGAGAAACTAGTATGTTAGTAGTCTATTACACCAAAAGAAAGCAAAGCAATCCTTATTTGCTAACATACTTTGCTTTTACAAGTGATCCTTCATTATGATCGCGGCGTACGTAGGGAGATTCCTCTGTATCATTCAGGACACTAATGTCTACGTCCACCGTGAAAGGAGGCAGCTCGTCGAGCCGATTATACTCTTCTTCGTCGTGGCGCCTCAACTCCGACAATCCTTCTTTTACTTGGAAGAACCACGTGGCGCCTTGGCGATCGCTCTTGCTAGTCTTCTCATACCTTTTTCGGTTTCTTTGTCCATGTCCATCACATAGAATACTGTGTCACATCATTAGCGAAACACGAGCGGTTCGTCCTATAGGCCACTTGCTTGAGGTCCACAGTTGTCATACCGTACTTATCGATATCCACGGTGTCGGTTTGACCCATTGGCACCAAAGCAGAGGGACTTTTAATGGCCCGTACTCGAGCTCCAGATCTCCTCTATGAAACCATAGTAGGTGTCCATCTTTCCATTTTGTCCAAGGCATCTATCTGACGCCCTTTGTTTTGGTTGGTGCTCTTGCTATCCTGGGTTGTCGTGTAAAATGTGTACCCATTTATCTCATACCCTTGAAATGATATGATTGTTGTGGGCGGTCCTCGAGCCAAGAGTTTCAATTGTTCATCGTCTGCATGCGCTTGCCCAACATTGCTTTTGTAACCAAGCGCGAAATGATCCATTTGCTCATTGCGATCCACTTATCTCACTTCTCTGGGTATTGGGCGTAGACTCATCTCATGATCATAGATATCTGAGCCACTACTGATTGCTTGTTTCAATACCGTGAAATGTGCTTGTTTAAATGCAAGTAGATTGTCGCTATAGGATTCTTTTCTCCCTAAAGTCCCTTTTCCCGTAGCCTCCCCTCATGGCGTGATCTGGGGGCCAATCGGATTCAGATCATCAATGTAACTAACACAAAACTCGATCACCTCCTCTGTCTTGACACCTGCTTAATGACCTTCAGGCGAGACCGATTCTGAACATACTTCTTTAGGATACCCATGTACCTCTCGAAGGGAACATATTGTGGAGGAACACGGTCCGAGAATTTCTATCTCTTTAACAATGTGGACCATGAGATGGACCATAATATCAAAGAAGGATGGAGGAAGATCATCTCAAGGCTAACCGGACTATTGACCATGTCATCATGCAAACTAGATACCTTATTCGCTCGATGACCTTCTGCGACACCGCGTTGAAGAACGAACACGACTTTATGATTGTCCTCGTACCCAATCTGGCGGAATACCTCGCACCGCCACTTGGAGAACAAGCTGTGTCATCAACACCACGACAATCATGGGATTTTATGTGTATGATTTTATTCTCTTTCATGTTTATGAGTCTCCTTATGTTCGAGGAGTATTGAAGGACCTTCACCTTTGTTCAAGAACTTAATCATGTTTTTTTCTCTTCCTTGCTCGAGTGTAGCTCATGGGGTGGAGGTAATGTTGTCCTTTCTCTCTCTTTTCCGGATGTAGGTCGTTCACGAGTCCCAATAACATGTAGGTCCTTTCGTGCTTGAAGTGTATCTTTTGACTTCTAGTACATATCTAGGAAACCTAGCGAGTTCACGAGACATTCTTTGTGATATGCATGAAGTCCAAAGGAGTGGCGGACCTCTAAGTCTTTCGAAGAAGGTAAGTCCTAAAATATTGACTTCTTCTTCCAAATGGCCTTCGTGTGACCTTGTTCATTTGGGGACGGTGTTTGCTACGAGGACCTTTTCCAAATACTACTTTCAGATCCTTTACCAAAGAAAATACAAGCGTCCCCATGCGATGCATGGGCTTCTTACGTTTCTCTTCGTCCCATCAAAATTCTCACCCTTCCTCCGTGAACGGGTCCTTCATATGGAGGAACCTACGGTGGCCCATGTACACAACCTTTCGAGAGTTTTTAGGTACTTGCTGTCCGTATCCTCTAAGCGGTGGATGCAGGGCTTTATATCCTTTGATAGATAGGCCGATAGATTACCAAGTGCGGGCGATCGTTGATGGTTACGAATAGCAATGCACGAGAGTGAAGTGCTCTCTTTTGTACTCATCCCATACACGTACGCCATCGTTCCACAGTGTTAACAGATCTTCAACCAACGGTTTGAGGTACACATCAATGTCGTTTCGTGTTGCTTGGCCTTGGATAAGCAATGGCATCATAATGTACTTCCGCTTCATACACGACCAAGGAGGAAGGTTGTAGATACATAGAGTCACGGGTCAAGTCTTTGGATCTTTGCTCATATCGCCGAACGGGTTCATCCCATCATACTCAACCCAAACCTTATGTTCCTTGCATCCTCGGCAAAGTCGGGTATGTTCTATCGACTTTCCTCCTTTGGAGCCATCGGCAAGGTGCCTTAGCCTTCCGTCGTCCTTACGGTCTTCCTTGTGCGGTAGCATCATCGGGCATGCGCTTTGTTCGCAAATAAGCGCTTCAACCAGGGGATTACAGGAAATACCACACCACCTTAGCAGAGGTCTCTTCTTCTTCTGTTGCCCTCTACCTCACCGGGTCATCACGCCTGGTCTTATACCGCGAAGTTTTGCTGCCGGACAAGCTTAGAATCCTCATACTCATTGCGATAAAGGATACAATCATTACGACATGCATGTATCTTCTGTACCTCCAACCCCAAAGGGCGGACAACTTGTTTGGCATCGTCGTAGTTCGGGCGATGTGTTCCCTCTAGAAGTAACTTCTTTATGAGGCATAACAACTCGTCGAATCCCTTATCGACAATCCATTGGTCGCCTTCCATTGCATCGGTTCTAGTGTGGTACGCAACTTTTTATGGCCTGTCGACGGTTTGGGTACAACAGTTGTTCCGTGGTCCTCCCATAGTATTGGAACTTTTCGTAATGTCTTTCATCGATGTATTCTCCTCTCCATCACATGACATCTGGTCTAGGTCATCATCACCAAACTCCCCAATGTATCTTGAAAGAACCGTGTTGACCGGCGTCACGGGATATTGTTGTCGCCTCTTCTTCTTCGCCGTCTTCTGTATAATCTCTTCTTCACCGTGCTTGGTCCAATGGTATAGTTTGACATGAAACCTCTTGTGAGCAAATGAAAGTGAAGGTGGCTGGATTTTGGCCCTCCTTCTCATTCTTGCGATCTATGCATGGACAACATATGTAGCCGAGCGTCGTGTGTGCATCGGCCAAGACGAAGAAAATCTTGCAAAACCACAAGAACTCCGGGAGCGTCGGTCCATGTACATCCATCGCCGGTCCATCTACATTATGTCACATCAAGATAACTATTAGCTCATTTTGCGATAATGAATTGTTGAACCAAAACCTAAATATTAGCTAGATCCACACCTTCAATCCGAGCTAAATAATAATCCAAGCAAAATCTAAACTCACACAACAAGTTTTTGCAACCTACAAGAAGAATTGGTCGATCGAGTCTGGATTCAAAATTCGAACAAAATTCACGCAACTTTGTTTGCAAATTCTGTTGAAATTGTAACACCCTAAAAATTTCCAAATTATTATTCAATCATTTATTTTTATTTTTTCTAAATCTCTAGCACTTAATTAATAGCGTTTTCAAAAATAATTTCTTGATGGAAATTAAAACCAAAATTATACTAGAAGTATTTTTCTAAGTTTAAAATATTCCAAAGTATTTTTGAAAACTTTTCTCAAATATTGAACTCATTTTATATTTTCTATTCATATTTCGATATTATTTTAATTAAGTAAATGAATTTAAATTTCTTCTTTTCCACATAACTATCGCCATTTCAATATCCCAAACTCCATGATTTTCATGCACTATTCTCCCCCCAACTACGTGCAACCAAACCTCATCCTTCATCGATCGATGGAACTAAAACCTAAATTTAAGCTAGATCCACACATTAAATGCGAGCTACATTATAATCCAAGCAAATTCTAAGCTTACACAACAAGTTTTTGGATCCTATTTGAAAAGATCAAGCTAGATCTCTACATTCATAATCTTTCATCAATCATGGGAAAATATCAAATTTTTTTCATAATTCAAGCAAAAAAGAGGCTCCATTTAACACCAAATGATGTGAGGAATGATATTACTAACCTTAGTTTCCTTGGTTGCGAGTAAAATGACCAAAATTTTGAAATTTGGGCAGCACCTCCTCTACATTCATAATCTTTCATCAATCATAGGAAAAGATCAAATTTTCTTCATAATTCAAGCAAAAAGTGGCTCCATTTAACACCAAATGAAGTGAGGAATGATATTACTAACCTTAGTTACCTTGGTTGTGAGTAAAATGACCAAAATTTTGAAATTTTGGCAGCACCTCCTCCCTTGAAGCTCTTGGCAAGCTCCTTTGTTCTTCTCGCGAGTGAAATGATCTGGTCTGCAGAGAGCGGGAGGAGGAAGAAGTTTAAATTGGGACATCGATTGCAGTTGAAGGCACAAACCGATCGATGTAATAACATCGATCAGGTTCATGTAACGAACCGGTACTATTTAACTCCGCTAAATAGTGCGGTTCAATACACTCTAATCGATCGATGTCATACCATCGATGCCGGTTCGTGTATTGAACCGTCTTGATCGCCCGCGAACTGTGAGCCGTTGAGCGGATCGATCTAACTATCGGTCCGGTTCGTCCAACCTGCAATCTTGATGGCCCATATAGAAGGTCTGATCTGTAGTAGTGTGGAACAAATCCAACGTGCGCGTGACTCCCTGCCGAACGCCCTTTTTTCCTTTTATGCTTTCGTGTATGTTCTGTTCGGGGTCCTCGCGCGCTGCATGCCGCTAGGAGCATGATTTATACTACCGATGCACATGTCGTGGCAGGGTTCCCTTTGCCAATGAAAACCACTCGATTTTCATGAAAACTGACCTTGCCAAGCCGATTCGGTATTTCAAACTGAGCGGTAAACCGTGGAGTTCAAATTTAAATTTAAAAAATTTGAAGAAATTTAGTAAAAAGTTTTAAAATTTTTTGAAAATGTTTGTGTGAGGTCCTGAGATAATGCTAATAATGCTATAAAATTTTTAGATTATTATCAGACATTTGTATTTTTTATAAAAAAAATCTGAAAGTTATACTGTTAGAATATATACTCTTCTATTTTTTATTTTCTAGGGGTACAAAATGAAGTCTAATATTTCTTAAACTTTTTTTGTGATGTTATAATGTAATTACAATGATGTTGTAAAATTTTAAGATGATGCAGACTACGCGCCCGCCGTGCTCTTCTGTTCTTCTCCGTGGAGTACTGGAGTGCTTCAACTTGTGGCCAGCTCCTTCGGTGCTTGGTATCAATGTGGGCGGATCCAGCAAAAAGATCATCCGGGTCACCAGATCAATACAATATTGTAATACTAATTTCTAACTTATAATAAGATAATGATATCATTATATACTAAATGAACTATATGTGCTATGAAGATGTTGATGTCACTTGACCCCACTTTATACAATGTTGATCCGCCGCTGAGTATCAAGGATGCTGCCATACTGGTACTTTTGTTTCTTGAGAAGTTTTTTAAAAAACAATGATAACACCTGCGTTACGCATAGTTCAAATTTTGGTTTAGTATTAAAACATGATAAAAATCTCATGCAAAGTACTCCCTCCGATCACAAATAGTTGTCATTTTGGATATTGACATAGTCTCCAAAACACAGTTTCAATTACTCATTTCTATTATAATATATTTATAAAACCCAATAAAATTATAATATTATGAAAGTACTTTTCAAGACAAATTTAAACATATGATTTTCATGTGTCTAATTTAAATATTTAAAAGATATTGACAGTTAAAATTTTAAAAATTTGACTATATCTATATCCAGAACGATAACTATTTATGAGAAGAAGGAGTAATTCATTCTCTAGCCAGTCTCTTTCGTCAGTGTCATCACAAATCTTACGTGATAGGCCTAGATGAAGTGCCGGAAGATTGCTTAAAACTTGAAGAATGCTTCAAACTTGGAGTGATTTGGACATTAGGTGATTTTTGCCTCAACTCTTTGAGTGGACCACGGCATTTAATAATAGGACAAACCAACACACACTATATATGAGTCAACGTCAACTAAAGCTATTTCTAGAAGCGAATCTTGTAGGACGCTGTAGTTATTCAACCACTAGAATTCATATTTTGGTGTTCATATTTACGTACATGTGTTTCTCAGTAAGAACTACGAGAGATTGTGAGTTTATCCCTCCATCTCCATATTTCAAGGTATGTGTTAAAAAGACGCACAACGTGGTGGTATGAATGCCGTTTGCGTGTGCCTCTACTTTATAATCAAAATCAAACAGTATTGAGAGATAGAAAACTTGTTTTATGTGTTGTTGTAAATGAATGACGGAAATTAAACCATAGAAAGTGTAATACTGCAAAGCTTCTTTTCCTTCTTTGGGCTGATATTTTGTTCCCCACCTACCTCTCCTCATCCTTTCCAGGTGTGTGGCTGCCATTCTCCCTGCCGGTTCCCCAATCCAGTCTCCCTGCGCCTCCTCTCCACTCCATGCCGTGCTGCCCCTGCCGTCCCCTGCCCTGCCGACCCCAGTCGCCGCTCCCCTGGCCTTCCTCCTGGCTCGGCGGCAGCAGAGGGAGCAGCAGCAGCAGCCGACGGCGCCCTCCTCCAGTGCAGCAGCCGGCGGCGCCCTCCTCCAGTGCAGCAGCCGGCGGCGCCCTCCTCCAGTGCAGCAGCAACCAGTTTCGGCGCCTCCAGCTCCAGTTGCCGGCAGTGGTCGCCTCCTCCTGCCGGTAGGTGGCGCTCCAATCCTCCCCCTTTCTTTCCTTGGCTGGCGCCCCTCCTCAACAACCGAGCAGCAGTAGTAGCACCCGAGCAGCAGCAGCAGCCTGCGCCCTCCCCTTCCTGGCTTGGCGCAGCAGGAGCAGCAGCACCCGCAATTCCCTCCCCTCTTGCCTTCTTGTGGTGAGAATCAATTGAAAGTGCAGTATTTGGTTTATTTGTGCATGCCATGTGTTTGTTGAAATGCCTAGCTAGGTTCTCATGAGATGAAATGGTTGTGCATGCCCTGTGTGTGATGAATTGGCTGTGAGGGGTGTTACAGGGGTGTTCAGCAACTAAAACATTTTTGTTTAGCAACTGAAGATCTTCATCTCCTACAATTTCTGTTCGTTCATACAGCTCAGGAGCACTTCCAACTGAAATGGATTGCTATTCATTTGCTCATGTAGCACATGTTTGGGATTATTAGGATGGAGGATTGAGTGCTTGGATTCCCATAATGATACCTTCTGCTAGTACTTTTTCAAAACTGAAATGGTACCATTTTCAAGTAATATGCTCCCATAATCATGCTTGATTTTGTAATGGTACATTGTTCTATTGCAGCAAATAAAGTTAGGCTCATAGTTAGTTAACTTATTCAAATAATTTTCTCCCAATGAGTTTCATTGCAAGATCACTGCATTGCTTATCATGTTAGTGTCATAGGCTCATAGTTAGTTAGCTCTGGTTCAAGCTGCAATGGAATTGAGATGAATGTCCAGAAATGTTAGTGATTTGTCTTGCATTTCTTTTTATTTTTGCTCCGTTATTTATTATGAGTAAGCTTGTTGTTGTGTTTTTTTTTTGCTTCGGTGTATAGAGACTACGATAAGTGTTCATGAAGTATTGATTGCGAAATATTGGTTAATAAACAGTAGTTGTATATGTATTGTATATGTGGATTTGTTACTGATGCATACCAACTACTTATGTATACCAGTATTAGATTCTCAAGTTGTTTGAAATGTTGATTATATATACACACACACACACACAAGCTTCCATTAGTATGAATGATTAGTATTTATCTCTAGTGATTGGTAATAAAAAGGGGTAGTAGGAGAAGATTAAGAGCAGAAGGTGGTGGTCTTCTTGCTCCCTTATCTAATCTGCCCTTCTCTTTGACTTCATTGGATGGCAGCCCAGACAGTGCAAGCTCAAGGAGAGTGTCTTCGGGGGGTGGTCTCGACCCCGCGTTGCCTCACGCGTCGGTACAGGCAAGTACATCGAGTTGTGTGCCTTATTGAGTTGTTCATTGTTATTTATCTGTTCATGGCTAATCTCTATTGATTGTGGCAAGTATGAGTTATATTGGTGATCGTCCCTCCGAGGACGTGATTAGCTATTGGATTCGACTGTTCATTAGTAAGCCTTAATCTCGGTAAGTTTACTGTACTTTTGTTAACATTGCTGTGAGTAGCGAGTATGGGGTACGTGGATACTCGTACTTAATTATGCCCCATCTGGGAAAAGGAATTGAGTGTGTGTGCGAATAGATTAGATGCTTATGAATGTGAGACTTTGGGCTATATTTATGTATGTATGTGGTTATGGTTATGAATGTGAGAATTTGGGCTATGTTTATGTATGTGTGTGGTTATGGTTATGAATGTGAGAATTTGGGCTATGTTTATGTATGTGTGTGGTTATGGTTATGAATGTGAGAATTTGGGCTATGTTTATGTATGTGTGTGTGGTTATGGTTATGAATGTGAGACTTTGGGCTATATTTATGTATGTGTGTGGTTATGGTTATGTTAGTGTTGACGATGAATGAAGGGTTGCATTTTTTTTCATGTAAATTGCATTTGTGCATTCATAATGGAAGAGGCGACCCATTCTGATGCGGGCCTCTGTGTTCACACGTAGTGAACACGAAAGTCCTACCTCGTAGTCCTATTCATCGAGGTGAATGGGAGCGAGACAGTAAGAGTAGGCACCTTCCACGGGATGGAAGGGGTGCACACCGACGGGTGGGCACTCGGCAGTACCGGTATGTGCATGGAAATGAGCATTCATGTGCATTGCATCTTTAATAATGAGTGTTGTGGTAAATGGTGTGTCATATGGATGTTGATTATGGTAATTGAAGGTTGAGTCGTGACTCAACCCAAAAAGGGGAGATTGAATTGAATTTGATGAATTAGCGCATTTCTTTGCTCTGTGAATTATGTTGTATAAATATCATGGAGTGAAGTCGAGTTATAAACTCAAATGCAATAGGTGAAAATGGTTTGAGTTGCAACAACGGAGTGGTTGAGTCGGGAGACGTGGTGATTTAGCGTTAAGTAATGGTTCTTGGGTGTTGATTGGTTTTATTATCAAGTTGATGGCTTGTTTGCAGTAACTTTCCTTTTTGGTATGGTCAAGTCATTGCTTTAAATGGGTATAAATGCGTATTGTCCGGATATTGCTTCTTTTGCATTACTTGCTCTTATGGTCAAGCTCTTGTTTACTTGTGATAATTTGGAATCGTTATTCTCGTGTATCTTGCTGAGTCATCGACTCACGCTTGTTGTTTGTGTTGTTGCAGGTACCTTGAAACCGGCATGCATGGAAGGGGGTAGTAGCACAATCACGTCTTGCATCATCACCTGTCCATTAGGTTGATTCATAGTTTTGATATAAGTAGCTCGAGAAAATTGTTGTGTGGGGCTATCGCGGTTATGTTAAGGAGCTCCTGTCCTGTAATAGTTTATGTGGTGGATTTTCCTAATTTCTTTGGGTTGTGTGATTGGTTAACTAAGGATCTACTAGAATGATATCATATAATTGCATATGTTTTCTGTCTGCTGAGTGGATGTCCTACTTTCTAGGGAGGTCATGCTGAAATTTTCTAAATTTCGGTGACTTAGTTTTAAGTTAGTTTAGAGAGTTTCAAGGTCAGTTTCAACCTTTATTAGAGGTAAAAGGTTTAGTAACTCGTTCGTTGAGTCCTTAGGTCATTTGACCTTCTTGTCGCGTTTTTATTTCTTGGATCTTGTTGGGAACACTCTGGGCAAGAGTGGTTCCGGAGTGTTGTAAGCGTCATTTAGAGTCTTTTGGTAGCATTCGCGGTGCGTTGGGCGCCGGGGTGTTACAGAAAGAATGGAGAGATTAAATATAGACTTTTTTATATATATAAAAAAGAAAACATAAAGCTACTTCTCTTAAGGTCTGTTTGTTTTAGCTTTTGATTTTGGATTCTGACCCTAAAAGTAGAATAAAAAACAAACAACCCGATTCTTTTTTTGAGGTCTTTTTCCTTTGGGTTGAGGGAATCTGCACTGCCCCTCTTTTTTATCTCTTTTCCAACTGCCGCGCAGTTCTCTCAATGTGACGGTTTGCCGTAAGCTATTGCGGCAATCGGGAGCTTATTGTCCCTTAAAAGGAGGAGCGCGATAGACGGGAGGCCTGATCAAGATTGGAGGCTTTTCTGCGAGCAACTTATTTCGGAGCTACATAACAACGACAACGAGAATCTAAACCGTGTGGAGAAGATTCTAAATCTAAGTTATAAGTACCTACCAAACTATTTGAAGAACTGTTTCTTGTATTGTGCTATGTTCCCAGAAGACTATCTGATCTCTAGAAAAAGATTGATTATTTTCTGGATTTTTTTTTAGACAATGGAAGTAACTCCGGCCTCTGCAAAAGCACACAGCCCGGTCTTATTACAAAGTATTCAGCTATCTAGCTGAAATTTAAGGGATGCAAAATTACATGAATGATGAAACAACATAAAATTAAGGATAGCAAAGCCTATTGTAAATATTCCATCCGTTCTTGGCAAAAAAATCCATTGCAACAGTCTCCAATCTTGTGCATATAGAACGAATGTTCTCCCTTGCTTCCTCACGTTGCAACAACGCCCAGAATCGCATCCAATAGGTTCCCCGGAAGACAACCTGCATAAAAGAAGAGTATCGTTTGTTTTGAAACACAGTATCATTACGAGAACACCAGATGGCCCAACAAATAGCAGCCACACCCATCAAGATCTGATGTTTCGTTTTTCTTTCAATACCACTGAGCCAGTTCCCTAGCATATGAGTTATAGAAACAGGTGGATTCAACCCAATAGCTATATGGATTATTCTCCAAATAGGTCTGACATATTGACAATCAAAGAAAAGGTGCTGAATATTTTCATTACAATCACAAAAACAACACTTTTGATTTCCCACCCAGTTTCGCTTAATCAAATTATCTTTCGTCAAAATAACTCCTCGCTGAAGGTACCAAAGGAAAATTTTAATTTTGAGTGGAATCTTCAAATTCCAAATGAATTTATGAGAAAATGGAGTTCCCTGGTTCAACTGATGTTGATACATTGAGCGAACCGAGAATTGTCCATGGGTATGAAAATTCCAAATAAAAATATCCTTCTCTCTTGATAACTGAACATGAGCTATTTTAGCTACAATAGTATGCCAATGATTTAATTTGTCACCCTGTAATGCTCTACGAAAACGAATATTTAATGGCACCTGACTCAGAACCTTTGCCACAGTTATGTGCTTAGTAATAACAATACTATAGAGATCAGGGAATTGCTCCTTAAGAGGTCTCCTGTCCACCCAAACATCTTCCCAAAATCTAGTTTGTGAACCATTCTTAATATTGAAAGTCCCACAACTGAGAAACTGGTCCTTGACTTTTAAAAGACCTTTCCAAAAATGTGAGTCACTGGGTTTAATTTGAACTTGTGACAAGGTCTTTGATTTCAAATACTTATTAAGTAGCAATGATCGCTAAGTCCCATCTTCATTAAGCAGTTTAAATAACCACTTACTCAGAAGACATCTATTCTTGATATGGAGATTTGTAATACCAAGTCCACCTTGATCTTTAGGACGGCAAAGGATGTCCCATTTAGCAAGATGATATTTTTTCGTAGTATCATTTCCTTGCCAAAAAAACCTTGATCGATAATAGTCTAATTTTTTTGAAACTTCCTTTGGAATCAGAAAAAAGGACATCATGAACATCGGTAAACTACTAAGTACTGAATTTAATAAAACCAATCGTCCCCCAGAGGACAAAAGCTTAGCCTTCCAAGTACTTAATTTCCGCTTAAAGCGATCTTCAACTGCATTCCAATCTATATTACGGAGCTTCCGCTTAAAGATTATTTTCTGGATAGATGAAGGTTTCATCGAACAAAAAGGAAAATGCAGCTTAGAAGATGTTGCTGAAGTTTATCTGACAGAACTCGTCCGACGAAGCATGCTTCAGGTTATAGAGAGGAACAGTTTTGATAGGATAAGTGTTGTTCGTATGCATGATCTTGTGCGTGAACTAGCCATTTTCCAATCTATAAAGGAGAGTTTCAGTACAACCTATGACGACACTCGTGGGATGGGACAGGCGAGAATGTATTCTCGTCGTGTGTCGGTGGTCCAATGCAACAATGGCATTCTGTCATGCATAGATCCATCCAGGCTTCGCACCTTCATGGCATTTTACAGCAGCATGGCACCATCTCCATGGCCTTCTTTTATTCCCTCGGAATCTAAGTACCTTGCAGTATTGGACTTGTCTGGCTTGCCTATTGAGACTGTAGCTATTCAATCTTAGGTACCTGTGCCTCAATGACACCAATGTGAAGAAACTCCCAAAGTCAATTTCGAAGCTTCTAAATTTAGAAACATTGAGTCTTGTAAATACACAGTGTTTAAATATGCCGCAAGGGTTTGGAAATCTGAAGAAAATGCGGTACCTACATATTGGGATAATTCTAGATAAAAGTTGCAGACGTTTCATCAGTTGGGAAGCTATGGAGCCAATTCAGGGCTTGTGAAATTTGATGGAATTGCGTACTTTGGGTTCTGTTCAAGCAAGTAAAGTATTTGTTGCAAAACTTGGAAATTTATCTCAACTGAGGAGCCTTTACATTTCTGATGTGAGGAGCAGCATCTGTGCAGAATTGTGCGACTCTTTATCAAAGATGAATCAGCTCTCAAAACTAGAAATAAGAGCTAGCAACGAAGAAGAATTGCTCCATCTGGAAACTTTGACATTGCGAAACCCTCTTCTAAAACTCACTTTGGTAGGGCGGTTGTCAGATGGAACTTTGGAATCTCAGTTTTTCTTAACCCATGGAAATGCACTTCGTGAATTGCGGCTATTTTGGTGTCAGCTCGCCGAGAATGCAATGACGCGCCTCTCTGAATTGTCAAATTTAACTCAATTAGATCTTATAAGGGCGTATACTGGACAACAACTAGACTTCCATGAAGGGTGGTTCCCAAATTTGAAGAGGATTTACTTGCGGGATTTGCCACATGTTAAACAAATACGCATACATGAGGAAGCTTTGGTCAGCCTTGAATTTCTTAGCATCACTAGCCTTAAGGAACTACAGGACGTCCCAATCGGTATCCGATTTCTCAAATCTGTCAGAAAGGCATATTTTACTGAGATGCATCCTGATTTCGAAAGGAATCTTCGAATGGCAAAGTTAGATCATATCCTGCAGCTCTACTGATCAACATAAGGCAAGTGAAACCTTCTCATCCAATAGATTACACACTTTTCATTGTATTGTTAATCAGTTATGAGCAGAATCTTTGTACAAGTGAAATTTGCTCACAAGTCTAGCAGGGACTTATGTCTCTTCTTTGCAGTCCTTTTCTTTGGGTTGAGGGAATCTGCACTGCCCTCTTTTTATCTCTTTACCGCAGCTACAGGGAACCGACTTTTCCAACTGCCGCGCCCGCGCGTCTCGTCCCTCTTGGCCCAGCTAGTTGCCATTGTGCAGCCTCTTTAATTGCTTGGATTAGTTCATGGACGGTAGTTTGCGCTCTCTCTCTCTCTCTGCCCCCTTTTTCCTTCTAGTCTTTACTATCTCAGAAATGCTGTTACCAACTTATGCAGCAAGCATGATACATCTACACGTGATGCGTTTGAGCTCCATAGTTGGTTAAGGCAGAAAGGAGTACCTGGAAGCCTGGAAACTGAATCGGTTGCTCCGTTACGAGGAAACGAATTGGTACTGCTTCTTGCTCAGTTGCTCTATGTTCTTTGTGCAATTTGAGAACACAAGCTATATGTCATGCAGTCTTTTATCTCTAACTGAAGCCATCTCCTTTCTTTTTCCCTGAAATTGGTGTGACAGATTTAGGACTCCTCTTCAGTCATTTATCCTTCTGTCTTACCTTTCATCCAACTTCTTTCTCCAACAAGCTTTTGGGTTTTCCTGCACCACTTAAGGTTTAAAAAAAACTGCTGAAATCTCGGAAATCTCAAAAATCTCATCTAAGATTTCTGATTCAAGCTGGGGACGGGATCGAAAATCCTGGCGGGTAAAAAAATTTAAATCGCTACAGTAATCTCAAAATTTTCTAATCTCGCAGAAATCTGGAGTTTTTACGGTTTTGCTTTTTATGGTTGTATTTGAGCGAATTTTTCCAATAAACCATAAGAAAGTCATCTTCCACTTAAAATTTGTTGAAAAACCTAATTTTTCATACATTTTAAAATTTTGGCGAGAAAAACTATCATATTTTTTATAAAATTGTACAAGCTTGATCATGATCCAAAAAAATTTATGGTATTATATTTAGTAGTGTACGATCATACATAAAAATTTTCAAATTAATTGAACTTAATTTGTTATCTTTAAGAAATCAAAAATAGAATGAACATAATTGGGACAGTTGACGAATACTCATACCATAGGTGCCCCCAGCAGCCCGAAGCAATGAATGGGCTGCTCCAGGCCCAACTCTGGCCAAAGGCCCCGCTGGGCCACGAAGGACTCTCATCTCCGACCGGGGGGCGGTCCAACCCCCGCCATGGGTCGGACGCCCCACGACCGCCGACCAAGCTGACCAAAGAGAGGCCCGAACCCCGCCATGGGTCGGGGATCCCCCCAAGGCTCCGACCCCCGTCATGGGTCGGACACCTCGCAAGCTCCGACCGAGCTAAGGTAATCTCCGCCACCGTCACCAGTCGACCTCGAGTTAGCCACCGCCCCCACGGACATGACGGCTCCGGGGTGACCGTCTTGAAGGGGTGGCTCCTTCCCAAGGTGGTGAGGAGGCCGGCAAAATAGCGCCGATCTCATCGTCGATCACGCCGATGGGAGGATGCGCCTCCCGAGGCAATGCGAGCAGTAGCGCGACGAGCAAGAATCGGCAAGCGCCAAGCAGAGGGTAGGTGCGCCAACTCCGACGCAGCAGAAAAACCACGCCACACGACATGTCTACTGACCCAACATGGAGCGAGCAGCGCCGGTCGGTCTCAAGACCAAGACCAGACCCCTAGGCGAGGACACCCCATCCTTTCTTTTCCAAACTCCGTGTAACCTGCTCCTCCGTCTATATAAAGGGAGGCGGGACCCTCGAGAAAGGGAGAGCTTTTCACGGTTTTAGAAAGAACACATCTTACTTCTTCCACTCAGACGAGGCGCTCGAGGCCATCCTTAGCTCTCGCTTGTAACCTCAAGATCATCTGCATACCAGCAATACAAACTCACCACACTAATCGAGTAGGGACATTCGCCTAAACCAAGATACATCTTGGGCCCCCGAGTCTAACCATTCAAGGAGAGGGAGCGAGCGACCCTTGACTACAAATTTACTTGCCGCAGATCCAAACACCGACATTGGCGTGCGGTGTAGGGGCTGAAGCGTCATTGTCATCTCCGGATTCCCACTCTCTTCCTTGATGGCTTCCTTCACCCACGACGGCGTTAGCGTCGAGGAGCCGATCCGCTTGGCGCCTCGATTGCCGCCACTCGGCTGGGAGCTCGTGCTCATCCCCGCCTCTCGGGGCCAGGCATCCGCCGAGTTGGACTCGTCCGACACCCTCGGCAACCTCCGGCTCGAGGACCCCACGTGGACCCCGACGGAACCCATCGAAGGCCAGCACCACCTTTGGCGGCATGCGCGTGAGCTCAAGCGGCGACAGCTGCCCCTCATGAGCTCGCGGCTGTGGCTATGACGGCTATGCGCCGGCCTCCGCCCACGACTTCTTTGGAGGACTCCTCCACCATGACTCCAGCTCGACACAGAGCGTGCGGAGGGTCGAGATTCGCGAAGTGCAACATGGCGGGCGTGATCGACCGACCGCAACCCCCAGAGGTTCAGGGTTCTCCTCAGCAAGACTAAAGCGAGGAGGCGGAGTATCACGAACGCCTGCAGCGCCCAGCTCGCCGGCCGAGCTCCAAAGAATAAATGAGGAGCTAGAGGCTCAAGGGTGAGCTTGACAAACTCGAGCCGACTGAGCAGAGTCGGCCCGAGCCCCCACTCGCTTTGGTGCGCGCACCAAGACGTCAAGTAACCATCGGTGGCCGAGGGTCCGACGGTCTCCGTTCTTCCCCACGCAGCGAACGTCACCGCGGCCGCCATCTTTGCTCCGTGGCATCCACGAGCCCGACGACCGGAGGCTGGCTACATACCGAACCTCCGGTTGGTGGAGCGTCTTGCCGTGCAGACATGCATGGCTCTCGCCCGCCGGGCACCTCCTCGAGCCGTCCTCGGGTTGGTGGAGCCGGCGAAGACGGGCCAAGACTGGCGGCCCCAGCCTCGCGACCCCAAAGGCACCAACGCTGCGGGCAACAATCGCGACGTCCGCACCACTCTCGAGGCACGGAGGAAAGCGATAGATGAAGCGCCCAATCGCTGGTCGTAACAAGCGGCGGCGTAACGACCGCAGCCCAAGCCCTGATGGCCCAAGGCCACGGGCGTTCTGTCAGGAGATCCGCAACGCGGACTTTCCTGCCAGATTCCGGGCTCCCGTCAACATCACCAAGTACACCGGGGCAATAAACCCGGTGTATGGTTAGAAGATTCTTCGCTCGCATGCCGCAAGCAAGTGAGCTATCGATGACCTCTTCATCATCCAAGATTTCCCCATCTACCTCGCGAACTCATTTCGAGCTCGCTCGTACTTGCCCGCAAGGACCATCGAGAATCGGGCGATTTGAAGAACCTCTTCATTGGCAACTTGTGGCATCGCATACAAGCGCCGGAAATTCTCGACTCAAGAGCAAGCAAAGAACCGAGAGACTCTCGGGACTATATCCGACATTTCTCCCATCAATGCAACGAGCTCCCGACATTAGTGACGCCGACGCCATCGGGCGTTCATCTACGGCACCACCGCAGAGCCTTGGTGCACAAGCCGGCCGCATCAAGCCCAAAACCACCAAAGAGCTCTTGGACATCGCCACCAACCACGCCTCTGGCGAAGAGGCTGTGGGGGCCATCTTTGAGAAGAAGAAGGCCAAGCAAGAGCCCGGCGCTGAAGCCGGCACCTCCTCCGACTGCTCCGACAAACGAAAATGGCGAGGGAAGCAAGGTCGCGAAGACCACTTTGTCATGCCGCCGACCGCCCGCTATAGCAGCGAGCTTGGCGGCAGCGACCACCGAGAAGTTGATGGATAGCCCGTGTCCGAACCATGGGTACCCCGTCAAGCACAAGTACCAGGACTGCGAAGTCCTGAAGCGTTTCCTTTCTGGAACCCCACGTCATCGCGGGGCAAGGGGAAGAAGCGGGACTCGGCGCAGATGCCGAGGAAAAGAAGGCGAACGCCAAGTTCCCTGAACCCGACGGCTGCCTCATGATTTTCAGCGGGCCGGCGTGCTACGCCGACAAGCGGCAGCTCAAGCTCACCTTCCGCGAGGTCCACACAGTGACTCCCGTCGTGCCCAAGTACCTCCGGTGGTCGGAGTCCCCGATCACTTTTGATCAGACTGACCACCCCGACCACATTCCACAGCCAGGGAGATATCCGCTGGTCGTCGACCCCATCGTGGGGCCAAAGCGCCTGACAAAGGTACTCATGGACGGCGGCAGCGGTCTCAACATCCTGTATGTTGAGACGCTCGATGCCATGGGGGTCCCTCGCTTGAGTCTCCGACCGAGCAAGGCGCCCTTCCACGGCGCTGTCCCGGCCAAGAGCCCATCCTCGGCAGTCGACCGCCGTCACCTTCGGGGGCCCGGACAACTTCCGCACTGAAACCCTCACCTTTGAGGCCGTGGAGTTTCCCGGCTCCTACCACGCCATTTTGGGGAGGCCGTGCTACGCCAAGTTCATGGCAGTCCCCAACTACACTTACCTCAAGCTGAAGATGCCAGGTCCGCGGGGAGTAATCACCGTGGCCTCATCCTTTCAGCTCGTCTATAACTGCAAGAAAAGCAGTTGCGAGTTGGCGTCGGCGGTCATCGCCTCCGCCGAGCTCGACAACCTCTGGAGGGAAACCTCCGAGTCCGCCCCCGACTCCAGCAAGTCGGGGCCCGGTTCCTTCAAGTCCGCCGAGGACACAAAGAAGGTCGCGGTCGACCCTAAGGATCCGGCCAAGACCGTGCGGGTCGGAGCCACGCTCCCCGCCAAATAGGAAAGCGCGCTCGTCGACTTCCTCCGCACCAACCGACCTGGAATACGACGCCTCGAGACTACAAGCCTTTGACGAGGCACGAGGGCTCGACGCACAACAAGACGCCATCGACCAGCTCGACGAGGCGCGTGACGTGGCCATTTTGCGATCCGCCAGGTACCAGCAAACACTGCGATGTTACCACAGTCGTCAGGTCCGCGGTCGGTCCTTCAACGTTGGCGACCTAGTCCTGCGCCAGGTTCAGTCCAACAAAGATAGGCACAAGCTTTCCCCGAGGAAGGCCCTTCACCGTCAGAGGTCCTCCGACCCGCACCTATCGACTCAAGGACGCCGACGACAACGTCGTCTCCAATGTGTGGAATATAGAAAAGTTAAGGCGATTCTATCCCTAAAGCTTTTTCTTGCCCTCGCACCTTTTTTACACTTCTTCTAAGTTCAAGCGCTGCGTGGCGACCACAACTGTCCTCGCAAGACTTTCGGGGCTACCAGTTCATACACACACCTGGTTGGTGACCTGACCGCCATTAGGTTCTCTAGCGGTAACCCTCTCGACCCAAGTGCTATGGCCTATGCCCCAGCGGCTACGGTTGCTAAGTAGTGCTTCGCGGAAGAAGGAAGTGCCCATGCGATGCGATCCATAGTTGGTCGAGAATACTCCTTTCCCGCACGAGCACATGTGAACGTTTTGTACCTAAGTTCCTACTCTCTTTGCGCTTCCCTCAAAAGTGTTAACACATCGACCTATGCTTGAACAACCCCCGCGGTTTCTAAAGCTATGGTCGTCAAGTGTTCATCACAGCAAGAAAGCGCAAAAAGACAAAGTCGAACTTATGGTTGGCCCGACCGGCCAAAGCATTAAAATAACTTTAGTTCATTACATACTAAAAGTTACTACATTGCAAAAACAAAAACATCTAACACTTTCTCTATTCTTGGTGGAGGATGCTCCGCGGCGGTATCCTGTCGGCGATCACCCGGGCGTGCGGCTCGACTTGGAGATCGAACCTATCGATCTCCTCGTCAGTCCGGTTCCCGACGATCCCATTGCTGACAGTGTCGAGGTTGATACCGTCGTAGTGGGAAATGGTGCATACAAGCGCCGAAGAAGCCCCGAGTGTGACGCCCTCGCTCACCGAGCTCTCGGCGTGCCTGGGCACGCGGGCTAGCTCGGTGGCTAGCGAACTCAGACCTACAGACGGTCCCGAGAACCGCACACGCCCGCCGACCCGTCGAAGGGTCGCCAGCTCGGCGGCCTGCTCGGACTGCTCTTCCTCCGCTTGCCGCTTCGCCGTCAGGGCCACATCCTGTGCCGTGATCGCCGTATCACGCGCCTCCTCCGCCAATCTCCGCGCCTCCATGGCGTTGCTGAGATTCTTCTGCAACTCTGCAGATCAAAACAACGTCAAAAGTATGAGCCTGGCAAGCTGCGATCGCAAAGATCGGTCGAGGGGTTGGGTCACTTACCAGCCGTGCAGTCCGTCATAGCGCGGAGCTCCTCCTCGGCCTTGGCCCGGGCCCCCTGGTCGCGCGCCGCATCACTCCGAAGACCCTCGACAAGGGTCGCCGAGTCCTCGCCAAGTTTCTTGCGGAGGCCAGCTCCTCCCGAGCGGTATCCCGCCTCGGTCTTGTGATCGCTTGGCGCCCCTCAGGTCGAGTCGCAGTGCCCCGGAGGCGGGTCGCCTCCGACCGCGCGGTCTCTTCTGCGGCGACGGCAGTGTCCTTGGCACTGTTGGCCTCCGCCAGGAGAGGCTCGAGCTCGAACACCCTTGTCCTCAAGGTTTTGTTTGCCCGGCGCTCCTCGAGCAAGACCTCCGCGATTTGATGCAGCTCCTGGCGAGCCTTTTCCGCCTCCGCCTGCTCACGAGCCAAGGCCTCCCGAGCGTCCTACAACTTGGGACGCAGCCGATCGCACTCCTCCTCGACGGCCGTCCTCCGGCCGTGCAAACGCTGGAGGAGCTTGTACTTGTCCTCCGATCGGGCCCGCAAGTGCTACGAAACAAGAACACCCCCTTAGCCTACCGCAAACTCATCAAAAAATGCAAGGACGGGTTTTCGTTTGGCTTACCTCCCGACGGGCGATTCCCGAATGGCATCCAAAGACCTTGCCGGATGACTCGAGGGCGAGGGCAGACCCTTCGGATCTGGTCCACCTCGGCCTCGGCTCGCGCATCTTCTGGATGGCCTCCCACTCCTCGTGCTCCACCATGTCGTCTAGCACAAGGACGGCCCACGGACAGATCTCGCCCGGCAGTGGCGCAGTAAGGACGGCAGAGCGGACTCCTCCATGGACCGCCGGACGTCTTGCGCTTGTGGAGGGTCATGCGTCACCTCCCGTGGTTCGATGAGCGACCACCTCGGCACTTAGCCCGCCCGGTTGTCTGCTCTCGGCGGCGGCAGGAGGCGCCCTGATCACCGGACCGCATGAGCCGGGCGGTTTCCTGGCGGTGGCGCGAGCTCTTCCTCTTGGCCTCGGGTGAGGCTCCGACTCCCTTAGAGTTGCGGGACCTCCTTGGCGGCCCGGATCCACCGGCGCCGGTCCTTGTCGGCTCGGGCGGCTCCGTCACTACCGGCGCCCGACACTTGCCGACCAAGATCCGACTAGGACTTAAGAGGAATAAGCCAGTGCGTGCAGACGACAACGACTTTCAAGAGAATAAGCCACTGCGTGTAATCATTGCACTTGCCCTCTCTCGTTGACTTTAGTTTTGCCCGCCTCTGTAACACCCGCCCACGACTCACAGCTTGGAGACGGTGTTGAATACAATTTTCCTTCGCCAAAGGTGCTATACTCTCCTCCTCTCACTACTCCTCTTCCTTTTAGTCTTTACTATCTCGACTCGAAATGTTTGTTACCAACATATGCAGCAAGCATGATAGATCTACACGTGATGCGTTTGAGCTCCATGGTTGGTTAAAGGCGAAAGGAGTACTGAAACTGAATCGGTTGCTCAGAACGAGGAAATGAATTGGTCTTTGCTTCTTGCTCGGTTGCTCTATGTGATAGAATCTTAAGGACCTTAGCGCCTAGATCTAACACCTAGAAGAGGACTTAGGGGGTACCTTAGGGTTGGAGTTGGATGACGAAGAAGCCATTGCACTCGGTCACGGAGAGGAAGTAGAGGTGATGAAGAAGAAGCGATGGCGCCGATCCAAGTGGCGGCACGATTCCCTTCTTGCTCCGTCCGCGTCCTTCTGGCGGTCGGAAGAAGAGGATGAAGAACGTGGCGGCCTTCCCGTCACTTCCACGCGCTAGGGTTTAGATCGGTCGTGTGTGTGTAGGGCACAGGATCGCGTGACGTTGGCTCGCGTGCCTTTGTGCCTCTTTATATAGCGCAAGCGTGACAGGGGGCCACAACCAAGAAGGGTGCTGCGCCCCCGATCAGGGCGTGAGGTGGGCACGGACTCGGTCTCTGACCTAGTCATGTGAGATCAACCCAACATTCTCCCCCTTGATCTCAAAACTAAACAACTTAACTTATCATTAATCCCGCTCCTCAATAGATTAGTGCACAAAGACCAAGGCGTTGCAACAGCCAGTTACGTGCTGTTGAACTCAATGACTATAGTACACCTTTCTATCTCAAAACGGAAACTTAGTCTTATGGGAGATGGTTGTTTATCTGACCCCTTACATCCAGAATCACAGGCTTTCTAATAATCCCATGCCGGCTACATGTTCTCTGAACACATATGGTGGTAAGCCCTTAGTTAGCGGATCCGCAAGCATTCGCTTGGTACTTATATGCTCTAAACTTATGGTTTGATCCTGGATCTTCTCCTTCACAACATAAAACTTAATGCCAATGTGTTTGGCAGCACCACTTGACTTGTTGTTATAGGAGTAAAATACTGCTGGTTCATTGTCGCAGTATATCGTGAGTGGCCTTTCTATCTTGTCCACCACTCTTAATCCGGCACAATTTCTTAAGCCATAGTGCTTGCGGTTGCCTCATAACAAGCTACAAACTCAGCATGCATTGTCGGCGATGCGGTGGACGGTTTGTTTGGAGCTTTCCACGAAATAGCTCCCCTGAGGGTGAATACATAACTTGAGCGTGGATTTCTTAGTGTCTACACACCCGCAAAATCTGCGTCAGAGTAACCCACAATCTCGAGGGTACTCGACTTTCTATACGTTAACATGAGGTCTTTACTTCCTTGCAAATACCGCAAGGCTTTCTTATGACTTTCGATGATCTATTCTGGATTTGGTCGATATCGCCAAGCATCCGGTTACAAATGCTAAGTCGGTGAGTACAAACTTGTGCATACATTATGCTTCCGGCAATTTGAAGCATGTGGGCCGATTTCATTTGATCGATCTCATCTTGGTTCTGGGACATTGAAAATTCCCAAACTTATCGCCTTGACTATTGGGGCGGTGAGCCTTACACGCATGCATCTTGTATTTCCTTAGAACCTTTTCTAAGTATGCCTTTGCGATAGGCCTAATACCCTTTTGTTCTATCTCGGTGAATCTCAATTCCTAAGACATAAGATGCCTCACCGAGATCTTTCATTTCAAAATTTGAGGATAAGAAGTTCTTAGTTTCGAGTAGATTTTATATTGCTTGCCGCCAGGATATCATCTACATATAGGACTAGGAAAATGAATTTCCGTTCTTAAACTTAGCATAGATGCAATTATCTTCCTCATTTTCCTTAAAATCAAAACTTCTTATAATCTCATCAAACTTAAGGTACCCTTTGTCTAGACGCTTGTTTTAGTCCATAAATGGATTTGTTTAGTCGGCATCCCAAATTTTCTTTGTCTTCCACGACAAAACCTTTGGGTTGAGCCATGTATACATTTTCGTATAGATCCCCATTAATGAATGCCGTCTTAACATCCATCGATGTAATTCTAAATCGTAATGTGCTACAATCGCCATAATGATTCTAAAAGAATCCTTTGTCGAAACATTGAGAAGGTTTCATTATAATCTATTCCTTCTCTCTCGAGTGAAGCCTTTAGCCACGAGCCTTGCTTTGAATCTTTCAAGATTCCTCTCGAGTCACGTTTAGTTTTGTAGACCCATTTCTGACCCTCTGTTTTTGCTCCTTTAGGAATTTCTTCTAAGTCCCATATCTTATTTGCGCTCATGGATTTCATTTCATCTTCCATGGCTGCGAGCCACTTAGATGAATGGGGACTCTTCATGGCTTCTTCAAAAGAGGTGGGATCACCCTCTATTTCTAATTCTTCACTTACATAAACTTCATAATCAGCAGAAATAGCTGATCTTCTATTTCGTTGTGACCTCCTAAGAGGTTTTTGAGCAGGTACGTTACTCACTATAGGAAGCTGCTGTGGCTCTTCAGGTGCAACTACTACAAGATCTTGGGGCTCCATGACAACAGAGCCTCGAGCACGCTAATAGCTGCACTAGGAGAACTAACGGCAGTGTTGCAAAGAATCGGAGGTACAACAACAACAGTATCGAGAAAATGGGCTCTTGAATCATCGGAGTTGGGGCACAGACCGCTTCTCCTCAAGACTTATTTCTCGGGGTACCATGCTCCCCGATCATTTCTTCCTCTAAGAACACATAAGTGTCTTGTTTCTACAAACTTAGTCTGCATCGGAAGAAGAGAAGCAGTACCCTTTTTATCTTCGGGATAGCCAATGAAATGGCAACTGACATCTTAGCATCTAACTTTCCAATATTTGGATTAAATACTTTAGCCTCGGTATGACAGCCCCACACATGTAAATAATTTAGAGTGGGCTTCCTCGATCCATAACTCATATGGTGTTTTAGACACCGACTTCTTGGGAACCCGATTAAGAATATGGGCGGTGGTTTTAATGCCTCCATCCATAGACTAATCGGTAAGGTGGAGTAGCTTATCATACTGTACCATATCCATTAATGTGCGATTCGCCTTTCACTACTCCATTTCTTTGAGGTTAGCCCGGCATAGAATCTTGGGCTACTATGCCATTTTCTGCAGTACCTCATAAAGGTCCAGAACTTGGCCATAAGGGTATGTCTACCGTAGTACTCCTCCACGATGCGATCCTACTACTTTAATCTTTAGATCATGCTGATTTTCAACTTCAAATTTTAAATATCTTAAACTTATCTAATACTTCGATCGTTCTTTAATTGGGTAGATATAGCCATAAGCGAAAAATCATCAGTGAATGTTATGAATGAATCAAAACCATCCACTGACTTCACAGGAAAAGGACCACAGATGTCTGTGTGAACAATTTCTAAAATTCACATGCTTCGTTTGGCACCTTTCTTAATTTGCTTAACATATTTTCCTTAATGCAATCAATGCAATGTTCGAATCGAGAAGTCTAATGGGTGGAGAATTTCTTCTTTGATTAATCTCTCAATCCTCCCCCTCGAAATATGGCCTAAGCGACAGTGCCATAATTTCGAAGACCTCTCAGTCTCACTTCTCTTACGCTTCTTACATTCATTCACAGATGAAGAGGCATTCACAACATTCACATCATTACTCTGGGAAAGTAAATAAAGCTTGTCATGCATGAAGGCAAGACCAATATCAATATTATTGAACTGAATCAAGCATTTCTTGTTCCCAAAAAGACATGTATAGCCATCATCATCTAAACAGGATACTGAAATCAAATTCCTCCTCATGGAGGGTACAACTAAAACATTATGCAAATGAAGAATGAAGCCATTATCTAATTCTAAAGGGAGTTCTCCGATGGCTTCAGCATCTTCCTCGACGTCGTTGGCGACTCTAATGCTTCTTTCTCCTCTTTTCAGGATCCTCTTCGTATGGAATCCCATTCTTGCTCAGCCATTTAAGGAACTGAACGCAATCCTTTATGTAGTGTCCTTTCTGATTGCAATGTCTACATGTATCTTTGTCCCTCTGCTGGACCCTTGCCTTTGCCTTCATAAGGCTTCGCCAAGTGAAAATTTCTTATTTCGAGGTTTTCCTTATTCTTAAAAGAAGGCTTAGACTTGCTCAAAATTGCTCTTTTATGTAGAGATGACTTGAAATGATTGATATGGTCAAGCCTCCGAGCTCTAAGCCTTTCTTGTTCTTGATCACACATAGCCATCAACTTTTCTATACCCCATTTTTCATTTATGGAGTTGTAATTTCATCGCAAAAGTCTCATATTCCTTGGGTAAGGAATTTATGATAAATTGCACTAAATATCCTTCGAAATCTCCATTTCCATGGTCTTGACTTAGTGGCTATGTTGCTCATCTTCGAATGTGCTCTCTAATGTTATTGTGCCCATCAAACTTCTCATTTGCAAGTCTTTGCATAAGAGAGTTTGCATACATCTTAGTAGAGCCATGAATCGACTCGAACTTTGCTAAGGTATTCCTTAGCACCGCACATTCTAGGATAGCACCCTTATACCTTCCACGATGGAGTTCTTAATTACCATCATGCATTTTCTATTCGAGTTTTCCCACTTCACACGCTCTAAGTCGTATGCCATTCTTGTCGTAGCATTATTCTCAAAGACGGTTGACCATCGAGGATCATTTGGGGCTCGGGGGACGATCATGCATGATTGCATAATCAATATCTGAGAGCGAGTGCCATCTCAATCTTCTCCTCCAAGAGGATAATTTCCCCATTCAGGGCTAAATAGCGAGATCGGACTTACAACATTTGAAGTGTTCGCAGCTTCAAAAGAAAATAATTTAATCAGAATACTGAAATAAAATGCATGAATTAATTTAACGTTGGTTCAATTAAAACATGCTCTTAACAGGGGAAAAATTGTTCTACTTCTAAATCACCGTTGGGCAGAATTAGAATAGAACAAATTTTAGACTTAAATATTGTGGCAAATTTTATCATCAACGTTAGTCAGAAGATAAAATTCCACGCTGAGAATAAACTTAATAATTTTATGGCAAATTTTATCATCAACGTTGGTCAGAAGATAAAATTTCCATACTGAAATAAACTTAGCATAATTTTCTAATTAAATTTTCTCGTTGGATCCAATTTAATCAGAAAAATTAAACTTAAATTTAGCAGCGGAAACATACTTTAATTCAGTACTTAAACTTAATCATGTGCTTAAACTAATTATTCACAGCAAAAAACAGCAATTAAAAGCAAATTTTTACTGTTCACTAGATCTAACACTATGTTCTTTGTGAGATCAACCCAACACTATGTTCTTTGTGCAATTTGAGAACACACGCCAGATATGATGCAGTCTTTTATCCCCTACTGACGCCATCTCCTTTCTCTTTTCCCCCTGAATTGGTGCGACAGATTCAGGACTATTCTTCAGTCATTTATCCTTCAGTCTTAACCATTCGTCCATCTTCTTTCTCTAACAAGCGCGTACGTGGATCTCAACATTTTTCCAGCAAGCCTGCAGGTAACTATAAATGGTTTTAGCATATCAAACTTTAATAGAATGAGCTGTCCTTTAAGCATCACCTCTTCTCACTAGTTAGAATTCCTTTAATTGATGGATTTTTTTAAGGTACACCTAAACTATTTTGGACCGTTCTCTTGTTTGATCCAAGGACTTAGATTGAGCATCACCCAACCTATTAAATTATCACTTTAGGGCATTTAGTATACAAGGAAATAACAATTTTGGAATGTGCAATTTACTTGCATGGAAATGCATCAAGACATTAATATTAGAGGACCAGTCATGTGCCCGTATGCTGCAATGCGACAAAATTTATTTGCAAAGAGCACTAACCCTATCTGAATGATACCGTTCACGCTGAATGTGCAAAGGTTGAATGTTTAAATCAATTCATCGAAGCATATAAATTTCAAATACCTGTTTACAAACTCGAGCCTGAAATTATCTTTAATTTTGCAATCTAAAAGTCCTCATGTTACAAAATACTTTGCAAATTTTAGATGCACATAAGTACTCCTTATGTACAAACACAATGAATAGTAGACAAGGTTATGTAAAAATATCTCATTTGAAATTCATGATTTTTTCATGTGAAACAATGTAATTCCCAAAAGAATCCTATAAAATTCATTGTCCCAAACAAGCCTAACATGGCATTGCTTACTAGACAAGTAAGAGATTTCGTCAAAAAATATACAGTACTACGAAGATATATAAGGATTATACCACTGAAAAGTATATGAGGATTGCCATTTTAAATGGTCATAGGGCACCTGGGGAGAGCATGTCCATGTTCACCACAGCTACAGCATAATTTATTTAAATTTCTTTCACTTCATCACAGGAGCAAATTTGAAAAGACACAATACTATTACATACAAGATAGTAAATTTGAATCTTGAAAATCAAGAAATTAAGCATTAAACTAACTAACATTTTTCTTATGAGAAAGTGGAGAACCCTATTTCATCAAGGAAACTAGATAATAACTCAAACAGATAATATGCAGTGATCGATAAAACTGACGAACACTTGTAGAGGTATGCAACAATGCCAAGAATGATGCAAACCAAGATGATATCAATTGTGAAGTTTCTAGTAGATCGAAACTGCACATCACCTAGATTTTTCAGTAAAACTAAGAACACTGCAACAACAGTTAAGTTGTAAATTAAGACTTCAGGTTTCAACAAAACCAACTGCTCACCTGGTTGACAATTTTTTTAGCCTAACATTAGTCTTTTATTAGTTCTGCATTAGCTTTATCCACCTGCAAAAATTATGCACATATCAAAGCCTTGATTACCTGGGTAGGTCAATTTCAGAGGCACCAGTGTCATTAAGTATTAACAGGAAAAAAGGCTGTTATTCTGTTAGAACAGCAAATCAACTAAATTACCTCTATATGTCCATTGAGGCATGCCCAGTGGAGGGGCGTGTTCTTCTCCAAGTTTATGGCATTAACATTCTGCATTTCAATTATACAGCCATAAACTGTGCTTATAACTCTAGTATAAACAAATATGCAAATTTCCTCGGAAGTTCATGAAATAACTTCAAGAGTTCAGAGGAACTAAGCTTAAACTCATATCACAAAATGAGACATTTGATCTAATTCAAAGCAGTAAATAACAGTAGCAAAGTAGCTTTCTTACCGCTCCATTTTGAATCAAGTATTCCACCACCGCAAGATGCCCATTGGCAGCGGCCATATGAAGAGCTGACAGTAACCGGAAAAGGTGGGTTAACTAATTAAGCTGCAATCACAAGTACTCTACAGGAATGACCAATACAATAAATCGAGTTTATGGGCTTCAGATGAACTTGAAATCTTTTACAGGCTTTACAACTTAGACAGCCAATTTAGGATAGGTATCTTGGCACGTAGTTGCTTGATACCAATAGGAACAGGTAAACAATTACTCCTCCCTACAAAGCAGGCACAAGGGAAACCTAAGGACTCATGGGCTCATTACACACCGGGCTTATATCATGGAGCAACTCCACCTCAATCAAAGACACTAAAACTCTATTCACTGAACATATCTACACACATACTCATGCTACGCAGTCTGTTTTGTGCAACGATATCCATAGCAGATCCATACTGGGCACGACAGTAACAAAAATCTGAAGAGCAAACTAGGAGCAATTCAGGCAGTGGAAGAGTTCAGTCTGGGGATTCAAACCAACCTGTTCGGCCTTGCAAATCTGTGGAGTCCAGGGAAACACAAGCGGAGAAGAGGGCGACGACGTCTTCCAGGTCATCGTACCTGGGAGCCTGGCAATATGCGGCAGCGCATAAGAACAAGAGAGACAGGCTTCGGTGATGAGGTGGTGTGGGGTTTTGGGGCTTACGTCGACGAGATCCTGGGCCTGCTCGGTGACGGGGGTTGGCTGCGTCGACTCCACGCCCATCGCCGTGCACGCGAGGAAGTGGGGGCGGACACGGCCAGATCCATCGACAGGACCACCAATAATTTTTAATTAGAATAAGTAGAGATATAGGATGGAGACACCATAAGAGAGGTGAATTGGTACAAACTAACAACTAAACAGTTTTTTTTCTGTTTTTAATAATTCTAAAAATTAATAAAATAATGATCAAACTAAAGGAATCAATCTAGATAATGGATCTAAGATCATAAAAGAAAACTCGATTAAACATGTAAACTAGAAAGTGATTGTATGAAAACATGAAAAACAAGAACTAGTAGATTGGAATGCATACTCCTGATTTATTCCTCAAAATTTGAAGTGCAGAACACAAACAATGATTCATTTACATGCAAACGTAACCCTCAAATTTTTCTTCTCTTTTTCTCCCTCCTTTTCTTCCCTTTCTTTCTTCTCTGTTTTCTTGCTTGTGCAGTACAGCCTCCAGTAACTTTGAGCGATTTAAATAAGCAGCAGCAGCAACAGAAGAGCAAACACGCGGGGGTGCTACAGCAAAGGAAGTAGTACTAGGCCAGCTCGACGGCAATTAGCAGGTTAGAGTTTTCGGTTATCCTCCGGGCTTTTGTGGATGCCCTCTGGAATTGAAAAGTGAATTCCTTTACTACACTTTGAACTCCCGGAAGCGTTCTATGCCTCTCAACGCGTCCAATGCCTATCTCCGTCCGTCATGACTCTTGTAGCCTCATGCAGCTGTGAAAGCATAGGTTCGGTTCTACACATCCTGAGTAATGCTACTAGCCACCAGCTGCACCGTATGAGAAGAGTTGTTGAAGATCCTATTATTTCTTTCTTTCCAGAGATTCCATAAGGCATATATGATAATACCATCCACTTCCTTGCCACGTTGCTTGATGGCAGATAAACGGACTGTATGCCACCAAGAGGAGATACCTAGCTGAACCGATGTAAACTGCAGAGTGGTTTGGTTTATCTTTGTTGAGTGAAAGACTTTCCTCCAGGCCTGTTTTGCAAATGGGCAAAGCAAAAGTATGTGGCATGCCGATTCGGGCTCTGATCCACATATAGCACAGAGCGCACTATGTGGCCAACTCCTAGACGCAAGTTTATCGGCCATGAGAATCCTATTCTAAAGGAAGAACCATGCAAAGAACTTGCATCTACCTTCCGTGGTCACTTGCCAAATAATTCTGTAGTTGTGGTCTGGTACTGAACCCAGGAATTGGATCTTGTATGCTGTCTTGGCTGAGTACTCCCCATCTGACATCCATTTCCATGCGATGTGGTCCTGCACATCCGGTTGAAGCTAGATGTGCTGAATAGCTTGCCATAAGTGAACAAAATCATCAAGTTGCATTTCTGTTATTATTCTGTGCGGTGGTCGAAGCCAATTCCTGTCGGTCAGCTCCTCCCTAACCGACCCTCCTCTCCTTCGGACTAGCTTGAAGCAGGAGGGTGCCAAGTCACACGGGGAGACTCCGTTGATCCATTTGGATTCCCAGAAGTTTGCTCTATCACTATTTCTCAGTGTTAGCTCCGTGCTCACATTGAATAAGCTATGATAAGAAGCATCACATGGTAGTGCTGACCCTACCCAAGGTATGTGCTGCTCCTTCTAGGGATGGCAATCTTACCCGATTACCCATGTACCTGTGGGTAAAAACCCTAATAGAGGTGGGTATGTTTCTCTTTTATTACCCGCGAGCATGTTTATGGGGGTCAAATTCTACCCGACGGGCAAACGGGTATGGGTATGGGGGAGCTTCACCCGTATCCATTTCGCCCAATTACCCACCACCTTCTATTGATATATGGGCTAGAACAGGAGCCCAGTTGACCCCCTAATCCCCAATTTGTGGTACTCTATTTCAGTAATTATTGAACTTGAGTATCTGTGTGTTATTTGTCTATATGTATTATTTAATTATTATTCTTATGTACATTTGAAATTTTGAGTCATTAATAATCATTCTTCAATCCACAAAATGCAGTTAATACCCACAATTTTATCAAAAAGATTGTATTAGTACCATAGCTCATTAGCTCCTAGTGCCATTTTGTTGAAAAGATTGTTGATGGTGGTGGGTAAACGGGTATGCCCGCAGGTATCGGGTACCCGCAGGCGACGGGTATGGGTGAGATTCTTCGCTTGCGACTTTTTGCGGGTATACTCATGGGGGAGATTTTGGTTCGCGGGTATGGATATGGGTGAGCACTACCTGTACCCACTACACCCGATTGCCATCCCTAGCTCCTTCCAGGCATACCATAGTCAACGAACACGAAGTGCCCAGTCGAATCTGTTAAGGTCCTTTACCCCAAGGCCTCCAAGGGTCTTCGGTCTATAGACCTTCTTCCAATTAACTAAACAGTGCCCCCCATTGCAATCTTGTTTGCCTCTCTAAATAAAGTTTCTTCGTAGCCTATTCAGTCTCTTTGTTACCCATCTGCTAAGCGGGTATACCGTTAAATAACTTTATCCTTTTAAAACATAGTAACTTATCCCTAATCACCTGCATACATACATACTCACCTAGTTCAAGTACACATTGTCTATTCCAATATATGTATACACACAGCCCAGTACTCGCACAAACACGGCACGGCCCATTCGCTGCTCTCACTGGCTCGCTCGCCCGCACAGACCGTTGGCCGCTATACTGCGTCGTCCGTCCGCGTGGACCTCTTTGCATCCTATCTCATTGCACTCGCGTGACTCGCGAGCTGCTCCCAGGCTACGTGCCTTCTGCATGGTTTCTCCCCTACCTGTAATTTGTGTATGCAGCTCATGCCTACGATTTATCTCCTGTTACAAGAAAAACAACCAACACAATACTTTGGTCATCCACAAATAAATTATTCCATCACAAATATTGTTGTCAAATTAATGATCACAGGTATATATCACAAATAGAATTAACGGAGGATGGGCATCAAATTGCGGCAGTTTTTTTAATGAGTACCGGAACTTTTTTACGTGCATGGTTGATACATAGTTGATGAACTAGTGCATATTAGTGTGTAAACTTTGTCCAAATTTGATTTGGACTGTGAATTATTCTTGAAATGATCAAATAAGTCAACGACAACAATTCATTAGTAGTTTTCCCGACAATCTTTTCTTAATTGAATAAATTTGATCCAAATTTGCATCTCATTCTTCAAGTTATAATTGAATCCAATCAATATCTGTACTTATTTTGATTTTGTTTAACATTTTACATGCACACTTACAAAGATAATTAACCAATCAATTTATCCTCTAAAAAAACCAAAAAAAATTATGTCGGTAGCGTTAAGTGCGTTAATTGGCATTAATGCTTTCCTTTTGTACTCATGTTTCCTTAATTACTGAGATTAGTGGCCGGTAATAGCCTGTTAAAACTTTCTTAGCAAAAGCCAATCTTCTACTATTAATGGCTAGGGTTTACTCAATACTCTTACATCCTGAGAGGCCACAAGTGAACCATAATAGACCTCTTGATTGAGAAAATGTTTCTTCTCTTTCTGCAGATTTGATGTATTAGGATGGCATTGATACTTAAGATTGAGCGTTGATTTTTGCAACTATATTTTGCTAAATATTGGAGTCAAGCTTCACGAAGAGAAATGGCAGAGGTTGCTGTTCTTCTGGTCATAAATAAGATAACCATAGCTGTGGCAGGAGAAACGCTGAAGTTCGTTAAACCTTTGCTTGCAAAGAAAGCTGAGCTAGTGGCAGCACTCCCAAATGACATGAAACTGATAAAGAATGAACTAGAGCTAATTCACGCCTTTCTTAAGGAAATTGGCAGGAAGGGTTGGAAAGGTGAAGTCATAGAAACATGGATAGGGCAAGTCCGAAGATTGGCATATGATATGGAAGACATTGTGGATCAGTTTATCTACGTTGTTGGCAAACACAGTCAGAACAGATCATGGTGGGTTTATGTGAAGAAAATCGTCAAGAAACCTCATTCTTTGTTTTCACTAGATGAAATTGCTACTGAAATTAAGAGAATAAATCATGAGCTTGAGAAACTTTCGGAAAGGAGAGACCGTTGGACAAGACCAATAGACGGTGGGAATGATATTCCTGTAGCAAACTATGTCAGCGAACAATTACTGTATCTACCTGGACATGATTTCTCAATCAAGGATGATGAGCTTGTAGGAATTGATAAAAATAGAGATACCTTGATTGAGTCATTGCATTTTGAAGATTGTTCTCGGCGGATCATTGCTGTGTGGGGTATGGGTGGCGTCGGAAAAAGCACTGTTGTCAATAATGTGTACAAAAATGAAGTATCCAACTTTCCTTGCCGCGCATGGGTTTCTATCTCTCAGTCATATAACCTGGATGATATCTGGAGAAACATGCTGAGAGAACTCCTCGGAAAAGACAAGAAGGAATTCGATGCTGAAAAGATGAACAATGCAGCGCTAAGAGATGAACTGAAGAAAATTTTGGATGGAAAGCGGTACTTGATCATATTGGATGATGTCTGGAAAGTTCACGATGTTTCCAAAATTATGGAGATTCTTGTTGATAATGGCTTGGGAAGCAGAGTAATAATCACGACAAGAATGTGGGATGTAGCTTCAGTAGCTGAGGATGGTTGTAAGATTAAAGTTGAGCCTCTAAATCCTCATGATGCCTGGCTTCTATTTTGCAAGAAGGCATTCCCGAAAATTGAAAATCATCTCTGCCCTCCAGAATTACGCCTGTGTGGTGAAGACATAGTGGATAAATGTGATGGTTTGCCGTTAGCTATTGCGGCAATCGGGAGCTTATTATCCCTTAAAATGAGGAGTGCTATAGACGGGAGGCCTGATCAAGACTGGAGGCTTTTCTGCCAGCAACTTATTTCCGAGCTACATAACAAGGACAATGAGAATCTAAACCGTGTGGAGAAAATCCTAAATCTAAGTTATAAGTACCTACCAAACTATTTGAAGAACTGTTTCTTGTATTGTGCTATGTTCCCAGAAGACCATCTGATCCCGAGAACAAAATTGATTAGATTGTGGATAGCTGAAGGGTTTATCGAACAAAAAGGAAAATGCAGCTTAGAAGACGTTGCTGAAGTTTATCTGACAGAACTCGTCCGACGAAGCATGCTTCAGGTTGTAGAGAAGAACAGTTTTAATAGGATAAGTGGTCTTCGTATGCATGATCTTGTGCGTGAACTAGCCATTTTCCAATCTACAAAGGAGAGTTTCAGTACAAGTTATGACGACACTCATGGGGTGGGACAGGCGAGATTGGATTCTCGTCGTGTGTCGGTGGTGCAATGCAACAATGACATTCTGTCATGCATAGATCCATCCAGGCTTCGCACCTTCATGGCATTTTGCAGCAGCATGGCGCCATCTCCATGGCCTTCTTTTATTCCCTCGGAATCCAGGTACCTTGCAGTATTGGACTTATCAGGCTTGCCTATTGATACTATACCAAATTCTGTTGGGCAGCTATTCAACCTTAGGTACCTGTGCCTCAATGAGACCAATGTGAAGAAACTCCCAAAGTCTATTACGAAGCTTCTCAATTTAGAAAATTGAGTCTTGTAAATACACAGTGTTTAAATTTGCCGCAAGGGTTAGCAAATCTGAAGAAATTGCGGCTCCTACATATTTGGATAATGCTAGATAAAAGTTGCAGACGTTTCATCAGTTGGGAATCAATGGAGCCATTTCAGGGCTTGTGGAATTTGATGGAATTGCGCACTTTGGGATCTGTTCAAGCAAGTAAAGTATTTGTTGCAAACCTTGGAAATTTATCTCAACTGAAGAGCATTTACATTTCTGATGTGAGGAGTAGCATCTGTGCAGAATTGTGCAACTCTTTATCAAAGAAGAATCAGCTCTCAAAACTAGAAATAAGAGCCAGCAACGAAGATGAGTTGCTCCATCTGGAAACTTTGAAATTGCCAAACCCTCTTCAAAAACTCATTTTGGGAGGGCGGTTGTCAGACGGAACTTTGGAATCTCCGTTTTTGTTAACCCATGGAAATGCACTTCGTGAATTGGCGCTATTTTGGTGTCAGCTCGCCGAGGATGCAATGCCGCGCCTCTCTGAATTGTCAAATTTAACTCTGTTAAATCTTACAAGGGCGTATACTGGACAACAACTGGACTTCCATGCAGGGTGGTCCCCAAATTTGAAGAGGATTTGGTTGCAGGATTTGCCAAATGTGAATCAAATATGCATACATGAGGGAGCTTTGGTCAGCCTTGAACTTCTCCGCATCGATAGCCTCAAGGAACTACGGAATGTCCCTATCGGTATAAAATTTCTCAAATCTGTCAGAGAGGCATATTTTACTGAGATGCATCCTGATTTCGAAAGGAATTTTCAAGAGGCAAAGTTAGATCATATCCCGAAACCTTCTCATCCAATAGATTAAACACCTTTCATAGTATTGTTAATCAGTTATGAGCAGAATCTCCGTACAAGTGAAATTTGCTCACCTGCATGGTTTAGACTGCATCTAGAACCTTCTCCGTGAGCAAGCATAACAAATCATGTTTGTAAAATTTTCTAATTAGCAGAATCAGAAAATTGCACCATATGGCACTCTGCATTCGATACTAGATCAAGTGCATCTCCATTTCATTCCTCCTTTTCTACATTATATGCGTATTGCTGATGGCTTGCTGCGCTGCACCTAGTGTAAACTGCCCCTATACTGTAAAATTTATCTATTATTATATAGTAAAAGTTGATGGCATATATTTTAGAGTTGCTAAGAAAAGAAAACAGAAATAGCTAGAAATGCTAAGAAAAAAAGCAAAACATCTGACCCTTAATACCGTCAACCCTAATTAAAATGAACTATATAAGCCATTGGACATTATTAGAAAAAACAAATACACTAGGAATTCTCACAAAAAAAGTAAAACATCTGGCTCTCAGTCTAGTGGTTCTAACTAAAGTGGAACTAAGGTGGTCATTGACGTAAATTACTTCAAGATAATGCTTTGTAAATTAAAAGGAGAGAGAGAGAGAGGGGATAATCCTTAATTAATATAAAAGAAAAGAGGTAAAAAAAACTTACTACCAACATGCCTCGTGCCACAAAAAAATGTACAGAGAGAAGATAAAAAAAGAGAAAGGCTTGATAGGATTATTTCTCATCTACTATTCATATATTTTTTAAAGATCTCAATATATTAAAGGTTATAAGATATTAGTTCTATTCATCTATGATATATTCACACACTACAATATATTAGTTCTATTTATATAAAATATATTCACACAGTATAGAAAGAGTTCTTCACACTACTTTTGATCTTTCGTGACGGCAAAAACCTATTAGGAAAGTAGGACAAACAGTTAAAAATAATTTCCCGATGACCACCCGTCAGGCAATAACCCTTGGCATGTTTGGATTCATTAGCACTAACATTTAGCTGCTAAAATTAGCTAAAATGGATCCAAACAGGCTACCTAATAACCTAGCTAACAGTTAGCCACTAACCCAGCTAATAGTTATCTCATTAGTTGGTTCTTCCCTGCTAATTGCAGCTAATAGATGGTGAAATGACTAATTTGCCCTCGGCCCTATCCACTGCAGTCCCCTTTTCCAAAAGCATCGCGAACCATCATTAATACAAGGGTACAATGGACATTTGCATCCACAACTAAATTTTCAACCACCTATTAGCTAGTAGATCCAAACAACCCCCAGCTAATAATTAGTCAGCTAATAGTTAGCTAGTTATTAGCCATTAGCTAGCTAACTATTAATGCTAACGGATCTAAACATGGCCTTAGCCAGAGAACACTGCCCACACTAAAGTTTTCGTAGCAAACTACGTAAAAAACATCTGGTTTCTAATTCGGTGGACCACAATTTTAGAGGCTAGGATTAGCTAGTTGTCTTAGGAATATGTTAATTTGAAAAAAAAAAAAGATAAGTAGCACTACGATCAAAGGATTGAGGGTGTATAAATTTGTTAGACTATCCCAATTTGGAATTGTGCAAAGAAAATATGTTATAATTTAGAAAAGGAGATAAAAATTCAGAAAATACTAAATTATTATTATTTTATCCCAATTTGGTTAAACTATCTTTACTGTTGTCCTTACCTGTACCAATTTAAGGCTTGATTTTTATCAGATACATGGCTCGATGCAAGCTCTACATCCAACAGTTTTTCCTCAATTCTTCCAAATTTCCACACTACTCTATAACATATTAACATTACACCATATAAGCACTTTCCACTAGATACTAGATCATGTTCACAGCTTAACTTAATTTTTTGCACATGTACTGAAATTTGTCTATGTCAGAATCTTGATTCAAAGGGCTTCAGCAAACTGCTGCAATTTGTTCTCAATAAAACCACTTTTATTGTGCAACTAAAAATCATTGTCTCCAGTTTTCTGAGTTGCTGATATATATTTCCTTTCCTGAATCTCTACAGGTCTGGAATGACACGATTGGTTCTTGCTTGCATTTATGGTCTGCAATTACTGTCATCAATTAGAGAGCTTTCACAGTTGAGTAATGTTAACGTACGATGACTTGAGTTCTCTAATCATTTGTATTTCTTTAAACAAACCGGTGTGTAATAATACATGGGGTGATATTCAATGTTGCTATCCCATGTTTATGTTTATAATACTGTCCTTTTTTCGTTGCTTATGTTTGATGGTATGCAACTACCACTCTGGATGACTATGTAAGACATAGTGGTGCTTGTAATAATGTCCAAAACTATACAGTTACTTTGGCTATGTGTGAGATGTAATTTAATGGGCTGAACCAATTTGGTTTTTATTCAGCAAATGTTGACGTAATTATGGTCGTGCTTGGTTTATACGTCTGCCGAAGAAAGGAATCCTACTGCCATCGTGAGCAAACGGTAAAGCTGCCTTTTGCTATTACCGCTGTTCTGGCCGTCTAGGTGTAAGTATTTCTTTGCACATGTAGAGAGAGCAGCATTTCTTACGCCGCTGTGGCCTGTGGTCAGTGTTTTGTAGGATCGAGGTACATCAAGAGAGGAGTGGATTGATATAAACTAACACCTAAATCAATTTTTTATGTTTTTATTAATTCTAAAAATTAACAAAATAATGAGTAAACTGAACAAATCAATCTAGGATAATTGATCTAATACTATGGAAGAAAAATAAATTAAACCAGCATGCTGGAACATGCACTCGTATTCATTGATTAACTCAAACACAGTCAATACATGAGTTCCGTACAAACCTTAATTACCTTTATTGCTTCCTAAATTGCATGCGCACTGTTACCTCGACACCTTGTGTCCTCTTTTTCTCGCTGTTCAGTCGTCGCTTCTTTCCTTGCGTAGCTAGCAGACTAGATGCACGGATCTTCCTTTCTTGCTTCCTATGCCTCGCGCACTGTCGCTGCACAATTTCCTGTAGCGATCCCTGTGGCGACGAACACTGTAGCTCGAAAATCACTGTATCATCGAAGATTGCTTTTTCCTATGCCGCCGCCGAAATCCGGCATGCCGCCCGTAAACTTTTCTTTTGTGCAGCACTTCAAAAATCAGGAGCACCCCCTTCTATTTATACTTAGCAATCCTAACTTTTTATCTCTAATCACTTGGCCCAATTACATAAAACCCAATACATGCACATACCCGGGTTATCTGTAGTAGTTCTGATAGTATAGGACAAAGTAGTACATAATCCTCTAGATTTAGATCATATTAATCTTACCAACGCAGGTTTGGCAATGGGTCAAGCACAAGGGGTGGAAAGTGAAGTAAAAGGTGCCCATAACACACACGCACGCAGACAAAAATGGATTAATTGAACCACGTATAGTGGAATCTTGGACGTGCCATGCGTTGAGGCGATGAGGCGGCGCCATGGCGGTCCTTCACCCTCACTCCGATCGAAGGAGGTCTCGGAAATCTGGAGGGAGATTTCTCATGAAGAAAAGGGGACTACAAGGCATTGTAGTGCATTAACATCTGGGAAGAATGTTCATTCCTCTCGTACTTTGCCTGATAAGTTTCTTGCCGGCAAATTCAGGACTGTCTACAGCAATTCTGCCTATGATTCAGATAGGATTTGCTGTGATGTTCAGCCGGCCAATCTGGTATGTTCCTCAAGGTGTAAGGATTTCAATTGTATGCCTAGGAATAATTTGTTGGCAAATCAGCCCCGATTTTGTACTGGTCTAGGCAAGGGTTCCTGGCCTTGGGATAAAAAGAATACCTGGAAGGGACCTTTGCCTAAACCAAGGATTTCTTTGCCAAGAACTTTAGGTGATTATTTGCTTCCTTTGTTGGATGAAAATTCATTGAGTTCTCGTAAGGATTCAATTCAGCATGTTCCCAGTTCAGATCCTTGTTTATCGCTAATTCCGGATGATCCGCCAATACAAAATTCTAATTTGCTTGGGCTTTGTTTTGATGATGGGCCGGTGGTGGCGGGGGGTCTGAAGCCCATGAAATCGGATTGGTCCATAAGAAACCCTGGCTTGGCTCTCATTCACCGGCGGCTGAATTTCGGTAAACCCCAGTTTCCTCGTTCATACGCACTAGGTGGTCATGGCGGGGTCTGGTGCTGCGGCGTCTGGTGCTGGTGATCGCCATCAGGTCCGGGATTATGGGAGTTATCAGCGGGGAGCTCGCGGTGGTGGTCGTCCCCCTCGATTTCTCGGACGTGGTCGTGGCCGATATGGCGGCGGTGATAGGGTGCAAGTCCACAGGGGGTGTGATGATGTTGCCACCATTGGTGCTCTGGATGGTGCTGCTCGGTCTGCTGGTAGGTCTGCCAACTCGGGGAACAATTCTGTTGCTGATCCGGCAAAAATCTCAAAGGATCAGGGGGAATGCAGTGGTCTTCAAGCTGGCAAACACAAAAGTACTCCAGCTATCTTTGAACCCGTGTTGAAGAAGAAGAAAAAATTCTTTCTCTGTTGTGAGATTTGCGAAGAGGAGCATCTTACACCTCAGTGTCCTTTGTTACATGGATCGAAGCCTTCTGCTCATTTTAGTGGGTTGGCTGGAGACGGTCTAGGTTTCTTTCATATTCCTTGTACCACTGCTGTGAAAAATCCTTGCAAAATGTCTGCAACAGCCCTGATTAGAATTGTGGAAGGCTCGGTTCCGGCGGAGTTGGTCACGAAGGAACTGGCTCGAGCGATTCCGGTAAAGTGGGATTGGGTGGCTCGTAAGCATGATAATAGTTCTTACATTGTTCAATTCCCCTGTCAGGTCGAGCTTCAAAGGATGATCAGTATGAAGCGTCTTCGCACTGATAATAATGAGGGTGTGATGTCGTTTGAGGAGTGGGATATGGAAATCAAGCCTAAAAAGAAGTTGCAAAAGGTCTGGGTGCATGTTTATGGAGTCCCATTCGAGATAAGATCTTTTTTGTCGCTTTGGGCAGTTGGCTCTATTCTTGGAGTCACACAAAAGGTGGACATGAGATATATGAGAAAGATGGGGGTTGTTCGGCTGTTGGTGGCTGTGCTTGATGTGAACTACATACCGGATGATGCTGACATTGGGGTGGATGATGGTATTTATGAGATCTTTTTCAAAGTTGAGAATGTGGTCAATGAGAGTAATGGCGATGCATCTGAGTTTGATGATGTGGATGACCTTGATGAGTCGGATAATCAAAACAATGGTAGAGATTCTGATATGGCAGATGCCGATGCTGGGAATAAAGATAGCATTCCTGAGGTTGACAAAGTGCCCAGAGGGTATATTCAATCTGACAAAGGGTCATCCTCAGGTGCGCCTAAATGTTCTGAGGCGCTGGGTCCACATATGATTGTCTCACCTATGGAAAATAGTTTGGATAACATGTGTAGCAGAGATATGCTTGAAAGCGAACAGAATGAGGAAGCAGGGGTGGGCAATTTTGGTGAACAGGTCCTGGAAGATGGGAGCTTGCATCAGGCTACTCTAGCAGTGCCGAGTGATCCTTCCTGTATTGTGAGTTTGCCTGTGCAGAGTCTGTCTGTCAGGTCAGCTATTTCTATGGATAAAGGTGATCTTGCTATGTCTGATGTGGGTGATGATGCCATTCCAGCTTTGCTAGTGCCATCAACTAATGTACAAGGTCTGACTGATGTGGGTGATAATCCTGTTCCAGTTTTGCTTGTGTCACCACCATATGATCAATGTCTGCCTCCTGCTGTTGTGAGTCTTGAGAAGGATGCTTTGGGCTTTCAGCTTAGCAATGTTACAAATAAATCTTGTCCATCTGAATCTGTGCTATTGGTCATTGAGCAAGCCATTGATATTGCTGTTGATAGGCTGCTGGAGGAAATAAGTGCCAAGATTGTGGCTGAAACTGATGAAGTTTCGGAAGAATTTACTACTGGGAGTGCTCCTATACCTCCTCAGTGTCAGGTCAATTCGAGTAAATCTACTCATTCTGCTGTTCTTCCAGTGCAGGATGATCTTCCCAGGGAAAAGCAACCTAATATGTTTGTTGGGTCGGATGTGATGATGAGAAGGGGTGAGTTTTCAGAGAATGTTATGAGGGAGTATTCTGAACTCGCAATATGTGTGCCATTACCTGATGATCTCAGTAAATTCAATAATACTGACTCTTCTGACTCATTGGTTCAAATGAAAATTGACTCATTTGGGATCAGTAGTATGAATGTTATGAGCAAAGGGGAAGTATATGAAGGTCATTGTGACAAGGAAGGGGATAATTCAATTGAGCCTACTGCTATACAAGTTGGAAAGAGTATCTCTGCGCAGGATGTGCCTGAGCAGCGGGGTGAATCTGTGAGGTCTGTGTTGGCTGGGACTGAGGGTGTAAATTGCTCTTCTCCAACTGATCAAGGCTTGCATTCGGCTAATGCAAGTCTGGAGAGGACTGACTTGGGTCCTAGCCTGGGAGGACATCATGATTTATTAGGTTTGGATGGGTCAGCTGTGGGGGATTTTTCAGCTCTGCTTGTCTCCTTTTCGGATGATCAACATAAGGATGGCTTGTGTTCTGATGATAATCTGACCGATAAATTACATGCTTTACCTCGTCGTATGCTGCAGATGCTTTGTAAGAAGAATTTCATTCCTGCTAATACTTCTAACAAGGCTATGGTGAATGCTCTTCAATTGGTGGAAAAAATTACTGGTTGGGAAGATTTGGAGCAGTTTCATGCAGCGGAGATGTGTACTTCACAGTGTCGATCCAGTAAAAGGATTGCGGCTCTTGGAGATGGTGAGCTGATGGAAAAGGCGAAGTATTTAGCAGCTAAGAACTTGGACATTCCATCTCATCCAGGTAATTTATCCTTTACTTGTATGTCTGATGCTACTATCTCTTCTAAAATTACCAATCTAGGGGTTTCTATGGGTAGAGATAATCGTGTTATTGCTTCTTCTATTGCTTCTCTTAAAAACATTGAAATAGATAGGCTCAGGGTTGCAGCTAAGGAGAATAAAAATAAGGTTTACTCATCCTCCCCAAATATTAACCTGGTTGAGGATGATGAAAATGAGGATGATACACAGTTAACCGACATTAGTGGGGATTTGGCTGAGCAGGTGTATGAAGAGGGATATGATCACATTTGTTGTGAACTTAATGCGGTTTCTCGTAGAAAGAAATATAATCCTGTTAAAAAGAATAAGGGGGGTATTATGATTAAAAAACCCACCACTCCGTCCAAAGTAAGTCTCAAATGAAAGGGGTCTTCTGGAATAGCAGAGGTCTTGGAGACTTGGCTAAACATGGTTACTTGGCGGATTTAGTAAAAGAGGAGCAAATCGATTTTATTGCTCTTATGGAAACGGGTCGGGATCAGTTCCCAGATGTGACCTTGAGGAAGTTATGTGGTGGTAGGGATTATATGTGGCATTGTATGGCACCGCATGGAAGGTCAGGGGGTATACTTCTAGGAGTTAATCTGACTGCATTTGACATTGGTGCCATTGTTGAAGGTGACTTTTATGTGAAGTTCACACTTCGAAATAAAAATGATGATTTTAAGTGGGTGTTGTATGCAATTTATGGTCCGGCACAACAACATCACAAAGAAGCTTTTCTAACAGAAATGGCTCATACATGCAGTAAAGAATCACTACCATACATTGTTGGTGGTGATTTTAACATTATGCGCAGGCCTGAGGACAAAAATAAAGATAACATTGCGATTAAGTGGCCGGATTTATTTAACATGGTTATCCAATTTCTTGATCTTAAAGAGATAGAAATGTCTGGTCGCCATTACACTTGGGCTAGTAGTGGAGATGATCCCACTTTAGAGAAGCTAGATAGGGTTCTAGTAAGTACTGAGTGGGAACAAAAATTTCCTTTCACGACAGTGGAGGCTAGAGATCGAAGCCTTTCGGATCATTCACCGTTGCTTTTGAACACTGGTGCGTCTACTCATAAGTATAACCAGTCTATTTTCAAATTTGAAAGGGGTTGGTTACTTAGAGATGGATTCTATGATTTGGTTGCTAATGTTTGGCAATCGGAATGCCGAGGTCAATCGGCAATGGAAAAATGGCAGAATAAAATACGAACTCTAAGGAAATATTTGAGAGGATGGGCTAAACATGCTGCTGGTCATAATAAAAAAGAGAAAGAAATTAATCACTATGATTGATTATATCGACAAAAAGGCAGAAATAACTGCCCTTTCTGATCAAGATATTAATATGAAATATTATCTCAAGGAACGTTTAGTTCATTTGTTGAGCGAAGAGGAAATAAAGTGGTATGAAAGGGCTAAAGTTAAAAACCTTTTGGAAGGGGATGACAACACCCAATTTTTCCACTTGGTTGCCAATGGCAAACATAGAAAACAACGAATTTTCAAATTAGAACAGGAAGATAGTGTAGGATCGAAATATACCAATGTAGCAATCAGAGGGGGGTGAATGATTGCGCGGAAGCTAAAATCAAATTTTTGATCTTTTCAAACACCCCAATTTAAACTCAAATTGCTTGAAGACCAGTTTACGAAGTTAGAAGACCAGTTACAAAATTGGGAGACCACCTCACGCAGTTGGGAGACCAAGAGACCGATCTGGGCGACGAGAAACACTTGGCGACCAAGAAGACACTTGGGCGATCCGTTGGGCACTTAGGCGACCGATAAATCACTGGCGGCGAAGAGGACACCTGGGCGACCAGTTTGGGCACTTGGGCGACCAGTAAATCACCTGGGCGACCAGTAGGACACCTGGGCGACCAGTTTGGGCACTTGGGCGAGCAGTAGGACACCTGGGAGACCAGTTTGGGCACTTGGGTGACCAGTAAATCACCTGGGCGAGCAGGTTGGTAGGCTGGGCGACCACGTGAACAGTTGGGCGACCACGCGCGCAGTCTGGGCGAGCAGACTGATACATGTTCACTAAAATAGAAATTCCTAAAAATCCAGCTGTTAGATGGACATGAAATTTTAACTGTAGAAACTAGACATGATTCCACAGCTCACACAAAAAGAATCAGGTCAATCGGATCTATGGATCTAAAGTTATGTCCTTCGCAAGACGACCGAACCCGGGCGACACGCGAAAGCGATCGAGGCGAAAGGGGACATCAATCTGGGCGACCATAAATTACAGAAGATCTAACCATTGGATTGATGTGAAATTTTAACTGTATAAACTAGACTCAATTCCAAAGTGAACAAAAAAAATCAGGTCGATCGGATCTCTGGATCTAAAGTTAGGACCTTCGCAAGATGACTGAAACAATTAGCGATCTAACAGCTGGGCGACCAGACTAGCAATCTGGGCGACCACAAATTACCAAAGATATACCCATTGGATTGATGTGAAATTTTAATTGTAGAAACTAGATTCAATTATGAATCAAACCCAATAAGAATCAATCCGATCGGATCTACGGATCAAAAGATATTACCTTCGCAAGATGATACCTTTGCAAAGAACCGAACTCCGTGATGAACTTCGTGACTGCTGTGATGAAGCAAAACTTCAAGCGATCGATCAACTATGCCGGAGCCAAGAACTTGTGAGAAAGATCTTTATTTTTGATCTGGTTACAGTACTCAAACAAAAGAGTACAACCCTAAAATCTTGCTCAAGAATAAACAGGGACACCTCCCTATTTATCTGAGCAATCCTAACGAGATAGAATACAACTCCACTTCCAACATAGAAAGAGTCTCAGATACATCTCAACTTGGCCCAACGTGGCCAAAAACAACTCTTGCACGTATGTACAGCCCATCCGCTGTAATTACGTGACTAACCAGCCTTCACATGCATGTTCTCTAGCCCGAACGTCCCGCATGACATCCTTGACCACCAAGACCTCGATTCCTCCACGAACCTAGTCTCGAACCTCGGTTCCTCCATGAACCTAGTTCCGATCCGTCATCGACCACGTTAGCCCTCGAGCAACACACGCACATGAAGTAACAAACAACGCGTCCGAGCACAAGTCCACGACTTGACTCAAGATTAATCCATGCAACCACTCACACGAGTGCATTGCATTAAGCAAAACCATTATGCTATCCCCAAAGATAATCAAATGAACATTTGAGCACAAGTCCACCACTTGCCTCAAAAACAACCCATGCAACCACTCACATGAGTGCATTGCATCAAGCAAACTTCATCATGCTATCACCAGCATGATAATCATCTCAACATAGCACATGCACAGGCACCACACATGCCATAACTAAAATCACTTTACAATGCCAATTTCACCATTCAACCAATTTTTCATCACATGGTCTCACAATCTCCCCCTTGATGAAAACATTGGCAACACCATTTGGAAACGAACATTGGCATTCACCTTACAATAGCAACCCATTTTTAAAAGAAGTAAAGTGACCAAAAGAAGAAGAACAAAAATCTCCCCCTATCTAAAAAGAAATCTCCTCCTATCAAAAAGAAAGACTCCCCTTAACAGAAAGAAGAAATGTGTGTGTGTGAATGTGCAATGTGTGACAAAAAATTTCTCCTTTTGATTCCAAAAATTCTCCCCCTTTGACAATGAATTCATCAAGAATGCAAAAAGAGAGCAAAAGAGAAACTTCTCCCCTTTTTTTCTTTTTTTATGTACTGAGCATTATGAATCATGCACAAGTGTAACAACTTGATCACCAAGTCATGCTATCAACAGTACTTGCACCCTCAAATCTACACATAAACAATGTAGAGTAAGCATAACTAGAATCAAGTACTATTAACGATTTTTTGCATGGCATGATCTCCCTTTCTCAACAATCTTAAAACCTGAAAACATTGAATTTTTGTGCACTTTATTTGTGCTTTGAAAAACTGATTCATTACTTTGATGGCAACAATAACAATTGCAAGGAATTACATGCACCATCACCTTACTTTTCAACCATGCCAAGCAATCACAAGCTTAAGGTTTCATGGTTTCGGTCATACACAACCTCTTCCAAGTTCATATCATAGTGCAATGATAAGCGCCTCAGTAAAGAAGAAGTGCGACAGTACATAACCTTGATCTTGCTTTTATCAACAATCACTTTGTGAGCTTTAGCACTTAACTTTCATATTTAGCACTTTTTGAGCAGAATCAAGATAGCCAAGAAAGTTCAACCATGACAAGATTTAATTCAAGTTGTCATTCCATTTAAATAGTTATGACATAAACTACACCATATATGTATAAACAGGAAGTTGCAAAGACCTTGTAGCATAAACATGGCGTCAAATGACATATGTGTATGAAATACAATGCTCAGTACTTTTTATTGTTTTTCTTTTTTTTGTTTTTTTTTAATTAAGAAACACACAAAAAAAGGTTATGTTACAAAATATTACAAAAACTTCAAAAACTCCCCCTCAAAAATATCCCATTGGATGAACCAACCCAAGTTCTCCCCGAATAAAAGCAAAATGAGAATAAGACAAAGGTTTTGAGAAGATGTCTGCCAATTGATGTTCGGTATCCACATAATGAAGCACAATATTTCCCTTTTCTACATGATCTCTAAGAAAGTGAAATCTGATCTCAATGTGTTTTGTTCTAGAATGTTGCATAGGGTTTTTAGCAATGCATATTGCACTAGTGTTATCACACAACAGAGGAACACTATCCAAATTAACCCCATAATCCTTAAGTGTAGCTACTATCCAAAGAATTTGAGAACAACAACTAGCAGCAGACCACATATTCAAATTCAGCAGCTTGATTGTGCAATGAAGATTGTTTTCTAGAGGACCATGCAATAAGTGAATTACCCAAGAAAAGACATGAGCCGATGTGCTTTTCTATCAATTCTACAACCTCCAAAATCAGCATCGAGAATGCTCTTAAACTAATGCATGAGGAAGCGAAGCCATATACCAAAATCTTGAGTACCATGGAGATACTCAAGATCCGCTGATGCCTTGTTGATGTGAAACACGTGGAGAAGCTTGAAAACGAGCACACAAGCACACAAAGAAATTGAATATCCGGCCTTGATGCAGTGAGATATAACAGAGAGCCTATCATGCTTCTATACTCTTTTTGATCAACAATCTCACCATCTTCATCCGGATCAAGTGTGCAAGTGCCTCCCATGGGTGTCATGATCGGTTTGCAGTTTTCCATCCCAAAGCGACGAAGCAAATCTTTTGTGTATTTACTTTGATGAACAAAGGTACCTTCCTTCGTTTGTTTGACTTGCAGTCCCAAAAAGTAAGTCAACTCACCCATCATGCTCATCTCAAATTCCTTTCTCATGGTTTCTGAAAACTTAGACACTAAAACATGAGAGGAACCACCAAAGATAATATCATCAACATAAATCTGGACGAATAGTTGATCATTGCCTTGCTTGAGTAAAAAGAGAGTTTTATCAACCTTTCCCATTGTAAACCCCTTTTCAAGTAAAAATGTTTTTAGCCTATCATACCATGCTCTAGGGGCTTGTTTTAATCCATACAAGGCTTTGGACAATTTGAACACATGATCAGGAAATTTGGGATTTTCGAAACCAGGAGGTTGCTTAACACATACTTCTTCATTAATATAGCCATTTAGAAAAGCACTTTTCACATCCATTTGATACAATCTAAAACCTTTAGATGCAGCAAATGCTAAAAGAATTCTAATGGCTTCAATTCTAGCAACAGGAGCAAAGGTTTCATCAAAATCTAAACCTTCAACTTGAGTATATCCTTGAGCAACCAATCTAGCTTTATTCCTGACAACAACACCATCCTCACTTTGTTTATTTTTGAAAACCCATCTAGTTCCAATTATATTAAAATCAGGAGGAGGTGGAACAAGCTTCCAAACCTTGTTACACTCAAAATTCTCTAATTCCTCATGCATGGCATTGATCCAAGATTCGTCAGTTAATGCATGAGATATATCTTTGGGTTCAAAAGAAGCAACAAAAGTAGAGTGAGCATTAGAATCAGAAGCAATAAACCTGGATCGGGTGACTCTCTCATTCAAATCTCCAATCATTTGTTCAGGTGGATGTCTTCTTTGAATGTGCAAAGGAGCTGTAGCTTCAGAAATTTCTCTGTCTCCTTCTTTGTTTTCAGCATGTACAGAAGATGTTGTTGCTTGAGGATGCTCAGCTGTAGGTGATGTAGTGGTAGGTGCCGAAGGAGATACAGCTGGTTGTGCAACATGAATCAACATTTCGTCTTCAACATCCTCATCATCATCAACAAAGATACTCTCCCCCTGAACATATGCACCTGTTCCTGCATCAATTGGACTAGTGCTTGGACTAGCCTTATCGAAAGTGATTTCACAGGTTTCTACAATTTTGTTAGTCTCCAAAACAAGTGCACGATAACCACGTGTATGAGCAGGATATCCAAGAAAGATGCCATCAGTTGATCTAGCTTCAAATTTATCAAGATTTCCAGATTTCAAGACAAAGCATTTGCATCCAAAAACTCTGAAATGAGATACACTAGGCCTATGACCAAAACGAAGCTCATAAGAAGTTTTTCCTAGCTTCGATCTCAAAAACACTCTATTGGAAACATAGCATGCAGTTGAGATTGCTTCAGCCCAAAACTTCATAGGAGTGTGATGTTCATCTAGCATAGTTCTAGCCATCTCAACCAAGGTTCTGTTCTTCCTTTCAACTACACCATTCTGTTGAGGCACTCTAGGTGAAGAATATTGATGATCAATTCCTTTTTCAATACAAAAGTGATCAAAAGAAGAATTCTTGAATTCAGTTCCATTATCACTTCTAATAGCTCTAAGTGCTCCTGGGTGATCAACAGATAATCTAGTAACAAGACTTCTAAAGTGACTAAAAACCTCATCTTTAGATACCATAAAATAAACCCAAGAGTATCTAGAATAATCATCAACAATGACCAGTACATACCATTTGCCTCCAAAGGATTGAACTTGAGAAGGTCCAACCGTGTCAAGATGTAGTAGCTGTCCTGGAGCATTTGCCATCACCATGGTAAGAGGTAGATGTGAACCTGCAGTCATCTTACTATGTCTACAAGAAGAGCATACTAAATCGCTATCACCATTAAGCTTAGGCAAGCCACGAATGAGATCTAAACCACTAACACGAGTTAGATGATCAAAACCAACGTGACCAAGTCTACGATGCCAAAAGAATAAATCTTTAGAAACATTGGCAACTAGACACCTATGCTTAGAAGAAAATGACACATCAAAATCAGCTTTAAAAACTCTTCCAAAGCGTGAAATCCTGAACACAAGGTCTCCTGAAGCATCTAAAACTTTGCATTCACTTTTCTTAAAGCACACTTCAAGATCCTCATCAATCATTTGTGAAACAGACAACAAGTTGTATTTCAAGTTTTCAACAAGAGCCACATCCTTGAACATAAACTTGTCACTTACCTTTCTTGTACCTTTTGCCACAACAGAGTAGAAGAAGCATCTCCAAAAGTAACACTTTCAAAGACGAGATGCATGAGTGAGGAGGAGAACCAATTTTATCGCGGACATGTGGCGTGAACATCCGAATCAACTAGCCAAATGTTCTCCTTCCTCGCGCGAGAAGCCTACATAAAGGCAGAAAATGTCGAGGCCTCAGTACAGGGGTTAGAAATAAAACATTTAGGAATCCAGTACTGAGACACATGACGAGTAGGCACAACACGAGTACGTTTGTTCAAAAAATCAGATTTGCCCTTTCTCGTGTTTCTTGCAACAAAAGGTGTTTGCATCACCCTAGGCACAAAATGAGGAGTAAAATGTGCCTTCCTGAAATTAGACCTAGCCTTAGTCTTCTCTTTCTTTTGCTGTTTGGCTAGTCTAAAGCAAAAATCTACTAAATGTCCATCTTTACCACAATGAGTGCAAGTGTACTTAACATGATGTTTAGCTTTAGGAACAGAAGTAACATTTGCATTCATCATAGTAGAAGATAACACACCAGCAGACTTGAAAACAGTTTTCTTAGGCTCATTGATAATTTCGAATTTTCCACTTTCAAGTGTCTTAACAATAGTAGGAGCATGCGATTTATGATGAGTATAAGAATCAAAACCTAAACCTTTGTGATGAGTACTGACTTTTGATTGATCCAAAATCATGTTTAGGTTTTTCTTTCCTGAAGTGAACTGTTCTAAAGATTTTTCCAATTAATCAACCTTTCGAGAAAGAGTTAAACAGTTATTACATGGAACGTCCACTTTTCCTTTCTGTTTGCGACAAGTTGAGCATAAGAGAACTTCATGAGTGAGCATAGCATCTGTCATTTGAGAAACCCTAGCATTTGCATCATGCAACTTCAATTCAAGATAACACATTTAGAACAATGAGTTGTATCATGCAAATCAACAGTTGAACAAACTAGCATTTTTAACATGTTTCTCATTTTCTTTCTTTTCAGATTGACTTGTTCTAACAAAGAAACATGTTCTTTCCTAAGCATAGTAAGCTCATCAGAGATTAAGTCACATGATTTGCAAGCATCATCATCAGAATTAAAGATTTAAGTCTAGCAATTTCAGCATGCAAAGATTCCACAAGAACATCATGTTTCTTAATTTTCTTGTCGCGTTTGTCAAGCAATTTTCCAAGACGAGCAACAAGAATAGCTAAATCATCGAAGAAGGTTCTACCTCATTGAAGTCACCGTCATGATCATCCTCGGTGTAGCTTTCATCACTTCTAGCCATGAGACACAACTCTGTCAAATCATGCTTGCTTGGAACCATTGTATCATCCTCACGCTCTCTGAATCCATATCACTTAAGTTCACTTGTTCAAGAGCGTAAAGAACCCGATGAACAACCTTTTGTTGATGAAGCTCTTTTTCTTTCTATCACTTGGTGAAGACTTCTTCTTTTCTTTTCTTTCGTCATTGTCCTTTTCCTCCTTGATGCTTTACCCGCAAGCTTAGGACAATTTGATCTAATGTGATTGAGGTCACCACACTCATAGCATCTTGGAGGGCCACCACCAACTCTCTTTCTCATTCTCACATTCTGCAAAGCTTTGTTAAACCGAGAAGAGAATAGTGCCAAGTCTTCTTCAGGAAATTCTTCGATCTGTTCATCAGTTAGTGAAGACAAAGAGGACAGAGCAAAGCTTGAAGAAGCATTGTTCATGCTAGATTGTGAAGTTAGTGCAATTGATTTATGATCTGTTTTCCTAGCAAGAACATCCAACTCATGAGTTTTTAATTTTGAGAATAGTACATCTAAAGTGAGTGAACTCATGACAAGGATTCTCTAATAGATGTAACTTTCATCTCCCAAATAGACATGTCTAATGCACCAAGCAATTGTCTAGCATTTGTAGCCTCATCAAAGAAAACTCCAACAGCACGTAAATTGCTAAGAATTTTATTGAACCGTACAAAGAAATCATCTAAAGACTCACCAGGCTTCATCTCAAATCGCATGTATTCTTTCTTATAAATATCTTATCTAACCTCTTTGACAGTGTTAGAACCTTCATGATAATCACAAAGAGATTTCCATACCTCATATACAGGCTTGAGATGAATCACATGATCAAAATCATTTCTTCCTAGTCCTTGGATGATCAAATTCCTTGCCTTCCTGTTTGCTTCAACATGTGTTCGATTGGTGTCATTGACTTCATCATTCTCAGGAACATTGTATGGCTTGTAGACCTTTTCCCAAATTGCAAAACCCTGAGCTTGAATATATGCCTCCATCTTTGCTTTCCAAAACTGAAAGTCAACACCATCGAAAACACAAGGTTTTGTCGAATACCTATCCATCGCTACGGTTTCTATTCACCAGTTAAGATTAATTAGAAAAACCTTACTCTCATACCACTTGTAGGATCGAAATATACCAATGTAGCAATCGAGGGGGTGAATGATTGCGGAAGCTAAAATCAAATTTCGATCTTTTCAAACACCCCAATTTAAACTCAAATTGCTTGAAGACCAGTTTACGGGTTAGAAGACCAGTTACAAAATTGGGAGACCACCTCACGCAGTTGGGAGACCAAGAGCATCAGGCGACCAAGAGAGCACTTGGGCGACCAAGAAGACACTTGGGCGACCGGTTTGGGCACTTGGCGACCAATAAATCACCTAGGCGAGCAAGAGGACACACTGGCGACCAGTTTGGGCACGCAGGCGACCAAAGAATCACTCGGCGGCGAAGAGGACACCGACGACCGGTTTGGGCACTTGGGCGACCAAGAATCACCCGGGCGAGAAGTAGGACACCTAGGCGACCAGTTTGGGCACTTGGACGAGCAGTAGGACACCTGGGCGACCAGTTTGGGCACTTGGGCGACCAAGAATCTCGGCGAACAGGTTGGTAGGCTGGGCGACCACGTGAAGCATTGGGCGATGATTGACGCGCGATGCGGGCAAGCAGACTGATATACATTCACTAAAATAAAAATTCCCAAAGATCCAGCCGTTGGATTGATATGAAATTTTAACTATAGAAACTAGACTTGATTCCGCAGCTAATACAAAAAGAATTAGGTCAATCGGATCTATGGATCTAAAGTTATGTCCTTTGCAAGATGACCAAACCCGGCGACCACGCGAAAGCGATCAAGGCGAGGGACATCAATCTGGCGACCACAAATTACAGAAGATCTAACCGTTGGATTGATGTAAAATTTTAAATATATAAACTAGACTCAATTCCAAAGTGAACAAAAAATGTATCAGGTCAATCGGATCTCTGGATCTAAAGTTATCACCTTCGCAAGATGACTAAAACAATTAGCGATCTAATAGCTGGGCGACCAGACTAGCAATCTGGGCGACCACAAATTACTGAATATCTACCCATTGGATTGATGTGAAATTTTAATTGTAGAAACTAGATTCAATTACGAATCAAACCCAACAAGAATCAATCCGATCGGATCTATGGATCAAAAGATATTACCTTCGCAAGATGATACCTTTGCAAAGAACCGAACTCCGTGATGAACTTCGTGACTGCTGTGATGAAGCAAAACTTTAAGCGATCGATCAACTATGCCGGAGCCAAGAACTTGTGAGAAAGATCTTTATTTTTGATCTGGTTACAGTACTCAAACAAAAGAGTACAACCCTAAAATCTTGCTCAAGAATAAACAGGGGACACCTCCCCCTATTTATACAGAGCAATCCTAACGAGATAGAATACAACTCCACTTCCAACATGGAAAGAGTCTGTATACATCTCAACTTGGCCCAACGTGGCCAAAAACAACTCTTGCACGTATGTACAGCCCACCTGCTGTAATTACGTGACTAACCAGCCTTCACATGCATGTTCTCTAGCCCGAACGTCCCGCATGACATCCTTGACCACCAAGACCTCGATTCCTCCCTGAACCTAGTCTCGAACCTCAGTTCCTCCATGAACCTAGTTTCGGTCCCGTCATCGACCACGTTAGCCTCGAGCAACACACGCACATGAAGTAACAAACAACGCGTCCGAGCACAAGTCCACGACTTGACTCAAGATTAATCCATGCAACCACTCACACGAGTGCATTGCATTAAGCAAAACCATTATGCTATCCCCAAAGATAATCAAATGAACATTTGAGCACAAGTCCACCACTTGCCTCAAAACAACCCATGCAACCACTCACATGAGTGCATTGCATCAAGCAAACTTCATCATGCTATCACCAGCATGATAATCATCTCAACATAGCACATGCACAGGCACCACACATGCCATAACTAAAATCACTTTACAATGCCAATTTAACCATTCAACCAATTTTTCATCACATGATCTTACAGATAGAGTAGTTGTTGGTGATGCTCAATTGAAATCATATATCACAAATTATTACAAAGGGCTTTTTGGTCCGCCAGAAGATAATACTTTTAGTATGGTGGAGGACCAGATTATCGATATTCCACAAGTGTCAGAGGCGGAAAACATATTTCTTACCTCTCCTTTTACGGAGAATGAAGTTAGGGAAGCAGTTTTCCAAATGGAACATAATAAGTCTCCCGGTCCGGATGGTTTTCCAGCTGAATTTTATCAAGTTTTTTGGGAATTAATAAAAGGGGACATGATGGCTCTTTTTAATGATTTTTTCCAAGATCGTTTACCATTATTCAACCTAAACTTTGGTATTATTACTCTTTTACCAAAAGTTAAGGAGGCTACACAAATCCAGCAATATAGACCTATTTGTCTACTTAATGTGAGTTTCAAAATTTTTACCAAGGTTGCCACTAATAGACTTGGTGGAGTAGCTGGGAATGTGGTTCGACCGTCTCAAACAGCTTTTATGCCGGGTAGAAATATCATGGAGGGAGTAATTATCTTACATGAGACTATTCATGAATTACACGTTAAGAAACTTAATGGTGTAATATTCAAAATTGATTTTGAAAAGGCCTATGATAAAGTTAAATAGTCTTTTCTTCAACAAATATTGCGTATGAAAGGTTTCAGTCCAAAGTGGTGCAAATGGATTGAAAATTTTGTTTCTAGTGGTAATGTGGGCATCAAAGTTAATGATGATATTGGGCACTACTTTCAAACAAAAAAAGGACTTCGACAAGGAGATCCTATATCACCTATTCTCTTCAACATAGTTGCAGATATGCTCGCCATTTTGATAAAGAGAGCTAAAGAAGATGGCCAGATAAAAGGGGTCATCCCTCATCTTGTGGAGGATGGTTTGTCTATTTTGCAATATGCTGATGATACCATTTTGTTTATGGACCATGATTTGGAGCAAGCACAAAATATGAAGTTATTGCTTTGTGTCTTTGAACAGTTATCTGGTCTAAAGATAAACTTTAATAAAAGTGAAATATTTTGTTTTGGTGATGCAAAACGTTTTGAGGATGATTATACTGAGTTATTCGGTTGCAAAATTGGTGCTTTACCTTTTCGATATTTAGGAATTCCGATGCATCACCGTAAACTCCGAAATATAGATTGGAGTCCAGTCGAAGGACGCTTAAAGAGGAGATTAAGTACTTGGAAGGCTAAGCTTGTGTCTTCCGGGGGTCGCTTGGTTTTAATAAATTCAGTACTTAGTAGTTTACCGATGTACATGATGTCCTTTTTGAGATTCCAAAGGAAGTTTTAAAAAAACTTGACTATTATCGGTCAAGGTTTTTCTGGCAAGGAAATAATACTACGAAAAATTATCGTCTTGCTAAATGGGACATTCTCTGTCGCCCTAAAGATCAAGGAGGACTGGGTATAACTAATCTCCTAATCAAGAATAGATGTCTTTTGAGCAAATGGCTTTTTAAGCTGCTCAATGAAGATGGGGTTCGGCGGTCTTTACTCAGGAACAAGTATTTGAACTCTAAGACCTTGTCACAGGTTCAAATTAAACCTAATGACTCTCATTTTTGGAAAGGTCTGTTAAAGGTTAAGGACCAATTTCTAAGTTGTGGGACTTTCAACATAAAAGATGGTGCCCAAACTAGATTCTGGGAGGATGTTTGGGTAGGAAGGAGATCTCTTAAGGAGCAATTTCCTAATCTTTATAATATAGCTCTTACTCCTAATATCACAGTGGCAAAGGTTCTGAGCCATGTGCCACTAAATATTCGTTTTCGTAGAGCGTTAGTGGGTGACAAATTAACTAATTGGCACAATCTAGTATCTCAAATAGCTCATGTTCAGTTATCAAGTGAGAAGGATATTTTCATATGGAATCTTCATAACCATGGTCAATTCTCAGTACGCTCTTTGTATCATTATCAAATGAACCAGGGAACTCCGTTTTACCATAAATTCTTTGGAAGTTGAAGATTTCTCTCAAAGTTAAAATCTTCCTTTCGTACCTTCAGCGTGGAGTAATTTTGACAAAGGATAACTTGGCTAAGCGTAATTGGGTGGGCAATCAAAAGTGTTGTTTTTGTAATCACAATGAAACAATACAACATCTTTTCTTTGATTGTCAGCATGCTAAGTCTATTTGGAGAATTATTCAGATAGTTACTGGGTTGACATTGCCTACATCTATGATTCATATGCTAGGGGATTGGCTCTCTGGCATACGAAAAAATACGAAACATCAAATCTTTCTAGGTGTGGCTGCTATTTGTTTGGCCATTTGGTATTGTCGTAATGATATTATGTTTCAGAAGAGACGATATGCTTCTTTTATGCAGGTTGTCTTCAGGGGAACATATTGGATGCGATTGTGAGCGTTGTTGCAACGTGAGGAAGCAAGGGAGAACATTCGTTCAGTGTGCTCACGATTGGAGGAGACTGCAATGAAGCTTTTTGCCAAGAACGGATGGAATAATTACATTAGACTTTGCTATCCTTAATTTTATTTCATTATTTATGTAATGATTTTGCTACCTATTGCTTCAGCTGGATAGCTGACAACTATGCAATAAAACCGGGTTGTGTGCTTATGCAGAGGCCGGAGTTAATTCCATTATAAAAAAAATGTACACAACCCAAAACTCATACATATCCATACGTACGGCCCACCTATCGCTCTCGATATTTACTGCCTGCGCACGCTCGCTTGGCCGTCACATCAACGCCGTCTATCTACGTAGACCTCTACGTGTCTTGTCTCGCCGCACCTACGTCTTTCGCGTGCTGCGCCTCCTACACCCGCGATCTCGCGTGCCACCTGCACCTCTGCGACCTCACGTGTTGTGCCTACACCTCTGCGATATTCGTATGTGCTGCTCTCGAGCTACGCGCCACCTGCGTGGAATCTCTCCGACCTGCAGTGTACGTCCATCTGCGTCCGCTTGCGCTACAACGTGCATCTTGCGTCCTTGCGTTGCACTTCCTGTTATCTACACTGCATTTCCTGTCATAAATAAAACAAATCTTCGCAGTACCTTGTTTCATAATAAATATTGTTGTAATATAAATCATCACACATATATTAAATTGTTGTCAAATTAATCATCACAATATAATTTCGCAAATAGAATTAACATGTTTGCCACACACAATTTGCCCAACCTATACAGCCTGGATGCAAAACACCATAATATCAAATGTAGCATAACAAGGAAGGCCAAGTTCCACTATCCTAGTGATCCTGATAGCAGCAGCAGATACCCTGCTATCTTTCAGTCTACCGTAAAATGCAATCACTGTTTAAGAGGTGTTTCCATGTTTTTCTTTTTTTTCAGTTACACAAATATTAAAGTATGAATGAAAGGTAGATGATGATTACTTACCTTTTCATTTGCTTCAAAATTTGTACAACTTGTATTGAGAGGGAAAGTATTGAAGCACTACTCTCAACATTTCCAGCCACTCCTGCTTCTGAACAGATTTCATGAAGTGATGACCCAGAAAGATGGAATAATCCGAGCAGGTTCCTCTGGGATCACTTGCCTGTGCATTTCATACTTCCTCTGCGGAACAACCTGAAGCTTGGTTCAGAGGAAGATAACTGCAGCCTGAGCCCCTAATGACAGCCCCGTTGCGTCGTCGTTTCCATGGCTTGCCTGCGCAACAGACGCGCCGGGCTTCTAATTAGTCCTACCCCGTGACATCGGCCGATCCGATGTGAGCTTGTATGTCTGGCCCCATGGCTTGCCTCGAGCCAATGGCCGGAAAAACTCATGTAAAATATATTTAAAAAATCAGTAAAATTACATATTGGTTTAAGACGGTATGATCCAGCCTGAGGCTTAGATTTGGACCAGCTCTGCCTTTGACTATGTGTAAGAGGTAATTCAATAGGCTGAACCGATTTGGCTTTCATTCAGGAAATGTTGATGTGATTATGGTCGTGTTTGGTTTGTACGTCTGCCGACGAAAGGGATCCTACCGTAACATCCTGCTGAGCTTGTATGTTGTGTTTTGTGTCTCGTTCGCACTCGCTACTTTAGTTAATACTAGAAAACTTTTCGCGGCGTAACACGCCACGCGTGCCGTTTTTTCATAGAATTTTTTTTCGGCGGGCTTTTTTTTAAAAAAAATCGTCGAAAAAATTGAGCGAAACGGCTGAAAGAACACAAACGAAATCACGTTTTTTTCGCATCTATCTGGGGTTCGCTCATGAAGGATCCGCGATCGTGTTAATCGAAAAGGTCATTTTCATAAAAAAATAGCCGGAATAATCGAAACGTCACCATGTTTTTTTTCCAATATCTATTTAGGATCTTCTCACGAAAGATCCGTGATCGTGCTAAATCGAAAAGGCCCTTTTCGCAAAAAATAGCCGGAATGATCCAAATGCCACTACTTTTTTTGTATCTATTTAGGATCCTCTCACGAAAGATTCGTGTTTTTTTAAGGTTATCTTCGTTAAAAAAACACGAAAAGGATTGATACGTAATTACGGATTTTTTGAAGGATTTAAACGCAACAATAATTTTGAGCCGAGCCAGCCGGCCGGCCGAGCCGAGCCCGGCTCGGCTCAAAGCGCGCAGAGGGCGCTAACTTTTCAAGAAATAGGAAAGGTAGTATTAGTTAGTCATCATGGTACCACACACGTGTTTATATTTTCTGGCAATACGGCACTCTGTAGCTTATGTGAAACCAAAAAGGAAAAATATCCTGTGTAATCACCCCTCTCGGTGAAACCACCGTGCAACTGAACTAAAAAAGTTTCGAAAAATTCTAAAAAAAATCATGGATGTACATCTCAACTTTCCCCACCTACATATAAAATTTCATGATCAAATTCATCCTATACTAGCAGTTACAAAAAAGACAAATTCAGCATGAACAGTGATTTTTTTACTGTTCATCACTATTCATTTTTGCTGCTTGTTTTTTTGTAACTGTTAGTATAGGATGAATTTGATCATGAAATTTTATATGTAGGTGGGGTAAGTTGATATGTACATCCATGATGTTTTTCAGAATTTTTTGAAACTTTTTTTAGTTCAGTTGCACGGTGGTTTCACGGAGAGGGGGGGTTGCACCGGATATGTTGCCAACCAAAAAGCCCAATTCAAATCAACAAATTATAGAATATATCTAGTTTTCCCAGAAGAGCATACTATGACCAATTTTTAGTTTAGGATAAGCTATCAAGTAATATATTGCTTCCTGGCTGAGATAAAATCAAGTAACAGATTGCCAAAAATGGAAGTTTACGCACCAAAACGCTGTGGATTTTTTTGTAACTTTTGTTGATGCCATAATTGTAGCTTACGCACTGGAATTACTTCTCTGACATTTGTAAATTGCCTGGATAAGCTTCTGTTTTAACCATTATCACACCAGTACACAGCCAAATGCAAAATAAAAAAAAAGTTAGCCTTCTAGGTAAATAAATAGTCAATCACCCCGTGTAGCCTCCTTCAAGTATAAATAGGATCAGATGCAATCATGCAAGTTACATGGAGAGCTAGCTTTAAGCTCTAGGAGCAAATCTAGATCAAATCACCGCTAAGAAGCACACAACTTATATAAAAACTACGAACAAATTTATCCGACATGGGCACAACGAGAGCAACCTGCTCAGGCAAATGGCGGCAGCTTCACTCACCGGCAAGCAACCTAATCAAGCCGGCCACTCCGTATATCCTCCAGACCTTGCAGCCACTCCCCGACGCGGCCTCCTCTACACGTGAACAAGCCAAATCCAAAGGCAAGCCGTGAAAGTTTTCGCCTAACAACGTGGCTGGCCAGGTGCTCTGTAGTTTAGGGCGTGACCTGGGGAGAGCAGGCGGAGGGTGCCGTCGGAGCAGGCGACGGCGAAGGCACCGTCGCCGTCGAGAGAGCGGATCACGTATGTTATATCCCTTTGCCTCCGGAGATCACCGGGACGTGAGAATCATGCAACCGAGGCAATAGAAGAAATAGAAAAGGGATAGACACAGAACGAGAGGGGAAATTTGATCATATATTCATGCATAGTTCTTTTCATCAGAACCCACGCCAGTATTTATACTTCCACAACTCTCACGGCCGCACAGCCAAGCCACAAAACGACACCCGATTACAAGCACAGTAATTACCGACAAAAGTAGTAAATGAAACTCAGCCCTACGATCATATTTACCACTCGCCTCAGCTAATCCCAACCGAACATCTCCTCTTAATGAACTCGTTCTTTTCTCTGCACTTCACGCCGACTTGCTCTGTTCTTCTTCTTCTCCACGCAATGCCCCTGCATCCTGGTCCTGGTCAGCACCAGCTGTAACAGGTGCCCCTCCCTCAGAAGTTGCTTGTCCCCAAGCAAGTGAAGTGGGAAAACGCTCTTGGAGCACAGACAAATCTTCCCAAGTAGCCGACTCCGCCGGAATTCCTGACCATTTAATCAATCCCTGAATCACGGCAGCATTCCCTTTTTTTACCAGGCGCCGGTCCAGTATCTGCTCGGGTACCACCTCTTGGGTATCTAATTCAGCAATTCTGGGCAACTCAGAAAAGACTGGTGAATAGTTGGAATGATAAATTTTGAGTTGAGATACATGAAATACAGGATGTATCTGGCTGTCAGCCGGAAGATCAAGTTTGTAGGCCACCGCCCCAATTCGCTCAAGCACAGTATAAGGCCCAAAATACTTGTAAGATAACTTGGGATAACGCCTATTCACCAGTGAATGTTGAGCATAAGGCTGGAGTTTCAGCAGGACTTTATCTCCAATTTGAAAATGTCGCTCCTGGCGAAATCGATCAGCTTGAAGCTTCATGCGATTCTGAGCTCGGGCAAGATGCTGCTTCACCAGGTCAGTATACTGATCGCGTTCGTGGAGCAGCTGATTGACCTCCTCAGAAGTACTGTGAGATGCCGTAGGCATCAGGCCATAGTTGGGCTCACATCCATAAAGCACCCAGAAAGGAGAGGATCCCAGAGCTGTATGATAGTTAGAATTATACCAAAACTCAGCCAACGGAAGCCATGTTTTCCACTTCCTGGGAGAATCCTGAATAGCACAGCGTAAGTACATTTCTAAGCACTGGTTTACGCGTTCCGTCTGCCCGTCCGTTTGAGGGTGGTAGGCAGTGGAAAGTTGAAGTTTTGTATCCAAACACTTGAAGAGCTCCTTCCAGAAAGTGCTTGTGAAAATACGGTCACGATCGGAGGTGATCGTGCGAGGAACACCATGAAGCCGAACCACTTGTTCCAGAAAAAGCTTGGCAACCACATGGGCAGTGAAGGGATGCTTAAGAGCAAGAAAATGGGAATATTTAGAAAACCGATCAACGACCACCATGATAGCATCACAGCCTTCTGACAGGGGTAGCCCTTCCACAAAATCCAGAGTGATGTCCTGCCATGCCTGATCAGGAATTGGTAAGGGTTGTAAAAGACCAGCCGGCCGCACACGTTCACTCTTTGCATGCTGACATATCTCACATTGTTGGACAAAATCAACTACCATTTGTTTCATACCTTGCCAGTGAAACAAACGCTTCAAGCGTTGATAGGTGGCCTGTACCCCTGAGTGACCCCTAGCGGACTTGAATGAAACACAGCAATAAGTCTGGTCTGGAGAGCAGAATTTTGGCCAATCCAAATTTTACCGTTGTAGCGAATCAGTCCCTGATGTAAAGCATAGCCATGTTCATCTGGACTATGGATTGCAAGCTGAGCCAAACGCTGAGTAGCCAGCGAGTCAGAGACATAGGAATTAATAACTTCCTGTAGCCAAGTGGGACGAACTTCTGTGACATTATGCACGGCCAAGAGCTGCCCCGAGCGAGATAAAGCGTCGGCGACAACGTTCTCCTTGCCACGTTTATACACAATCTTGAACTGTAAACCCATCAACCGAGTCATCGCCTTGCGCTGCATATCAGATTGCAGTTGCTGCTCCTCAAGATAGCAAAGGCTGCGATGATCGGTGCGAATAACAAACTCGCGGTGTTGCAAATAAGAACGCCACTTTTCAACAGCAAGCATCAAAGCTAAGAACTCCTTCTCATAGATAGATAAACGCTGATACTGAAGACTTAACGCCTTACTGAAATAGGCCACAGGATGCCCTTGTTGAAGGAGAACAGCCCCAACTCCAGTATCGCATGCATCTGTCTCCAATTCAAAAGGAGTATTGAAATCCGGCAGTTTCAACACTGGGGCAGTGGACATAGCATGCTTTAAACAAACAAAGGCACGTTCAGCAACATCAGACCACTCAAACGCCTTTTTTCTTCAGAAGATCTGTTAAGGGCTTAGCAATCACACCATAGTTACGAATAAACTTTCGGTAATAACCGGTGAGGCCTAAGAAACCGCGTAGTTCTGTGACTGATCGCGGTGGAGGCCACTGAAGCATAACAGTAGTTTTCTGCGGATCAGTAGCCACACCCCGATCCGAAATAATGTGTCCCAAGTATTCAAGTTGCCTTTGAGCAAAGATGCACTTACTTCTTTTGACAAAAAACTGGTGATCACGTAAAGTGTGAAGAACTGTGTCCAGATGCTCAATATGAGACTGAATAGAGGGGCTATAAACAAGGATATCATCCATAAAAACTAACACAAACTTCCGAAGAAATGGTGCTAAGACAACATTCATAACACATTGGAATGTGGCGGGAGCATTGGATAAACCAAATGGCATTACCTTGAACTGATACAGCCCTTGGTGCGTCTTAAACGTGGTTTTCTCCTCATCTTGTTCTTTCATACGAATCTGATGGTATCCTGCCCGTAAATCCAGCTTAGAGAAAAACTGAGTGCCGGCCAATTCATCAAGCAATTCATCGATCACGGGCATGGGAAATTTATTCTTGATTGTTAACTCATTCAAACGTCTGTAATCAACATAGAATCTCCATGAACCGTCCTTTTTTGTACCAGCAGAACGGGAGATGCAAATGGACTCATGCTTGGGGTAATAATACCCTTGGCCAACATGTCTTGGACTTGTCTCTCAATCTCGGTCTTATGAGCCGGTGAATACCGATATGGCCTAGCATTAACAGGGATTGCACCGGGCAACAATGGTATGAAATGATCATAATCCCTTTTAGGTGGCAATTCTGTTGGTTCAGCAAAGACCTCAGCATAACTATCTAGTAAGGAAGCAATAGCAGGATGAATATCCGCGGATATGGGTAAAACAGTGTGGTCGAGCACCACCATGGCCCAAATGTCATTGCCCTTGTGTTGTTTCATAAACTGGTCGGTGGACATGGGTTTCAACTCCTCCTGTTGTCGGTCATGAAGCCCTGTAAAGTAACTCTGCTGCCCAAATGCTGGAATTTAATCAGTCTCTCTTTCCAATGACACATCATGGGGCTGTACTGCTTAAGCCAGTCCATACCTAGTATGGCATCAAAAGCACCCAATTCAAGTACTTTAAAATCAGATTGGAATGTGTGACCTTGAGCCCACCAGCTTAACTCTGGAACATATTGATGACAATGTATTGTTTCACCATTGGCCACACACACTGTAATGGTTGGTCCCTCCTGTGGAACAACTCCAATTTTCTGCAGAAAACCTTGATGAATAAAGCTATGGGAGCTACCAGAGTCCAAGAGAACTAGCATAACTTGATTTCGCACCAACGCCAAGAAGCAAATAGTTTCCACCTCTTCAACTCCCGACATGGCATTGAGAGACAAATGACAATCTTGCTGTTGTTGTATTTCATCAAGTGCCAACAAGTCCAGCATCTCATCAGATAAAATATTTTCTGGTTCAGTAGTAGTTATCGCATGAAGCTGAGCCGGAGCTGTTTTCTTACAATGTAAATGATGATTAACATCAAACTTCTCACCACACTGATAACATAGCCCATTTGCCCTCCTGTACTCCTTAAGCTGCTTGGCTTTCCATAGCTCACCAGACCCAATCTTGGCCTTTACTTGATTGATATCAGTTTTACCGAGAAATTCAGTGTCTCGATTATAACCAGGTTTAATTTTCCACTTCTTGCCTCTATCAATAACCTCTTGCTGCACCCGAGCCAACAGAGCAGCACGTTCCACCGATTCTGGGACTTGCCCTTGGACCACCCCCCGCAACTCAGGTTTGAGACCCCGAATGAAATGGGAAACAAACAGGCTTTCATCATAATGTGGGTTATGCATAGATAGATCATACATTACTGCTTCAAATTGTGTCTTATAGTCAGCAACATTGCCCAGTTGTTTGGTGTCTAAAAGCTCCGAGAATAACCTCTGCTGATCATAAGCCCCAAACTTCATCTCTACAGCCAGAATAAACTGCTCCCAAGAACCCACATCAGCTTTCACCTTCTGGACTTGCCACCACTTTGCTGCATTGCCCTCAAAATGCATAGTTGCCACTGAAATCCATAATGCTGCAGGAATATTGAAAATGCGAAAATATTCCAGACAGTTGTCTTTCCAAATACGAGGGTTCTCTCCAGCGAACTTGGGAAAATTCAATTTCGGAAGGGAGTTCGCAGTTCCCCTCCCATATCGCGTGGAAGAACACCATGCATCACAGGAGTATCAAGTATACCAACCTGCGATCCCCTGACACGAGCACTGGAACCTGACGAAGAAGACTCCAACTCCAGTCGCGTCCAAGGTTCTGCAGGGGCGGGTGTGAGGGCCGCCTTTCCCGTAGTCGCCGGCATGGAACCTTGCCCCCCTTCCATGTGATGGACCACCGGCGCCTTTCCCGCCGTAATACGAGCGATCGCTTGCGTATTAGCCTCCATTTGCCGGGCGAGCATCTGCTGATCCTTGGTACTCTGTTCGACCGCCCGCGCTGTGAATTCTGTGCGCGCCATAAGTTGCTGCTGGGTTGTATCGATCATCTCCAGCCTTGCGAACATCAGATCGAGGCTCTCCTTCAGCCCACCAACCCGCTCGTCGTCTCGTTCCTCCGCGTGCTTCATCGCCTCCAGAATGTACTGCGTCTGCGGGAAGGCTTTGGGGGCGCCGTAGTGACCGATCATCAAAGCGAGCGAATCGGAGGTGGGGATTTTACGGGGAGCAAGGGAAATCGGCCAAACAAACACAAGTTCCCCAACCCAAACCTTCGATCGCAACAGCAGATCAATCAAACAAAGTTAACCAGACGCGGTAACCCAAAGGTTTATGCGGAGATTCTCAAGATCACGAGCGCGATCCCAAATATCTCCAACCCTAGTCTGGGAAAAATTTTACAACTCAGTTTGAAGGATCGAAAGAAGCTCTGATACCACCTGTTATATCCCTTTGCCTCCGGAGATCACCGGGACGTGAGAATCATGCAACCGAGGCAATAGAAGGAATGGAAAAGGGATAGACACAGAACGAGAGGGGAAATCTGATCATATATTCATGCATATCCTTTCATCAGAACCCACGCCAGTATTTATACTTCCACAACTCTCACGGCCGCAACAGCCAAGCCACAAAACGACACCCGATTACAAGCACAGTAATTATCGACAAAAGTAGTAAATGAAACTCAGCCCTACGATCATAATTACCACTCGCCTCAGCTAATCCCAACCGAACATCTCTTCTTAATGAACTCGTTCTTTTCTCTGCACCTCACGCCGACTTGCTCTGTTCTTCTTCTTCTCCACGCAATGCCCCTGCATCCTGGTCCTGGTCAGCACCAGCTGTAACAACGTAGCGGTCGCGGAATTCCCGTAGCTTGAGCTCGCGACTGTAGGCACATGGCCGGAGGGGCTCGTCGGCGAGCAGTGGCACTTCGTCGGTGTGCGGGCCTTCATTTTGGTTTGGCCTGGTTTCCCGGATCCCAAAAATAATCTAGAATTTTTTTAGCAAACCACGTAAAAAACCATCATCACAAGGCCCATGCGGACCACCAAGCCCCATCTGACCATCTTGGGGAGTACTTTCTCTCACTTAATTAATCTTAATTAAACCCAATATAATATAATACCTTATATTAAAGCTTGCAAACTTCCCGGGAGGAGAGACACCCCACGTGTCCTCTTTAGCATTTTTGCGAAAACCCCCCCGCATTTCTTGAAATTACGGATAGGTCCCTGTATATTACGAATAGATCCTTCGCGATTTTTTGTGAGGGGAAGATTTTTTCCCCTTTATCGCGCTTAGGTCCCTCGTTCGCCATTTTACGGGAAAAACCTTCCGTTAAATTCTAATCCCGAACAAGCTCTTTTCTAATTTTTCAGGATAGCGGAGAGGTCCAAAAACGTAACAATCAGGTCCTTCTTCCTTACGTCTAGATCCTTTCTCCATTTTTCCCGGGAAAAATGTTTTCGTCAATAAAATATGTGTGTAGACTTTTTTCCCATCTCGATTTTCCATCTCGATCTCTGATATTTTTTAAATTAGGTATTATTACTCGGTGAACGCGTAGAGTGTTATACTCGACAAAAGAATGTTGTCGCCCTTTTCTAATTTTTCAGGATAGCGGACATGTCTAAAAACGTAACAATCAGGTCCTTCCTCCTTACGTCTAGGTCCTTTCTCCGTTTTTCTCGGGAAAAATGTTTTCGTCAATAGAAATATGTGTAGACTTTTTTCCCATCTCGATCTCTGATATTGTTTAAATCAGGTATTATTACTCGGTGAACGCGTAGAGTGTTAGACTCGACAAAAGAATGTTGTCATCTCTAATAATTTTTCAACCTTTATTTTTCTTCGAAAAAACGGCACGCACGTCGTGTTACGCCGTGAATTTTTTTTGTTCTTTCAGCCGTTTCGCTCATTATCTCAACGATTAAAAAAATAAAACACCGTCGAAAAAAATTTCTACGAAAAATCTCATAGCACAGACATACCAAAAATTTTCTAGTGTTATATATAAAAGCTACTGGATTGTTGGCCCCAGAGGGCCACGCGGTCGCCCCTTGTGTAACATCCCAAAAATTTCAAAAATAATAAAATTGAAAATTTAAAATTTTAAAAATGGGATTGAGTAAACTGTTGAACTAAAACCAAGATTTTCATTTTAAATATTATCTTTTTCTTCATTTTCTAGTTTGTCAACCAAAAAAAGAACAAGTTGCTACATTAAAACTTTTTGGCCAAAATAAACAAACTTTGAAAATGAGTTAAGAGGGTAATCTTACATTGAATTCCCATCTTTTCTAAGACCTTTTCAACCATAATAATTATTCTTGAATTTTGGGTTTAAAAGGAAAAACCAATGAATGAAATGAGTAAATGAGTAAAAGTAAAAGGTAAAAGATAAAAGTAAAAAGGCCAGTAAAATGCCATTAAACTATGGGAATTATTCACAACATCTTTCAGCTGTCCAAAGATTTTAATGAGATAGGTAAAGAAGTAAAATATAAAGTAGCATGTTTCAACTTCAAGACATGACATGACAGAATTCTTCAAAAATAATCAAAGATTATCTATGGCTAAAAATTTTATCATGTCTTCCTCATAACATACTTAACCCATGGTAAAAATATCAAAAACTAATAATTACTTTTATAGCCGTTTAAAATTCTAAAACAGAGAACTTGAAAATCTGAAATCTGCAATGTCAGAATTTTTATTAAATAATGGAGTACGGTTTTGAGCTACAAATTTTACAGAAACATCCTTAGCTCAAATTCATTTGAAAAACAATGTTTCAGAAATAATAGACTTTATTTACTCTTAAAGAAAAAAATCAAAAACAGTAACAAGGATTTGGAACAGTCAGTCTTTTAATTGCCAAATCCAACACATGATTGAAACTCAAACAAACATCAAGCAACATGCTATAGTAAATAATTTTGTAAAATACTAGAGAACAAATGGAGAATGAATATAAATTTTCTAGACTTGTTCAACACCTTTCACTTAGCTTAAAAATTCAAAAACAGACTAGAAAACAGCCAACTTTGAAGAATTACTGTTCTCAAACCACAAAGGATAATCAAATGAAACCAAAGAAAATGGAAAGTAGAACTCCTTGGCTATCTACTCAAAAATTTGCAGAATTTTTCAACCCCATCTTCACCCTTTGCCAAGCCTGCCCATTTGGCATGTCAACTCCTAGCCTAAATCATTTCAAATGCTAGGAACAGCTGTTGCAGCCGAGAGAACTTGGAGATGTGTCTCTGGCAGGGTGGCCCCACTTGTTCTTGGGCCCACTGGCCAGCCCCTCCTCCCTTCTCTCCTTCCCTTTCTCCCTCTCCTGCTCTTGCCTGAGTGCTGCCACGGCGTCTCTTTTTCTTCACAGCGAGCTGCCCCGGCAGGGATTCTCAGCCACGCGGCTGCAGCAACCTGTGTCCCAGCCGTGCTGTCGCCTCAAGCTTCGCCGCCTCCGCCACCAGCTGCATTAAAGCCAGCAGGACTGTCTCCTCCCACTCCTTTGCTCGCTGCTGCTGCTCTCCTTGCTGTGGATCACGCCCAGCCAAGCAGCACCGAGCCAGGCGTTGATCTACTGCAGACCAGGTGAGCTAGCCATCTCTTCCTTGCGCAGCTTGCTCCATCTCCTGATCATTTCCCTACCACTCCGCATGCAGCCAACGAAGCCATCTCCTCTCACCCGTTGCTTGCTGCTACTCCCTGCCGAAGAACTCATCTGGCCAAGCAAAGCATCGAGCCAAGTTCTTCTCCAACCGAAGCATCAGGTGAGCGGACTCATTTCTTGCATGCGCAGCTACTACTCCTTCTCCTGAGGTTCTCCCGCCATGCATGCAGGCTGCGCCGACGCCAGGGACACTCCTCTGCCGAGCCCTCTCATTCTCCAACCCCTTCTCCATTACTTGAGCAAAGCCCAGAACCAGCCCAGCCAAGCTCGCCATTGTTGGATTTTTTTTGGAGCTCAAAGGTCTGAGGGGTAAGCTCAAGTATTATAGCACGAGGCTTGGTCACAAGAAAGTGAATGGCGTAGTGGTAGTGCTGCAGTGATGCATTCTGGAGATCCCTAGTTCGAATCCCCTCTCCAGCATATTTTTCTATTTTTTTTGCCCTATGCACTAAAACCCTCATATCTTTTGCTGCGGATCTCCGATTAACACAAACTTAGTTTCTAAACTTGAGTTACTCAGTAGGGATTCAGATTATGCAAGAAAACATTATATGTTGCATGCCACAAAAACTTTTAATTAAGCGATGAATGAAAGCCATGATTTGTATGTTATGAAGGAACTATGTGAACCCTAGCTCTAAAAATTGTGAAATAAATCGAGCATGCTCCTGCAATCTTAAATGATCCATTTCTGTAAAAGATTTAGGATTTAATGTGTTTTGCATCAAAAGTTAATTGCGCAAAGCCTTAATATCATGCAAGATTCAAATAGTTAAAATATGGATTAAATGGACTCAAAAATTGGTGAAACCAGTTTGGATGCAATCTTGGGTTTGTATAGATCACAAGTATATAAAAACATTTAAGTTTCGCCTCGGTTTGCTATATTTTCTCACTAATCAAAACATGCGATCGGTAAATCGGCCGATTGGTAAACGTCCAAAAAGAACCCTAAACGTGACAAAACTGAATGCTATAACCCTAGAATGACATATTATTGCTTGCTGAGTGAAAATGGAATCATATTGAACACTTTTGAGTTAGGTCATACTAAGCCGCAATGGACTTGGTATGAAAAACATCTTTAACGAGGTGAAAAGATCGAAACCAACGTTAAAACATTTCTAGGATTGTTTCCTATTAACACCTGAAATGTGAATCAAAAATCATGTGTAGCGTAGTCGCAAACTTAAAATGAATCTTGGCCGATTTAACATTTTTACTATGATCATTTAGGCTATTTCATCGTTGATTAAATAACCTGCCTAAATACTAAAACTTATAAAACTAGTGTAGAAATGGTCTACAATGTTTGTTCTGTCATATTCCATAGAAAGATTCTTATTTCATTAAGATTTGCATATTAATTTCATTAGCTCAATACCCTTAAGTGATAATTGCAAACTTGCATTTTTGGCCGATGTGAATAGTATAACATTTATAAGGTCACATAAGCCTTTTCAATAATGAATATAATATCTTGCTTAAACCCTAAAACTTATGAAATCAGTTTAGAATAACAAACCAAAGTATAGGCTATCCAATTATGAAAAGATAATCTCAATTCGCCATAATCTGCATATTAATCTTATTATCCTAACAACCCTAAGTATTCATATTCACGTAGTTCGAATATAAACGAATGAACATTAGTTACAAATAAGGAATCATTAATTGTAACATTTGTATCACCAAACCTTCCCAAATATCATGTAAATAATAATACTAGTAACCTAAATCAATAGATTAGCTTTTATAACTAGAATATTAATTAAATGTTGCTTTGAATCGAATCCTAATTAAAGGTAAGAATTCACCTTAAGCATAAGATGATCATATCTATTTAATCTCAAACAATCTTTGCATCTTGAATTGAAGTTATAAATACTAAAACCCACCATGAACTTCTTGGTAAGATTTAATTTGGTAATTTTATCTGATTTCTTTTTGTCCCATTTTGATTCGGTGTTATTTGCTTTTGTCTCGGTTATTATTATTCAACGACAGACGCACGATAATTCGGATTCGGTTATTAACGACATCGACTTTGGTCCGGATTATATTCCATTTAAGAGCAACCAGCAAGCACCTCCTTTGACCATTTTGATCCCATATTTGCAAAGTTATGTTGCTTTATCAAACTATATGCATGCGTGTATGTTTTAAACTTGCTATATTGTGGGTGATGGTAGCTAAATCCAATTGTATGCATTTCCATTACCTTGACATTTGAATTATCGCCATTGTAACCTAGTTATGGTGTAGACAATACTTGATGTCACTTGGGTAATAATTGCAAATTATCTTATGCTCATGCTTAGACTTGCTCTCTAGGTTGGTTTTAAAATGATGGGAGATGTTTCAACTACATTGAGCAAACTTTGTTTAAATTGAACGGAACCGAGGTATGGTTTCCGTGTATCTTGATAAAATTCCAACTCAAACCTTATGATTTAGACGCAGGCGAGTTATTACTTAACTTGAGGCGTGAAATGGACCTCACGCAGTAGTTAGGGAGATCCTCGCCGGGTCAATTAAGGACCGAACTTGATGCTATCACCTAAGTGTTTTGGTGCAACCACATGTGCTAGTATGGGATAGCCTAAGCTCACTAGATTAGTTAGAGTTTAGCCTTGCATGTTGGTAGGTCAAGTAGTATGGACGATCCGACGGATTGAGTCGTTTAGGTGCTCCTTCACCGAGGTGTTGGGGCCCAAGCATTCCAATACAACGGTGTATGCCTTGTCATGGGAGAGTTCGCGATGGGGCACCATCGGTCCAGGATCTCCGGAATCGTGGCAAGGGTTTAACATCACTGCCGCCGGTGCAAGGCTAAGCTTTAACTAGTTGAACGGCCGTCACATCTAGCAAATCGGCACGGTGAGTATCGCGAGGCATGGTTGACATGATTGCTAGAATGTGTCATGTGGGTAAAGTGTACACTCTCTGCAGAGATTAAAATCTAATTAATTAGCCGTGCTCACGGTCATGAGCAACTTGGGGAATAATGTCAAGTATAGTCTTTTGTTTTTTTTAAACTTTTGGAAATGGTGTTGGAATGAGTTGGTGGATTGGGAAGCCATTGGTGGCTGTTTTACTTGTCATTTGCAGCCATGGAGGGCTGTGAATTGCTGTATATGAACTCTACTTACTGTTATTTAGCTTCATACTAAATGCTCTTTACAAATTCGTTACCGCTTTTATGAATCTTTTGCTTGCAAACAAAATCTGCCTTATGCTGAAATGAGACTAGTGTAGAAGCTTAATTCCTTGTTATAGCCCTGCATTTATCTGTATTTCCATACACTAAAGTCTTATGCAGTACATACGTGTACTCACGGTTATGTAATCCTAACAATATAGACGACGGTATGGAAGAACTCCCCGATTTACATGTACTTTACTCCGGGTCCCATAATGTTGTTGATGGATGAACTTGGGCTTTTCAAGTCGGTTGCCTTTGGGTTATTGGATGGGCATACCGCTGTCCTACTTTTTGGTATATGTTTAAATTCGCTGCAATTTATTCTTTGACATGTAATATTTGGCGGTCGGCCACTACTTGTAATAGTAAGTAGTTGTAATAGTTGTAGTTTATGTTTATGCTATTCCAACCGCTTAGATTCATGTGTATGTGTTGCGATACATCTCGAATGCGGATATGTGGGTGCTAGGCGTTGATCTTGGGAACTAGCACTAGACACATATCCGGCACTGAATTGTCATCAACCATCAATGTATACACTCGCGCGATTGTCGTTCTTTGGCTATTGCTCTTGCTCCCTTGGAGAGTGCGGGCGATACCAAGGTCCCGAGACGGATGGCGAATGTTATGCGTGGATGAGTTGGTCTCAATCCCGAGATGGTTGTTCGAATGGAATCGAAACTCTCATGGACGCGTAAGTGTGTGCGGTGCGACTATATGGCTCATATTTGTTTGGGTGAGGGCCATTTAGTCAATACTCCGTGCACGGACTTTTGGGTGGCAGTGAGCATACACTTAAGTGGAGTATGGGTGTCACCTCTAAGTCCAACGCACGTGTGAGGATCGATTCATACTTCCGGGTGCCCACACCTTGGGAGGCCCCCCGGAAAATACGAAAATCGCGATTAGGTCCTTTCGAAAAAATTGAAAATCGTGTTTAAGTCCTTTCGGCCGTTTTTTAAGTAAAATAGACCCGAGAAATATCAAAATTACGTTTAGGTCCCTACACGCGGTTTATAGCTGAATTGAAAATCGCGTTTAGGTCCTTTTGTCGATGTTTTTTGCGCACAGTTTTCTAAAAAACGGTTTTTTAGATCCTTTCGTCGATTTTTTTGCACACAGTTTTATAAATAAAAAAATGGTTTTTTTTAAAAACACACATTCATCGAGGGTTTATAGCTGAATTGGAAATCGCGTTTAAGTCCTTTCGTCGATTTTTTTATTAAAAAAATTGAAATCGTGAATAGATCCTTTAAATCGGTTATTTTGAAAAAGAGACCCGTGGTTCCAAGAATTCGATTTGCAAAAACTCGTGCATGATTTTTCCTCAGCGCTGCATCGCACAAGAACCCAACCTAGTATTGATCAAGGCCCATCAATTATATACACGAGGGGTCAAAGCAATTTAAAAAATAAGTTAGATAATGATTTGTTTGATTACGTGCAGATTTTCAATTTTCCTAGCATTGATCCAATGTTAAAATTTTATACTTGAAATTGGTGGTTCATAAGGCTTGAAGCAGGACAACTAAATTTTCAGAGTTCTTCTGTGTATCAATGACAAATCTTGGTCTTATCATCTAGAGATCTGTCCATGTAGCAGGCTCGATCGAGTTCGGCACACTTTGCTCAGTTCGTAGCAGCCTAGGCGGCTAGGCCAGGGACAAGGGCCTGCAAAAAAAAGCTTGTTAGTGTCCGAATCAAAATTGCTTCAATTACAATAGTAAATGGTTTCAAAATTAAAATGAGTTCATTTCAAATGAAAAAGTTAATGATGGTTGGCTTGATGGTGGTTCGTTAGCTCGAATTTAAAATAACAATTTAAATAATAAATAAAATGATTTTATGTCGAACTATGTTAATTTTAAAAGAAGCTCTTTTGCTAGGCAGGTATGGGATCTTCTCCTATGCTGGGGAAAATTGGATCGTTGGCAAAACCTCAGCTACACCGGATCGATATATAAATGGTGGCGAAGACTAAGAATACAATATGACAAAGAAAATCGTCGGGAATTAGATGGCCTACTAATTTACTTCTGGTGGAATCTTTGGCTAGAAAGAAACAAGCGCATCTTTCACGGGGTGGCGGGATCTCCAGAACAAGTGGCCACGTTGATCAAGGATGCGGTGCTACACCGGAGATTTGCTTGGTCTATGAGCGCTACACACTAATTCCGTTCTTAGTTGCTTCAAAAGTTTACAATTGTTTATTTCTCTCTTTCTCTGGATTGTTGTTCTTGCTTTTCTCGTGTAGCTATTTGGTCTGTTGCTTAGTGGGGGTGAGTGGTGGTTTTGTTGTGAGTGATGGTTTCGTTGCTTAGTGGGGGTGAGTGGTGGTTTTGTTGTGAGTGATGGTTTCGTTGTGAGGTTTTTTCGGGTCCAGTTTTTTCCTTAAAAAACAGGCCAAACCATCTTTTTTTCTCCTTCTTAATAAAATTGTGGCAATTCTCTTGCCGCTCTTTCGAAAAAAAAAGAAGCTAAATAATAGCTCGTTAAGCTTGATAGCCAGCCAGAAACTCATATGGTGGCTATTCGTAAGGGTACGACAAGTAGTAATAAGCCATAAATCTAGATGAGGTTTGCTCATCCTAAACGGAAGAAACATAGCATAGTAAGATCTCAAGTTCAACCTTGGAAGCTTCACGTGATTTGACGCTTAGCTGATAGCTTTTGTGTGCTATTTCGCGTGATTTGACGCTTCACTGATAGCTTTTGTGCTACTTCAGTCGCACTGTTCAAATAAAAAACATCTGGTTTCTAATTCGGTGGACCATAATTTTAAAGGCTAAAATTAGATAGTTATCTTAGGAATATGTTAATTTGTTACTGTCTTAATTTGGAATTGTGCAAAGAAAATATGTTATACTTTACCGAAATTCACCGTGCAGTTGCACAGAACAATCGGCTAGTTATACAAAAGTAGAGTTTGCCGTGGACTAAATCTCCAAAATCACTCTACGTCTAAGTCAATTTAGAAAGGAGAGTTACAGTAAAAATTCAGAAAATAGTAAGTTTTTATTACTTTATTCCAATTTGGTTGAACTATTATTTTTGTTGTCCTTACCTGTACCAATTTAAGGCTTGATTTTTATTAGATATATAGCTCAATGCAAGTTCTACATCCAATATTTTTCCTCAATTCTTCCAAATTTCCATATTACTCTATAACTTTGCACCATACAAGCACTTTCCACTAGATACTAGATCATTTTCACAGCTTCACATTAATTTTGTGTACATGTACTGAAATTTGGCTAAGTCAGAATCTTGATTCAAAGGGCTTGTAACTGCTGCAATTTGTTCTGAATAAAACCGCTTCTATTGTGTAACTAAAAATCATTGCCTCCGGCTTTCTGAGTTGTTGATGTATATTTCCTTCTCTGAATCCCTGTGTGTAATAACGCGGTTGGTTCTTGATTGCATTTATGGTCAGCAGTTACTGCCATCAATTAGAGAACTCTCACAGTTGAGTAATTAATATTAACGTACGATATCGATAAGTTGAGTTCTATGACCATCTGTATTTCTTTAAACAAACCTGTGTGTAATAAATAATACATGGGGGAGATATTAATGTTGCTATCCCATGTTTATCATTACAATACTGTCCTTTTTTTGGTTGCTTATGTTTGATGGTATTCAACTACCACTTTAGATGACTATGTAAGACAAAGTGATGCTCGTAATATAAAAGAGGTGTTTCTATACTTTTCTTTTTGTCTGTTGCACAACTATTAAAGCATGAATGAAGAGTAGATGATGATTACTTATTCCTTTGCTTACTTCAAGATTTGTGCAACTTGTATTAGGAGCAGGAGTGAAAATGGGTCGGGTAATATCCGGCGGGTATCGGATACGGATAGTGTTTTTATCCATTTTTTCAGATACGAATACGAGTATTTTTTTCTCGGGTCGGATACGGGTAGTACCCAGATAGCTGAGCGTCGGGTTCGGGGTGGATTCGGAGCGAGCACTACCCTGCAAATACCCGAGGATCTCAGGTGGATACGGGTACCCGGGAGTATAAAACATTTCAGGCATGAATATTGATGCAGACCAAAGAATAACACATGACGTGGAGAAGTTGACCAATGATCTTGATGGCTTTAGTCACTGGAATGGTGAAACCACTAGTTGACACTGTTTGGTGAGTTTTTCATGGTCTCAAGTGTTGCCCAGATTGCTTTGATTAATCAGGTTTTCTTAATAAAGCTACTATTATTCTCCAGGTTTACATGCATGGAGGATGAAGCTTTTGTCTGGGCGAAGAGGAGTTGCTATTTTGTATGCATACATGTTGCTACACTACAGGAAAACGTGGTTGATTCGTCGGTCATTACTATTTTCGCGGCCTAAATTAAGTCGTTTAAAATAATTATATAAATTGTTAAGAAATGAATGCCGTCGAAAATATCTATATATTTTCGTTTAAGAAGAAATACCGTCGAAAATATCTATATATTTTCGTCGGTAAAGAAATACCGTTTAAAAATATATGCATAATTTCGCCGGCTTATATTTAGCTGTCGAAATATCTTCATAATTTCGCGGCTTATATGGTCATTTAAAATAATGAAGACCTAATTGACCCGTGAACAGTCGAAAAAACCTCACACATTTCTCATGGGCGCCCCGCCACGCTTCCCGGCCTCACAAGCCACGCGTCGCCTAAACACTTTGCTTTTTACAGGGTCTTGCAAGGACCAAGGTCAGTTATTGATCCATTGGCTGGTGGATCCAAAGGGAAACGTCCCCACCAGACGACAGGCTTGACCAGCTATACATCTGGTAATCTTCGGGTGCAAAGCCCGTCTTTATCGGAGATCGAGAAGGAAAGACAGCCCAGTAAGTTTTTGTTTATTATAGCCGATAGATATTTTCCGCTTATATCTTTGCTCATCCCATGGTTTGTTTTCAGAAAAACCCAAATCCACTAAGGTCCCAACCAAGAAACACCCGAAGCGCAAGGAACAAAGCGCCGAAAGTTCTCCTCGCCCGTCGGCTTTCAGCGAAGTAAGTGTCATTCCTCCTTCGCGTGGTTCAAGATTTGCCAGCCTTTATAGTTACTGACCTGCGGTATTTTCCTTTTTCAAACCGACAAAGATCATCCAGTGGCCAGCATCTTGGCCGAAGCCAGGTCCTTCACCGATCCCCCGTGATTTTGAAGCTCAGAACCCTCCGTCACACTGCTCCGCGGCTCCTCCTACATCCGACGCTGCGCCAGATGACTTGTCCAATCTTCTCGGGTTTACTCTGGACAAGCTGGTTGATCCGGAGGTCATGGCGACGGATGACTACCCAGCAGACATCCGAAAAATCCTGGATGTATCTATGAAGGCGTCGGCTTCGGTGGTCAAGTCAGCACCCAACATGCAGGAGAAACTGAATCGGTTGTTTATGGAGATAACTCAACCGGGAGGCGCTATATTGGCCAACTCGTCACCCCATCCGTGACGCTTATGGCGCCGTTGAGGCCGATCTTCCGCCAGAAGAATGAGCGCTCTTCTAAATGTGTGCCATTTAGATGAGAAGAAAGCGAAGTCGGCGCGCTAACCTGAAATAGCTCGGCGCCAGCTCAAGAAGCCGATCAACACCTTCAACAAGTTGATTGCCGAAGCAAAAGTGCGAAAAAGAAATATGATGACATCAGGCGTTGCTCATGGTCGCTAAGTCTTCTACCCGAACCGGAGTCGACTAAAAGCAGTTTTGAAGAGGAATTAGCTAGGGTGAATCAACAGTTGGCCGATAAGCTTGCTGATACTAGCGCAATGGCCCAAACTTTGAAAGACCAGAAGATCAACATTGGCCAAGCTGTTGCTCGGGTTAAGGATCAATTGGCCAAGATTGTTCTGGTTCCTGGAGATGCTAAAGCCGATGAAGATCTTGTCTATGGTATTACAGAAACTTTGGGCAAGGCCGCTGCCGCGCTGTCGGGTCTGGGAGCTAGGCTCCCTAGATCTAGATTGTAAACCTATCGGTGTCATGTTGAAACGGTGCTTTTTGCTTGCTACTTTGTAACATACTTAATCGGTTGTTTAACCGATTATCTTTATCTTATTTGATCGGCTTTTAACCGATTTGTTTCCAAATTCTTTGCATTGAAATGTTGAATTACGCACCGATCCAAACGCTAGGGTAGTACCGCTTTAGATACTTTCCGTTGATTGCCTTCGGCAATACTAACCCTTCAAGTGTTTCGAGTATATATGCGTTTCCGCCAACAAGCCGATTTACCTTATACGGTCCTTCCCAGGTAGGTGACCATTTACCGAATCGATTATCCTTAGACCCGATCGGCAATATTGTTTTCCAAACTAGATCGGCCTCACTGAAGGACTTTGGCACAACTTTTTTGTTGTAGGCTCTCGCAACTCTTTCTTTATTCTTTTTGAGCCGATTTAAAGTAACCAGTCTTTGTTCCGCCAAGTCATCCAAATTGTATAGCATTAATTCTTTGTATTCATCGGCCGATAGATTATTCTGCCTTGCTACCCGCATTGACTCAATATTTATTTCGACAGGCAACACAGCTTCTTGGCCATATACCAACTGATATGGCGACAATTTAGTTGATCTGTGGAACGCTAGCCGATAAGCCCACAAAGACTCCGATAGTGTAGAGTGCCAAGTTCGAGGTTTTTCGTCAATTTTCCTTTTAATCAACTTGATCAAAGTTTTGTTGGACGACTCGGCTTGCCCATTAGCCTGAGCGCAATACGGTGAAGAGTTAAGCAATTTGATGCCCAAGCTTTCTGCGAAACTTTTGAACTCGTTAGACATGAACAATGTCCCTTGATCGGTTGTGATAGTTTGAGGAATACCGAATCGATGGATTATGTGTTCATTAACAAAGCCGATGGCTTCCGCGCTGGTGACCTTTTTGAGCGGAACGGCTTCTACCCATTTTGAGAAATAATCTGTGGCTGCAAGAATGAATTTATGGCCCTTGCTTGAGGCTGGGAATATTTGGCCGATTATGTCTATCCCCCACCCTCTGAATGGCCATGGTTTGATAATTGGATGTAAGGCCGATGCTGGTGCAACTTGCACGTTTCCAAACCTTTGACAACTTTGGCATCCTTTGTAATACTTAAAACAATCTTCTAGCATCGTCGGCCAAAAATACCCAGTGCGTCTTAGAATCCACTTCATTTTGTAAGCCGATTGATGAGCACCGCAAATTCCTTCATGGACTTCGCCCATGGCTACTTTTGCCTCTTCCTCACTTAAACATCGCAGAAGCAACCCTTCCAAGGTCCGATAGTACAATTCTCCTTCTAGCACGATGAACTTCAATGCCTGTCGTCGAACCTTTTGTGTAGTAGGCCTGGATGGGTTCATTAGGTAAGCTTTTATCTCTGTTCTCCAATCGGTATTATCAACGCACAGCACGGCTTTGTCGATCAAGTCAAATGTTTCGTATTGGCCGCACTCCTTGTAGCCTGAAGCCGATTGAGCCAAAGCGTTGGCTCTATGATTCATTTCTCTGGGCACATGGCTGATATAGAACGACGTAAAAGTGTTGATAATATTGAGACAACGTCCTAGGTATTTTGTTAGCACCTCATCATTGCATTTAAATTCCCCCTTAATTTGTTGCACCACCAGTAATGAATCGCCATACGCTTCCACACTACTTGCCCCAATGCTTTCTACCAACTGTAGTCCTTTGAGCAATGCTTCGTATTCGGCCTGGTTGTTAGAGCATCGGCTACTAAGCCGATATGCGAATTCGATGTTGTGCCCTCTTGGAGAAAACAACACTATGCCTACTCCACTTCCCTCCTGACAAACTGATCCATCAAAGTACAGCTGCCATGGGGCCACATCGACCATTCCTGCCATGGTATCGTGTCCTGTTAAAAAATCGACTATTACCTGCCCTTTGACGGCTTTGGCCGATTCGAACTGTAGGTCGAACTCGGATAGAGCGTAGGCCCATTTCCCAAGTCGTCCTCTCAAGATCGGAGCAAATAGCATGTATTTAACAACGTCAGTCAAACATACTATCATGCAAGTTGATGCTAATATATAGTGTCTTAATTTCGTGCAAGCAAAGTATAATGATAGACACAATTTTTCTACCAGAGGGTACCTGGTTTCAGCATCCAACAGTCATCGGCTTAAGTAAAATATTACCCGCTCTTTACCACCAATTTCTTGTGCTAAGACGGCCCCAATGGTTTCGCTTTCAGCCGATACATATAACTTAAATGGGACACCTTCCGAGGTGCAGCCTAAGATCGGCGGTGACGCTAAGTATCGCTTTTATATCACAAAGTCACGATCGGCTCCCCATACAAACTCCTGATGATCTTTCAACTTCAGCAGCGGCGTGAAAGCCTGAATCCTACCAGACAGATTCGCGATAAACCGTCTTAAATAGTTGATTTTGCCGATCAGCTTTTGCAACTCATTCTTGCATGTCGGCGGTTTTGTATTTGCTATGGCCTTGACCCTGGTCTGGCTAACTTCGATACCCCTTTGATGTACCATGAAACCAAGGAATCGCCTACGACACGCCAAATGCACATTTCAAAGGATTCATCTTCACCCATGAGCTCTTGTGTTTTGAAACACCTTTTCCAAATCGGCTAAGTGTCGCCACCCTCTTTAGATTCTGACAACCACGCCATCGGCGTAAATCTCAACGATATGGCCGATTAGGTCGTGAAAGATCAAATTCATGGCGCTGGTAAGTAGCACCGCGCTTTTTAAGCCGAATGTCATCATCGCCATTCATACAACCCTAACGCGCCAGGCATCAAGGCGCTGGATATCGGCTTCCGCCATGAATATCTCGTTATATCCAAATAAGGTTGCCAAGAAAATCGATAATCTTATTACCCGATGCAAAGATCGATAAGCATATCGGCTATAGGCATCGGGTACTCATCTTTTGGTGTGGCTTTGTTCAAATCCCTGAAATCTACATATACCCGCAGCTTACCGTTCTTCTTCATGACAGGCACAATGTTTGATACCCACTCGGCATATCGGCAAGGCCTTATGAACTTGGCCTCTAGCAACCTTTCAATTTCTTCTTTTATTATATCATGCAACTCTGGATTACAACGACGAGGGGGTTGCTTATATGGTCGATACCCCGGCTTGATAGGTAGCCGATGTTCTACTAACTGTCGGCTTAATCCAGGCATTTCACAATATTCCCAAAGTAAACAATCAGATTTCTAAGTATTTTGACCAACTTATTTTTATATTCTAGATCTAAATTTGCACTTATTTAAAGTTGGCCTTTTTCTGTCAGCTTTCTCCTATATCGACTTCTTCAAGCATATCGCGTAATGAACCCTTGGCCTAGTTTTTCGCTCGAAATCTTCGATAGCCTCACTTGAGTATATCGCATGCCGATAGCTTTTCACTTTATCTTGTAACATCCGGATCATTTCGATTCCATCTTCTTAATACTTCATTCGCCGATCAAACGCGGCTCGGCCTCGACATCGATCGCAGAAAGCCCGACTTTCCGATGCATATGAAATCACACCGCCTAGTGCCTTACCGATATGCATTTCGCTTCTTCGTGTGGCCTGGCTTATGCCGGAGTCGGGCCATGGCAATATGAGCCGATGTATCGGCTGAGACAACCTCGACTTCATCTCCGCTCCATTGGACCAGAGTTGGTGCATTGTTGAGGGTATACAGCAGCCGCATGTATCCAATCCCGTCCGAGAAGCACATCAGTAATTTCCTTTTGCCTCAATCACAAAGAATGCGGTCGGCAAAGTTTTGTCGCCGACGGTTAGTTCTCAGAACCATCACCCCTTTTTCTTCAAAGTGGGATCACCGTGAAGTCATTTAGCACCATGTTCGCTTTTGATCAAGTCTTCATCGGTTTTGCCCAACTTTTGCAAGTGGAGAGTGGCATTAAGTTTACAGAGCCCTCCATCTACAAGCATCTCGATATCGGCTTTCCGCTGATAAAGCCTTTTAGGTATAACGGTTTCAAGTGCGATGAGGATCTTGTGGTTTTTCGAACACCGCATCCTGTGCGCCCAAGCATAATTGAGCGAACGTATCTTTAGCCGATTCGGTCTTAATCCTGAATTCGGCTGGCAGAGTGAATACCATGTTGATATCCATAGGGGGAGTGTCATTTCGAACTATTGGTGACAGCAAATCATCTGAGGAATCTGATTCATTGTCGGCTTGTTCTTTTCTCCTCCATTCCTTCTTGGCGAGTTTTATTGGCCGTAGCTTGTTAAAGGTTTTATCCCTCTGCTTTTCTTCCCGCCTCTCATTTCGTGTCTTTAAGCTACTGGAGCTGTCTCTGCTATGCGATCGGCTAAGTTTAATCGGGCACCATCTAGGTTTGGGCTCCACCGCTTATGGATCTTGCCCACCAAGTTCTCACCGGCTCTTTTTCCCTATCTTGATTTGGCGTGTTTCAAACCTCTCTTTTACCGCTTCCTCGTGTTTCGTTCACTTGATCTGCTGCTATTCAATAAACGCTTTTTACCGATTGCTTTGGCCAATTTCTTTGCGGGTAATGTTCCATGGGGCATGATCTTGCGACAGAGTGCCACACCCTTTCCCAACAAAATTGCCAAAAGGACATCTCGATGAGTTTTTCAGCAGCGTTTAGCCGATGCAAATTGTTTGGCCAAACACATCGCTTGTCTGACACGGCCCATTTGGTCGGCGAGTTCATTGCTTCCCGCCGATGGCTTATCCTTTCATATTTTTTAGAACCGTGAAAAAGTTGGCTTAGGCTTGAATGTTGTTTTTCGCATGGGATCTTTCGCTTTGTACCATCGTCCGACTTGCAACCCCTTTCGCTTCACAGCTTCTTGAATTTTTCCATCTCGATCGGCTTCAATTTGAAGTGAGCCGATCGTTATCTTCTGTTTCTCCTTTTGAGCTCGATTCTATGTCGACTTGTCGTAGTTATGGATCGCTCTCGACAATTTGTTTCCTTGCCGAGTTAATCGAACCATGTTGATTGGGAAGGATTGACATCGACTTCCATGGTCAGCTTTTCGCAAACTTGAGCCGACCATCTTCGATAGTCAGTCAGATTCTGTCAAAGATATTGCATCGTTAGTGTTATGGGAAAAGAATGATGCCACTTACAAGATTACGCTTGATTTCGTTACCGATGGTATGGTGTGCCCTTCAGTAATCAGACGCTTTTTCTTGTAATAACATGTCGAATATGCGGTCGCATTTAGACACGTCGAAAGCGTATTTGACTTTCGACTTACTCCTAGTCGGCTTGAGCCATGAACAGACAAGTGGCTTTTTAGAACCTTTTATCCATTCGGCTATATTCACGTCTGCTTCATCTTCAGAGGTCTCACTAGAACTATACTCAACCATGTTTATTTTAGCCTTATCTTTTCCATTGCTATTTAATCTAATTTTGTCTTTGAACTCTTTACTTAAATATCGGCCTTCTTGTGCCGATACACGATGGAGCAGATGGCTTAGATCGTGAACTCCGTCCAAAGAAGTTTCTTTTGCTTTGAGGAATCAACCCTTGGAAGGCTAAATCGCTAGTTGGTTATCGTGATACTATACCAAGCAATGATTCCAAGACTTCTCTAAATCTTCGATATAATCAAGTCGATTCACCGAACTTTTGTCTCGACAAAGACTTAGGTCTGAAATTCTCAACTCTAAGCTACCAGAGAAAAGTATTCATGAAATCGACTTTCTAAATCATTCCAAAAATGGACTGAATTTGGAGGCAGATTGGTAAACCAAGTGAAGGCAGTCCCTGATAAAGACAAGGGAAAGAGCCTAATTTTTAACCCATCAGATTGAGCTGCTTCACCGCATTGAGCGATAAATCTTCCAACATGCTCTAAAGTAGTAACTGAATCATCCCTTGAAAACTTCGCAAAGTCGGGAATCCTAAAGTTATGGGGATACGGCATGCGGTCAATATAATCTGGGTACGGCTTTCTATAGCCGATTGTTTTCCCTTTAGGCTGTAAGCCAAACTGATCTTTTAAGACCATAGAAATCTGATCAGCCCAATTGATGTTGTTGGCCGATGGAATGCTAGTGTTTGGCCAACTATTTTGGGTAGTATCCTGCCCCCCGAGTGTAAACTCGGCTGGTCGACTTGTTCTAGCCGATGGATACTGTTGTTGCCATGATTCATATCCATCGGTTCGAGTAGCCGTAACCTCGCAATGGAATAAACGGCTCTGTATGTGACTACTTTATACAGAGCCGATTTCTAGCCCGGTTGGCCCTTGAGGATGTTTATAATTTTATCTAATTCAATCTACCGAGAAGCCGATCGACATAGGGAGTTCCTGACAAAGATGGCTCTATTTTAGTAGCGTCAGTGTGTGCATAAGTGTGAGTCATTGGGTTTGAGCGAGGATTGGTTGGAGTTAACACGGTGGGCTGGGTCGGCATTAATGAAGGTACTGGTGCCGATGCTTTGATCGTGTTGGTGTTCGAAGCCACAGAATACGTAGGATACGTTGGGAGTGGCTGTAATGGATCCATCAGTCCTCCAGATGTAGCCAACTCTTGTGCGATTGTTTTTACGCTATTTTCTATCATCGGCTTTAAAGTTGTAACCAAAGCCGACGACTGATTGATTAAAGCATGATGCACGATCGATCGATCATAGCAGATAACTCGCTTGAGCCGAACATATCGGCCATCGAATTTGACGCAGCGCCAATGTCGTCGAAGAAGTTTAGTGCGGGCCATGCCGCCTTCGCAGAACTCCTCGCCGGTTTTTCGATAACAACCTAACATCAACTCCTCCAAGGCAGCCTTCCGATCCTCGATTTTTGCGCCGCTCGAGTTAAATCGCCCAAGGTAGGGACGATTATGACATCCGGTTTACGCCGCCGGTGCGCGTGGATTTGCCTGTGGTCATCTTGTCGATCTCGTCCCATCGGGCGTGCCAAAAATGTGTTGATGCCAAAAACGTGAAGAGGGTTTCGGTCGCAACACACCGGATGAACACCGGTTCAAGTGCGCTGAAGGCGCTAATCGATTTGACTCGCAATCGATAAGGAAATAGTTGTAATTCAACTGGCACGATCCTCGGGGTGAATCGGCTAAAATCAAGAATCGCCTAGAAAGCCGATTGATGGGTAACTAGACTAGTCGATTAAGACTAATCTGAGGTAAAAGGTAGATCGATTCAAAAGCGCGCGCAACAAGACAGAATAAATCAGACCTGAGGAAAATCGATGACGATCAACAATCGGCGATTCGCAACTTTATTGATCGATGTCGACTTACAGAGGAAAGATTACAATGCTAAAAAGACTAAAAACTACGGACGAAAAAGTAGATGTGTTTGTTGGATTGTGGATGTCCTCCTTCAAGCAGCTCTAGTGCGCCTTATATACCCGCTTACCGATCCGAGTCCCGTCCAACACGACAATGCAATCCGAATCTGGCCAGAATTTCCTATTTGGACTCTGTTTCCAAATATTGCCCGTACATTATCCAAATCCTCTGGGGCGCTCCGTGTTGTATCCAAATTCATGCTTTTCTGTTGATTCCTGTCGTGATTGCCAAAAACTGGTGCAAACAATTACATACTAAAGGAACTATGTGTGCTAGATTAGAAGACGTTGGTGTCACTTGACCTCATTTTATACATTGTTGATCCGCCCCTGAGTACCAAGGATGCTGACATACTGGTACTTGTGTTTCTTGAGAAGTTTTTTTTTAATAAAAAAAAGATGATAACACCCGCGTTATGCCTACTACAAATTTTGGTTTACAATTAAAACTTGATCAAAATCTCAAGCAAGGTACTCTCTCTGATCATACATAGTTGTCGTTTTGGATATCGATATGGTCTTCAAAACACGCTTTTTAACTAATTGCTATTACAATATATTTATAAAACACAATAAAATTTTAATATTATGAAAGTACTTTTCAAGACAAATTTAAACATATAATTTTCATGTGTCCAATTTAAATATTTAAAAAGATATCGACAACAAAATTTTGAAAATTTGACTATATCTATATCTAAAACGATAACTATTTATGAGTGAAAGGAGTAATTCATTCTCTATCCAGTCTCTTTCTTCAATGCCATCCCAAATCTTATCTCAAATCTTACGTGATAGGTCTAGATGAAGTGCTGGAAGATTGCTTAAAACTTGAAGAATGCTTCCAATTTGGAGTAATTTAGACATTAGGTGACTATTCTTCTCTACTCTTTGAGTGGAGCAGGGCATTTAATAATAGGACAAACCAACACACACTATATATGAGTCAACGTCAACTAAAGCTATTTCCAGAAGCGAATCTTGTAGGACGACGCTGGAGTTCTTCGACCATTAGAATTCAGATTTTAGTGTTCATATTTACATACACGTGTGTCTCATTAAGAACTACGAGTAATTGTGAATTTATCCATCTGACTCCATATTTCAAGGTGTGTGTTAAAAAAGACGCATTATATGGTGGTATGAGTGCTGTTTGTGTGTGCCTCTGCTTTGTAATCGAAATTAAACAGTATTGAGAGATGTAAAACATGTTATATCTGTTACTGTAAATGCGGGACAGAAATTAAACCATAGAAAGAGTTGAGGGATTAAAGATAGACCTTTTTTTTTAAAAAAAAACATAAGCTACTTCTCTTAGCGTTGGTTTTGCCTGCAGTGCCCTCCTGCCCAGTTGAGCTTTTGGAACTTGAAGATCACATTCTGATCCCTTGCTCAATAATTCGGAGGGCGTATGTAATGCTCTTCTTCCTGTAAGATTGCTGGACGGTCGGTATATAACGAGTAAATTTTGCAAAACTAAATATTTTTTACAAGAAAACTATATATTTTAATTTTTATTTTAAAAAACTATATATTTTATGAGAATTTGTGTCTTAAAACTACATATTTTAAAATTAACTGTTTATTGTAACGGTCTGATAATATGAGCTACATAGCAGTCTCACGAACTGAAATGTGAAATGGAGATACATGAGACTGCTACTAGGACCATACTATTAGATCTGTTATAAAAATAATTAATTCTAAAACATATAGTTTTATAATATAACTTTTATAAAAGATGTATTTTTATAAAATAAAATTTTAAAATTATAGTTTTTATAAGTTATAAAAAGAACATGTAGTCTTACGACATTTACTCTCCTATAATTGAGAGTACGACGGGCAACATTGTGGGACCGGAAATTTACTCGCGTGGAGACAAGTCTAGCAGGGACAGGGAAGCAGCTATCGAGAGTACGACGGCCAACAAACACTGTGGGACCGCGGGAGACTGGGAGACAAGTCTAGCAGGTAATCAGCAACAACAGCCACTTCTTATTTCTCTTTTGAAGCATTCTTTTTTATTTTTTTTAAAAAATTTACGGTGGATAACAAATGCAGTAAGTAGTGGTAGTAGAAATCAAATTTAGCTATCTATTCCTCAAGAGTATTTTAGATTTTTTCTATTTATTCATTAGGAGTATTTTAGACTTTTCTTAATTCGTTCATAGTTTTGAATTCACCGAATATCTGGTGATCTTCAAAGACTTCTTATCTATTTATTCACCTTTCATCAGGATCATAAGATGTGTTTTACCGCAGAGGATAAATAGTATGACGGAATTTTTTAACCTTTTATCCCTCTCTGAATTTTACTACCAATACTACAGATAGTAGTATAACTAGATCTAATTGATTTCAACTATTAGATTTAAAGGAATGAACGGCTTATATTAATTTTAATCTAGTTTTGTTTGGGTAAACAGTTTGCACAGTTTGAAGACGTCCTTTTCCATTCCTCAGCAAGGCCGATTTGGATTCCCCAAATCGGTGCGATGACGAAGCCAGCTTGATCATAATATGTGTTGAGGCCTTGAGGTGCAATACACTCCTTGACTCCTATTTCTCCTCCTCCTTTAACCTCTCTCTGTCTCTCTCTCTCTCTGTCTCTCTATTTTTTTTTTGTCGTTCTGTCTGCAACTTACACGTCCTTGCTTTCCCTGTTCTGCCTTAACAGCCATTGGTCCACCTTCTTTCTCCAACAAGCTAGTGATGCGTGTGTGTGATGCTGAATTTGTTGCTCTGTTCCAAAGGAAAGAATCCATACTCTTTAATTTAAGAAACACCCAGTCCTTTTTACCTTTGACAGGCACCATTTCTTACACGTGATGCATTTTGGTTAAAGGTGCAATACTCTCTCCTCCTTTCACCGCTCCCCCTTCCTTGTAGTCTTTACTATCTCAGAAATGCTTTTACCAACTTATGCAGCAAGCATGATAGATCTACACGTGATGCGTTTAAGCTCCATGGTTCGTTAAGGCAGAAAGGAGTACCTGGAAACTCGGTTGCTCTGTTACGAGGAAATAAATTGGTACTGCTTCTTGCTCTACGTTCTTTGTGCAATTTGAGAACACAAGCTAGATATCGTGCAGTCTTTTCATCTCTAACTGACGCCATCTCCTTTATCTTTTTCCCCTGAAATTGGTGTGACAGATTCAGGACTCCTCTTCAGTCATTTATCCTTGTGTCTTAGTCTTACCTCTCGTCCAACTTCTTTCTCCAACAAGCGCGTACGCGAATCTCAACATCTTTTCAGCGAGCCTGCAGGTAACTCAAATGGTTTTAGCATATCAGACTTTAATAAAATGAGCTGTCCTTCAAGCATCACCTCTTGCTCACTAGTTAGGATTCCTTTAATTGATGGATTTTTTTAAGGTACATCTAAACTATTTTTGACCGTTCCCTTGTTGAATTTTTTTAAATAATATTATTTTTTTAGAAATTACGACATTAATACGCGGATTAAAAAAATTGCAAAAATAATACATCTTCACCAAACTGATCACGGTCATTAGGGTTCAAAACGAGTATTAATGCCGGATTAACCTATTTTTGCCAAACCGTTTGGCGAAAATAATATTTTCGCTATACCATTTGGCGAAAATAGCTCAAATAGTTATTTTTGTCAAATGGTGTGGTGAAAATAGCTAAAATAGCTATTTTCGCCAAATGGTGTGACGAAAATAGCCATTTAGTGAAAATAGAACATCTGTAATCTTTTTATTTAAACTCGATTTAGGTGATCTTGGACTCCATGCGAAGCTTATGAACAGAGCTTCGTATAGAGTCCAAGATCACCTAAATCGGAGTTCGGAGCAAAAAGTTACGGGTATTTTACTATTTTCACCAAATGGTGTGGCGAAAATAGCTATTTTAGCTATTTTGACCAAAATAGCTATTTTCGTCACACCATTTGGCGAAAATAGGCTAATCTCGGTTATTATGGTTCAAAACGAGTATTAATGCCAGATTAACCTATTTTCGCCGAACGGTTTGGCGAAGATGTATTATTTTTGCAATTTTTTTAATCTGCGTATTAATGTCGCAATTTCAAAAAAAAATTTATTTTAAAAAAAATTCTTCCCTTGTTCGATCAAAGAGCTTAGATTGAGAATACGTCAGCCAAGCCAATTAAATGATCACTTTAGGGCATTTAGTATACAAGAAAATAACAATTTTGGAATGTGCAATTTATTTGCATGGAAATGCATCATCAAGACATTAATAGTGGAGGATGTCGGATCGAATCATACCAAGTGGGGGTGAATTGGTGCAAACTAACACCTAAATCTTTTTTTTTCTATTTTTATTAATTCTTAAAATTAATAAAATAATGTTCAAACTTTTAGAATCAATCTAAGATAATAAATCTATGATCATAAAATAAAACTAGATTAAACAATCAAACTAGAAAGCCATTGTACGAAAATATGAAAAACAAGAACTAATAGATCGGAATCCATACTCACTGTTTTATTTCTCAAAATTAGAAATACAAAACACACATAATGATCCATTTACATGAAATGCTGTTACCAACTTTCACTAGTCCCCCTTCCTTTTAGTCTTTACTATCTCAGAAATGCTGTTACCAACTCATGCAGCAAGCATGATAGATCTACACGTGATGTGTTTCAACTACATGGTTTGTTAAGGCAGGAAGCAGCATCTGGAGACTGAATCGGTTGCTCTGTTACGAGGAAATGAATTGGTACTGCTTCTTGCTTTACGTTGTTTGTGCAATTTGAGAACACAAGCCAGATTTTTTTTAGATAAAGGATTAAAATTCGGTCTCTGCAGATACACACAACCGAGTTCTTACACAAATCACAGCCACAAACACAAAACAGAAATAAAAAACATGCCACGAGCAACTAAATCAAAAGCAAATTCTATGGGAGCTTCTCCATCTATTCTTAGCAAAAATATCCAACGCCACGACCTCCAATGCCCTGCTTGCCAACCGGATGGTCTCCCTGTTGGTCTCATGCTGCAACAGAGCCCAAAACCGCAGCCAGTATGCTCCCCTGAAAGTGGCCTGCATAAAAGAATAATATTGTTTTTTCTCAAAACTTATATCATTACAAGTGCACCAAATAGCCCATAATAGGGCAGCACCCCCCACAAAAATCTGACGTTTAACACACGTCTCAATGCATGTTAACCAATGACCAAACATATGAGACATAGAGTTCGGCGGAGATAAACCAATAGCAATATAAACAATTCTCCAGATAGCTTGTGAATGTTGGCAATCAAAAAATAAATGTTGAATTGTTTCATTACAATTACAAAAACAACATTTTTGATTCCCATTCCAATTTCTTTTAGCTAAATTATCCTTAGTTAAAAGAACGCCTCTGCATAAATACCAGAGGAAAATTTTTATTTTTAAAGGAATTTTTAGCTTCCAAATGAATTTACTGGTGAAAGGGATACCCTGTGTAACATTCCAATTTTTAGTTCTCGGCGTCCGAATTTCAAAATCCGAACCCATTGCAATTTATTGGAATTAACTACAGCTTAAATTGAATTTTCTAAAGTCAACAAGGATTTAATTGGATTAATCCATACTTCAAATTAATTATTTCCTATTTTTATTGGGTTTATTGTGCTTCATTTGATTTTTCTGTATTTATGGGGTTTTTTTCGGATTTATTTGCTATTTATTTGGATTTATTGAAGCTTATTCGGATTTTCTGGTTTTTATTTAATTCAGAAATTATTTTCGAATCCTTTTCTCTTCGGGCCGATTAAACTATTCCTTCGCGCGGCCCGATACTGTTCCTCCGGCCCACCCGAGCGTTGCCGTCGCCAAACCCTAACCCTACCGCCCTCTTCTCTCCACCGTTGGATCAAGGATCCAACGGCTATGCTCGCCCGTGCCCGTCCGTGATAAAGGCCGTCCGAATCCGATTCCACGGTCCCCGTGCGTCCACGTCACCCAAACCTAGCGCCGCCGCCCGTAAACCCTAGCCGCGCGGTGAACTTGGTTGCCTCGTGTCGCTTCCACGCCGAGATTATTTAATGCTCATACCGCATGCCTCCCGAGGTTCCCCTTCTCCCGCCACCCATTTTGCCCTAGGGCTGGTCGCCTGGGGCGCCGCCATCTACTTACACTACCTCGCCGGAGTTCCAACCTGTGCCCGAGTACTTCCGTCGCCTCTATCTTCCACTCCGGTGAGTCTCCGGTGACACCGATTGTGTCAATGAGTTCCCTAGGTCATGCTCTACCCATTTCGCTTTGTCTCGTGGCTAATCCGTCGTTGTACCGCCGTTTCGCATGTCATCTTCTTCAAGTCCGGCCGTCCTCGCCATTGCCTCGCCGCATTTCTTTCGCTAACCGGCCGCCGATCTTCTTTCGACGCCCAGATTTACTCCACGTCTTCTTTGGTAAGCTCTTCACCGCACCATTTTTCTCTGCCGCTAGATCAGATCGGCGGTTGCTGGTGCTACGCTGGGCTATGCCAATTGTATAGCTGGCCGATGTGTCATCGCCAGAATCGCGCCGCCAAGACCGAAGCGGCGCCGCATGCGTACCACGCAGGCGCCCACGCCCGCATCAAAGACGCCAGGTGGTGCCACGTCGCCGCCACATCACCAAAAACAAGGTTGTAGCACGCCGCCACCATGTTCCGCACCACGCCATCGCCACATCACCGCCAGCTCTGCCCTAGAATGCCGCGTGGCCATCACGTCATCATGCCTGCCACGAACCCTAGAGCTCTTCCGTGAACCCGGTTCGCGGTGGACCGTGTCGCTGACACGAGGGCCCCACCTGTCAGTCGTATAATTTTTCTTTTTCTGATTAATTTCCGAAAATCCGAAACTCCAGCGAATCACAACGCAACACGTGTCACTTTATTTTATTTACAATTTTCTCTCCCGTAAAACTTCGGAAGGCCCGTTCTCCTCCGTTCGAACTCCGTTTTGAACGATTTAAATTTCTAAATTCATCTAAAATCAAGATCTATCTTCTGATGTCATTATTTTGGATTTTTGGATTTTATTTATTTTTGTTTTATTTATTCTTTGTCTCGTTTTGCGTGTTTCGCGTGTAGACGACGCAGCGGTTGAGCGAGCGGAGCATCCAACGGAGGTAGCAGCAGCAGGGGAGGTTGAAGGCAAGTCTTTCTTGACCATATTGAACCCAAGTTTATGAAATGCTATTTTGTTTTTAAATTATTGCATGCTTATTAATTGCGTACTATACTTCAATGTCATTTTAAATGCTTAGATAAATGCCAAATTGTTATACCCACATTGATATTCATGTTGACAACCATTGATACCCTAGGAAAATTAATTACTGTTAATAATAATCATTTTGGTATTGTGGGACGTAGAAAATGCTTAGCCATGTTTAATCACGCTTGCATTCTTGCCATTATGGAAATGCTTTCATATTTGATTCAAAGTGAATTGTGAAAATATGGCAATTGGTGTTGCGGTATTAATTTGAAAATAAAAGTGAAAAATGGTTTAGACCGCATGATGGTTGTATGGCGGAAGCGGATGCACAAAATTTTGGAATGTGATTGTTCCGCCCTAGTCAATTAAGGTCCTGGTTGTGTGTTACCATGGGCCATGCTATACAAGACAACCACATGTCTATTATGGGTACGACCTGCTAAGTAATTTGCATGTATCGTTATTTGACTTCGCCATTGGGTTGTGCGGTTTGTCGAGGGTACTTGCAAGGCGCAAGAGGGCTTCAGATTGGGTGGGATGCCCTAACAATGTGAAACCTTAGCGGTGAGTCGGTAGTGTATTTTGCATTGTAAAGGCCTTGTCATGATCTCCCTGCCGACACACCAAATGAAGTGTGTCAATGGCTTGGCAAAAGGGGTTGATCATGTCGTGTGGGTAAAGTGTACCAACTCTGCAGAGTTAAAACTACTTGAGTAGCCGTGCCCACGGATAAGGGCAAGCGTGGAACGCTTTCACATAGTAGATTTTCTGGTTTTGGTTTTAAATGGAAAATGATGGATTTGGTTTAAAATGAAAATGGGGTTGGGAATCCGCGAGTGGCTGGAACTCCCGGATTTTAGTTTGGCGGTTGGAGCCACCCAGGTAGATGGAACCTGGAAAATTGTTATACTTCAATTTAATTATTTATGTTATTTACATTTTATTAAACGCTGCTTTATGAAATTATTACTTGTATTTAAATTTCAATTTCGCTTTATGCAAATGAACCCTATATGCTTCCTTTGTTCAAGCCTTGCATTTAATTAATTGCATTAAGTTCCCAAGACTTGCGGAGTATGTTGCATACTCACCCTCGCTTTTCATTGCGGGGCTGCTTATTCCATAAAGCAGATGAGGAGATGAGAGCTAGCTATCCAAGAGCATGTGACACACCGTTCGACATCTGTGGTGAAGACTTTGGAGAGGAGGAAGACCCTGACTACTAGGGAACGTACTCCAGTCAATTGCCTGTGGGCACATTGACTGGCTCTTTTTGTTGCTACATTTTCCGCTGCTACTTTCACACTTAAGCCGTAAGGCTCGATACTTGTAATAATGTGACGATGATGTTTACTCTCTTTTGCTTATTACTGTTGTTTACTTTATGATATGTCTATGTTATCATCACTGTATCACTGTGTGTGCTAGCTGTTCCTGGACTAGCACGAGTAAAACACAGAGGGGTCGGATTTGGTAATCCGGGTCCCTACACCCTGGTTCATTAAATAGCCATATATAGAGCGAACAGAGAACTGCCCATGATGATGTAAACCCAAGTGAAAAATATTCCTGCCATTAGTAATCTGACAATGAGCTATTTTTGCTACTAGATTATACCAAGCTATTAATTTATCTCCCAATAATAATCGTCGAAAACTAATATCAGGTGGCATCTGAGTTATGACCCTTGCCACCGTATTATGTGGGTAATGCACAATGTTATACAAACTTGGAAATTGATCTTTAAGCGGCATCTCTTTTCTCCAACTGTCCTTCAGTCATTTATCCTTCAGTCAGAGAACACAAGCTAGATGTCGTGCAGTCCTTTTATCTCCAACTGACGCCATCTCTTTTCTCTTTTCCCCCTGAAATTGGTATGACAGATTCAAAACTATTCTTCAGTCATTTATCCTTCAGTGTTGTGAATTATTCTTGAAATGATCAAATAAGTCAATGACAACAATGCATCAGTTGTTTTTCCGACAATCTGATCTTAATTGAATAAATTTGATCCAAATTTGCATCTCATTCTTCAAGTTATAATTGAATCCAATCAATATCTGTACTTATTTTGATTTCGTTTAACATTTTACCTGCACATTTAGAAAGGCAACTAACCAATCAATTTATCCCCCCTTCTGTCTAAACAGCTATTCCACCTTCTTTCTCCAACAAGCGCAAGTATTCCAAGAATAGCGCACAGCTCTCAGCAATTTTCAGCAAATCTGCAGGTATTCGAATGGTTTTCGCATGCCAGACTTCTGTAGAAACTAACTCTCCTTTGCATTATATCTTGCTTACTAGTTAGGATTTCCTGTTTGATAAAATGCTTCTTTTCTTTCTGTAGATTCGACGTACAAGAATGGCACTGAATTTTAAGATTGAGCGTTGATTACAGCAATTATGTTTTGCTGAAATATTGAAGTTGAACTTTAAGAAAAGAAATGGCAGAGATTGCTCTTCTTCTGGTCATAAAAAAGAAGTTGAGCTCCACGGTTCGTTAAGGCAGAAAGGAGTACCTGGAAACTGAATCTGTTGCTCTGTTACAAGGAAATGAATTGGTACTGCTTCTTGCTTTACGTTTGTTTGTGCAATTTGAGAAAACAAGCTTGCAGATATCGTGCAGTCCTTTTATCTCCAACTGACGCCATCTCCTTTCTCTTTTCCCCCTGAAATTGGTGTGACAGATTCAGGACTATTCTTCAGTCATTTATCCTTCTGTCTTACCATTCGCCAATCTTCTTTTTCCAACAAGCGCGTACGCGGATCTCAACATTTTTCCAGCAAGTCTGCAGGTAACTCAAATGGTTTTAGGATATCAGACTTTAATAAGATGAGCTGTCATCACCTCTAGGATTCCTTCAATTGATGGATTTTTTTAAGGTACACCTAAACTATCTCGGACTGTTCTCTTGTTCCAAGGGCTTAGATTGAGCATAGGTTACCTAAGCCTATTAAATGATCACTTTAGGGCATTTAGCATACAAGGAAATAACAATTTTGGAATGTACAATTTATTTACATGGAAATGCATCATCAAGACATTAATATTGGTAGATGTAGGATTGAGACACACCAAGTGGAGGTGAATTGGTGCAAACTAACATATAAATATATTTTTTTCTGTTTGTATTAATTCTTAAAATTAATAAAATAATGACCAAATTGAAAGAATCAATATAGGATAATGGATCTAAAATCATGAAAGAAAACTAGATGAAACAACCAAACTAAAAAGCGATTGTACGAAAACATGAAGAACAAGAACCACTAGATCAAAATCCATACTCTTTGATTTATTTATTAAAATTAGGAATGTAAAACATGTACGATGATCTCTTTACATGAAACCTCAACCCTGAACTAATATCTCAAAATTTTCTTCTCTTTATTCCTTCTGTTTTCTTGCTTGCGCGGTACAGCCTCCAGTAACTTGGGTTGTGCTGCCGCCATGAGCTTCTGCTGACTGTTACTGCCTGTCACGTAGCGCCTTCCGAAGCTTCTGGGTTTTCCTACACCACCACGTCTTGGAACCAATCTAGCTTTATATATGACTCCCTGCCGAACGCCCTTTTTATCTTGAAATAATTGGATTTTTGCCCACTGTTCAACTTGAAAATTAGATGGTATGTATAAAAATGCCACTCCAATGGCATGATTTGTACATACCATCCAATTTTTAAATTGAAGAGTGGCAAATATCCAAATCTTTATCTTTGATGCTTCCGTACGCTCTGCTCGGGGTAGGGGCGGAACTAGGGGCGATGCCGGGTATGTCTGACACCCCTAAAAATATTAAAAACACAAGAAAATGGCCTTTTCAGTAGACTAAATTTATTGATTAAATGGTTCTAATTTCGGCGGTTTGGGATTTTTAAGATCTTAAAAACTATTTGTACTATACTTTTAGCAAATTTCAAATGTGTTCGATTTGTGATGTTACGAACTCATTGTACAAGACTAGAGTTATACGTGTGAAGTGTGCACACCCATAGAAATTTTTCAAGTTCCGCCACTGTTCGGAGGTCCTCGCCGCAAGCCGCTGGCAGCATGATTTGTACTGTCGACGCACACGTCGTGGAACGGCACAACTTTATCCTTTTAAAACCTAATTACTTATCCTTAATGACCTGTATACATGCATACACACCTAGTCCAAATACACATTGTACATTCCAATACATGCATACACATAGCCCAGTACTCACAAGGACAGATGCACAGCACGACCCATTTGCCGCTCTCGCGTGGGTTGCTCTCCAGCACGGCCAGCTGGCCACCACACTACGTCGTCCGTCTGTGTGGACCTCGTCTCGTTGTACTCACGTGATACTCCCATGCTACGTCACTTCTACATGGCTTCTCCCCATTTATGTGTGTTGCCCATGCCTGCGTTGTATCTCATGTTACAAGAAAAACAATCTAACACAGTACTTTAGTCTTTCACAAATAAATTATTCCATCACAAATATTATTGTCAAATTAATCATCACACGTATATATCGCAAATAGAATTAACAGAGGATGGGCATCAAATTGCAGTAGTTTTTTTTAATGAGTGCCAGAACTTTTTTAGATGCAGACTTGATGAACTAATGCATATTAGCGTGTAAACTTTGTCCATATTTGATTTGGATTGTGAATTATTCTTGAGATGATTAAATAAGTCAACGACAACAATGCATCAGTTGTTTTCCCGGCAATCTGATCTTGATTGAATAAATTTGATCCAAATTTGCATCTCATTCTTCAAGTTATAATTGAATCCAATCAATATCTTTACTTAGTTTGATTTTGTTTAACATTTTACATGCACATTTAGAAAGGCAATTAACCAATCAATTTATCCCCCCTTCTGTCTAAACAGCCATTCCACCTTTTTTTTAGATCAAAAGGACATCAAGATTGATGTCCCAGTTCCATACTTGAAACTGCAAAATATTCAGTGAAAGTCCATACAATTTCCACAAGCAAAACCAACATAGTTGGACATAAGGCAAGGAAAAACCAGATTACAAAATTTCCTCAAACTAAATCTTTGCAGTATCCCGACAGGAACATCAGCTCCTTAGAAACATCATCCAATTGATCGCTAGAACCTAGTCTTCCTTCCCGCATCGCATTGCTCCAAAATCCAAGGGCAGCGGCGCCTGAATGCTGGTCTCTAGACTTCTGCAGAACAGGGTCATCTTAGCCTCCAGCTCTCCTATGAACAAAGGTCTCCAATCTCTTAGTAATACAAGCATCCTTTTCCAAACGGTTTTTACACTTGACCAGCCCTGTAATCGAAAAACCATATTATTTCTAATCTTCCAGATACTCCAAAGGGTGGCAACACAAATCGAGTTTAGAACACCATTTTTTGAGTTACTCAACCAGAATCGAGCAACTGATTCATAATTAAAACCAATATTCAAACCGAAAAACTCCGAGATCAAACTCCAAACATTTTTAGCAATGACACATTCAAAGAAAATATGATTAACTGATTCAACCTCATTACAACAGTAGCAGACACTCCCATTATCAATGCCTCTCTTCAATAAGTTTTCTTTAATCATAATTTTGTTATGAGATAGAGCCAAAGAAAAAAATGAACCTTTTGGGGGAACAATCAACTTCCAAATAGCCGGAATAAAAACTGGAACAACCGCCCTAAAATTAAGGGGGTGTTTGGGACAGCTCCAACTCCACCAAAATCCATAGAGTTGGTGGAGCAGGGTATCCCTAGCTCCAGAAATTTATGGAGCTAGAGCTGTAGGTACATTAAGAGTGTTTAGATGAATCATCTTATTTCTATTTTAGACTAAAATATAAACTTAACTCACTTTATTTTAACCTACAAACTCCAGATCTAAGGTGGAGCTGGGATCTGAAACTCTGCCAAATAGGGCCTAATAATAGCATAAAGAGACTAAAGTGAGTAAACACTATTGCTAGAATATTGCCAAAACAAAAATCATCCTCATCAGAAAAAGTAATACTGTTAGCCACCTCCACTAATTCAAACCACCTAATCATTATTCTTTCAGAAAAAGTTCTTTTAAAGGTACATCTGACATTAGAACCATCCCAAATATTAGTGTCGTGCCCCGAATTTGCAAATCCGACACTCTCGGTATTCTCGTGACTAGTCCAGATCGCTTAGTGCACACAAAGCTAAACAGGTATAATATCACATCATACACAGCGGAATATTAATAAATACTGCAAACATGTATATAAACGAGTTGTGTGACCTTATGGTCCCTTACAATAATCTACCACGCAGGGCTTACAATAATCAGAGTAATATAGTTCAACAGCGGAATAGTAAATAATATCGTAGTGATCAATCTTCATCACAGGCGCCCTGACTGAGGCTTGCTTCCCTAGTTCTCTGGCTCTTCAATGAATTCTTCTTCATAAGCAGGCGTAGTTTCTTCTTCTGGTAAGTTTGTCCGCAAGGGTGAGTACACACCGTACTCAACAAGTCATGCACAGAATGCAGTTCTACTACTACATGCATGGCTTATTCAAAGAAGTGGCTTTACTGGTTATTTTGCTTTTGCATCAATATTTTTAAACTACTAGTTATTTAGATTAAAAGCATCAAAACCATATAACCATTATATTCCTCAATCTGTTTTCCACATTGTTTTTGGACACACAGTCCCTAATCAACATTCACCATTTACTTTGGCACACATCCTTCCACCCCATTTTATTTTCAAACACTACCCCTTGACTGTAATTCCCGAGCATTGTCCAGTACCATGGACTCGGCTATTCGAACAGTTTTGACACTCTGCAGAGGTTGTACACTTTACCCACAAGATACAACGCACACCACAAAGGCGATTGACCGTAATAAAGGTTTTCAGAGACTTCTATCTCAGCCTATGAACCTCTCCGTGTTGCCTTCACTATCACTTCCTCACTCGAGTCAAGTATAGGACCGACAGACACCGTTGGATCGGTACCAAGTCAGAGCATAGGCATCGCCTCCCGTCATAGCTACCCCTGTAATCGCCACCTCGAGGTATCAAAGGTAAGACATCAGAATCCTACTAAACTAGGTCTTCCCATTCAGACATGTGGTTGTACGAGAGACTCAGGTCAAAGGCTTGCAAGGTAAGGTCCTTAACTGACCAAGGCAAGACTTCCTTCTCTCAAATTTTGGCACACAACCCTCACATTACCCAAACCCACCAAATGCCACACAGGCCCACCTAGCACGAAGCCTCGGTCCACTTACCCCAGTCAAAATCAATTTCCACCCCAAGTTATTTAACGGTGCAACACATGCCCGTAATCATCTTTCATGCAGAACCACACAGGTCTCTACATTCCAGTTTCGATTCCAATATCGTTCCACCTTTTATCAAAATGCATTCACTATTCTTTAGTCAATGTTACTTTTGTAATCCAAACAGAATTGTTCGCGTTATAAGCATAGCTAAGCAACTATTCACGGTCTAGCCTCCCGTGTTGGCACAATATCATCTCAACCAACTAATATTGTCCACTTAGGCTTGACAAAGAGATCATGGCATATGAATAATAACAAGGTGGCATAAACAATTTGGTTGATTAGCTAATTCACCCAAAATAATTAAATCCATTTTTAGTTGAATTAGCATGAATAGTTTGAAATAAAATATATTTCAAAATTTAGGAGCAACATGGTCAAAGCATAACTTGCCTTCAAAAAATTGCTGATCCTGGCTAGAAGCTTGATCTTCCTCTAAGAATTCCCCCTCGTAAGTCTCTGGCAAATAAGCGTCTAATTAAAATCAACATACACACAATAAATATATTTTACAGAGAGCAAGCTCAACTCTAAAAATTCCACAAAATTCACCAATTAATAGATCTTTATTTTACAAATTTTTAGAAATTGGAATCACTCAAATTGGAGTTAAAACGCAAAAGTTATAACCATTTGAAGTTTTAAAATAAATCAAAAAGAATAAACCGAATTTCTTTATTTATTTTTATACTGAAAATTCGGCATTTATGACGTCAGCATGACAATTTATGACGTCAGCACCGAAAACATTTTCGGCCGATTTATTTTTCTAGGAAAATCGGAATTATGACGTCAGCATGACGTCACTGCTGACGTCAGCAACCAATGTGCCAGCACTGACAAGTGGGGCCCACTGATGACGTCATGGATGATGTCAGCATGACACGTGGCACGATCTGGCCGTGTCACGTGGCGACGAACTATCAACCGAGAGGTTGATTTAATCTCAACCGTCGGATTAAAAATGGACAGCCACGATTCATGCGACGATTCGGTTCGGGTTACTGCGGAGACGACACGTGGCAACATCTCATCCGCCGATTAAAATCAACGGCTAGATCTGGTTGACAAGCGGCAACGAATTATCAACCGAAGGGTTGATCGAATCTCGGTCGTTCGATTCAAAATGAACGGCGAGATCTAAACGACTTTTCGGATTCAACCGTAACACGTAGCTTTACCATGACCATCAGATCACAATCGAACGGCTGGCATTCATCCAGTGACGACGACGGCAACGGCGACTGTGCCGTCGCTTCGGCTCTCGCGCGACATGCGTCAATACGGGATTTACCGAGCGCGCGGCGCGATCCCGAGCGTTGATTTCGAAATCAATGGCTCGGATTAAATCCAAAATCCCGCGGTGTAACGGCGACGCGGCTACTCCGGCGCGCGACATGTGGGCGCATCCGCACCGTACAACTGAGATTCGATGATCCAGATCAAATCAATCTAGGCTATTTTAAACGAATCTAACGGTTAAGGTTATCAGCGCTACGTGGCGAAACAATATCCATACGATCAGAATCTAACGGCTGACAATTGATAATGAGGTTTACTGTACCATGGCTACGTGGCTAAATCTAGATCATCCAATACAAATCCAACGGCTATTATCTAGCGCAGTTTTGAGCACACGTGGGCAATCCCTTCCTCGGGCACGTGGCGCTATCCTAGCCGTTAAGTCTAGATCTACGGCTAAAAGTTGTAGATGAGACTCAGTGATTCAAGACCGACGTGGCGCAATCGTAGACGTTCGACGAAGATCGGACGACAGTCGAAGCTTCGAGTCTTGGCGAAGACGCGGCGAGAAGAGGGGGCTGGAGAGGAAGAAGACGACGGCGTGTGGGCGTTCCGGTGATGCTCCGACGACACGGGTTGGTCCCACGGGTGCGGCTCGTCGCAGGGGTTACTCCGGTGACCTCAGACGCGGCGAGGAACGTTCAACGGCGAAGCAAATGGCTGTGGAAGACTTCGGAACTACAGCGAGGTCATGCGGCTAAACGGCGGCGAGAGAGACGGTGTGGGTTAGGGCTACGGGTGCGCACGGCGAAGAGCTTTTCGGCGAGATACCGTACGGGCTTTATAGCCTCGACGTGCGTGCCCAAACGTCGCTTTAATGCGCCGGTTATGAAGCTCAAGCGGCGACGGCGGCGGCATTACCAGAGACGAAGATGAGGCGACGTGGCCGCATCCCAGTTGTCCACACGGCAAAAATCTGACGGCCGAGACGTCGAAACGACGCGGGCGATTCGTGGCCGCACGATAAAATCGCACGGTGGAGAGGCGGCGGCTTTTAGGGTTTCCGATCGGTGCGCACAGTAATGGGCTCAACCCATTACTGTTCATTGGATTTTCCACTGATTTCTGAATAAAATTAATTCTCGATATTCATTTAAATTATTTGAAGCACTTAAAATATCAGAAAAATTCTAGAAAAATTCCAGAAAATATTTTAAGACATTTTGAACTCGAATAAAATATTTCCATTTATATTTTATTAAAAATTTTCATTATTAAATTAATTTCCAAAGAAAGTCTATTTCCAAAAAATCAAATAAATCCAAATAAATTCCAGAAAATCTCAAAAATTCAATTAAACCATTTAAATTAAAATAATCAAAATTTAGGGATGTTACAAACCTCCCCCCTTAACAGAATCTCGACCCCGAGATTCAGGGCTGACTAAAGAAGAGGTTGGAAAATTTCTTCTTCAAATCTTCCTCACGCTCCCAAGTTGCCTCGCTTTCTGAGTGGTTGCTCCACTGAACTCTGCAAAAGCGGGTTGACTTATTCCTGGTCTCACGATCCGTGGTGTCCAAAATCTTCACTGGGTATTCCTTGTAAGTCAGATCTTCCTGTAATTCTATCTCCTCCAAGGGTGTATGTTCTGTTGGCACTCAAAGGCACTTCTTTAATTGAGATACATGGAATACGTCGTGCACTCCTGCCAAAGATTGTGGCAACTCCAGCTGGTATGCAACTTCTCCCTTATGGCTCAGAATCTTGAATGGACCCACATATCTCGGAGCAAGTTTTCCTTTAGCATGGAACCTTTTAACTCCCTTAAGTGGCGTGACCTTGAGATATACATAATCCTCTGGCTCAAAGCTTAACTCACGACGCCGATTGTTAGTGTAGCTCTTTTGCCTAGATTGGGCTGTCTTTAGTCTTTCTCTGATCAGAGCGATCTTCTCCTCTGCATCTGAAAGTATGTCTGGTCCAAAGACATGACGTTCTCCCATTTCGTTCCAGTTCAAGGGTGTTCGACAGGGTTTACCATACAAAGCTTCAAAAGGCGACATTTTTAAACTGGCTTGATAGCTATTGTTGTAACTAAACTCGACATATGGCAAGCATTTGTCCCACGATGTGGTATATGACAATGCACAAGCTCTCAGCATGTCTTCAAGTATCTGGTTAACCCTTTCAGTCTGACCATCTGTCTGTGGATGGTATGCTGTGCTGAAGTTTAAACGGGTGCCCATTGTTGTATGCAGCTTATCCCAAAATCTTGAAGTAAATTGGGTACCTCTATCCGATACTATCTTCTTAGGTACACCGTGCAAGCAAACAATTCTCGACATATATAACTCTGCTAACTTGTCTCCTGAATAGGTTGTCTTTACGGGTATAAAATGTGCAACTTTTGTTAACCGATCCACTATAACCCATATGGAGTCATATCCACCTTGAGTCCTTGGTAACCCGGTGATGAAATCCATCCCGATTTCCTCCCATTTCCATTCTGGTATCTTTAATGGTTGTAGCAATCTAGCTGGTCTCTAATGCATCGCTTTGACTCTCTGACATACGTCACACAATGCTACATGCTCAGCTACTTCTTTCTTCATATTTGGCCACCAAAATCTTTCCTTGAGATCCTGGTACACCTTAGCAATTTCGAGGTGAATTGAATACTTGGAATCATGTGCTTCTTCTAGTATCAATTGCTTCAATTCCGGTTTGTGGCGTACGCAGATTCTGTTCTTTATCCACAAGGTACCCTGCTCATCAACTCTGAAATCCTTGGCTACATCCTCGTCCATCTTGGATTTAATTCTATTGATCTTCTTGTCATCCTTTTGACCTTCCCTGATCTGCTCTTCCAGGGTCGGCTTAACCTCCAAGGTAGCTAAATACCCTTCTGGTACGACTTCTAATCTTAACTTCTGAAGATCTTTACATAAATCAGTCTGTTCTTCTGCTATCATCAAATTCAAGCTATAGCTTTTCCGACTTAAAGCATCTGCCACCACGTTTGCTTTTCCCGATTGGTAGTGGATTCCGATGTTATAATCCTTGATTAACTCTAACCATCTTCTCTGCCTCATGTTAAGATCCGATTGAGTAAATATATATTTTAAACTTTTTTGGTCAGTATATATTTCACATCGATTTCCAATAAGATAGTGACACCATATCTTAAGAGCGTGCACTACAGCAGTTAACTCTAAATCATGAGTCGGGTAATTCTATTCATGTGGCCTTAACTGCCTTGACGCATATGCTACTACTTTACCGCTTCGCATCAAGATACACATCCTGGCCCCCACGCGAAGCATCACAGTATATATCAAAATTATCCTTGGTATTCGGCAACACCAGAATAGGTGCCGAAGTCAAACGCTTCTTCAACTCTTGAAAACTCTTTTCGCACTTAGACGACCACACAAACTTTTTCTCTTTCTTTAGCAATTGCGTGAGAGGTCTCACAATTGAAGAAAATCCTTCAATGAACCGCCGATAATACCCCACCATACCAAGAAAACTTCTGATCTGAATAACAGACCTTGGTTGTTCCCAATGTAGCACTGCCTCTACTTTCTTCGGGTCAACAGCTACTCCTTCAGCAGTCATCACATGACCCAAGAATTCAACCTTTTTTTCCAGAAGTCACACTTACTAAATTTCACATATAACTGGTTTTCTCTTAACTTTTCCAAGACCATCCTTAAATGTCCAGCATGCTCTTCCTCCGACTTGGAATAAACCAGAATGTCATCAAAAAACACGACGACAAACTTATCCAAATATTCCATGAACACCTTGTTCATCATATTCATGAAATATGCTGGGGCATTAGTCAGTCCAAAAGACATGACCGTGAATTCATAATGTCCATACCTTGACGAGAAGGCTGTCTTTGGTATGTCCTCAGTCCGAATTTTTAGCTGGTGATATCCGGATCGAAGATCTATCTTAGAGAAGACTCCTGCTCCTCTTAGCTGATCAAAAAGATCGTCTATCCTGGGCAATGGGTACTTGTTCTTTATCGTCACATCATTAAGTGCACGATAATCTATACACATTCTAAAGCTTCCATCTTTCTTCTTTACAAACAATACCGGGGCTCCCCATGGTGATGACCTAGGTCTTATAAATCTCTTCTCCAATAATTCCTCGATTTGCTTCTTCATTTCTACCAATTTCTTGGTAGACATCCTGTAGGGTCTCTTGGCTATTGGAGTTGTTCTAGGTACAAACTCAATTACAAACTCTATATCCCTGTCTGGTGGTATTCTGGGCAAATCTTCAGGGAATACATCTGGATACTCGTTAACTACAGAAACATCCTCCATATTAGCAGTCTTCACACACTATTGATCATCAGTTGACCATCCCGGGCAGCAAGTGCTTAAATCTCCACCTTCCTACCATCTGAGCTCTCAACGGTTACAACCCTCCGTCCACAATCTAACACTGCCTTGTGCTTGGATAACCAATCCATTCCCAGAATAACATCTATAGTCTGAGTATCCAGTATAATTAGGTTCGCTAGGAACTCTATTCCATTTATTATTAATTTCACCCCGGAGCATCCTACTTTAGTTCGGAGTTTTGATCCAAGGGTTTGGACTATAAGTGTACTCTTAAGGTTGACCATATCCAAATCATTTTTCATAACAAAAACCCATGAAATAAATGAATGTGAAGCTCCAGAGTCAAATAAAATTATAGCTGGTACTGAGTTAACTAGGAACTTACCCAGTACAACGTCCGTTGCATTCTGAACTTCATCTGCCGTGATGTGGTTAACCCTTCCTCGCACAACAGATTGAGGTGCAGCTCCAGCTTGAGTAGGTGCTCGGCTTCCTCCTTGAGCTGGTGTTCTTGCAGGCGTATTACCCAGGTTAAAGCGAACAGGAGTGACTCCTCCCTTCTTGGGACAGGTGTTGGCGAAGTGCCCCATCTCATTGCAGTTGTAGCAACGTCTTCCTGCCATTGACGGATTTCCTGCAGCTGGACTGATGATTCTTGCAGGTGTTTGGGGATTCTGACCGGTACACTACAAAAGGACACCCCCTTTTGCAACGCATATATGCGTTGCTAAAAGTCTGCATATGCGTTGCTAAGGTCTATACCAACGCATTATTATGCGTTGCCTATGCTGCCGTTGCTAGGGTCTATTGCAACACTTATATATGCGTTGGTAAGGCTTAGAATTAAGCGTTGCTAAGCTGCAACATATATCGAGTGGTTACAACAACGCTTACATATGTTGGTACTACCTATGGACGAATGACTTATATAGCCCGTTGCAACATATAGATTTGAATTATGGCAACACTTATATGCATTGCAAGGAATAAACGAAGCGATGAAAAATATTATTAAATAATATAATTTGGCACCAATTATAGTTAAAACGCATATGCAATAGAATTGAAAATTTGAAGACCATAATGGACCCACACATGGCAAATAAGCAAACATTATTCTGTATTATAAATAAATTGTTTCATTACAATGAGTAACATCCTCATAAGTACAATCATAATTTTGTTCAGAACAAAGATTGTAATGAAAAAAATATATATAAACACTGGAGCCATCTTGGAATGCCACCAGGTCGTCATTCTCCATCTCGGTCCAACATGTGGCAGGCCTTCATTCTCCATCTCAGTCCAACATGTCACTGATTTTTTTTCAACTATTTATCTTCTCAATCTACAAATCAAATTGAATACTTTAATATGATGCAATGTTAAGGAGGAATAAATCTTATAGAGCTCGGAAAAAATCATACACAAGTTGAAGGCCATGCTATAGGACTTTCGCCTACGTCTCCAATAACATTGAAGTTGTTGTATGGTCGTATCAATGGTGCAGCATGGGAAAACAGCTATAGCTGACTTTTATGAAAAATCAAGGTGAAAAATACAAAACAGGCCTTCATACCTTATCATTTTCAAGGAGAGTTCTCAAGCACTAATAGTAAGAGCTCATTTGATGTTCCCATTCCACAATCTTAGCCCTTCGCTATAGAAGGGTAAAAACGTGTAAGAAAATTTTTTGCAACACTTTTCAGAAACAAAAGTAATTGTGCAAAGTAACAAGAACCTCAAAGGACATTTTAACGAGATCGTGGTCCAGTTCGGCAAAATGACTGTTTTCACTGTAACTACCAACAATTTTCCGAACGAAGTCATCCTGCAGACAATGAATAAAACAATTAAAAAATAGATAAGTATGGATCCATATAGTGCAACATTTACCATAATACAAAATAATATTCAACCTTCGAAGAACTAAACTCATCCATGCAATGATCCAATGTGCCTGAAGCCAAACGATTGTCAAACACTTCATGCAAGCATACTTGTTCTTTAGCCCTATAATACTAGAGAAAATGCTACCAATTTAATACAGAATATAAGGTGGCCAAATTAAAATGACAATATCACCAATAGATTAATATTTAGTTGTTTTGGAAATGATAATAATAGAAGTCACAAAATATATGACTATATAGAAAAGCAAGAGAACCAGTAGATATTAGTTGCTGTGAAATGAATATAACATCATAGGTTAGATAATATAGGACTATATAGAAAAGAAAGAACGCAAAAGTGTTTTGCTTATGAAAGAAATTTTTCTTAAACTACAATTTGTGAAATACGAAAATGCAATTCTCACAATTGAATTCCAAGAGAGTTCCATGACGTAGGGGCAATCCAAAATAAAAAGGACCTATTTTGCCTAGATTAAGTTTAAGACAGCTTATTCTTTGTAACACATTTAAGCTTGCACCCCCACTCAATCGGTAAGCTGTATCAAGTAGAGGGTGGTTTCACCCTTATGATTCTTACAAATATCAATAGGAATTCAAGCTGAGTTTACCAAGTTAGATTTTAGAGCCTATTTAACAAGCAAGATTATCAAGCTTGTGTGAAGGACTCCGAATGTCACTTTTAGCAGGAAATCTGGACCATACTGTTTTCCCTCTGTATTTCTGTAAGTTTGTTTGTCGCCCTACATAGAATAATCACTAATTTTTATATTTCATTGACACCATACAAGTAACCTCAACACTGGCTGACACCAAGAGGTGATAAATTGGCCACTGCCCACTACTACCATTTTTTGTAATCTTACTTGTAGTTTATATTCCCAATGAAGTAGTTTATGCAGTAAACCTGAGCTAGGCCAAGCCCATCAAAAAAATTTCTCGTAAAAGTACATCGCACAACTTAAAACAAGCAAAGCTTGCCATCCGGCGGAAGAGTCAATTGAATATTATCATCCACTGAACCACTCAAATTTCATTCATTACGAAAGCATATATAAGAAGTTAAACTTACAAGTCTACCACTAAACCATAAGATATACTGCAGAGTACAGAAGAAAAACTCAGTATTTCTATTCACGACATGTGCATTCATTCAGGCTAAATGTTTAGTACGATATGAGTATATTTTCTAAATCAATAAGTGCTAGACACATATGCATTACAAAAAATGAGATTATAGCTAGTTTTGTAGTCATTTTATGAGTGCTATTGCATGTAACAGCCCAGTAGTTACTATCACACAACAATAGCAAAATTTTGAATATCAAATACAAATGCATAAAACTGTGGGTTTCTTTTCTTTTTTGGTTGGGGGCGGGGGGAGGATACCCCAGATTCTTCCTTCTTTCTCTTAATATATGTCCATGCATAGGGCTGCAAATGCTCCAAAAAATCATCAGAGTCTGGTTCCAATGGCTGGAAAGAGAAACTGGGTTCAGCGAAGGTCTGACAGACCACCAAAAAATGAAAAGGAATGAACAAACCTCAAAAAGTTTACTCTCTTCAGCTAAGGTTAATTGCCGGGCTATTGTTTTCAGTAGTTCCATGTGACCCTAGAAAATGGAAAAGTTTATTTAACTTGCAGCATAGGAAACAGAAAAGTAATATAGGGCAAGATATGGAACAATCGAAAAATCATGGTAACCTCACGTATCAAAGGATGAAATTGAGGCTCCCAGTAAAACAATATTGAATGAAAGAAAATCTGAAAAAAGAGATATTGTAAGACTTAACCTTCTGAGTATTTTAAATTAAATGAATTATGAACTAATAGAGAACCAATGCTCACATCAACAGCCCTTACTACATCATAAAGCAAAAGGTCAAATTGTGTGCCACAGTTTTCCTCAAGACGATCCATAGCATTATGCCGACAATCAGTGCGCTGCAAATCATCTAGGTAAAGTTAAAAGAGTGTTCCAACTACAGAATAGTAAACACCAGGTCAAATACCTTAATGTAAGGTTTGAGTGTGATGAGTTGGATAAGATATTCATATATCTGGTCAGAACATCTCCGGTAATATACAGCCAGAACCTTTCTCTTCACAAAGAACAAAAACAGACATCAGACAGGACACGCACACACATAGCGCACAAGTTGAATAGTATAAAGAATTAAAGATACTCACCCGTAGCATACAAGACATGGTTTCCACATAAGGATGCTCACAGCAGTAAATGGCATACTTTGACTTAAATTCAGGCTTCAATGTCTCAAGAAGAGCCTCATCATGCAAATAATTATGCTGCAAGTGAATAGATCATTAGTGAAACTTACTGTTTACTTGCAAAATATATCATCGAGATACGATATCAACATCAAGCTTGCTCATAGCAAATTAATCTAGGAAGAATAATGGAATAAAAGCATTCATTCACTATACAAGATGTGTGCAGATGAATCAAGAACTAGATATTGTGCAAGAACAGAGCAATCGCGGATGAGGAAAGGCGACTTGAGGGCTCGGGACGGCAGAAGAAGAAGGGAGGCCGAGGCAGCTGCGACATGGGGGACCGGAGAGGCGGCGAAGATGAGGGAGCTCAAGGGTGGCGGTGACGGGAGCCCGGGAGAGGCGGGCGACACGGGAGCTCTAGGGCGGCGACCACATCGAGGAGGCCGAGGCCACCGACGATAGCGAGGAGGCCGAGGCAGCCGGGCCTAGGGGCGAGATGCGATCACGGGCCTGGAGAGACAGCGACGCGGGGCTCTTGGCGCGGCGATGGGGTAGGTGGCGGCCCGTGGAGGATGGAGGAGGTGGCGGCGTTGGCGGCCAGCAGTGGAGGACAGTGGAGGAGGCGTTGGTGACCCGTGAAGGATGAGGAGGCGCCAGTGGCGGCCGTGGAGGACGGAGGCGGCGATTCTTTGGTGTGCATCGATCGGGGTTGGGGAATGGGGATGCGGGTTGGGGATTGGGGAAATATTGCTGGCTATATTACGACGGTTTACAACATATATTATCGTAGCTATGCTATTATTTGCAACACATGTTTAAAACGTTGTGACATATGTGTTGGTAAATGGGTGTTTATGTTGTGGATGATACTTGCAACGCTTTGTAAGCGTTGCCACCCTGTTACTTGCAATGCATAACATCATGTGTTGCTATGTATCTGTTGTTTAACCCTACGGATGATGCTTGCAACGCTTTGCAAGCGTTGCCACCCTGTTGCTTGCAACGCATAACATCATGTGTTGCTATGTATCCGTTGTTAAAGGGGTGTTCCTGTTGTAGTGGTAGGTCACTGTGCAGGTAGTGGTGCTCGTGCGCTGCTGCCTGGCTGAAATCGGGTGAACTGTTGGGGTACCACCCTCGGTCTCTGCTGACCCTGGCGTCCTCCTTGCTGTGCCAAATGACGCTTGCGATTGTCATCCAATTCTTTGCGCTTATCTTCCAGAATGAGCGCCTTGTTGACAAGCTCTTGGAAATCCGGAAATGTGTGGGTGATCAGTCCCACTTGAAGTCCGGAATTCAGTCCCTTCATGAATCGAGACTGTCTAGCCTTATCAGTTGCTACGTCCTCCGGCGCATAACGTGCAAGCTGTGTGAATTTATTCAGGTAGTCAGCCACTGACTGGCCTCCCTGCTTCAACGACCTGAACTCTTCTTTCTTGAGTTCCATCATACCCTCCGGCACATGGTACTGACGGAAGGCAACTGTAAACTCATCCCAAGTGATCTCTTGAGGATGCTCATGGGATGCATAGTAGTTCTCCCACCATTCCGCAGATGTTCCTTTAACTGGTGAGAGGCATACAAAACTCTCTCGTTGCCTACACATTGGGATATGTGCAGCTTCCTCTCAATTGTGCGCAACCAGTCATCTGCTTCAATGGGATTGACGTTCCCAGAGAAGGTTGGGGGTCTGGTTCTCATGAAATCCGACAGTCTTGATTGATGTCCATGGTGTACAGCTTGGTTGTTGTTGTTGGCTGCAGCTTGGTTTTGCAACTGCTGCATCTGTTGCATCATCGTCTGCATGAGTTGAGTTTGGGCGGTCAGGAATGCTCCTAAGTTTCCCATATCCACAGGTGGTGCATCTTGTGGATTTGGTGCTTCATTATTGTTGCCCCCCTGCTGTGAGTTGCTGCCTCCAGCTCCACTGTTGCTTCATGTGTTCACCATCTGAGGAACAAAAGAATTTAAGGAAAAGAGAGAATAGAGTAGCCAAGTACACAAGAATCTTATGTGGGGAGAAGATTTGACTTAAGCAAAATGCACAACTTTATTAATATAAGGATATGGTCGCTCATAGATGCCTACGGCATTGCGACACATATCTGGCACCCATTAACATTCATAGTAATTGTTCATCACAAGAACCATAACACTCATAAAGTTCAAAGCAAATCGTTCTAAGACGGACTCGGATAAACTGACTTAAATAAACTTGACTCAATACATGAGTCGACTCTAGCAAAAACTAAAACACTTAGTCGTCAAGCCATCCAGGCTGCGGTCCTCCAGGCGGGTACTGCGGTGGGTGCGGCGGCATAGGGGCGAACTGATCCTGATGCCCCATCACTGGCGTCTGAAGGAACCCAGCGATTGGCTGGCTCGAGGCTACTGCTTTCAGTCTTTGGTGGCTCTGCACCACCCTGACCTGGTACCTCTGGCCGGTGCCTCCTGCTGACAGCGCCTCGCTCGAGCTCAAGCTCCTCAGGATCGGGGTCGTGCAGCTCAAGCTCCGGCTCAGACTCCGGTCCCTCCAGTGCCTCCTCCAGCTCGTGCACCCTCCTGATGTAGATGACCAGGCCCTCCGTAGCCTCTCGCAGCCGCACCCTGACCTCCGTGATCTCGTCACGGGCCCTCTGCAGCTCCTGGACTGTCTCGTCCAAGGTCTCCTCCTGGGCGATGGCGTATCTCACCAAATGGGTGATCGTAGCGTCATCGTCATCGATCAGATCCCGGTCGAAGCGGTTGTCCCGGCGTGGATGGTGGCGAAAGACAGTGCCCTCAAGCTCGGCGGAGTAGGTGCGGGCGATCTGCCGCATCGCAGGGCGTGCGGTCTCCTGGATGCCGGCCTCGAATGTGGACCTCCTGCAGCTGACATGAACCGGACGACTGGCTCTCCCCTTGTCTCGAGCGTAGACAGTGACCTTCACGTCCCAGGCGACGTCCAGCCCAGCATGAACCACCAAAGTACCTCGGTAGATCGGCCTCACGAAGCCCTCCAAGAACTGCAGCAGATACCACAACTCGGCAGCAAAACCTCCGGTGCGCTCGCCAAAGGTGTGAATCCTCCTCATTTGCCAAAGTACACCTCATTAGAACTAAATTTTAAAATCTCAAAGTAATAACAGAAAATTGCAGCATAGGTGCGGATTAAGAAGAAAAAGATTAGTCAAGATTTCATTCATAATCTTGTGCAATTTTAATCTTCTAGAAATTAGTTTTATCTATCTCGGCCAGACTATCTAGGGTCAAGTCCTACAGTCAGTATGCTCTGATACCACCTCTGTCGTGCCCCGAATTTGCAAATCCGGACACTCTGTGTATTCTGCACTAGTCCAGGATCGCGCTAGTGCACACAAAGCTAAGCAGGTATAATATCACATCATACGGCGGAATATTAATAAATCGCAAACATGTATATAAGCGAGTTGTGTGACCTTATGGTCCCTTACAATAATCTGCCACGCAGGGCTTACAATAATCAGAGTAATATAGTTCAACAGCGGAATAGTAAATAATATTGTAGTGATCCATCTTTATCACAGGCGCCCTGACTGAGGCTTGCTTCCCTAGTTCTCCGGCTCTTCAATGAATTCTTCTTCATAAGAAGGCGTAATTTCTTCTTCTGGTAAGTTTGTCCGCAAGGGTGAGTACACACCGTACTCAACAAGTCATGCACAGAATGCAGTTCTACTACTACATGCATGGCTTATTCAAAGAAGTGGCTTTACTGGTTATTTTGCTTTTGCATCAATATTTTTAAACTACTAGTTATTTAGATTAAAAGCATCAAAACCATATAACCATTATATTTCTCAATCTGTTTTCCACATTGTTTTTGGACACACAGTCCCTAATCAACATTCACCATTTACTTTGGCACACAGCCTTCCACCCCATTTTATTTTCAAACACTACCCCTTGACTGTAATTCCCGAGCATTGTCCAGTACCATGGACTCGGCTATTCGAACAGTTTTGACACTCTGCAGAGGTTGTACACTTTACCCACAAGATATAGTCGCACACCACAAAGGCGATTGACCGTAACAAAGGTTTTCAGAGACTTCTATCTCAGCCTATGAACCTCTCCGTGTTGCCTTCACTATCACTTCCCTCACTCAGAGCCGAAGTATAGGACCGACAGACACCGTTGGACGGGTACCAAGTCCGTATAGCACGCGCTCCTGTCTGATTACCCCGTAAGCGCCACCTGAGGTATCAAAGGTAAGACATCAGAATCCTACTAAACTAGGTCTTCCCATTCAGACATGTGATTGTACGAGAGACTCAGGTTAAAGGCTTGCAAGGTAAGGTCCTTAACTGACCAAGGCAAGACTTCCTTCTCTCAAATTTTGGCACACAACCCTCACATTACTCAAACCCACCAAATGCCACACAGACCCACCTGGCACAAAGCCTCGGTCCACTTGCCCCAGTCTAAATCAATTTCCACCCCAAATTATTTAACGGTGCAACACATGCCCGTAATCATCTTTCATGCAGAACCACACAAGTCTCTACATTCCAGTTTCGATTCCAATATCGTTCCACCTTTTATCAAAATGCATTCACTATTCTTTAGTCAATGTTACTTTTGTAATGCAAACAGAATTGTTCGCGTTATAAGCATAGCTAAGCAACTATTCACGGTCTAGCCTCCCATGTTGGCACAATATCATCTCAACCAACTAATATTGTCCACTTAGGTTTGACAAAGAGATCATGGCATATGAATAATAACAAGGTGGCATAAACAATTTGGTTGATTAGCTAATTCACCCAAAATAATTAAATCCATTTTTAGTTGAATTAGCATGAATAGTTTGAAATAAAATATATTTCAAAATTTAGGAGCAACATGGTCAAAGCATAACTTGCCTTCAAAAAATTGCTGATCCTGGCTAGAAACTTGATCTTGCTCTAAGAATTCCCCCTCGTAAGTCTCCGGCAAATCAGCGTCTAATTAAAATCAACATACACACAATAAATATATTTTACAGAGAGCAAGCTCAACTCTAAAAATTCCACAAAATTCACCAATAAATAGATCTTGATTTTAGAAATTTTTAGAAATTGGAATCACTCAAATCGGAGTTAAAACGCAAAAGTTATAACCATTTGAAGTTTTAAAATAAATCAAAAAGAATAAACCGAATTTCTTTATTTATTTTTATACAGAAAATTCGGCATTTATGACGTCAGCATGACAATTTATGACGTCAGCACCGAAAACATTTTCGACCGAATTATTTTTCTAGGAAAATCGGAATTATGACGTCAGCATGACGTCACTGCTGACGTCAGCAACCACTGTGCCAGCACTGACAAGTGGGGCCCACTGATGACATCACGGATGACGTCAGCATGACACATGGCACGATCTGGCCGTGACACGTGGTGACGAACTATCAACCGAGAGGTTGATTTAATCTCAACCGTCGGATTAAAAATGAACAGCCACGATTCATGCGACGATTCGGTTCGGGTTACTGCGGAGACGACACGTGGCAACATCTCATCCGCCGATTAAAATCAACGGCTAGATCTGGTTGACAAGCGGCAACGAATTATCAACCGAAGGGTTGATCGAATCTCGGTCGTTCGATTCAAAATGAACGGCGAGATCTAAACGACTTTTCGGATTCAACCCTAACACGTGGCTTTACCGTGACCATCAGATCACAATCGAACGGCTAGCATTCATCCGGTGACGTTGACGGCAACGGCGACTGTGCCGTCGCTTTGGCTCTCGCGCGACACGCGTCAATACGGGATTTACCCGGCGCGCGGCGCGATCCCGAGCGTTAATTTCGAAATCAATGGCTCGGATTAAATCCAAAATCCCGCGGCGTAACGGCGACGCGGCTACTCCGGCGCGCGACACGTGGGCGCATCCGCACCGCACAACTGAGATCCGACGATCCAGATCAAATCAATCTAGGCTATTTTAAACGAATCTAACGGTTAAGGTTATCAGCGCTACGTGGCGAAACAATATCCATACGATCGGAATCTAACGGCTGACAATTGATAATGAGGTTTACTGTACCATGGCTACGTGGCTAAATCTAGATCATCCAATACAAATCCAATGGATATTATCTAGCACAGTTTTGAGCACACGTGGGCAATCCCTTCCTCGGGCACGTGGCGCTATCCTAGCCGTTCAAGTCTAGATCTACGGCTAAAAGTTGTAGATGAGACTCACTGATTCAAGACTGATGTGGCGCAATCGCAGACGTTTGGCAAAGATCGGACGGCGGTCGAAGCTCCGAGTCTCGGCGAAGACGCGGTGAGAAGAGGCGGCCGGAGAGGAAGAAGACGACGGCGTGTGGGCGTTCCGTTGCTGCTCCGACGACACGGGTTGGTCCCACGGGTGCGACTCGTCGCAGGGGTTACTCCGGTGACCTCAAATGCGGCGAGGAACGTTCAACGGCGACGCAAATGGCGGCGGAAGACTTCAGAACTACGGCGTAGTCATGCGGCTAAACGGCGGTGAGAGAGACGGTGTGGGTTAGGGCTACGGGTGCGCACGACGAAGAGCTTTTCGGCGAGATACCGTACGGGCTTTATAGCCTCGACGTGCGTGCCCAAACGTCGCTTTAATCGCGATTCTGGCTCAAGTGGCGGCAGCGCGGCGTTACCAGAGACGAAGACGAGACGACGTGGCCGCATCCCAGTCGTCCACGTGGCAAAAATCTGACGACCGAGACGTCGACACAACGCGGGCGATTCGTGGCCGCACGATCAAAATCGCACGGTGGAGAGGCGGCAGCTTTTAGGGTTTCCGATCGGTGCGCACAGTAATGGGCTCGGCCCGTTACTGTTCAATTGATTTTCCACTGATTTCCGAATAAAATTAATTCTCAATATTCATTTAAATTATTTGAAGCACTTAAAATATTAGAAAAATTCTAGAAAAATTATAGAAAATATTTTATGACATTTTGAAGTTGAATAAAATATTTCCATTTATATTTTATTAAAAATTTTCATTATTTAATTAATTTCCAAAGAAAGTCTATTTCCAAAAATTCAAATAAATCCAAATAAATTCCAGAAATTCTCAAAAATTCAATTAAACCATTTAAATTAAAATAATCAAAATTTAAGGATGTTACAATCAGCTATAGAGCAGCCTTTTTCATTAACCAGAACATAAAGATCCCAAAACTGAATAGCTAAACAAGAAACACTAAACCAAATGTCTTCATAAAATCTGAATTTTTCCCAATTCCCACAATCCACCTATAGCCAAACATAGTGGCCTTTTTTTTAGATAAAGGATTAAAATCCGGTCTCTGCGAAAGCACACAACCGAGTTTTACAAATATCACAGCCTTAGAGCTGTAATGGAAAACATACGAAGATATCTAAAGATCAAAAGCAAATTCTATAATTTCTTGTCCATCCATTCTTGGCAAAAATGTCCAACGCCACAACCTCCAATGCCCTGCATGCTAGCCTGATGATCTCCCTATTGTTCTCATACTGCAATAGTGCTCAAAACCGCAGCCAATATGTGCCTCTGAAAGTAGCCTGCATAAAAGGGGAGTATCGTTTTTTCTCAAAGATAATATAATTGCGAGTGCACCAAATAGCCCATAATATAGCCGCACCCCCCACAAGAATCAACCTTTTAACACATTTCTTCATGCCTGCTAACCAATGACCAAGCATATGAGATATCGACTTCGGCGGTGATAAACCAGTAGCAATATGCACAATTCGCCAAATAATTTTTGAATGCTGACACTCAAAAAATAAATGTTGTATTGTTTCATTACAATGACAGAAACAACATTGTTGATTTCCATCCCAATTTCTTTTAGCTAGATTGTCCTTTGTTAAAATAACTCCTCGTTGTAAATACCAGAGGAAAATTTTTATTTTTAAAGGAAGTTTCACCTCCCAAATGAATTTACTAAAGAAAGGGGTACCCTGGTTCATCAAATAAACATACATAGACCATACAGAGAACAATCCATGTCTATGTAAACCCCAATGAAAAATATCTCTTCCATCAGTAAGCTGACAATGAGCTATTTTAGGTACTAAATTATACCATGCCATCAATTTATCCCCCAATAATACCCTTCGGAAATGAATATTTGGTGGCATCTGAGTCATGACTTCTGCCACAGTAGTGTGAGGATAATAAACAATGTTATACAGACTAGGAAATTGAACCTTAAGAGGTGAAGAACCCATCCAAGTGTCCTCCCAAAATCTGGTTTGGGAACCATCTTTAATCCGAAAGGATCCACAATCCAGAAAATTACCCTTAAACTTTAATAGCCCTTTCCAAAAATGCGAGTCCCCAGGTTTAATATGCACTTGAGACAAACATTTTGAACTGAGGTATTTATTGATAAGCAAGGACTGCCAGATTCATCCTCATTCAACAGCTTAAATAATCATTTACTCAGAAGACATTTATTCTTAATCTGCAGGTCTACAATACCCAATCCTCCTTGATCTTTAGGATGACATAGGATATTCCACTTATCAAGGCGATATTTTTTCTTATCATTATTACCTTGCCAAAAAAATCAAGATCGATAGTAATCCAACCTTCGAAGAACACCCTTAGGAATTTCAAAAAAGGACATCATGAACATAGGGAGACTACTAGGCATAGAATTTAATAATACAAGTCGACCCCCATAGGAAAGATGTTTGGCCTTCCAAGTACTTAGTTTTCTTTTAAATCGCTCTTCAATGACGCCCCAGTCCGTATTACGGAGCTTGTGATAGTGCATCGAAATACTTAAGTATCTAAACGGGAAATATCCTATCCCACAACCAAACAAAACAGAGTATTCTTGTTCGTGTTGTCTAGCGTCACCAAAGCAAAAAATTTCGCTTTTGTGAAAGTTAATTTTTAGACCGATAACTGTTCAAACACACAAAAGCAATAGCTTCATGTTTTTAGCTTGCTCAATATCATGGTCCATGAAAAGGGTAGTGTCATCAGCATACTGCAGAATCGATAAGCCATCTTCAATAAGATGAGGAATAACCCCTCGAATCTGGCCATCCTCTTTCGTTCGCTTAATCAAAATAGCTAGCATGTCTACCACAATGTTGAAAAGGATTGGGGACATGGGGTCACCCTGCCTGAGCCCCTTTTTAGTTTGGAAGAAATGTCCAATATCATCATTAACTTTAATGCCCACACTACCTCCAGTGACAAAATATTCAACCCATGAACACCACTGTTGGCAGAAACCCTTCATACGAAGTGTTTGTTGAAGAAAAGACCATGTCACCTTATCATAGGCCTTTTCAAAGTCAAGTTTTAATATTACACCATTTAGCTTCTTCGACTTTAATTCATGAATAGTTTCATGAAGTATTACAACTCCTTCCATAATATTTCGACCAGGCATGAAAGCAGTTTGTGATGGTCATACTACTTTATTGGCCACCCTCGTAATTCTATTAGTATCCACTTTTGTTAATATTTTGAAACTCACATTGAGCAAACATATAGGTCTATATTGTTGTATCTTTGTTGCCTCTTTAATTTTTGGAAGAAGTGAAATTATCCCAAAATTTAGGCTAAACAGAGGTAAGTGCCCAAAATAAAAATCATGGAACAACGCCAGCAGATCCCCTTTTATAATCTCCCAGAAGACCTGATAAAATTCAGCTGGAAAACCATCAGGACCAGGCGATTTATTGTGTTCCATTTGGAAAATCGCCTCCTTAACCTCATATTCAGTGAACTGTGCAATGAGAATGTCATTTTCCTCATTAGTTACCTGAGGCAAGTCATGATTATGAACCTCCACCAAACTAAAATTATTTTTCTTCCGGCGGTCCAAACAAGCCCTTATAATAGTTTGTGATATACGTTTTTAAGTCAACGTCACCCACTATTACACCATCTTCATGATCTAATTTGAAAATGTGTTGTTTTCTGTGTTTGCCATTAGCAACCAAATAAAAATATTGGGTGTTATCATCCCCTTCCAAAAGGTCTTTTGTCTTAGCTCTCTCATACCATTTAATTTCTTCTTCCCTCAACAAGTGCACCAATCTTTCGTGAAGGTAATTTTTCAAGTTTAATTCTTGATCTGAGAGAACTCTATGTTCCTCCTTTTTATCAATGTCATCGATTATCGAAATAATCTTTTTCTTCTCTTTTTTGTTATGACCAACTGTATGCTTAGCCCAGCCTCTTAAAAATTGCCTAAGAGCTCTAATCTTGTTCTGTCATTTTTCCATAGCATTCGCCCCTCTAGTCTCAGATTGCCATTTATTGGCAACCAAGTCATAGAAACCATCTCTAATCAACCATCCACGTTCAAATTTGAACAATGTTGGTTGCCTATAATGAGACGAACCCCCAAAATTTAATAACAAAGGTGTATGATCTGAGGTACTCCTATCTCTAGCCTGCACAGTGGTGAGAGGGAATTTATTTTCCCACTCAGTACAGACTAAGACCCTATCTAACTTCTCAAAAGTTGGATCATTTCCACTACTCGTCCAAGTATATTGTCGACCAGACAATTTTAGCTCTCTAAGCTCTAACGATTGAATAACCATGTTAAAAAGATTGGGCCATTTTGTATCAAAGATATCCTTGTTTTTATCGTTAGGACCACGCATAATATTAAAATCCCCACCAACAATATATGGTAGCGGTTCTTTACTACAAACATGAGCCATTTCTGATAGAAAAGATTCCTTATATCCCTGTTGCGCTGGACCATAAATTGCTATTAGTGTGCGCCCATTTGAAACCATCATTTTTATTGCGAAGAGTAAACTTAATATAAAAGTCCCCTTCATTGATAGCTCTGATATCAAACACCGTTAAGTCAGCCCTCAGGAGCATCCCCCCGAACGACCATGAGGAGCCATACAGTGCCAAATAAATTCTTTGCCACCACATAATTTTTTCAGGGTCCTATCGGGAAAATGATCCCGACCCGTCTTCATGAGGCCAATAAAATCAATTTGCTCCTCTTTTACCATATCTTCTAGATACCCATGTTTAGCCAAGTCTTCAAGACCTCTGCTATTCCAGAAAATACCTTTCATTTAAGACTCAACTTAGAAGGTGTTTTTGGTTTTTTAGGGATCAATCCCCCTCAACTTAGTGGCCTGTAAAGCCTATAGAGCCCCTTTCCAAAAAAACAGACATATGCAGCCATTCCACCTTTATCCAACAAGCGCATGAATTCCAAGAATAGCGCACGGCTCTCAGCAATTTCCAGCAAATCTGCAGGTATTCGAATGGTCTTAGCATGTCAGACTTCTGTAGAAACTAGCTCTCCTTTGCATTATATCTTGCTCACTAGTTAGGATTTCCTGTTTGATAAAATGCTTCTTTTCTTTCTGTAGATTCGAAGTACAAGAATGGCACTGAATTTTATGATTGAGCGTTGATTACAGCAAGTATGTTTTACTGAAATATTGAAGTTGAACTTCAAGAAGAGAAATGGCAGAGATTGTTCTTCTTCTGGTCATAAAAAAGATTGGCATAGCTGTGGCAGGGGAAACGCTGAAATTCGCTAGACCTTTGCTTGCAAAGAAAGCTGAGTCAGTGGCAGCACTACCAAATGACATGAAGCTGATAAAAAATGAACTAGAGATTATTAGTGCCTTTGTCAATGAAATTGATAGGAAGGACCGGAAAGATAAAGTCGTAGAAATTTGGTTACAACAAGTCCGAAGGTTGGCTTATGATATGGAAGACATTGCAGATCAGTTTATGTATATTATTGGCAAACACAATCAGAAAGGTTCATGGTGCAATTATCTGAAAAGAATCGTCAAGAAACGTCAATCTTTGTTTTCACTGGATGAAGTTGCTACTGATGTTAAGAGAATCAATCAAGAGCTCAGGCAAATTAAGGAAAATAAAGACTGTTGGGCCAAATCAATAGACGGTGGGAGTGATATTCCTGCAGCAAACTATGAAAGCCAGCAACTGTATCTACCTGGACATGATTACTATATCAATGACGATGAGCTTGTAGGAACTGATAAAAATAAAGAAACTTTGCTTAAGTCATTGAACTCGGGAGGTTGTCATTTGCGGATCATTGCTGTGTGGGGTATGGGTGGCATCGGAAAAAGCACTCTTGTCAATAATGTGTACAAAAATGCAGTATCCAACTTTGATCGCTGTGCATGGGTTTCTATCTCTCGGTCATATAATCTGGATGTTATCTGGCGAAACATGCTGAGAGAACTCCTTGGAAAAGACGAGAAGGAATTCGATGCTGAAAAGATGAACAGTGCAGAACTAAGAGTGAAATTGAAGGAGATTCTTGATAAAAAGCGGTACTTGGTCATATTAGATGATGTCTGGAAGGCTGCAGATTTTATGGAAATTAGAGGGGTTCTTGTTGATAATGGCCTGGGAAGCAGAGTAATAATCACGACAAGATCTGAGGAAGTAGCTTCAAGTGCTGATGATGGTTGTAAGATCAACCTAGAGCCTCTAAATGCCCATGATGCATGGCTTCTATTTCGCAGGAAGGCATTTCCGAAAATCGAAGATCATATCTGCCCTCCAGAATTACGTGAATGTGGTCTAGAGATAGTGGGGAAATGTGATGGTTTACCGTTAGCTCTTGTGGCCATAGGGAGCATATTGTCCCTAAAAAATAAGAGTACTACAGAGTGGAGGTTCTTTTACAATCAACTTACTTTGGAGCTACACAACAATGAGAACCTAAATCGCGTGGAGAAAATTCTAAATCTAAGTTACAAGTACCTACCGAGCTATCTAAAGAATTGCTTCTTGTATTGTGCTATGTTCCCTGAAGATTATCTGATTCGTAGAAAAAGGTTGATTAGATTGTGGATCGCAGAAGGGTTTATTGAACAAAATGGAACAAGCAGCTTAGAAGACATTGCTGAAGGTTATCTGAGAGAACTCGTTTGAAGAAGCATGCTTCAGGTTGTAATGTGGAACAGTTTTGATAGGATTAAAGGTCTTCGAATGCATGATCTTGTGCGCGAACTAGCTATTTTTCAATCTAAAAAAGAGTGCTTTAGTACCATTTATGATGACACTCATGGGGTGGTACAGGTGGGATTGGATTCCCGTCGTGTATCAGTGCTCCGGTGCAAAAATGACATTCGATCAAGCATAGATCCATCCAGGCTTCGCACCTTCATAGCATTTGACAAAAGCATGGCATCATCTTCATGGACTTCTTTTATTCCCTCGGAATCTAAGTACCTTGTAGTATTGGACTTATCAGGCTTGCCTATTGAGACTATACCAAATTCAGTTGGGCAGCTATTCAACCTTAGGTACCTGTGCCTCGATGATACCAATGTGAAGGAACTCCCAAAATCTATTACGAAGCTTCACAATTTAGAAACATTGAGTCTTCAAATTACGAAATCTTTAAATTTCCCACGAGGGTTTGCAAATCTGCAGAAATTGCGGCACATACTTATTTGGAAATTGCTAGATCCAACAAGGAGAAGTTTCAAGTATTGGGAAGGTATGGAGCCATTTGAGGGCTTGTGGAATTTAAAAGAACTGCAAACTTTGAGTGAAGTTCGAGCAAGTAAATTCTTGATTGCAAAACTAGGAAATTTATCCCAGCTGAGGTGCCTTCGCATCACCGATGTGAGGAGTAGCCACTGCACACAATTGTGCGACTCTTTATTAAAGATGCACCATCTTTCAAGATTAGACATAACAGCCAGCGGCGAAGATGAGTTGCTCAAGCTGGAAACTTTGGCATTGCCAAACCCTCTTCAAAAGCTCCATTTGAGAGGGCGGTTGTCAGATGGAACTTTGGAATCTCCGTTTTTGTTAACCCATGGAAATGCACTTCGTGAATTGTGGCTATTTGGGTGTCAGCTCGCCGAGGATCCAATGCCGCGCCTCTCTAAATTGTCAAATTTAACTCAATTACGTCTTACAAGGGCGTATACTGGACAACAACTAGACTTCCATGCAGGGTGGTCCCCAAATTTGAAGATGATTTACTTGCGGGATTTGCCACAAGTAAAAAAAATATGCATACATGAGGGAGCTTTGGTCAGCCTTGAATTTCTTAGCATCACTAGCCTTAAGGAACTACGGGACGTCCCAATCGGTCTCCGATTTCTCAATTCAGTCAAACAGGCACATTTTATCGAGATGCATCCTGATTTCGAAAGAAATCTTGGAATGGCAAAGTTAGATCATATCCCGAAGCTCTACTGCTCAACATAAGGCAAGTGAAACCTTCTCATCCAATAGATTAAACACCTTTCAAAGTATTGTTAATAAGTCATGAGCAGAATCTCTGTACAAGTGAAATTTGCTCACCTGCTTGGTTTAGACTGCATCTAGAACCTTCGCCGTGAGTAAGCATAACAAATCATGTTTGTAAAATTTTCTAATTAGCAGAATCAGAGAATAGCACCGTAGAGCACTCTGCATTCGATACTAGATCATGTGCATCTCCATTTCATCCCTCCTTTTCTACATTAGATGCGTATTGCTGATGCCTTGCTGCACTGCACCTAGTGCAAACTGCCCCTATAATGTAAAATCTATCTATTATTATATAGTAAAAGCTGATAACATATATTTTAGAGTTGCTAATAAAAGAAAAAATAGCTAGAAATTCTTAAAAAAACAAACCATCTAACCGTTAATACCATGGACCCTAATTAAAATGAACTATATGAGCCATTGGACTTCATTAAAAAAAGAGTATACTATGAATTCTCAAAAAAAAAAACATCGGACTCTCAGTCTAGTGGGTTCTAACTAAAGTGGAACTATGGTGGTCATTGATGTAAATTACTTAAAGATATAGCCATAGTTGTCACGGCGATCCGGCTAGGCGCAACGAGCCCGGACCGCCTGGACGCCTAGGCGCCCGCCTAGGTGATGATTAAACGATTAGCAGTTAAGCAGCATCAAGCATTAGCATGAGCAGTTAAGCAGCAGCCCAGCACGCATCAAGCATAAAGCATTAGCACTTAAGTGTTCAGTAGCAGCAAGCATCAACCATTAGCAGTTCAGTACAACAGCAACATCAGTGCATCACTATCATCATCAGTAGTATACTGTACTACTAAGTACTACTACTGTAGTGCTATTATACTACTACTCTTGCTGTACTATTATACAACTACTAAGTACTATACTACTAATGCATACTGCTACTAATATATTAGTACTACTCCCAGACGCCGACTCCGCTACTAATACACTACTCCCCAACGCCGATTCCTAGTTCCTTCGAGTGCCTTCTCCTCGACGCCGACACCAACAGCTCCGCCCCTGACCCCGACGTCTTCGCCCGAGCCTGACATCGACGCCTTCGCCCCCAATGCCTCCGCCGAAGCCCGACGCCGACGCCTTCGCCCGAGCCCGACGCCTCCGCCGACCCCGAGACCGAGGTTCTTCTTCCCCGACCCAACCCCTCCGCCCGAGCTCCCCCTCCTCCATCGCCTCCCCCCAATCTCCCTCCTCCTCCCCTATCACCTGCCCCATCTGCGCACCCGAGCCTGACGCCGACCACGACGCCTTCGCCGACCATGAGGCCTCCAGTCGAGGCGACCGGTTCTGGCGTCCCCCTTTGGCCGCCGGGACGCCTAGGCGTCGACTAGGCGACGCCATGACAACATAGGATATAGCTTTGTAATTTAGAGAGAGAGAGAGAGAGAGAATAATCCTTAATATATTCAAGTATGGAAAGAGTTCTGCACACTACTAGATCTTTGATCTTTCATGACGACAAAGAACTATTAGAAAAGTAGGACAAACTGTCAAAAATAATTTTCCGACATTGGGTTTTTCTTAGGCATAGTGCGTGCTTGTCTGTAAAATTTGCGCTCATCTCGAACATTGGGTTTATGGCAGTGACAACACTTAGTAATGTATTGGATAGTATGAACCATATACTAGTAAGATTAAATCAAGATAAATTTGTATTGTGCCATGCAATAACAATAGGGAATTGACGATGCATTTTTGCAGCTACAATATTATAGCCGCTACATACAATTATATAACAACTAAAACTAAAATTTTCACCATAGTTATTAAAATTGTATAGCAATTACAATTGTATTTCCATCGTAATATCTAACCACGCAGTTACTTGTTTCATTACATTTGAGTTGTTTATTTGATTCGCTGAATTTTTACTTATATATGAAAAGTCGATGATAGATGTTTAGAGTTGCTAAAAAAAGAGAAATATCCTAGAATTTTTTTAAGCAAACCACGTAAAAAAACCGTCATCACAAGGCCCATGCGAACAACCAAGCCCCATCTGACCATCTTGCGGAGTACTTTCTCTCTCTTAATTAACCTTAATTATACCCAATATTGATCAAGGCCCATCAATTCCACACGCGAGAGGTCAAAGCATTTTAAAAAATATGTTAGATAATGATTTGTTTGATTAAGTGCAGATGTTCAATTTTTCTAGCATTGATCCAATGTTAAAAATTTATACTTGAAATTGGTGGTTCATAAGGCTTGAAATCTTGGTCTTACCATCTACAGATCTGTCCATGTAGCAGGCTCCATCAAGTTCGGCACACTTCGTTCAGTTCTTAAAGGCTAAGATTAATTAGATAGTTGTCTTAGTAATATGTTAACTTGAAAAAAAAAGATAAGTAGCACTACGATAAAAGGATTGAGGGTGTAGAAATTTGTTAGACTGTCCCAATTTGAAATTGTGCAAAGAAAATATGTTATACTTTACCAAACTTCACCGTGCAATTGCACAGAACAATCGGCTAGTTATACAAAAGTAGAGTTTGCCGTGGACTAAATCTCCAAAATCACTCTACCTCTAAGTAAATTTAGAAAAGGAGAGTTATAGTAAAAATTCAGAAAATAGTAAGTTTTTATTACTTTATTCCAAATTGGTTAAACTATCATTTTTCTCGTCCTTACCTGCACCAATTTAAGGCTTGATTTTTATCAGATATATAGCTCAATGCAAGTACTACATCCAACAATTTTTCCTCAATTCTTCCAAATTTCCATATTACTCTATAACTTTGCACCATACAAGCACTTTCCACTAGATACTACATCATGTTCACAGCTTCACATTAATTTTGTGTACATGTACTGAAATTTGTCTATGTCAGAATCTTGATTTAAAGGCTTTCAAACTGCTGCAATTTGTTCTGAATAAAACCGCTTCTATTGTGTAATTAAAAATCAATGCCTTCAGCTTTCTGAGTTGTTGATATATATTTCCTTCCCTGAATCCCTACAGGTCTGGAATGACGTGATTGGTTCTTGCTTGCATTTATGGTCTGCAGTTACTGTCGTCAATTAGAGAGCTCTCACAGTTGAGTAATGTTAACGTACAATAACTTGGGTTTTCTAATCATCTGTATTTCTTTAAACAAACCGGTGTGTAATAATACATGGGTGGATATTCAATGTTGCTATCCCACGTTTATCATTACAATATTGTCCTTTTTTGGTTGCTTATGTTTGATGGTATTCAACTACCACTCTAGATAACTCTGTAAGACACAGTGATGCTTGTAATAATGTCCAAGACTATATAGTTACTTTGGCTATGTGTGAGAGGTAATTCAATATGCTTGTAATAAACTGATTTGGTTTTCATTCAGCAAATGTTGACGTGATTATGGTCATGTTTGGTTTGTACGTCTGCCGACGAAAGTGATCCTACTGCCATCGTTTTGCTATTGCCTCTGTTCTGACGTCCAGGTGTAAGTATTTCTTTATACAGATAGAGAGAACATCATTCCTTAGGCTGTTGTGGTCAGTGTTTGCCCCAACAAAGCTTGCCCTACCTGTACACCTTGGATGTAAAACACTTATCATACCAAACTAGCAATAATAGCGCACTACGCTGCGCTATTTTGCAGCTGATCTATTGGTATGGACATATCATCTAAAATAGTGGGATCATAGTCTTAAACCCTTGATATAAGTTTAGATGGGCAAAGTACAGATATATGTTCGGTGTGAACAACGGAGAAATATTGTTCCGTTTATAGGCCTAAATGGTTGTATTTTTGTTTTTTTTGCGTAATTACGATCTCCTTATTTCCTTTAAAAAAAGGGTCGCTAGGACCCATTGGCGAATCTATGAACCGATTTAAATCGTCGGTCAGTGTTTTTTGTTTTTGGGCGAAAACCGCAGAGAGATATAAATGTAATTTTGTTTGTATTTTTTTTTGCGTTAGGACCCGTTGGCAAACATATGAGCTGCTATAGAACTTCGACAAATCTGCGTTTTTTTAGAAAACCGCGTTTAGCCAGGATAACGCACTACGCTACGTCACGTGTGACGATACAACGTGAAAAATTTGAGAAATCTGGTTGTATTTTCGGTTTCCATATTTGTTTTAAAAAATAGGTCGTTAGGACCTGTCGGCGAATCTATGGGCTGCTATAAACCTTCGACTATAAATTTGTGACGAATCTGTGTTTTTTTACTGTAGGTGAAAAAAGCAACGAAAACATTTTTCTCAGGAAAAACGGAGAAAGGATCTAGTTTTTTGTTTTTGGGCGAAAACCACAGAGAGATATAAATGTAATTTTGTTTGTATTTTCTTTTTTGCGTTAGGACCCATTGGCAAACATATGAGCTGCTATAGAACTTCGACGAATCTGCGTTTTTTTAGAAAACCGCGTTTAGCCAGGATAACGCACTACGTTACGTCGCGTATGATGATACAACGCGAAAAATCTGAGAAATCTGGTTGTATTTTCGGTTTCCATATTTGTTTTAAAAAAATAGGTCGTTAGGACCTGTCGGCGAATCTATGGGCTGCTATAAACCTTCGACTATAAATTTGCGACGAATCTGTGTTTTTTTACTGTAGGCAAAAAAAGTGAAACGCGAAAAATCTGAGAAATCCGGTTGTATTTTCGGTTTCCATATTTGTTCTAAAAAAGTGATGACCCAGCAAGGTTCTAAAATTCAGCGAAATTTCAGAAATCTCGCCCGACATATCGGATTTTGGCCAAGACAAGATCCAAATCCCGACTGAATAAAAAATTTAAATTGCTGCAGTAATCACCAAAATCTCAAAATTTTTGACCGGTTTTAAATTTTTTCATCTTCCATGAAAAATCGTTGAAAAACCGAATTTTTGAGACGTTTTATAATTTTAGCAAAAACACTATCAGTTTTTTATAAAATTTTATAATCTTAATCTTAATCTAAAAATTTATGGTACTATCCTTATCAGTGTAGAATCATAAAAAATTCAAAAGAATTTAAATTCATTTTGATCTTTAAAAATAAAAATAGAATGAACATAATTGATACAGTAAAATTGTCAGAATTTTATAATTTTGTTTGGGTGTGATCATGATCCAAAATTTTTATGAGAGCTTAAAGATTGTCTCAGTACCATTCTATAAATTTTTCAAAAAATTTGTGTTTGTTCAATCAAGTCTATGCAAGCATTGAACTTCATTTGTTATATTTCAAAAATCAAAAACAGAAAAGAACAAAAATGGTACAGTGCTCTTGTAAGAATTTTATAAATTCACTGGAGTGTGGTAAAGATCCAAAATTTTTATGAGGGCTTAATAATTTCCTTAGCACCCTTTTTAAAAATTTAGAAAAATCTAAACCTTTTTTGGTTGCTCAAGCAAATCTATGTATTGATATCATAAGGGTTTTATCAGGATGTAGCACTGTCATAATTTTTGAAAATTATTGAACCTTAATAATCATCAAAAAAATTTATGGAAATATTTATGATATGTCAGACCATACAAAACAAATTTAAAAATTTTCTAACTTGATTTGAACCATTTTTCATTTGGTTGAATTTTGCTGGTAGGGCTTTTATAAGGACAGTAGCACTGTCAAAATTTTTTAAAAATTTTGAAGCTTGATAGTCAACTGAAAATTTTATAAAAATATTATTGATGCATAATGACCATATAAAAAAATTTAAAAATTTTATAACATGGTTTGTTCTATTTTTTATTCGGTTCAAAATTTGCTAGTCAGACAGTACAACTTTCAGAATTTTGAAAAATTCCTCAAGATTGTTCATTATCTAAAATTTTTATGAAAATATTAGTGATGTGTGAGGACCATCTATAAAAATTTAAAACATTTTTGACATCGTTTGAATCAGTTTTCATTTGGGACGAAATTTCGCCGAAATCTCAGAAATTTCACCAAAATCTCAGAAATCCCGATTAAAAAAAATTCTGGATTTGAATATTTTTTTGTATTTCATTTGGAACTTTTCTAAAATTCTAAGATCTCAGTAAAATTTTGGATTCTAGCCACCTCCGAGACGTCAACCAAAAACGAGATTTTAAACCTTGTGACCAAGAAAGACGGAATGGTCCGAGCAGGATCCTCCGGGAACACGTGAAGCTTGGTTCAGAGGAGGATAAGACTATCACCAGCGATTTCCCATCCCGTCCCGGTTCCCTTCGTGATGGGAAAGCAGCGTCGAAGGGATCGAAATCAGCTCTCCAACGAGTTCTCCTCCCGGCGCGACTCAGGATAGGGAGAGAATCCGATCGGGGAGATTCTCTCGCCTTTCCTTCCCTCGACAGCGGGTGGAGTTGGTCGCGACGCTGGGCGGAAGTATCCGGAGGAAGCGGCGCGAACCGGGTGAGAAGGACTTGCGACGGCAAGGGCGTGCGGCGATCAGCGGCGGCGGTGAAGCCATTATACATTGCACCCGCATCCTCAATTCCTCATGCATCTCGCCGCCGACGACCACCCCCCCATGGCGGCCACCTCGCCTCGGGTCCCTCGCGGCCGCCGCCCAGTATCTTGGCGCCAGCCTTCAACAAGTAGCCTGCCTCGCCACGACGCTCCTCGTGGCCACGCCGGCGCCTCGCCACTCGCCCGCGCTCCACCTCTTCGCCGACATCGCAACCTCCTCGGCGTGCCCAACACGCTCAACGTGCTCACCGCCTACCCGCTCCTCCTCTCCGAGTGCTGGGCCTCGTCCTCTGCCTCTGCGGCAGGTGCTTCGGCATCAGGTGCACCGCGACTTGCCCTTGCCCTTTTTATCCTCCTGCTGTTTGATGAAATGTCTCGCCTAATGAACTAAAGAAATGCGTACAGTGTCTTTAGTTTCATGATAAGATGCACCAGTTTAGGAATTTTGTTATCCTTGTTTTTAAATTAAGGTATGCATAACCAAATTATCAGTCACGGCAACGGAGCTTGAACAGTTACGTTACAGAGGAGACAAATCTACTCAATTTTTATTGAAAAACATTAGAAGTGGAGGTCAATTTAATACCTAATTAGTGCTTACCTAGCAAATACTAATACTTTATTAAGCATTTCTAAAATGAAAGGAATGGTCGTGTCTTTCTAGCTATGGCTAGCTTGCTTGATGAAATGCCTCGCTCAAAGAATTTGCAATCTCGCTGCAGGATAGAATGGGCCAGTTAATGGAATTTCAAATGTGGATGGGCCAGTTAATTAAAATGCGTCAGCCGGAGCTGAAAAATGATTTTAAGATGCGTGCGATCCTCTTGTTTGCTAAACTGCCACCTATTGTACAACTAATATGGTTTTCCATTGGGGTGCTGCCTAGAGTAACATGCCATCATTGTCAAAACAAGGAGCCAGAATAAAATGACAAGTGCTCCTTGCATTGGGTCAAGTTTCACAGAAGGCAAATTTGTAGCTAAGATTTGTCACTTTAAAGAAACTTTTTTATCAGGTTCTATTGAACATGCCTAATGAATCATACTGGTGTTTGATAAAATGTATGTCACTTTGTGGAATTATGTAGCTTGAGGTGTGAGGCCTTGGGATGGTTCCTCTTCTATGCTGGTAATGTAGCAGCAGCATTTGGCTCAGCTTACTATCACCTCAAGCCAGATGATGACCGCTTAATTTGGGACAGGTTGCCGGTATCTAAATAATCCTTCTTTCTGTTATCTTCCCCTCTGCTGTTTACTATAAGAGGGCTGGGCTTTCTTGTTTGATTTCTCTCTTGTCTCTCATACTAGTGAGCAGTGCATGTGAAAGGTATACATAATTACCCCCTCTCCTTTAGCTTATTTCTTTTAATATTGATGTCAATAAAAATGGGTCCTGTTTAATGTGTTGTTATGGCTGATTGCAGAATTCTTGATGATATGCGTTTATGGGTGGTTTTAAATTTTGTTCCTTGCATCGCGATTCCTGCTATGCTATTCTTGTTCCCTCCGAAGTATACACATTCAAGATTTTGGTTTCTTGCTACAGGTAACAGTTAATGATCTAATGCATTGAGATTTTTAACTTTTAAAAACACTTATTTGATTGATATCCTGGTGCAGGTTTTTACCTTCTGGCGATATTTGAAGGCCTTGCTGACAGAAAGGTTTACAGTGTGAATCGGTACTTCATTAGCGGCCATTCCTTGGAGCACCTTTGCTTTGCCATTGTTACCTTGATACTTACTGTAATGTTGTCCTTCAGAAATATTAAGATTATCAGGTACCAGTTGACCAACGTTCACCAGATTTTGACTCTTTGAAGAGCTGTTTTCTTGAAACATTCTGTTCAGCCTTACAGGCTTAGTTATGTGTGAAGGTGTCTGTTCCTTCTTAAAATAAATAGAACTAGTAATCGCATATCCTGATGTGCTTCTGGAGTTCATTGCGCTTGACAAATCATTTCCGCAAAATGCAAGCTATAAGCCTCCTATTAATCTAGGATTCTGCGTCTTCTCCACAGGGACTCGTGACTTCCGTTCCTGATTGTAAGATGGGTCAGAAATCCTGTGAAGATTCTGAATGTTTGGAAGACAACACCCGGAAGAACATGTAAGATACACGGCTAGGTGATCTAGCTTAACCTTGTTTTTCACTGCCTGGGTGGCTGGCTCTTCCCTCCCTGGAGTGATTCAGATTGATGGCGTAGCGGCATAGACAGGGGCTGTGGCCTTATTGATCTGTGTGTTCATGCTGTGAGTATTGCCTGTGTGTGTGTTTGTTAACTTATAAAAGGACTGGACGACGAGATTGCAATGTATAATGGCTTCGACTGTGAAACAATCATCAGTTTTGTTGCTCATGTTCTATGATCCGAATGGACCTCGTGGTACGCTCACCGGCAGTGGTTGCTGAAGCAGGCAACCTAATTTATTATAAAATTAATTTTTTCGTTCTAAAAATGTACGGAATACATCATAAACAAGTCAAACACACTCTCGTATAAAATACGGTATAAACTTTGGCGGTTAAAGTATATGCTTAAAATATGGATGAAGGGATGGGAAGGGAATGTGGAAGGGATGCTGTTGGAGATGCAGTCTGGGAAGGGAAGAGAATCTGGGAAGGGATTCCTGTCAGAGGGTGGGAAGGGATTCTGGGAAGGGAAATCGTTGAAGATAGTTTAAGACCATCTCCAACGCCGTCTGCTCCCGACTCCCTTCCCCGTTGCGATGGGAAAGCGAGCGCGAGGGCAAGCCGAGAAGCGCTCCAAGCGTGTCCTTCAGCGACGGGAGAGGCAGGATAGGAAAGAGACTCCGCGCGGTTCCTCTCTCCCTTCCCTTCGGCTGTCCCATAGCGCGAGGACCAACGGCTTGCTGTTGCGCGTTGGCTCGGAGATTCTTGGTGCCGCAGAGAACGCTTGAGGCGAAGGAGCAACGGCGGCGGCGAAAAACTCACCAGCGCATCCATGGCGGCGGAGACGACGACGAGTCGGCGGCATCCCCGACGGCAGGTACACCTCTTCCACCCCCGGATCCGACTAGGAATGGATCTGTGATGAGCTGGTTGCAATGGGTATCGAAGAAACAGCTCATTTTGGCTTCGATTTGGATTAGGGTTCCGATTTGGGTTGTTCTACACATGGGGAGATGCGGATTTAGGTGACTAGGGTTACATCCTGAGGTATATTTGCATGCTCGTGTGCTCTCTTTTTGATCCGAACTGGTACAGATATAGAATCTCACTCAACCAGATATGCGATCTCACATTGCAAGCTCGGATGACTAGAATCCCCTTGACTCTTGTGTTCATGGTACACCCGGTGAGAATTGTTCTTTCATTTAGTCCGCCGTACTCTCATCTCACTGGTCATGTTGCTCAAATGGTAGATAGTATGTGATATTTGAGATGTTTAATTCGAAAATAAATGAGAATTACAAAGTGACTGGAGATAGTTCTTACAATTTAAATTAGCATATTTACAATCTGGTACATAAGGGTAAACTAACAAATTTACATGTCTGAAACTAATTGACCGGTAAATACATGGGCACTCAGCTTTGTTTTTTAAGATAATTAGTTGTTTACCATTCTGTGGTCCTCAAACAAGAAAATTGATCCAGCAGATTTAAATTACAAATGGTGAACAAATGGTAAATAATTCAGTATACCGTGGTTCAACCATGCCATTTTATGTGTGTTTGGACAAAAGCACATGCTTGCAGAAATTATTCGGGTTAGCTGTTGTAGTGGTAGTTGTTTAAAATATACTGACAGCAACTGGTATCTGCCAAGGTGGTGAATTGAATATCGATACAGATGTACGTAAAATGCTGAATACCAATACTGTTATTACAAGAACAATGGAGTGGCTGAAAGCTTATGTTTGTAATGATGCTCAATTTTTTTTGTTGGAGACCTGTTTTCAGGCTGTACTTAACTCTGTGAAAACATGACCTGGTGGTATAAGCTATTCTTTATTTTAAAAACAAGTCCTTTTTGAACAAACAAGTTCATCTAGGTAAGTCAATTCATCCTTTGCATCTACTAGGTCCTTTTTGAACAAACAAGTTCATCTAGGTATTGTTCTGAACTAGATCAATGAAACTGCGCTTGTAAATTTCTTGGTTACAGACTATGGATAAGCAGCCTCTCTTGGACTCTGGTATTTTGTGCTGCCTTATATATATCCTCAATTCCCTATTAAGTTCTGATGGATCCTCCCAAAAATCCTCTCCTGTTGGCCGAGTAGGATCAACAAGTGAGAAGAGTAAAGATCAGGGTCGTATGCAATCACGGCGGCTTGAGGTAATGTTAGCCTTCTAGTTCTCATAGAATGAGAACTTCCTTTGCAAGATTCCATAGTTGTTTTTGTATGCTGATGCAAAATCATAGCTTGTTAACATTTTATTGGCTGAGCTTCGGATATTGCTACTGTAGTATCCATATGAATTATTACAAGTTTGTTGCTTTATGATCAATATGTGATATGTTGGCCCCATTTATTACTTTCCTTTGTCATGATTAATTTGGGTTTTGATTTCTTTTCTTGTTTCTGTTCTACGGAGATTGAGGGAAGTGTAATACATATAATGAAGGCACTAGCAAGCCATCCATCTGCTGCACCAAGTTTAATTGAAGATGATGCTCTACAGCTTCTTTTCCACATGGTTGCAAATGGTTTGCTGACTGTGTTTTCTCAGTTCAGGGAGGGTCTTGTTCCTCTTCACACAATTCAGGTAAGTTCAGGGAGGGTCTTGATTCATTAGAAGTGGAAGTAGCCGCACCTTCAAGTAGCCAGCGCATTGATAGTTCAATGAAACAAGGGAGTTCTAGACTTGAGAGCAGTGGAATTGTATGGGATATGGAAAGGTTGAGAAATCTCTCCTTACAATTGTCTGGGAGGAAGCTAATATTTGCTTTTGATGGAACATCATCATATGCTTTTCGAGCATCTGGGACTCTGTCCTTGCTGAATCCTGTCGATCCAACTTCTGCTGCTGCATCCCCAATAGGAGGTGCGTGAACTTCCAGCTATTTAATTTATATTTTGTCTTTCTGAATCGGAATGTGTCAAGATTCAATTAGTTCTTCATATTGACAGGTATACCACGATATGGACGTCTTAGTGGTGATGTTTATGTGTGTAATCAGTGCACAATTGGTGACACTGTTCAAACAATTGGTGGGATGCCTGTTGTGCTTGCTCTTGTTGAAGCTGCTGAAACTAGGGATATGCTGCACATGACACTGGAATTGCTTGCGTTATCTCTTCAGCAGAGCCATCAAAATGTGAAGGACATGCTGGCCTTGAGGGGGTATCATCTTCTTGCACTTTTCCTGCACAGGAGAATGTCACTATTTGATATGCAATCTCTAGATATCTTCTTCCGTATCGCTGCCTGTGGGGCTTCCTTTCCTGAACCACAGAAATCAAATATGAACCGAACAGCAAGCTATGCATCTGGAATCTCACCAGACGCCAGTTTTGACGATCTTACCTTACCTAAGTTTGGCGATGATGTGTCTTCTGTTGGATCACATGGAGATGTAGATGATTTTTCAGCTCAAAAGGATTCATTCTGAGCTTGAGAATGCTGACTTAGCTGGCGAGACTTCTGAGTTCATAGTCTTGTTAAATGCTGATATGGTTGAACATGTTCTCTTGGACTGGACTATATGGGTTACTGCTTCTATATCAGTACAAATAACTCTTCTGGGATTTCTTGAGAGGATGGTATCAATGCATTGGACTAGAAATCACAACCTCACTATATTGCGTTGAATTAATCTTGTGCAGCATCTTCTTGTTACTTTACAACGTGGCGATGCTGAAATTCCTGTGCTGGAGAAGCTAGTTGTGCTGCTTGGTGTCATCTTGGAGGATGGTTTTCTAGCTTCCGAGTTGGAGCTTGTTGTAAGATTCACTGGTAGATGAGCTCAGAAACGTAGATGAGCTGATGTATGAATCACTAGTTTTAACTTATGCTATGAATGTGTATAAATTCTGAAGAGCAATGCTATGCTTAAAATGTACTTTTAAAGCAACGTGACCTCGGTTGATCACCACATGGCCTGGAACCGAACCCCGTCGACGGTTGGTACCTCGCGCTTCCATCTCCTCCTCTGCGATTGCTAAGAGAAGGGAGTCCTCATCATCAGTAAAGGATTGTTCATCACTTGAGGAAGAATTAAACTGACTCATTGTGAGGTTGGCAATGGGTTGTGGGTGACCAACCTGATGAATGCAACCCCTCAATATATAGAATTGCTGGGTTGGATGAGAGGAGAGGAGGAAAAGTTAGGTATTTCTGGGAAGGGAAGGGAATGGGAAAGGGAATCTGTTGGAGTGCATTGTTGGGAAGGGAATGAAATCTAGGAAGGGATTCCCTTCAGGGGCTGGGAAGGGAATGAAACCCTGGGAAACGGTTGGAGATAGTCTTAAGCCACCAGTTGAAGCGCTCCAGTACTCCACAGGGACGATGTGATCAACCTCGAATCCGGAGATAGACCACCGATAATTTGCCCGGCCGCGTCAACAATTTGCAGGAGCAACTGCGAGTTTTGCAACGCCAACATGTATAATAAAAGCTCACATCGGATCGGCTAATGTCACGGGGTTGGCCTAATCAGAAGCCCAGCGCGTCCGTCGTTGCGTAGCAAAACCATGGAAACGACGACGCAATGGGACTCGGACTGCTGTTAAGCTCCTTTGGTGCTTGTTCGCATCAACGATGCTGCCATACTGGTACTTGTGTTTCTTGAAAAGTTTTTAAAAGCGATGATAACGTCCGCGTTACCGTGTACAGCAAAATTTGGTTTCATATTAAAACATGATCAAAACTAGGGGTGGCAACGGGGACATTCCCCGCCGGGGAGTGCCTCCCCGTCCCCGTCCTCACGATGCAAAATTTTCCCCGTCTCCGTTCCCCGTCTCGGGGGAGAAAATCCCCCGTCCCCATCCCCGTTCGGGTATCGGGGCCCCGTCGGGGACTCATCCCCGCGAAAATTTCACACAAGAGAAGAGTTTTTATAGCTATTTTAACTCTAAAATCATATCAACAGATAAGGAAAAAAAGAATGCATGCATTCATTGAAGATTATGTTGTCCCGTTTATGAAAATGTGAATATGATGGGTTAGAGAATATGTTTGCAATCTAATAACTAAATTGGACTAAACTAAATTTGGATCCCCAACCGGATCCCCACGGGGAAAAAAATTCCCGTCCCCTTCGCCATCCCGACAGAGGAATAATTTTCCCGTTCCATCCCCATGAGAAACGATTTCTTCCCATACCCGTCCTCTAATAGAGGAATTCCCCGCCGAGGATCGGGGAACGGGTCCCCATTGCCACCCCTAATCAAAACCCCATGCAAGGATAGAGAAATTCTCTATCCACTCTCTTTCTTTGATATCATCTCAAATCTTACGTGGCTGATCTGTGTGAAGTGCTGGAACAGTGCTTAAAACTTGAAGTGATTTAGATATGAGGTGATTAGTTTTCTCTACTCTTTGAGTCGACCAGGGCATTTAATACTAGGACACACCAACACACACTATATATGAGTCAATGTCAACTAAAGCTATTTTTAGAGAAAAATTTTACAATGTATTATACTGATAGTATATAGTAGGTAGTATAAATTAAATCTAAATATTAATTATTAAGGGTATTCCTATTACTGTACCACCAGAGAAAGTATAAATAAATACTAGCTAATATGATTCATTGGATCAAAAGAATAAACAGACTATATTGAATTTAGTGTACAGTAAAATAGCTCATTTTTAGAAACACATCTTGTAGGGCGCTGGAGCTCTTCACCCACTAGAACTCAAATTTTTGGTCTCATGAAGAACTATGGGATCGAGATCGTGAATTACCGCCTCATCGGTCTGTCTCCATTTTTGTAGATGGTGTGAAAAAACAGGCACATTATGTGGTGGTATTAGTGCGCACTGCTTGGTGGTATAAGTGCCGTTTGTGTGCGCCACTACTTTGTAATCGAAATTAGATGGTGCTAATTAAGAGATGGAAACCGTATTTTACCTCATATTGTAAGAGTGTGTACAATGGTCCATATCAGCAGTCTCTAAGCTATGCCATATATGATAAAAAATGATGTGGATGAGAGAAGGTGCATCTAGAGAGTTGAGCCGTCTCTTAATCTAGAGTCGACTATAGCACGAGAACCAACACAGGTTGTGTCTGAGAAGAAGCTGTCTACTCATAAATGAGCTGTCTATACCATTGTATGGGTTGTCTCTAACACTGTCTATAAACTAGTTCAATGCCCGTGCGTTGCTACGAAAAATAAAATTGATAACGAAACATAAAAGCTAAGCAATAAAATAAAATTTTGCTACAAGATCAAACATATTGAGCCTTGGAATCCCCTCACACACCTACTTCACAGTGAGCTAACAAAGAGAAGAGACGACCAAACAGATCAGCAGAAACCTTGTTCAAAGGATCACGAAATACTCAAAGCTTCTTCTTTCAAAATATGGGGTTCATTATAACACTAAGCATGAAAACTTAAGTTTATATAGTAAGCCTGTGTATTTCTTTCATATCTCTAAAACCTAGATACATCAATATATTGTCCAGGTGACAATTATATCGTCATAAACATCTAAATATGGTTGCAGCCTGGGAATGGAACAACATAGGTAACAGATCAAAATTCCACTGTTCACATCTGAAACTGAAAAGGAACAAAGCGTACCTCAAATCATGGATCACAACAGCACATGAATCAGAAAAGGTGGACATTTGTAGAACGACATTGAAATGAATTTTGTTTCAGGACATATGAACAAAAAATAAAACCAAAAAACGCTATAAGAAAACACCATTCATGGCACAGTGATTAAGATTCACTGGTACATTAGCTCGGCACAGGCATCCTTAAGAACAAGTGGAGGAGGCGGTGACAAACTGGCAATATGAGGCTCACCCAAGCCCACTTCCTTTATCTTCTCCCTCGCACATACTGCTGCAACCACTCACTGGACGCAAGGGCAGTGCCGCAGTCTAGCAGCCTCCAACATGGCAGCCACTGTCACCGCCTTTTCCTTCAACATCGCTCTTACGCATGGCATTGACCTTGTCTGATCGTCACAGCTATGCCCAAGGTAAAATGAGCTTCGGGTTATAATGAAACCATGTCCTCCTTTCCCCCTCTAATCATGCGACTCACCAAACAACCAATTTTGTGGGATAATCAAACACATGAACAAATCATATCAGTCCATATAAAATATCAGAACGCATCAGGCAAAACCATTGGAAACATAAATATAATTATATAAACTATAAAGCATACAACAAGTGCTAATTATAAAGCACATATGAACAAAAATATATAAACATGGTGCCTGCATTTGTTCCCTTTTGGCACATGACTACAAGGACTTGGATTATCATTTTCATGCTTTTTTAGGGGAAACGGAAGGGCACAAATTCAAAAGGTTCTTAACAAAAGAATGTCATGTATAGCTACAAAAACTACTACAGGTAGAAACAGCCATATCGTTTCAAAACAATACAAATCAGTAGTAATTGGACTAAGTAAAACTGCAAATATACTACCAATCAGTAGTAATCCATGTTAGGGTAGCTTTGCCAGATCTTCAGTACCCAGTATCCTAAACCCTAAACCAAACACTATGATGACATTGGCTTAGATAATATCAAGATATTTGCTTCCAGCTCATATTCATAGCGCTCATTGTCATTACATATTTCCCCCACCAGTTTTGGATGGTAGTGATATTGCCAACATTAATCTAATCTATTCACACATATACTTTGAAGTTATTGATATAGGTGTACTTGGCTAAAATTATTACCACATTGCTTTTCTTTGGTCCCATGTGTCCTGTTTATTCTATATCTAGACCTTAGTTCTACAATACTAATGTATCGGTTGTATCCCTCAATTGCTGGTAGAAGTGAATAGTGAAATAAAGAAGATCCTTAGAAACATGGGTCTGGAGCTCAACACATACCCACAGGAAAATACACAGCTTAAGTGTAGAACAAATGGGCATATTTCTGTGTTACAAACATTCAAGTTGAACCACGTTCATTTTAGGAAGTATGGAAGTCTTACCATTCTCAGTTACATAAATGATTGGATTTTTATATCTCTTTGCTATATACTTAAGTAATTTCTGAAGACCCCAAGGAACTATGAAAAGCCACTCGGATGCAGCCTGCACAAATATGAGATGATATGTTAGGACTTAGGCAAGATCCACAGAATGCACACACGAGAAATAGTCCAGTTCAGACCCTTTCACCAATTTGTTCACCGGTATTCCATTTTTCTGCCAAAAAGTAACAAATGTCAGCATTATGGTAATAACAATATCAATAATTGGGTTGGCAAAATTTGAAGGGGACAATTCTGAATAAATCTACAGACGACTTAGGCCAAACTGCAACGGTAGTAGTTTAGCCACACCAACCTACATCGATTAGGAGTGCTACTCCAAGAGGATAGACTGGAAAAAGGAAGCAGAGGAGGTAAATGGATTCCATGCTTGGTAGTAAAAGGCTGTGGCAATGGAAGTGAGAGTCAGCAGAAGGGCTCCTATCACATTATCAACTATTTGTTTGACAGATTCTCTAAAAAATACTATCTGTTTGATAGGTGATGGTTACATGGTTACATACTTGAAAGATAAGACTCTCGATCATGAAAGCCTCGTACATCTATGCTAACTAATTCAGCCACTTCCACTGCTTACATACTATATTATTTTGTATAAATAATAGTATTGTTTCAAGGCTCCTATTGTAGCATTTCTTAAAGATAAAAAAAGAGAGATTCCTTGATAGCTTAAGTGTGGTACCTATTCTCTCCACTTGTTGTACTCAATAGAAATAAATATCTTCCGGATCCTGAAGATGAGCAATGAATCTGCAGTGTTGGGTTTAAACTCAACTCTCGCACTTGGGTCAATTGTCTCTTTCACTACCTGCAGAAAATAGTGCACTGACGTTATTCCTGATAGGGAGTAGGGAATCGAGGCAAGAATCCACTGTACATTCAAATAAGAAGTGGAGTCCAGTTAATTTAAGCATCAAGGCCAAACCTGAGCAAGCTCTAACATGGTAAATTCTCCAGGATTTCCCAAGTTGAAAGGTCCTATATGCTCACTTTCCATCAGAGTTACCAATCCATCAACCTAGAAATTCATAGATCGAAAGATTTCAGATTCGAATATATCGTCAAACTATTTTTGGTTAAATAAGCAAAAGTGAAGGCACTTCCACACATAGCAAAGAGAAAAAGAAGTCGTAAGTACCAAATCTGAAACATATTGGAAGCTTCTAGTTTGTTTTCCATCGCCATAAACTGTCATTGGTTGTTTCCGTAAAGCCTGGAAATGAGGCAGTGTAAATATTAAGTAATGCAACACTTTTATGATATTCATCTTTTCCAAGAATCAGAACCGTAAGTTGAGAAAAACCTGTGCAACAAAGTTGCTAACAACTCTGCCATCATCTAAACACATACGAGGGCCATACGTGTTGAATATGCGTGCAATTCTCACCTGAGTAAAACAGTTCCATGGTCAAGTTTGCTCTTCAAGAATGGAATGTAGTAACATGGCAAAACTATTACTAAGAAACAGTATATAAACAAAGAGTGTGCTATAGGACTACAGGAGAGATTGTCTAAATCTTGCCAAAAACAAAAACCTACCACCCTATCACATGTTCTAAATCACCAGGTTCCATCTGTTTCACTATAAAAGGAGTGTAATGCACTCTCCCTTCCTGACTCCCTCCTACTAAAATGTGTAAACACACTTTGAACATTAAGTCTAGACTAACTTAATAGCAGATCTCATTCTCAAATTCAACAACAGGCCAATTTTTAGACAAACGTTGTTGTTAGTTCTTACTTCAAATCAACTTAAATAAACTGAATTCCATTGTTCATAAAGATCATCAACTTAAGACATATTCATGGTCTAGTCTAGTTGATCATGATTACACCAAACAAAAGTATAGAGAAAAAATATAAAAGACACCATGGAGAAATCAGGCCCAGCATTGACTTTGGGAGCCTTGTCAGGTTCACTAACTCGAAATGAAAGTAACGAAAAGTTCACCTATAAATAACACCGAAATTCATAATTATTTTTGTGCTGTTCACTTGCAGACTTTATCAGATCATAACAATAGTTTTGAACGCTAGGCAATTAATGTTGAGGGACCTGTACAATTAATTTAGGCAAGGTATGTCTGTCCCATTGCCAACAAGACAGTCTGTAGTTAGACCCCTGTTTAGAAACGGAAGCTTTACCTCAACACCAGCACCGCGATGGTAATCCATGGTCAGAGTTTCTGCCGTTCTCTTTCCCTCATCGTAACAGCTCCTAACACCTGCACATTATCACAATAATAACATAGTCCAAAGCTATTTCTTGCATATGACAAATGTTTGCTCCTGGAGACAAAATTAGCACACCTATGGGATTGACATGGCCCCAGTAGCTCTCCTTCTGCGGATGCTCAAGAGGATCACCGCACACCTCGCTGGTACTGGTCAGCAAGAACCGGGCCCCGACCCTCTTCGCCAATCCCAGCATGTTCAAGGTCCCCCATCACATTTGTCTTGTACACAAACAGTTAAGGAACCCATTCGAAAACAAAATAGGATCGAAACAAACAACTGCAAAATTCAGGTTCTTCCGGGCAATGCAGCATAAAATTCCAAATTCCCCTGAGCATTGTTGACCTAGTATTTAGGAAATCGTATCATTATCCTCAATTGGATAAAAACAAACAAAAAAGAACATTCCAAAAAGAAGTTAGTATTTAGGATATGATGGTCTTGATGGGGTTGAATTTGTAGTGGATGGGGGAGGCTGGGCAAGCGAGGTGGTAGATCTAGTCGACCTCGAGGAGGATGAGCTCGACGATGTCGTGGCGGATGAGCTCGAAGCGCGGGTTGGTGAGGTGGTGTGCGACGTTGTCCTTGCGGCCCGTGAAGAAGTTGTCGACGACGATGACATTGTCCCCGCGGGCGAGGAGCTTATCGACGAGATGGCTGCCGACGAGATGGCGGAGCCGTGGGCGGAGGAGACGGCGCCGAGGGCTACGGTGGTGGGGCGGGCCGGAGCACGGCCCTTTGCCGCCGTCTCCGTTACCTCCACATACACCGCAGGAGATGGCGGTGTCGGTTACCCCTACGCCGGAGACGCCTGACCTGTCAACGACGACGGTGATGATGCCGCTGAACCCGGACGACGACGCGCTCTTCGCGAAGTACCACTGTCTTGTGAGCCTCTACTTGTCATCGGCGGGGCTGGGGCGATAGTGCCGGTGCTCTCCAGATCCGCCTTGCCATCACCGCCGTCGCCGTCCTTGCCGCCATGCCCTTGCCGCGATGTGGGCGTCGGGGAGGCGAAGGGGCGAAGCGGGCGCCGAAGAGGCGGAGAGGGGTCTGGACTCTGGAGGTTTGCGCCGGATTGCGTCTGGGCGGCGGATTGCGTCTGGGTCTGAGGGGGCGGCGCGGAGAAGGAACGCGGGCGGGGGCGGCGCGGAGAAGTGGGGGGCGGCGCAGAGGAGAACATAAGGAGATTAGGGCTAGGGTTTGAGGGGGCGGCGCGGAGAAGGAACGCGGGCGGGGGCGGCGCGGAGAAGTGGGGGGGGCGGCGCAGAGGAGGATGCGAGGAGATTAGGGCGTGGGTGGGGGCTGTGTACGTGAGCTGGAGACTGTAGGTGGGACCTGCGAAGCCGTACCGCTGCCACCAACTGCTGCATTATAGTAGTATAGATGATATGTTAACTTGTTATAGACAACAGTTGTCTATACCATTGTACATGCTCTGATGCACGGAAATCAAACTGCAAAAAAGTTGAGAGATTAAAGATAAACTTTTTTAAAATAAACTTTTTTTAAAAAAATAAAGCATAAAGCTACTTTTCTTATCGTTGCTTTTGCCCGCACTGCCATCCTGGCGGTTTGAGCTTTTCGAACTTGAAGACCATATTATGATCCCTTGCTCAATCATTGAGAGGGCGTATGTAACCAGGTTCCAAAAACCGTTTTTCGAAGAATAGCTCGAAATTCGAAAACCGTAGAAACCGTTTAAAAAACGCTCGAAAACCATCAGAAACCGAAGAGTTAAGAAATCAAAAAGTTTGAAAATATTCAAAAAAAATGAAAACCGTTCAGTTTTCGTGAGAAACCGCAGTTTTTTGTAAGAAATCGCTCGGTTTTTCGCGAGAAAACAATAGGCCAATTGAATGTTCTTAAAAACAGTTTTTGAGTGGTCGGTTTTCAGCAAAAACCGCAGTTTTTCAACGGTTTTTGAGCGATTTTCAACGCATAAATTTTTTCAAATTTTTTAAAATTTTTTAATTAGACTGGTTTACCGAGTGGTTTTTGATCTCGAACCGTCACGGTATGCGATTTTCGCCGGTTTTGTGAGCCCTGTATATAATGCTCTTCTTCTTGTAAGATTCGCTCAACAGCGAGCATATAAGGAGTGAATTTCATAAAACTACATGTTTTTTTTTACCTACTATCAGAAAATTACAGACTTTAATTTTTATTTCACAAAGTTACATATTTTGAGGAGAACTTGTGTGTCACAAAACTATGTTTTAGAATTATATGTTTCTTTTAATGAGTCTAACAGTGTGGGCCCACATAACAGTCTAACGCATCCCTATTTCCCTTTTCACTCACGCGTGAGACTGCCATGTAGTTGCACACTGTCTGTCAGACTAGTTACAAGAAATGATCAATCCTAAAACTTGTAGTTTTATAATACAATTTATCGTAAAATCTATAGTTTTATAAAATAAAAGCTGAAACAGTAATTTCCTGATTTGTACAAGAAATCGTAATTTTATGAAATTCACTAACATATAATAGAGAGTACGACACCAACACTGTAGGACTGGGGGAGACTAGGAAGCAAGTTGAAATCATCTCCGTGAAATCATTTGTAGATTTGGCCACCTTTTCACCGTGGAAGGTGCTCCCGCGCTCCTTGAGACTAGTCACTCACCCAAGCCGTGGATCCACATTTATCACACCCAACACCACGTCTCTGTCCATGGCAAGGCGTACACCGTTGCAAAGCCATGTCTAAACAATTTAATAGGCTAAGGCTAACCCATCCTCACCCTCGTGGTTTGTACGGATTTTCTTGGATCATACAACACGATGTTCGGTCCTTAGTTGGGACACGGGCGACACTTCACCCTACACTCGTGCAATTACTACACTGGCGGCTATTGCCAATAATCGCCCGCATCAAAGCATAGTTTCATTTTGGGTTTTTAGTCAAAGTACCCACCACCAACAGTGACATTTTCAATGTTTCCCGAAACAATTATTGAGTTGATCATGTACATCATTTATTCTAAAGCATGGCTAAGCAGGTTAATATGATCGCATATACCCACGATGACATTAAGAAATGCCTATCCTCAATCTACGGTTATCAAGGTTCTCATGTTCATAATCATCAAAGGAGATTCATGAGACAACAGTATAACTACCAAAACCACAAAATAGCAATTTACATAAAGTAATCGCATGCATAAAACAGTTTGATGCACAAAAGGAATATAAAATACTGGGCTCAATATGGTCAAAGGATGCTTGCCTTGCTTAATTGACGCTTACGATGAGGACGAGGATTTGCGGATGACGACGACGACGACGAAACTAGAGACGTCGGGTTCTACTCGTCGATCAACGAAAAAACAAGGCAAAAACACTAACTTCAATAAGAGCGAGAGAAATAGATAACAAGAACAAATAAAACTCTTGCGGGAAGCGAGGATCGCTCTTTATGAGTTTATTAATCTTATTTTACAATTCAAGATGCAAAGATTGGTTGGATTAATAGAATTAATCATTAGTTGAAATGCTTCATTGATTTACCATTCATAATACTTTTCTTATTTAACCTTATTACTCAAGGGTTTTGCTCTATTAGGATTGATTGAAGCAAGATAAAATAAGAATATTTCCTTAGATTCTGCAGATTGTATCTTAGATGGTTATTTCTTCACAATGAGATGCTCAATTTTAGGCAAACCTTAATGGAATATGATTCTTTTTACAGATTTTGGTAGTATAAACTTTGTCACAGTAACTTCTAAACTAGTTTTATTGATTTTAGACGAGTTATTTTATCATTGTTGAAATAGCTTAAATGATCACAATGAATAACACTAAATCGGCTAATTCATTTTACGTTTGCGACTACATTATTTGATCTTTAATTCATTTTTCGGTGTTGGCGAGAATACCATCCTAGAAATGTTTCAAAGCTGGTTTGGCACTATTTTAACTTCAATTGCAATAGGTTTCCTATTTGATTCTTGTACATTTAATATTTCTTTACGATAAAAGGATTCAAGTCAAACTTTGTTCCAAATATTTTTACACATTATGTCCTCACTGTTTTTAGGAACTTGTTGCACATTACATTCTCATTTCGTGAGCCATTATGCCACATTTTGCTAATGGCCAAATAGGGTTTAATAATGATTATTAGCGATTATATTAGACTTGGTTTCAAGATTAAATATTTTTGCAGATTAGGTTTATTACAACCCCGTAAGCACATAATTTCTCATATGATTTTATAAGTTATATTCTTCATGTGAGCAATATTGTCCATACTAGTGTGTTCATCCCTTTCTTGATTTCACTAATTGTTCTATGATTCAAAAATTGAATATTTCTATATATTTAGATTCATCCAGATCATAGCATCATATATAAATTTGTATTATTATTTCTTGACCTAACTGATTTGAATTTAAGACCATAATTTCGAGAAGTTAAATATTTTTACCTATTTAATTTATTCTTGATTTGAGATTACAAGAATTGCTTCCATTTAATTTCAATTAAAGTTGTAGATTGAGGATTAAATATTTCTCGATTTGGAAAATACTTGGAACTTGAAATACGTTTTTACCGTGAGAAGCGCCTTCGAGACGATCTTCTTCTTCAACCCAGTAACCGGACACTGGCTTACCTTATGAAGGCAGCGACGCAGAGAGGGTCGGTGGCGAGGTACTCAGCGATGGTCGTATCTTAGAGCTCATGGTGAATTAATTGGCCTTAGCTCAAAGGCGGCTCAATAAATTAAAATCGGCGGCTTTGTTAGGTTATTCACCGGGCTCCGATTTTCCTTTACTAAATTGGAAGAACAGTGCGGCAGGATTAGATGAGTCGCTTCCATTTGTTGAATTTCTCATGCAAAACTCGAGTTAATATTCTTTACTAAATTAGAAGGAAGAGGATTAGATGAGTAAACTGCGAGTTAATGAATTCAACGCCTCGACATCGAAACAGGGGTTGACTGAACACTTAATGTTTTCTAAGTTTTTGAGATAGCTCTGCTAGCACTAAAGTCTTTCAAGACGAAGAAAAAGAAAACTCTTTTCAGGCAGACTTTGGCATGGAAGGAGTGTTCTTGACAATTGATGCAGCTTGCCTTGGTTGATTTAATCAAACATCGAAAAGGACGTTTTTGGTGGTATAAGATAGATGATCAAGGAGTGAATTTAATCAAACAGTTGACCATAGAGTTGGCCAGCAATCTGGCTTTGTTCCGATACATGAGTATCATATCCGGTTCTAAAGGTTGCCGTGGCAAAAAATAACATGGGGTAACTGCCGTTGTAATGAAAAGCCATGCAAGATGCGACAAATGTTTTGGCAATCAATGATATATGTCTGATGAATTGGCTGTTGGCCAAAACACGGGAGATGTTGGTTATGAGCTTGCTCGCTTCACTGCGACTCGATTTAAGTAATTGCTTGTTATCAAATGCTTGAGGTCACGATTGACATTGTTACATTAGTTGCCAGGGTTGAGAATGATTTTGAGCATTCGTTTTTCTTTAGGCAAATGTTGGCATAATACTTATGTTTACCATAGCGTAGGCAATAAGGTCGCGTTAACGATTTTGAATACCAGATAGATGTTTATTAGTGTCGTTGGAGCAAGCGAACAAATTATGATTGAAATTAAGAATAGAGTTGCACACAATTCTTCCTTAGATAAGCGTTTGAGATCAAATATCTCTGATACATTAACAATTATCTTGAACGGAGAGCTACGAAGGTTAATTCCTCAAAGGCTTGAGAAATCTTTACTTGACTGACATTACTTCCGGTATAGTTATGGTATTAGGATGGATTTATCCAACTCGCGAGCATTGTCTAGCAACACGGTTCCTTTATGTGAGAGTCTGAATTATTCAGATGGAATTCGTGGTGTCTTACAAGGTACAAACAGCCCAGAGTTCTTTACGAAGCAATCATTTTAGGAAAGCATTCCTGCAGGAAAGGATTATAGTAGTCCTTGGCTCTGGTTTAGGAAAGGCAACATTTTGTTCGTGGCAAGAATCTGGCTAATTACCATCGTCTAACAGATTGACATCTTAGTAAAAGCGATAGTTGGCTTAGTCACGTCGTAATATCTCAACCTGTGTGCGTTTAACTTTGGGAGTTTCACATATGAGACGGTAACCCGAAAGCATTACGAAAGACTCTACAATCTTTCTGGATAAATTTCAACCATTATCCTGATGGATGAATATGGCTATAGAAGATAGTTGTTCTTCTTGTGGGCATCATTTTACAATATGGTCAGGGTAATCACATGTGCTATAATTATTTCGAAAGTGGCCATCTTGTTAGGCTTCATTAAAAGTCGATACTATCTACATAGTTAGAATCAACTTATTGCTTCTTAGGACATCCTGTAGCGATATGCTATCTTTTGTTTGTCAGGTTGTTCGGAACAATTTCTTTTAATCTCCCGCACTAACGTTGCGGTGCATTAGCAACCATTGGACCTAGAGGCTTCGATGAAGTACAAGAGGGAAGGATTGTGGCAATGTATTCATTGCCGTCTTCTTGTAATGCTTGTTAGATGCGGGGTAAACCGAGAAATCGCGGATAGGTATTTAAAAAGAACGGACGATGTTTCCGCAAAATATAAATTAGTGTGAGTTCAACAGGTAGGAGTTGCATGGTCTGTGCAACAAATGTTGTTTTCACCATTTCATTGACCAAAGACATAGGAAAGCTTAATAATTGAGTCTATGCGAAGATGGTGAATGACAGAGTTTGCATGAGAATGCATTCAATAATTCTGGCAGCTATGGCTATGGAAGTGCAATTAGAATTCAGATGGGCAATGAAGCGGCATACAAGTGTTGGATTCAGTTCATACGGCGTCAATGGGAACAATAGCGGTATGATGCTCTGCTGTAGCAGCTATCGACAAGTAAGAATTAGATTACTACCACATCAACTTTTACATGGAAGGAGTTTTATGAAAATGATCAGCTTGCCTTGATTGATCTAATTCACGGACGATTTCCATTCTTGACAAGGACAATTTAATTGCATAGAAGTGATATAACACTTCTGGCTTTACAATTCGGCTCAGGTCTTCGCCGGTTCTATAGATTGCCGTGGCAAAGGAAATAAGTGGTGAAGTGCCGTTGTAATGAAAAGGAGCATGGTCAAGCAAATTGGCAATCAATGTAATGATTATGTTTTAATTAACCTAAAGCGACAAAGAGCTAGTTTAGTGTTACTAATGTGGTAAGATCTTAACCTTGGTTTATATATGCTTTAATGTGATTCCAGCAAACATTAGAAGTATTAATGGAGATTTTGGTATTCGTTAGTCTTGGATGAGGTCTTGCAATTTTGAGAAGGTCGTTAACGATTTATACCATAATGGTTAGCAAGAACATATGAGAAGTTATCTGAGGCACAAAAGAAGTTAAAACGTTTAATTTGAATAAAAGGATACATTTCAATTACTTGGTTTATAGATGAATGGTGTAATCTCAAAGGCTAAAAGCTTTATTACCCAGTACTTCCAATAGATGTACTAATGGATTACATCGCTTGATCCTGGTTTTATTTTTGAGAAATGGGTTACATAGGTAAGAAATGTTGAGCTACAAGGCAACATTAGGTTCATAAAAGTATCTATGGAGGAAAGATTCCTAGGTGGACTATGCTAGTCATGGCATTATTTATAAGGCAACATTATGTTCTTTGAGATCTTTCCATTAAATTCATCTTATGAGGACAATTTATTACGTCGTAAACTTTAACCTAAGAGGTTTAACATTCACGACAGTAACCCGAAATCATTACGAAGACTCACAACAAAATTTCAACAACACAGAAGTAATATGTAGACATTTAACTTAATACATAGGAAGGGTGTGTATGCTCTATATATAACATATAAGTACTTACGAATAATACGTCTACTGCATAGCAAGAATAATCTGTATCTATAAGCTATCTTTTGTTGTAAGATATTCGTGACAATTTCTTCGGCTCCTCGCACCACTTGCGGTGATAGTCTTCGTCTCTTCGATGAAGTCGGGGAAGTCTTGATGTTGTTAGCTTCCGTCTTCTTGAAGTTGTTAATGCAAACATCGCGATGTTGCGGACTTGTTGCTTAAATTATTTTTTTCAAGCAAGGATTTGTTGGTGTGTTTTCATTTCATAAAAGACAAGGAAAGAAATATTTCTAGAAAGAATAATTTAGGAGCAGAGAAAGAAAATTCTACAGAGAAGTGAATATTCAGATAAGAAGATTAAATTCTTATAGATGGGAAAATAGTATATGTGTAATCGATGCTATGAGTAACATTAATTATACACATACTCTTTTACATTTCTTTTTAGAAAATAGAGTTCTGATTGTCTTTCCAGTTTCCATTCTAAGGTTTCTGTTAGAAGTGTATAACCTTCTGGTTCAAACTCATCTTCATGGTATAGATTTAAGCAAAGTGGTGAAGTGAGTTTTGAAACATGGTCAAGGGCTATTGGCAAAAAAGATTATGTTTTAATTAACCTAAAGCAGCTTGAGCTAGTTTAGTGTTACTAATGTGGTAAGATCTTAACCTTGGTTTATATATGAGTAATGTGATTCCAGCAAAGCTAGAAGTATTAATGGAGACTGTATTACTAGTCTTGATGAGGTTTAATTTTGAGAAAGGGTAATATCCATAATGGTTACACATATGAGAAGTTATACAGAAAAAGAAGTTCTACTAATTTGATAAGACTTTAAACTTGGTTTATAGATGAATGGTGTAATCTCAAGCAAAGCTAAGAGTAGTAATAGAGACTATATTACATTCTTGATAAGGTTTTATTTTTGAGAAATGGTTACATAGGTAAGAAATCTGTGAGAGGAGGTAGGTTCATAAAAGTTCTATTGAGGAAGATCGAGACTATGCTATCATTCATTATTTATCCTATGGGTTGAGATTTCCATATTCATACATGAGGACAATTTATTATGAAACTTTAACCTAAGAGGGTAAGTTCACACATAAATCGATCGACAAGCGAAATAAAACCAACTTCAAGTAGCGAGACATAACAACAACATGTGTTGCTCTATATATAACTAGAGCGAGAATAATACGCTATGCAAAGGGTTCTTATCTTAAGCTAGATTGTAAGATATTCTAATCTTCGCTCCTTTACCGTTGGGTGATGCTTCTCTTCATGAAACAGAATCTTGAGTTGTGCTTCTGTTTTTGTCAGAAAGGGCGAAGCGTTAGCGCTCTTCTTGAGATGGTTATCATAAACATTGTAGGCTTCAACTGGTCGTCATGAAGAATGACAGCAACACATCTCAAACATCTTCAAAAAGCAACAGCAAAATAAACCATGGCAAGGATTTCTTTTGAGGAAGAAGAGTTTATTTACAAATCAAAATGAATGTAGGGTAAGAGTAGAATCTTATGAACAAGGAAAGAACAGCAAATCTACATTTTGCAAATATGGTAGCTTTTGAAGGTAAGATTTTGAATTCTCATATTCCAATGCTAACGACCATTCTATCTAAGGTTTATCCTACGGTCGATATAGCTCGATACCAACTCTGTGAGACCCGTTCGATGAGCAGGAACCTCCATGTGATTCTTGTGCTATTCCACTGATCGATAGCTAGCACTCACATGTTTACAACAATTGGAAATCACCACCATACATTTATTAATTAAGCGGAAGCGATTAACTACATAATTATTACAATTGAGAGAAAAATAGCGACAAAGGAAGCAATGCCTTGTGGTTTACCCATCCAATCCATGAACAATGACCGGGCATAAACTTGGATAGAACACGAAGAGGAACCCGCAACTTACGATGAAAAGCGAACTCGAAGCCGCTAACTCAACTACCTACAATATAATTAGGCAAGGGTGAGTATTTTACATACTCAAGAAGACTTGAGCAAAACCTACAATACATGCGAGGCCATTTCAAAGGAAAGGCTAATCTGGTTAATTTGCATAAGCGAATTTGAATTTGTAAACCAAGTTATTTGCAAGCGGAATTTAAAAGAGCAAGTTTAATTGATAGCAAATAAGTAAAGCGTAAATAACACTACCGTCCTCCATGGCGTGAGCGACGAATCAAACCTTGCCATCGCATGGCATATATCGATTCTTTGTCCACACGAGTAACTGCTGGTGATACCAATACTTGCCCACACGAGTATAGCATTGGGTCATCTGTAGGGTAAGCTAACTTGTAAAATAAACCTTTTGGAAACAATAAAACATTTAACTCGTGCAAGTTCACCAAGACACCCATGACCGCGAATGGCTAATTAATTAGAATTAATCTCTGCGAGGGTGTACTGTATTTGCCCACAAGGAATGATCAACCTTTGCCCACACACTTCCTTAGGTGTAGTCAAGAAGACCATACATAGCCATTAAATTCCTAGACAAGGCTTTACACGGCCAGGGCGTTAACCCTCCCACAAAGCAGAGACACTCACCCAAGCCGTGGATCCACATTTATCACACCCAACACCACGTCTCTGTCCATGGCAGGCGTGCAGATTAGCATTAGCAAGTAGAAACCCCGTCGAGTGAACTGGCCCGGAATCTGTGCAAGCTCCGCCTACCAATGAGCAAAGCCATGTCTAAACAATTTAATAGGCTAAGGCTAACCCATCCTCACCCTCGTGGTTTGTATGCGGATTTTCTTGGATCATACAACACGATGTTCGGTCCTTAGTTGGGACACAGGCGACACTTCACCCTACACTACGTGCAATTACTTACGCACAACCGGCTATTGCCAATAATCGCCGCATCAAAGCATAGTTTCATTTTGGGTTTTAGTCAAAGTACCCACCACCATGATGACATTTTCAATGTTTCCAAACAATTATTGAGTTGATCATGTACATCATTTATTCTAAAGCATGGCTAAGCGGGTTAATATGATCATATATACCCGATGACATTAAGAAATGCCTATCCTCAATCTCACGGTTATCAAGGTTCTCATGTTCATAATCATCAAAGGAGATTCATGAGACAACGAGTATAACTACCAAAACCACAAAATAGCAATTTACATAAAGTAATCGCATGCATATAAACAGTTTGATGCACAAAAGGAATATAAAATCTTGGGCTCAATATGGTCAAGGATGCTTGCCTTGCTTAATTGGCGCTTACGATGAGGACGAGGATTGCGGATGGCAGCGGCAGCAATGAAACTAGAGGCGTCGGGTTCTACTCGTCGATCAACGAAAAAACAAGAAGGCTTAGCGATCATGTTATATTATAAATGAATACTTCTTAGCCTTCGATTGACTTCAAATGGAATTAGTTTTATACAAGTTGAGTCTATTGATTTAGGCTACGATATCATTTCCATTATATTTGAGAAGGTTACGGTGATAAAAACAACTTAACTACGGATTCCGTCATTATTACCTAAAGTTTATTCATTCACATTAAGGCCTAAAGCAATGTGATAACTTAGGGTTATTAGGCTATTAGGATTAATATGCAAAACATGATGAAATATGGTTATTTCTTCACAATGAGATGATTTATACTTTGCATAACAATCCTAAGTGATTCGAGAGATTTTAGGCTTTGGGCGATACATTATATTCCTTGGTTAAAATGCTAATATGATATTAAGGTTTATTTTACAAGAAATCGAATTGGAAATGTGTAGTTAACAATTATCACTTAAGGTTATTTAACCTCTGAGGATTAATATCGAACCTTAGCAAAATGAGATTATCTTTTCCTAGCGGGGTAGTATATACTTTGGAGAGTGCTCTTGAGCTAATTTCATAAGCTTTATGATTTAAATGAGATATTATATTCATTGTTGAAATAGCTTTAGTGGTATTGTAAAGTTAACGTTATTCGGAATCGGCCAAAAGTGAATCGAAAGGTTATCGCTTAAGGGTTTTGATCTGATGAGATAAATAGGCAAACCTTAATGGAATATGATTCTTTTTACAGATTTTGGTAGTATAAACTTTGTACAGCGCTTCTAAACTAGTTTTATTGATTTTAGTATTTAGACGAGTTATTTTATCTGTTGTTGAAATAGCTTAAATGATCACAATGAATAACACTAAATCAGCTAACTTCATTTTACGTTTGCGACTACATTATTCATGATCTTTAATTCATTTTTCAGGTGTTGGCAGAATACCATCCTAGAAATGTTTCAATGCTGGTTTGGCACTATTTTAACTTCAATTGCAATAGGTTTCCTATTTGATTCTTGTCACATTTAATATTTCTTTTCGATAAAAGGATTCAAGTCAAACTTTGTTCCAAATATTTTTACACATATATGTCCTCACTGTTTTTAGGAACTTGTTGCACATTACATTCTCATTTCGTGAGCCATTATGCGACATTTTGCTAATGGCCAAATAGGGTTTAATAATGATTATCTAGCGATTATATTAGACTTGGTTTCAAGATTAAATATTTTTGCATGATTAGGTTTATTACAACCCCGAAGCTACATAATCATTTCTCATATGATTTTATAAGTTATATTCTTCATGTGAGCAATATTGTCCATACTAGTGTGTTCATCCCTTTCTTGATTTCACTAATTGTTCTATGATTCAAAAATTGAATATTTCTATATATTTAGATTCATCCAGATCATAGCATCATATATAAATTTGTATTATTATTTCTTGACCTATTGTTCACTGATTTGAATTTAAGACCATAATGGGGCACTAATCAAATCTTAATCCAACTAATGGTTCTCTGATTCGAAGTTAAATATTTTTACCTATTTAATTTATTCTTGATTTGAGATGAATACAAGAATTCGTTCCATTTAATTTCAATTAAAGTTGTAGAATATATTCAGGATTAAATATTTCTCGATTTGGAAAATACTTGGAACTTGAAATACGTTTTTACCAGAGAGCGCCTTTCGGACGATCTTCTTCTTCAACCCAGCCACAGACTTACTTGCCCCATGAAGAGAGCAGAGCAGAGGGCTTCTAGGGCTGGCCGTGAGGGTACTCAGCGATGGTCCGTGAGTCTTGAGCCACCGAGAGGATCAGCCGGCAAGGAGCATCCATGGTGAAGTTGGTTCGTCGGAAGAATTACGGAGCGTGGCAATGCAGCTCGGTGGCGGCTCAATGGCGGCTCGTGGAGGAGGAAGACAAGGGCGCTAGGGTTAAAATCGCTGGCTTTGTAAGTACCAAGGGACACTAGTGGTTCTATTTTTGGGGCTTACCTAGAAGGAGAAACTCCGGGGAGCTCTACCCACGGCGGCCGGACTTGGGGAAGAAGAGGCGCACGGGAGCAGCAACATTTCGCATGGAGGACACCAGAAATTGTTGAGGGCTTTTGATGCTTGAGCCTTGGAGATGCTCTCTGCAAGAGGAATTGGAAGGAGGATCACCGAGGCTCCCGCATTTTCCTTCGCGCCTTGAGCCTGAGCCGGCAATGGTGGAAGCGAAAGGAGGTTTTAAGCGCTTGAGGAGAGTGAAGGGGCCGAGGGGAATGAGAGAGGAGCTCGCGCTGGGTGCGGTTTGTAGTCAAGATTTTGGCGGTGAGTGGGATTCGTGGCGATCATCGCTAGCTTGGCTCCACTCGATTGCTTGAAGGCTTCGCGATGGAAGAACGGAGGTGCGAGCGATGAGTTCGGCGGAGAGGTGAGACACAGGTCCACTATCGAGGACTGCGAGCTTCTCCAATGTGCCAAGAGCGGAAAAAGGGTCGAATAGCCCACGTCGATGTTGGTCGAAGTTTATTTTCGGATTTTGATTTTTCTTCGAGATCAATTGAAGTATATCAGTTTTCAAATTTTGTTTTTCAAAAGGATTTGATCTCAGAATGTTTTCATAAAGTTTTCAGCTCTATTTGTGATTCCATCATTTTATGTGAATTCCGACAATATTTTATTTGGATTTAAAAGTTATCTTTTCCTTTTTATTTCTTCATTATTTTATGCATAAAATCTCAATTAGTAGCTAAAATAATTTAATTGAATGATCTGGGTTCTCGTGGAAATTTTCTAAACTTTTACTTTTTTGTATTCTTGCCTTTTTCTATTTTTCCTTTTTTATTTTCCATTTGTTGAATTTCTCATGCAATGCAAAACTCCAAAGGAAATCCAAATAAAATTCAATAATGCCAAGAAACTCAGAAATAAATATTTTCAAATTTAAAATATTCATTTTCACTTTATTGAATTTTCAGGATGTTCTGAGATCTACCCCCTTACAAAAATCTAGACCAGAGATTTGGCGGTCTAAGGGGAAAGTATTTCTAAAAGGAGTCGGGAAACTCTTCTTGAGTCGGTCTTCTCATTTCCAAGTTGCTTCTTCTTCAGAATGATTGCTCCACTGAATCTTGATCATCTTGTGGAATTTATTACGAGTGTGGCGTTCAGCTTCTTTTAAGATTTTAGTTGGATGCTTCCAATAAGTTAAACTAGGTTGTAGATAAGTTTTACCTAGCTGGGTGAGCTTAGAAGGAAGATGAAGGAATTTCCTTAATTGCGATACCTAGAAGATGTGATAAACATTGGATAGCTGAGAGGGCAACTCTAGTTTACATATATATATATTTTTTTTTCTTTCATCTTCAACGATACGATATAGCTTAATATATCGTAGCACCAAGTTATTCAATTTGGAAACAATGAATACCCGAACCTTGCAAATCTTGAGGATGAGATAGATTTGGGAATTCTTTATCGGAGGTGACTTTGTTGTTCTGTTGATCCATCGTCTTCATTGCAATTGCTTTACTGGACTTCGTCTTGCGATTCCAAGCTGACGTGCGAGAATAGGGAAGAATTCTATTTGAGCTTTAGGTAAGCAGATGAGAGATACTAATACTTTCTACACGTCTCTTTTAATTGAATAACTAGGGTTGTTAATAAGGATAATCAAATTTAAAGAATAGTATTTAAGATGTTTAAAATACTGAAGGTGAAAGAAAAGATGTATTCTTATTAGATTCATTTAGGAAGAACTGAATGTTTTTATCTAGAAGGATATTTAAATACAATGGCTGATATGCATAGTTCAACAACAGTTGGCGAGATTAGCCGAAATTAAATGTTGCTCAAAGTGGTCTATAGATTAACAACAGAATAGAGATGATTCAAGGATTAGATTGAGGCAAGAGGGTTATAAGATGATCCTGATGATTTAATTCATTTGTCCACCTTAATAAACAGAGGGTTTTTGATTTCCTTTGGATTTGGCAATTATGAAGAAATGTAATGTATAGGGCCAAAAGACTGATTGCAGGAATTGAATACACAAAAGGCATCCTCAATATCACAACAAATGCTAGATACAATCATATGAAAAGATGTTTATGTTCAACGCCCGATATCGAAACAGGGGTTGACCTGAGCACTTAATGTTTTCTAAGTTTTTGAGATAGCTTGGAAAGTACTAAAGTCTTTCTTGACGAGGTGAATTAAAACTCTTTTCAGGCAGATGTTGGCAAAGTATCCAAGTTCTTCTCAATTGATGCAAGTGCGTTATCCGATTTATTGAAACATCGAAAAGGTTGTTTACTGGTGGTATAAAATAGATGATCAAGGAGTGACTAGAATCAAACAGTTGACCATAGAGTTAAACTTGAATCTGATAGGGTTCAGATACATATGTATCATATCTAGTACTACATTTAGCAGGTCATAAGTTTCTTTCGCGAATTAGCGTTCTAGGTAAATGCCATGAACGACTGGGACAGATGTTTTGGGTTGGATTGATATACATCTAAGGAATTGTTTGTTTGCAGACCCTGGGACATGTGGGTTATGAGCCTACTACGCTTCTGCGCGACTCTGATTTAGGTAATTGCTTGTTTTCAAATTCTTGAGGTCACCTTTGAGATTGTTACATAGTTGCTTGGGTTGAGAATGACGTGGAGTTTTCTTCTTGCTTTAGGCAAATGTTGGCATAATACTTATGTTTACCATAGCAAAGGCAATAAATTCTGGCTTTCCGATTTTGAATACCAGATAGATGTTTATTAGTGTTGTTGGAGAAACGAACAGATTATGATTGAAATTGAGAATAGAGTTGAGCAAAATTCTTCCTGAGATAAGTATCTTTGCTCAAACATCTCTGATTCTTTAACAATTTTCTCGAACGAACTGCTCTGAACTTTTATTCCTCCTACTCTTGAGAGTTATAAACTTGACTGACGTAACTTTTGGTATAGTTATGGTTGTAGGATATATTTATCCAACTTGCGGACATTGTCTAGCAACACGGTTCCTTTTTGTGACAGTTGAATTATTCACACCTCTCTCATGGTGTCTTGTTAGGTACAAATAGCCCAGAGGCATTTACAGAAGCAATCAGCCTAGGGCTGCATGCGTGCAGGGAAAGGAAAATACAAATCCTAGGCTCTGGCTAAGGAAAGACCTGATCCTATACGTGGCAAGAATCCTGGCTAATCACCATCGTCTAACAGATTGACATCAAAGTAAAAGCGATAGTTGGCTGAGTGAGATCTTCGCCAACGCAGAGAAGTTTGTGTGCGTTTTATCTTTACCGGAGTTTCACATATGTGACGGTTGGTTGGGAGGGCACAACGAATGACTCTAGAATCTTTCTGGATAAAATCACTGAACCATTATCCTGATGGATGATTATGGCTATAGAAGATAGTTGTTCTTCTTGTGGGCATCATTTTGCAAGATGGTCACGGTAACCACATGTGTGCTATAATTATCACGAAAGTGGTCATCTTGTTAGGCTTAATTGCATGTCCGATACTATCTTCCTTGTGAGTCTCAACTTATTGCTTCTTAGGACATCCCTGTAGCGACATTCTCTCTTCTGTTTGTCAAATCTTTAGGAACTAAGGCTCAAAATTTCCCTCACTAACGTTGAATTGCATTAGCAACCATTGGACCTAGGGGGCATTGATATTTACAAGAGATAAGGATGGTGGCACCAACGTATAAATGGGTGACGGTTTGTAATGCTTGTTAGAGGCGGGGGTAAACTGAGAAAACTCTGGATAGGTATTTAAAAAGAACTAACGATGTTTCCGCAAAATATGAATAAGTGTGAGTAAAGACAGCCGAGTTGCGGCGGGTCAGTGCAACAAATGTTGTTTTCACCATTTGATTGACCAAGGAAATAGGAAAGCTTAATAATTGAGTGTATGCGATGATGGTGAATGACAGAGTTTGAATGGGAATGCATTCAATAATTCTGGCAGCTATGGCTATGGCAGTGCAATTAGAAAAGAGATGGGCAATGAACGCGCCACAAGTGTTGGATTCAGTTCACACGACGTCAATTGGAACACTAGCGAATGATGCTCTGCTGTAGCAGCAATCGACAAGGAAGAAAAAGAAAACTACCACATCAACTTTGGCATGGAAGGAGTGTTATGACAATGATCAGCTTGCCTTGGTTGATTTAATCCACGGACGATATGACAGTCTTGACAAGGACAATTTAATTGCATGCGACGAGATTGGCCAGCAATTGGCTTTGCAATTCCCGGTGAGGTCGACGCCGGTTCTAAAGGTTGCCGTGGCAAAGGAAATAACATGGGGTAACTGCCGTTGTAATGAAAAGGAGCAAGGGCAGCAAATGGGCAATCAATGTAATGTTGATGTTTGGCTTTGGCCAAAACACAAAGAGTTGGTTGCTTGCTGTCATGGAGCAGAAAAGTATGTGTATGATGCTTTTATTCGATTACAGCAAACATTAGTGCCAGGGTTGGAGATTTTGGCATTCGTTTTTCTTGGTTGGGTTCTTGCAACGTAGATAAGGTGCGTTAACGATTTGTCCGAGAATCGTTAGCAAGAACAAATTAGTGTAAGAAGAGGCACACAATATGTTAAAACGTTTGAGATGAATAAAAGGATACATTTCAATTATTTGGGGAGAGTTGAAGGTTAATTACAAAGGCTAAAATCTTTATTACCCATTACTTCCAGTAGATGTATTAATGGATTATGTCGCAGGCATCCTGCAACAATATTTATTAGAGTACGGCTATTCAGATGGAATTCTGTTGGGCTACAAGGCAACATTTGGTTCTTTAAATTATCATTTTAGGAAAGATTCCTAGGTGGATTAAGTAGTCTTGGCTTGGTTTATAAGGCAACATTTTGTTCTTTAAAATCTTTTTAATTAAATTTTTCTTATTAAGCAGGGTTATCACGTCGTAAATCTCAACCTAGTGGTTTAACATTCACGAGAGTAACCCCGAAAGCATTACGAAAGACTCACAACAAAATTTCAACAACACAGAAGTAATATGTATATATTTAACTTAATACATAGGAAGGGTATCTATGTTTTTTTTTCTGGCCATAAGTACTTACGCATAAAAGGTCTACTACATAGTTAGAATAATATGTAGCTCGCATATTGCTATCTTTTGTTGTAGGTTGTTCGGCGACGAATTTCTTTTAATCTTCGCACCACTTGCGGTGTTAGTCTTCCGAGGCTTCGATGAAGTCGGGGAAGTTGTGATGTTTCATTGCTTCCGTCTTCTTGAAGTTGTTAATGCAAACATCGCGATGTTCGGACTTGTTGCTTAAATTATTTTTTCAACAAGGATTTGTTGGTGTGTTTTCATTTACATAAAAGACAAGGAAAGAAATATTTCTAGAAAGAATAATTTAGGAGCAGAGAAAGAAAATTCTACAGAGAAGTGAATATTCAGATAAGAAGATTAAATTCTTATAGATGGGAAAATAGTATATGTGTAACTGATGCTATGAGTAACATTAATTATACACATACTCTTTTTACATTTCTTTTTAGAAAATAGAGTTCTGATTGTCTTTCCAGTTTCCATTCTAAGGTTTCTGTTAGAAGTGTATAACCTTCTGGTTCAAACTCATCTTCATGGTATAGATTTAAGCAAAGTGGTGAAGTGAGTTTTGAAACATGGTCAAGGGCTATTGGCAAAAAAGATTATGTTTTAATTAACCTAAAGCAGCTTGAGCTAGTTTAGTGTTACTAATGTGGTAAGATCTTAACCTTGGTTTATATATGAGTAATGTGATTCCAGCAAAGCTAGAAGTATTAATGGAGACTGTATTACTAGTCTTGATGAGGTTTAATTTTGAGAAAGGGTAATATCCATAATGGTTACACATATGAGAAGTTATACAGAAAAAGAAGTTCTACTAATTTGATAAGACTTTAAACTTGGTTTATAGATGAATGGTGTAATCTCAAGCAAAGCTAAGAGTAGTAATAGAGACTATATTACATTCTTGATAAGGTTTTATTTTTGAGAAATGGTTACATAGGTAAGAAACTGTACAGAGAGGAGGTAGGTTCATAAAAGTTCTATGGAGGGAAGATACAGACTATGCTATCATTCATTATTTATCCTATGGGTTGAGATTTCCATATTCATACATGAGGACAATTTATTATGAAACTTTAACCTAAGAGGGTAAGTTCACACATAAATCAGTCCTGACAAGCAGAAATAAAAACCAACTTCAAGTAGCGAGACATAACAACAACATGTGTTGCTCTATATATAACTAGAGCAGAATAATACGCTATGCGCAAAGGGTTCTTATCTTAAGCTAGATTGTAAGATATTCTAATCTTCGCTCCTTTACCGTTGGGTGATGCTGTCTCTTCATGAAACAGAATCTTCGAGTTGTGCTTCTTTTTTTGTCGAGAAAGGGCGGCGTTACGCTCTTTCTTGAGATGGTTGTCGCATAAACATTGTAGGCTTCACTGGTCGTCATGAAGAATGACAGCAACACATCTCAAACATCTTCAAAAAGCAACAGCAAAATAAACCATGGCAAGGATTTCTTTTTGAGGAAGAAGAGTTTATTTACAAATCAAAATGAATGTAGGGGTAAGAGTAGAATCTTATGAACAAGGAAAGAACAGCAAATCTACATTTTGCAAATATGGTAGCTTTTGAAGGTAAGATTTTGAATTCTCATATTCCAATGCTAACGACCATTCTATCTAAGGTTTATCCTACGGTCAATTATAGCTCGATACCAACTCTGTGAGACCCGTTCGATGAGCAGGAACCTCCATGTGATTACTGTGCTATTCCTGGATCGATAGCTAGCACTCACATGTTTACAACAATTGGAAATCACCACCATACATTTATTAATTAAGCGGAAACGATTAACTACATAATTATTACAATTCAGAGAAAAATAGCAGCAAAGGAAGCAATGCCTTGTGGTTTACCCATCCAATCCCGCAGGCAACTGACCAGGCATAAACTTCAGATAGAACACGCGAAGAGGAACCCGCAACTTACGATGAAAGCGAACTCGAAGCCGCGCTAACTCAACTACCTACAATATAATTAGGCAAGGGTGAGTATTTTACATACTCAGCAAGACTTGAGCAAATCCTACAATACATGCAGGCCATTTCAAAGGAAAGGCTAATACAGTTAATTTGCATAAAGCGAATTTGAATTTGTAAACCAAGTTATTTGCAAACGGAATTTAAAAGAGCAAGTTTAATTGATAGCAAATAAGTAAAGCGTAAATAACACTCACCGTCCTCCATGACGTGAGCGACGAATCAAACCTTGCCATCGCATGGCATATATCGATTCTTTGTCCACACGAGGCACTGTGGTGATACCAATACTTGCCCACAGGGTATAGCATTGGGTCATCGTGGGGTAAGCTAACTTGTAAAATAAACCCTTTTGGAAACAATAAAACATTTAACTCGTGCAAGTTCACCAAGACACCCATGACCGCAGTGCGGCTAATTAATTAGAATTAATCTCTGCAGAGGTGTACAAGCTGTACCCACAAGGAATGATCAACCTTGCCCGACACACTTCCTTAGGTGTGACGTCAAGAAGACCATACATAGCCATTAAATTCCTAGACAAGGCTTTACACCAGCCGGGACGTTAACCTCGCCACAACAGAGACACTCACCCAAGCCGTGGATCCACATTTATCACACCCAACACCACGTCTCTGTCCATGGCAAGGCGTACCGTTGCATTAGCAAGTAGAAACCCGTCGAGTAGACTGGACGGAATCTGTGCAAGCTCCGCCTACCAATGAGCAAAGCCATGTCTAAACAATTTAATAGGCTAAGGCTAACCCATCCTCACCCTCGTGGTTTGTACGGATTTTCTTGGATCATACAACACGATGTTCGGTCCTTAGTTGGGACACGGGCGACACTTCACCCTACACTACGTGCAATTACTTACTGCACAACCGCTATTGCCAATAATCGCCGCATCAAAGCATAGTTTCATTTTGGGTTTTTAGTCAAAGTACCCACCACCAACAGTGACATTTTCAATGTTTCCCGAAACAATTATTGAGTTGATCATGTACATCATTTATTCTAAAGCATGGCTAAGCAGGTTAATATGATCGCATATACCCACGATGACATTAAGAAATGCCTATCCTCAATCTACGGTTATCAAGGTTCTCATGTTCATAATCATCAAAGGAGATTCATGAGACAACAGGTATAACTACCAAAACCACAAAATAGCAATTTACATAAAGTAATCGCATGCATAAAACAGTTTGATGCACAAAAGGAATATAAAATACTGGGCTCAATATGGTCAAAGGATGCTTGCCTTGCTTAATTGACGCTTACGATGAGGACGAGGATTTGCGGATGACGACGACGACGACGAAACTAGAGACGTCGGGTTCTACTCGTCGATCAACGAAAAAACAAGGCAAAAACACTAACTTCAATAAGAGCGAGAGAAATAGATAACAAGAACAAATAAAACTCTGCACGGGAAACAGGGATCGCTCTTTATGAGTTTATTAATCTTATTTTACGAATTCAAGATGCAAAGATTGGTTGGATTAATAGAATTAATCATTAGTTGAAATGCTTCATTGATTTACCATTCATAATACTTTTCTGTTAACCTTATTACTCAAGGGTTTTGCTCTATTAGGATTCAGATTCGAAGCAAGATAAAATAAGAATATTTCCTTAGATTCTGCAGATTGTATCTTAGAGCTCAATTTTAGGTTATTCTTTACTAAATTCAGGATTAGATGAGTAAACTGCGAGTTAATGAAAAGGCTTAGCGATCATGTTATATTATAAATGAATACTTCTTAGCCTTCGATTGACTTCAAATGGAATTAGTTTTATACAAGTTGAGTCTATTGATTTAGGCTACGATATCATTTCCATTATATTTGAGAAGGTTACGGTGATAAAAACAACTTAACTACGGATTCGTCATTATTACCTAAAGTTTATTCATTCACATTAAGGCCTAAAGCAATGTGATAACTTAGGGTTATTAGGCTATTAGGATTAATATGCAAAACATGATGAAATATGGTTATTTCTTCACAATGAGATGATTTATACTTTGCATAACAATCCTAAGCTGATTCCAGAGATTTTAGGCTTTGGCTGATACATTATATTCCTTGGTTAAAATGCTAATATGATATTAAGGTTTATTTTACAAGAAATCGAATTGGAAATGTGTAGTTAACAATTATCACTTAAGGTTATTTAACCTCTGAGGATTAATATCGAACCTTAGCAAAATGAGATTATCTTTTCCTAGCGAGGTAGTATATACTTTGGAGAGTGCTCTTGAGCTAATTTCATAAGCTTTATGATTTAAATGAGATATTATATTCATTGTTGAAATAGCTTTAGTGGTATTGTAAAGTTAACGTTATTCGGAATCGGCCAAAAGTGAATCGAAGGTTATCGCTAAGGGTTTTGATCGATGAGATAAATAGGCAAACCTTAATGGAATATGATTCTTTTTACAGATTTTGGTAGTATAAACTTTGTACAGCGCTTCTAAACTAGTTTTATTGATTTTAGTATTTAGACGAGTTATTTTATCTGTTGTTGAAATAGCTTAAATGATCACAATGAATAACACTAAATCAGCTAACTTCATTTTACGTTTGCGACTACATTATTCATGATCTTTAATTCATTTTTCAGGTGTTGGCAGAATACCATCCTAGAAATGTTTCAATGCTGGTTTGGCACTATTTTAACTTCAATTGCAATAGGTTTCCTATTTGATTACTGTCACATTTAATATTTCTTTCTGATAAAAGGATTCAAGTCAAACTTTGTTCCAAATATTTTTACACATATATGTCCTCACTGTTTTTAGGAACTTGTTGCACATTACATTCTCATTTCGTGAGCCATTATGCCAGCATTTTGCTAATGGCCAAATAGGGTTTAATAATGATTATCTAGCGATTATATTAGACTTGGTTTCAAGATTAAATATTTTTGCATGATTAGGTTTATTACAACCCCAGAAGCACATAATCATTTCTCATATGATTTTATAAGTTATATTCTTCATGTGAGCAATATTGTCCATACTAGTGTGTTCATCCCCTTTCTTGATTTCACTAATTGTTCTATGATTCAAAAATTGAATATTTCTATATATTTAGATTCATCCAGATCATAGCATCATATATAAATTTGTATTATTATTTCTTGACCTATTGTTCACAGATTTGAATTTAAGACCATAATGGGGCACTAATCAAATCTTAATCCAACTAATGGTTCTACAGTTCAGAAGTTAAATATTTTTACCTATTTAATTTATTCTTGATTTCAGATGAATACAAGAATTCGTTCCATTTAATTTCAATTAAAGTTGTAGAATATATTCAGGATTAAATATTTCTCTGATTTGGAAAATACACTGGAACTCGAAATACGTTTTACCCAGAGAAGCGCCTTCTCGACGATCTTCTTCTTCAACCCGGTAGCCAGACTTGCCCCACGCCATGAGAGAGCGAGCGAGAGGGCTTCTAGGGCTGGCCGCGAGGGTACTCCAATGATGGTCGTGAGTCTTGAGCCAGAGAGGATCAGCACGGCAAGGAGCATCCATGGTGAAGTTGGTTCGTCGGAAGAATTACGAAGCGGCGTGGCAAGGCTCGGTGGCGGCTCAATGGCGGCTCGTGGAGGAGGAAGACAAGGGCGCTAGGGTTAAAATCGGCTTTGTAAGTACCAAGGACACTAGTGGTTCTATTTTTGGGGCTTACCTAGAAGGAGAAACTCGGGAGCTCTACCCATGGTGGGACTTGGGGAAGAAGAGGCGCGCAGGGCGACAACATTTCGCATGGAGGACACGAGAAATTGTTGAGGGCTTTTGATGCTTGAGCCTTGGAGATGCTCTCTGCAAGAGGAATTGGAAGGAGGATCACCGAGGCTCCGCATTTTCCTTCAGCGCCTTGAGCCTGAGCTTGGCAATGGTGGAAGCAAAGGAGGTTTTAGCGCTTGGCTTGAGGAGAGTGAAGGGACCGAGGGGAATGAGAGAGGAGCTACTTTGGGTGCGGTTTGTAGTCAAGATTTGCGGCGGTGAGTGGGATTCGTGGCGATCATCGCTAGCTTGGCTCCACTCGGTGCTTGAAGGCTTCGCCCGATGGAAGGAACGGAGGTGCAAAGCGATGAGTTGGCAGAGGTGAGACACAGGTCCACTGTCGAGACTGCGAGCTTCTCCAATGTGCCAACGAGCGGAAAAAGGTCGAATGGCCCTGCGTCGATGTTGATCGAAGTTTATTTTCGGATTTTGATTTTTCTTCGAGATCAATTGAAGTATATCAGTTTTCAAATTTTGTTTTTCAAAAGGATTTGATCTCAGAATGTTTTCATAAAGTTTTCAGCTCTATTTGTGATTCCATCATTTTATGTGAATTCGACAATATTTTATTTGGATTTAAAAGTTATCTTTTCCTTTTATTTCTTCAATATTTTATGCATAAAATCTCAATTAGTAGCTAAAATAATTTAATTGAATGATCTGGGTTCTCGTGGAAATTTTCTAAACTTTTACTTTTTGTATTCTTGCCTTTTCTATTTTTCCTTTTTATTTTCCATTTGTTGAATTTCTCATGCAATGCAAAACTCCAAAGGAAATCCAAATAAAATTCAATAATGCCAAGAAACTCAGAAATAAATATTTTCAAATTTAAAATATTCATTTTCACTTTATTGAATTTTCAGGATGTTACAGATCTACCCCCCTTACAAAAAATCTCGACCCCGAGATTTGGCGGGTCTAAGGGGAAAGTATTTCTAAAAGGAGTCGGGAAACTCTTCTTGAGTCGGTCTTCTCATTTCCAAGTTGCTTCTTCTTCAGAATGATTGCTCCACTGAATCTTGATCATCTTGTGGAATTTATTACGAGTGTGGCGTTCAGCTTCTTTTAAGATTTTAGTTGGATGCTTCCAATAAGTTAAACTAGGTTGTAGATAAGTTTTACCTAGCTGGGTGAGCTTAGAAGGAAGATGAAGGAATTTCCTTAATTGCGATACCTAGAAGATGTGATAAACATTGGATAGCTGAGAGGGCAACTCTAGTTTACATATATATATATTTTTTTTTCTTTCATCTTCAACGATACGATATAGCTTAATATATCGTAGCACCAAGTTATTTCGAATTTGGAAACAATGAATACCCCGAACCTTGCAAATCTTGAGGATGAGATAGATTTGGGAATTCTTTATCGGAGGTGACTTTGTTGTTCTGTTGATCCATCGTCTTCATTGCAATTGCTTTACTGGACTTCGTCTTGCGATTCCAAGCTGACGTGCGAGAATAGGGAAGAATTCTATTTGAGCTTTAGGTAAGCAGATGAGAGATACTAATACTTTCTACACGTCTCTTTTAATTGAATAACTAGGGTTGTTAATAAGGATAATCAAATTTAAAGAATAGTATTTAAGATGTTTAAAATACTGAAGGTGAAAGAAAAGATGTATTCTTATTAGATTCATTTAGGAAGAACTGAATGTTTTTATCTAGAAGGATATTTAAATACAATGGCTGATATGCATAGTTCAACAACAGTTGGCGAGATTAGCCGAAATTAAATGTTGCTCAAAGTGGTCTATAGATTAACAACAGAATAGAGATGATTCAAGGATTAGATTGAGGCAAGAGGGTTATAAGATGATCCTGATGATTTAATTCATTTGTCCACCTTAATAAACAGAGGGTTTTTGATTTCCTTTGGATTTGGCAATTATGAAGAAATGTAATGTATAGGGCCAAAAGACTGATTGCAGGAATTGAATACACAAAAGGCATCCTCAATATCACAACAAATGCTAGATACAATCATATGAAAAGATGTTTATGTTCAACGCCCGATATCGAAACAGGGGTTGACCTGAGCACTTAATGTTTTCTAAGTTTTTGAGATAGCTTGGAAAGTACTAAAGTCTTTCTTGACGAGGTGAATTAAAACTCTTTTCAGGCAGATGTTGGCAAAGTATCCAAGTTCTTCTCAATTGATGCAAGTGACGTTATCCGATTTATTCGAAACATCGAAAAGGTTGTTTACTGGTGGTATAAAATAGATGATCAAGGAGTGACTAGAATCAAACAGTTGACCATAGAGTTAAACTTGAATCCTGATAGGGTTCAGATACATATGTATCATATCTAGTACTACATTTAGCAGGTCATAAGTTTCTTTCGCGAATTAGCGTTCTAGGTAAATGCCATGAACGACTGGGACAGATGTTTTGGGTTGGATTGATATACATCTAAGGAATTGTTTGTTTGCAGACCCTGGGACATGTGGGTTATGAGCCTACTACGCTTCCGCTGCGCGACTCTGATTTAGGTAATTGCTTGTTTTCAAATTCTTGAGGTCACCTTTGAGATTGTTACATAGTTGCTTGGGTTGAGAATGACGTGGAGTTTTCTTCTTGCTTTAGGCAAATGTTGGCATAATACTTATGTTTACCATAGCAAAGGCAATAAATTCTGGCTTTCCGATTTTGAATACCAGATAGATGTTTATTAGTGTTGTTGGAGAAACGAACAGATTATGATTGAAATTGAGAATAGAGTTGAGCAAAATTCTTCCTGAGATAAGTATCTTTGCTCAAACATCTCTGATTCTTTAACAATTTTCTCGAACGAACTGCTACGAACTTTTATTCCTCCTACTCTTGAGAGTTATAAACTTGACTGACGTAACTTTTGGTATAGTTATGGTTGTAGGATATATTTATCCAACTTGCGGACATTGTCTAGCAACACGGTTCCTTTTTGTGACAGTTGAATTATTCACACCTCTCTCATGGTGTCTTGTTAGGTACAAATAGCCCAGAGGCATTTACAGAAGCAATCAGCCTAGGGCTGCATGCGTGCAGGGAAAGGAAAATACAAATCCTAGGCTCTGGCTAAGGAAAGACCTGATCCTATACGTGGCAAGAATCCTGGCTAATCACCATCGTCTAACAGATTGACATCAAAGTAAAAGCGATAGTTGGCTGAGTGAGATCTTCGCCAACGAGAGAAGTTTGTGTGCGTTTTATCTTTACCGGAGTTTCACATATGTGACGGTTGGTTGGGAGGGCACAACGAATGACTCTAGAATCTTTCTGGATAAAATCACTGAACCATTATCCTGATGGATGATTATGGCTATAGAAGATAGTTGTTCTTCTTGTGGGCATCATTTTGCAAGATGGTCACGGTAACCACATGTGTGCTATAATTATCACGAAAGTGGTCATCTTGTTAGGCTTAATTGCATGTCCGATACTATCTTCCTTGTGAGTCTCAACTTATTGCTTCTTAGGACATCCCTGTAGCGACATTCTCTCTTCTGTTTGTCAAATCTTTAGGAACTAAGGCTCAAAATTTCCCTCACTAACGTTGAATTGCATTAGCAACCATTGGACCTAGGGGGCATTGATATTTACAAGAGATAAGGATGGTGGCACCAACGTATAAATGGGTGACGGTTTGTAATGCTTGTTAGAGGCGGGGGTAAACTGAGAAAACTCTGGATAGGTATTTAAAAAGAACTAACGATGTTTCCGCAAAATATGAATAAGTGTGAGTAAAGACAGCCGAGTTGCAGCGGGTCTGTGCAACAAATGTTGTTTTCACCATTTGATTGACCAAGGAAATAGGGAAAGCTTAATAATTGAGTGTATGCACGATGATGGTGAATGACAGAGTTTGAATGGGAATGCATTCAATAATTCTGGCAGCTATGGCTATGGCAGTGCAATTAGAAAAGAGATGGGCAATGAACGCGCCACAAGTGTTGGATTCAGTTCACACGACGTCAATTGGAACACTAGCGGAATGATGCTCTGCTGTAGCAGCAATCGACAAGGGAAGAAAAAGAAAACTACCACATCAACTTTGGCATGGAAGGAGTGTTATGACAATGATCAGCTTGCCTTGGTTGATTTAATCCACGGGACGATATGACAGTGCTGACAAGGACAATTTAATTGCATGCGACGAGATTGGCCAGCAATTGGCTTTGCAATTCCCAGCTGAGGTCGACGCCGGTTCTAAAGGTTGCCGTGGCAAAGGAAATAACATGGGGTAACTGCCGTTGTAACGAAAAGGAGCAAGGGCAGCAAATGGGCAATCAATGTAATGTTGATGTTTGGCTTTGGCCAAAACACAAAGAGTTGGTTGCTTGCTGTCATGGAGCAGAAAAGTATGTGTATGATGCTTTTATTCGATTACAGCAAACATTAGTGCCAGGGTTGGAGATTTTGGCATTCGTTTTTCTTGGTTGGGTTCTTGCAACGTAGATAAGGTGCGTTAACGATTTGTACCGAGAATCGTTAGCAAGAACAAATTAGTGTAAGAAGAGGCACACAATATGTTAAAACGTTTGAGATGAATAAAAGGATACATTTCAATTATTTGGGGAGAGTTGAAGGTTAATTACAAAGGCTAAAATCTTTATTACCCATTACTTCCAGTAGATGTATTAATGGATTATGTCGCAGGCATCCTGCAACAATATTTATTAGAGTACGGCTATTCAGATGGAATTCTGTTGGGCTACAAGGCAACATTTGGTTCTTTAAATTATCATTTTAGGAAAGATTCCTAGGTGGATTAAGTAGTCTTGGCTTGGTTTATAAGGCAACATTTTGTTCTTTAAAATCTTTTTAATTAAATTTTTCTTATTAAGCAGGGTTATCACGTCGTAAATCTCAACCTAGTGGTTTAACATTCACGAGAGTAACCCCGAAAGCATTACGAAAGACTCACAACAAAATTTCAACAACACAGAAGTAATATGTATATATTTAACTTAATACATAGGAAGGGTATCTCTGTTTTTTTTTTCTGGCCATAAGTACTTACGCATAAAAGGTCTACTACATAGTTAGAATAATATGTAGCTCGCATATTGCTATCTTTTGTTGTAGGTTGTTCGGCGACGAATTTCTTTTAATCTTCGCACCACTTGCGGTGTTAGTCTTCCGAGGCTTCGATGAAGTCGGGGAAGTTGTGATGTTTCATTGCTTCCGTCTTCTTGAAGTTGTTAATGCAAACATCGCGATGTTGCGGACTTGTTGCTTAAATTATTTTTTCAACAAGGATTTGTTGGTGTGTTTTCATTTCGCAAAAGACAAGGAAAGAAATATTTCTAGAAAGAATAATTTAGGAGCAGAGAAAGAAAATTCTACAGAGAAGTGAATATTCAGATAAGAAGATTAAATTCTTATAGATGGGAAAATAGTATATGTGTAACTGATGCTATGAGTAACATTAATTATACACATACTCTTTTTACATTTCTTTTTAGAAAATAGAGTTCTGATTGTCTTTCCAGTTTCCATTCTAAGGTTTCTGTTAGAAGTGTATAACCTTCTGGTTCAAACTCATCTTCATGGTATAGATTTAAGCAAAGTGGTGAAGTGAGTTTTGAAACATGGTCAAGGGCTATTGGCAAAAAAGATTATGTTTTAATTAACCTAAAGCAGCTTGAGCTAGTTTAGTGTTACTAATGTGGTAAGATCTTAACCTTGGTTTATATATGAGTAATGTGATTCCAGCAAAGCTAGAAGTATTAATGGAGACTGTATTACTAGTCTTGATGAGGTTTAATTTTGAGAAAGGGTAATATCCATAATGGTTACACATATGAGAAGTTATACAGAAAAGAAGTTCTACTAATTTGATAAGACTTTAAACTTGGTTTATAGATGAATGGTGTAATCTCAAGCAAAGCTAAGAGTAGTAATAGAGACTATATTACAATTCTTGATAAGGTTTTATTTTTGAGAAATGGTTACATAGGTAAGAAACTGTACAGAGAGGAGGTAGGTTCATAAAAGTTCTATGGAGGGAAGATACAGACTATGCTATCATTCATTATTTATCCTATGGGTTGAGATTTCCATATTCATACATGAGGACAATTTATTATGAAACTTTAACCTAAGAGGGTAAGTTCACACATAAATCAGTCCTGACAAGCAGAAATAAAAACCAACTTCAAGTAGCGAGACATAACAACAACATGTGTTGCTCTATATATAACTAGAGCAGAATAATACGCTATGCGCAAAGGGTTCTTATCTTAAGCTAGATTGTAAGATATTCTAATCTTCGCTCCTTTACCGTTGGGTGATGCTGTCTCTTCATGAAACAGAATCTTCGAGTTGTGCTTCTGTTTTGTCAGAAAGGGCGAAGCGTTGCGCTCTTTCTTGAGATGGTTGTCGCAAACATTGTAGGCTTCACTGGTCGTCATGAAGAATGACAGCAACACATCTCAAACATCTTCAAAAAGCAACAGCAAAATAAACCATGGCAAGGATTTCTTTTTGAGGGAAGAAGAGTTTATTTACAAATCAAAATGAATGTAGGGGTAAGAGTAGAATCTTATGAACAAGGAAAGAACAGCAAATCTACATTTTGCAAATATGGTAGCTTTTGAAGGTAAGATTTTGAATTCTCATATTCCAATGCTAACGACCATTCTATCTAAGGTTTATCCTATGGTCAGTATAGCTCTGATACCAACTCTGTGAGACCCCGTTCTGATGAACAGGAACCTCCATGTGATTACTGTGCTATTCCCTGGATCAGTAGCTAGCACTCACATGTTTACAACAATTGGAAATCACCACCATACATTTATTAATTAAGCGGAAACGATTAACTACATAATTATTACAATTCAGAGAAAAATAGCAGCAAAGGAAGCAATGCCTTGTGGTTTACCCATCCAATCCCGCAGGCAACTGACCAGGCATAAACTTCAGATAGAACACGCGAAGAGGAACCCGCAACTTACGATGAAAACGAACTCGAAGCCGCGCTAACTCAACTACCTACAATATAATTAGGCAAGGGTGAGTATTTTACATACTCAGCAAGACTTGAGCAAAACCTACAATACATGCAGGCCATTTCAAAGGAAAGGCTAATACAGTTAATTTGCATAAAGCGAATTTGAATTTGTAAACCAAGTTATTTGCAAACGGAATTTAAAAGAGCAAGTTTAATTGATAGCAAATAAGTAAAGCGTAAATAACACTCACCGTCCTCCATGACGTGAGCGACGAATCAAACCTTGCCATCGCATGGCATATATCCAGTTCTTTGTCCACACGAGGCACTGTGGTGATACCAATACTTGCCCACACAGGGTATAGCATTGGGTCATCTGTGGGGTAAGCTAACTTGTAAAATAAACCCTTTTGGAAACAATAAAACATTTAACTCGTGCAAGTTCACCAAGACACCCATGACCGCGGGTACGGCTAATTAATTAGAATTAATCTCTGCAGAGGTGTACAACTGTACCCACAAGGAATGATCAACCTTTGCCCGACACACTTCCTTAGGTGTGACGTCAAGAAGACCATACATAGCCATTAAATTCCTAGACAAGGCTTTACACCAGCCGGGGCGTTAACCTCGCCACAAGCAGAGACACTCACCCAAGCCGTGGATCCACATTTATCACACCCAACACCACGTCTCTGTCCATGGCAAGGCGTACACCGTTGCATTAGCAAGTAGAAACCCGTCGAGTGAACTGGTTGGAATCTGTGCAAGCTCCGCCTACCAATGAGCAAAGCCATGTCTAAACAATTTAATAGGCTAAGGCTAACCCATCCTCACCCTCGTGGTTTGTACGGATTTTCTTGGATCATACAACACGATGTTCGGTCCTTAGTTGGGACACGGGCGACACTTCACCCTACACTACGTGCAATTACTTCTGCACAACCGGCTATTGCCAATAATCGCCCGCATCAAAGCATAGTTTCATTTTGGGTTTTTAGTCAAAGTACCCACCACCAACAGTGACATTTTCAATGTTTCCCGAAACAATTATTGAGTTGATCATGTACATCATTTATTCTAAAGCATGGCTAAGCAGGTTAATATGATCGCATATACCCACGATGACATTAAGAAATGCCTATCCTCAATCTACGGTTATCAAGGTTCTCATGTTCATAATCATCAAAGGAGATTCATGAGACAACAGGTATAACTACCAAAACCACAAAATAGAAATTTACATAAAGTAATCGCATGCATAAAACAGTTTGATGCACAAAAGGAATATAAAATACTGGGCTCAATATGGTCAAAGGATGCTTGCCTTGCTTAATTGACGCTTACGATGAGGACGAGGGATTGCGGATGACGACGACGACGACGAAACTAGAGACGTCGGGTTCTACTCGTCGATCAACGGAAAAACAAGGCAAAAACACTAACTTCAATAAGAGCGAGAGAAATAGATAACAAGAACAAATAAAACTCTGCACGGGAAACAGGGATCGCTCTTTATGAGTTTATTAATCTTATTTTACGAATTCAAGATGCAAAGATTGGTTGGATTAATAGAATTAATCATTAGTTGAAATGCTTCATTGATTTACCATTCATAATACTTTTCTGTTAACCTTATTACTCAAGGGTTTTGCTCTATTAGGATTCAGATTCGAAGCAAGATAAAATAAGAATATTTCCTTAGATTACTGCAGATTGTATCTTAGAGCTCAATTTTAGGTTATTCTTTACTAAATTCAGGATTAGATGAGTCGCTTTGCGAGTTAATGAAAAGGCTTAACTGATCATGTTATATTATAAATGAATACTTCTTCGCCTTCGATTGACTTCAAATGGAATTAGTTTTATACAAGTTGAGTCTATTGATTTAGGCTACAGATATCATTTCCATTATATTTGAGAAGGTTCTGGTGATAAAAACAACTTAACTACGGATTCCGTCATTATTACCTAAAGTTTATTCATTCACATTAAGGCCTAAAGCAATGTGATAACTTAGGGTTATTAGGCTATTAGGATTAATATGCAAAACATGATGAAATATGGTTATTTCTTCATAATGAGATGATTTATACTTTGCATAACAATCCTAAGTTGATTCCAGAGATTTTAGGCTTTGGCTGATACATTATATTCCTTGGTTAAAATGCTAATATGATATTAAGGTTTATTTTACAAGAAATCGAATTGGAAATGTGTAGTTAACAATTATCACTTAAGGTTATTTAACCTCTGAGGATTAATATGCGAACCTTAGCAAAATGAGATTATCTTTTCCTAGCGGGTAGTATATACTTTGGAGAGTGCTCTTGAGCTAATTTCATAAGCTTTATGATTTAAATGAGATATTATATTCATTGTTGAAATAGCTTAAGTGGTATTGTAAAGTTAACGTTATTCGGAATCGGCCAAAAATGAATCGAAAGGTTATCGCTTAAGGGTTTTGATCTGATGAGATAAATAGGCAAACCTTAATGGAATATGATTCTTTTTACAGATTTTGGTAGTATAAACTTTGTACAGCGCTTCTAAACTAGTTTTATTGATTTTAGTATTTAGACGAGTTATTTTATCTGTTGTTGAAATAGCTTAAATGATCACAATGAATAACACTAAATCGGCTAACTTCATTTTACGTTTGCGACTACATTATTCATGATCTTTAATTCATTTTTCAGGTGTTGGCAGAATACCATCCTAGAAATGTTTCAAAGCTGGTTTGGCACTATTTTAACTTCAATTGCAATAGGTTTCCTATTTGATTACTGTCACATTTAATATTTCTTTCTGATAAAAGGATTCAAGTCAAACTTTGTTCCAAATATTTTTACACATATATGTCCTCACTGTTTTTAGGAACTTGTTGCACATTACATTCTCATTTCGTGAGCCATTATGCCAGCATTTTGCTAATGGCCAAATAGGGTTTAATAATGATTATCTAGCGATTATATTAGACTTGGTTTCAAGATTAAATATTTTTGCATGATTAGGTTTATTACAACCCCAGAAGCACATAATCATTTCTCATATGATTTTATAAGTTATATTCTTCATGTGAGCAATATTGTCCATACTAGTGTGTTCATCCCCTTTCTTGATTTCACTAATTGTTCTATGATTCAAAATTGAATATTTCTATATATTTAGATTCATCCAGATCATAGCATCATATATAAATTTGTATTATTATTTCTTGACCTATTGTTCCTGATTTGAATTTAAGACCATAATGGGGCACTAATCAAATCTTAATCCAACTAATGGTTCTGCAGTTCAGAAGTTAAATATTTTTACCTATTTAATTTATTCTTGATTTCAGATGAATACAAGAATTCGTTCCATTTAATTGCAATTAAAGTTGTAGAATATATTCAGGATTAAATATTTCTCTGATTTGGAAAATACACTGGAACTTGAAATACGTTTTTACCAGCAGAGAAGCGCCTTTCTGGACAGTCTTCTTCTTCAACCCCAGCGCCAGACTTGCTGGCCCCACGCGCAGAGAGACAGAACAGAGGGCTTCTAGGGCTGGCCGGCGAGGGTACTCAATGATGGTCCCGTGAGTGCGGGCCACCGAGAGGATCAAGACGGCAAGGAGCATCCAGTGGTGAAGTTGGTTCGTCGGAAGAATTACCGGAGCAGCAGCGGCCGAGCTCCAGGCGGCGGCTCCAATGGCGGCTCGTGGAGGAGGAAGACAAGGGCGCTAGGGTTAAAATCGCTGGCTTTGTAAGTACCAAGGACACTAGTGGTTCTATTTTTGGGGCTTACCTAGAAGGAGAAACTCGGGAGCTCTACCCACTGTGGGACTTGGGGAAGAAGAGGCGACGGGGCGACAACATTTCGCATGGAGGACACGAGAAATTGTTGAGGGCTTTTGATGCTTGAGCCTTGGAGATGCTCTCTGCAAGAGGAATTGGAAGGAGGATCACCGAGGCTCCGCATTTTCCTTCAGCGCCTTGAGCACAGAGCTTGCAATGGTGGAAGCAGAAGGAGGTTTTAGCGCTTGGCTTGAGGAGAGTGAAGGGACCGAGGGGAATGAGAGAGGAGCTCGCTTTGGTGCGGTTTGTAGTCAAGATTTGCAGCGGTGAGTGGGATTCGTGGCGATCATCGCTAGCTTGGCTCCACTCGCTTCTTGAAGGCTTCGCCGATGGAAGGAACGGAGGTGCAAAGCGATGAGTTTGGCAGAGGTGAGACACAGGTCCTTGTCGATGATCGAGCTTCTCCAATGTGCCAACGGAGCGGAAAAGGGTCGAATGGCCCACGCGTCGGTGACTGATCGAAGTTTATTTTCGGATTTTGATTTTTCTTCGAGATCAATTGAAGTATATCAGTTTTCAAATTTTGTTTTTCAAAAGGATTTGATCTCAGAATGTTTTCATAAAGTTTTCAGCTCTATTTGTGATTCCATCATTTTATGTGAATTCTGACAATATTTTATTTGGATTTAAAAGTTATCTTTTCCTTTTATTTCTTCATTATTTTATGCATAAAATCTCAATTAGTAGCTAAAATAATTTAATTGAATGATCGTGGTTCTCGTGGAAATTTTCTAAACTTTTATTTTTTTGTATTCTTGCCTTTTTCTATTTTTCCTTTTTTATTTTCCATTTGTTGAATTTCTCATGCAATGCAAAACTCCAAAGGAAATCCAAATAAAATTCAATAATGACAAGAAACTCAGAAATAAATATTTTCAAATTTAAAATATTCATTTTCACTTTATTGAATTTTCAGGATGTTACAGGATGTGAGGTACAGAATGGTCTACATTAATGCCTAGAGCCATACAATAATCATTGAATGCTTTTGAGGTAAACTCGTCAGCATTGTCCATTCGAATGGACTTAATCCTTTCTTCTGGAAATGAGGCTCTGAATCTAATGATTTGGGCGATTAATTTAGCAAAGGCATGGTTCCTAGTAGATAATAGGCATATATGAGACCATCTAGTAGAAGAATCTATTAGCACCATGAAATATCTGAATGGGCCCAACAGGGGCTGAATTAGTCCACAGATATCACCTTGAATTCTCTCCAGGAAATTAAGTGATTCTTCCCCAATTTTAAGATGAGAGGGACGAACTATCAGCTTTCCTTTAGCACATGCAGGGCACATAAAAGCTTCAGGTTTAGGAAAGGCTGTAGTTTTTATATTATGGCCAGCAGAATTATTTATTATTCTTCTCATCATATTCAACCCAGGATGACCCAGACGATCATGCTAGATCTTAAATATTTCTGGGGTTTTAACTATGGTTTTCATCGCAACATAAATTTCTGATTTTATATATGTGTAATATAACCCGGAGGAGAAGGAAGGAAGTTTTTCAACCACACGTTTATTGCACCCGTCAAACTTGGTCATGAGTAGGTATTCAGTACCATCCTCATTTTCAATCTCTATATGGAAACCATTTAGACGGATGTCTTTGAAATTCAGAAGAGTACGACTGAACTCAGGGTATAATAGGGCATTCTCTATAATTATACCAGTGCCCACAGGGAGAACTATGACGGCTCTTCCGGTGCCAACAATAAGAGCATCGCTTCCGGCGATGGTCATAATATTTTCAGTTTTCTTAATCAATGTCTGAAAATATTTAGTTTCCCTAAGAATCGTATTTGTGGTGCAGCTGTCTACAAGACAGATTTCCTCCTCTGCCATTAGATTATTCATGGAGTTCTATATTAAACAATTAAAATTAATCAAACATTTGTTGCATCAGAGACAAATAATATAGAACAAGCATAGAATAATTAAATAAATTTACTAGGAAAATCATATTTTATTAAAATTTTACTGATAATTGCTCAATAGGAGCGTAGACCATTGTTCATTCAGGAACACAAAGACTAAGCTGATAAATGAGGCTCTTAAAGAGACTCTAAAAGATAATACGACATAGACTCTAAAAGAAAACTGGGAGACTACTCCATGTCTCCATATAAATCATTTATATCGTCTTCCTAGAACTTGCCTTTATTCTTCTGGAATACTTATTAGCTCATCCCTAATGAGATCATCCTCCTCCATGGGATATTCGATCTTCAGGTCCGTATGGAGATGGTGCTTTAGGAAGTACAAAGTCGCAGCGACTTAGCGACTTCAGGGGAAGCGAGCACCACCGAATCAGTGGGAAATTATGGCTCCAAGGGATCAGGCTGTCAATTTGATCTTGGCATCCATTGTCCAAGTAGTTGCTGCCATTCAGGGCAAGCTCAGCAAATTCTTTTCTTTACGATGTCAGATATATTCTATATGCAAACAAAACAGGGATTTTACTTCAGGTAAAATATTGTTTTGCATGCTTATTATTGAATCAGTAAAGTATGGTCTATATCTTTTTAGTAGATAATTATCACGGATTTTCCAGGATTTTTCCTAGAATTTCTCATAATTTTGTGCTAATTATTAAGAAATTTCCAGAATTACCAATTAACAGGAGAATAAATTTCAACGTGAAATAATTCTGGCATGATGGTAATTACATCTTATGGAGCTTTTGTTGGTTGGGTATGAAATCATGTAATGAATGCCTCCGTCAACATGACTCTTGGCAAGGTCAACCTGCCCCGAGGGCTCACATGAGGGAGGGAGCACTTCCCGATTTCGGGCGCCAATTAAGAAACCTAGCCTCATGTGTATTTTCCTTAGACACCAATTGTCATGTATCCGTTCCTTCAAAACAGAAATAAAAAACCCAACCACTTATACCCTCGAGCTCAAAACCGTTTTGATAGCTCGATTATTTTCGTAATTTTCTAGTATTTTATTAATTATTAAGTAATTTTTAGAATTACTTAATAACAGGAAATAAATATTCTGCACATATTAAATCATGGCATAAAGCTAGAAAATAAAACCCAAAGAATCATATTTCCAGAATGAGCTAAATATCAATTTATCAGAATTTCAGATGCTTGCGTATATAGGACTCCAATTTATGATATCAATTCTGGAACTTAATCAATTAATTCCGAATTTCTAAAGTTTAAAAATGGTGTGGGCTGGCGGTCATTTGGGCCGCGTGGGCCATCAACAAACGACCGGCCCATATGGCCCAAAAACGGGAGGACCTGGTAAAGATGCGGGCAGCTAGGGTTTACCCTAGCCGCCGGCTCATTCGGCAGGGGAGCCAAAACTTAAGGCTTGTCTGTGAATGCGTGCTCTTCCAATGGCGCGGCGACCTTTGGCGGCGCGGAGACCAAAAGGTGAGCAGCCATGGAGCGGAATCAACGCCTTCGACGGGTGCGCTTCGGGCGCAGCAGCCGCCGTCATGCATGCGGTGCGAGACATCACCAACATCGCCCCTGGCGCTTCAAGCGCGGGAGTCGGCGACGAAGCGGAGATGGCGCGCGGGAAAAAAAACAAGGCGATGCAGCAGTCCGACTTCGGTGCACAACTGGCGACGGGCGGTGGCCAAAACGGCGGGTCACCGGTGGTACGCTACAGGCGCAGATGGCAAGCGGCCGACTGTGGGAGCCAAGGCGGGATGGCGAGCTCGGCGGCTGCATGATCGACTGCTTGTGAAAGTCACGATTCAATAGTCCATGCCAATCTATTACCTTGATTTGGCCTGAGGGAAATTCTGTAGACTATCGCATAGGATAGAGTCGCATAGGACTTTTTCGGCAATCCGAGTAGGTGTCGGCGTGATGACGAGTTGATTACAGATCGGATCGGGCGATCAATCGTCGGTAGTAGTCGTTCTCCGATGTTCGTCGTCGTTTGATGTAATCGACGATCCTCCTCCTTGTGGTAGAGACTCGTGCTGATAACGTGTTGTAAAACGTCGTCGTTTACCTACTCGAATCAACAACACGCATGCATGAACACACGAATCAACAATCGAGAACACACAGAATATAGGGTGGAAATCTCTCTCGCTTTATTGATTCAATAGTTTACAATGAGGGAGCACCTAATATATATAGCGGTGTGAGAGAGAGTTCGGATTCGACCACATTAAAAAGAGATAGAGTTCTAACCATATTTGGTTTAGGTTTCCTTATCTCACAACAAATCCTTCCAAATAAGTGTAATATTTGATAGCTTACGCGCATGAAAATATTTGATGACACGTACGTAGGGTCCATACGTCATAGTTAACTCGGCCAATTTAGTACGCCACATATCAATAATTTTAGACTGACATGTGGGGCATTGCCTCTTTATTTTATTTTTATTATTTTACTTAATGAATTTTGTGTAGACAAATTCATCAAACAGTTTTTTCTGTTTCTGCGGATTTGATGTATTAGGATGGAATAGATACTTAAGATTGAGCGTTGATTTTTGCAACTATATTTTGCTGAAATATTGGAGTCAAGCTGCACGAAGAGAAATGGCAGAGGTTGCTGTTCTTCTGGTCATAAATAAGATAGCCATAGCTGTGGCAGGAGAAACGCTGAAGTTCGTTAAACCTTTGCTTGCAAAGAAAGCTGAGCTAGTGGCAGCACTCCCAAATGACATGAAACTGATAAAGAATGAACTTGAGCTAATTCACGCCTTTCTTAAGGAAATTGGCAGGAAGGGTTGGAAAGGTGAAGTCATAGAAACTTGGATAGGGCAAGTCCGAAGATTGGCGTATGATATGGAAGACATTGTAGATCAGTTTATCTACGTTGTTGGCAAACACAATCAGAACAGATCATGGTGGGATTATGTGAAGAAAATCGTCAAGAAACCTCATTCTTTGTTTTCACTAGATGAAATTGCTACTGAAATTAAGAGAATAAATCAGGAGCTTAAGCAACTTTCGGAAAGTAGAGACCGTTGGACAAAACCAATAGACGGTGGGAATGATGTTCCTGTAGCAAACTATGTCAGCGAACAAGAACTGTATCTACCTGGACATGATTCCTCAATCAAGGATGATGAGCTTGTAGGAATTGATAAAAATAGAGATATCTTGATTGAGTCATTGCATTTTGAAGATCATTCTCGGCGGATCATTGCTGTGTGGGGTATGGGTGGCATCGGAAAAAGCACTCTTGTCAATAATGTGTACAAAAATGAACTATCCAACTTTGATTGCAGTGCATGGGTTTCTATCTCTCAGTCATATAATCTGGATGATATCTGGAGAAACATGCTGAGAGAACTCCTCGGAATAGGCAAGAAGAAATTCGATGCTGAAAAGGTGGTCAATGCAGAGCTAAGAGAGGAACTGAAGAAAATTCTGGATAAAAAGCGGTACTTGATCATATTAGATCATGTCTGGAAAGCTGATGATGTTTCCAAAATTATGGAGATTCTTGTTGATAATGGTATGGGAAGCAGAGTAATAATCACGACAAGAATTTGGGATGTAGCTTCACTATAGCTGAGGATGGTTGTAAGATCAAAGTAGAGCCACTAAATAAGCATGATGCATGGCTTCTATTTTGTAGGAAGGCATTTGCGAATATTGATCATCATGTCTGCCCTCCAGAGTTACGACAGTGTGGTAAAGAAATAGTGGAAAAATGTGATGGTTTGCCGTTAGCTATTGCGGTAATCGGGAGCTTATTGTCCCTTAAAAGGAGGAGCGCGATAGACGGGAGGCCTGATCAAGACTGGAGGCTTTTCTGTGAGCAACTTATTTCGGAGCTACATAACAAGGACAACGAGAATCTAAACCGTGTGGAGAAAATTCTAAATCTAAGTTATAAGTACCTACCAAACTATTTGAAGAACTGTTTCTTGTATTGTGCTATGTTCCCAGAAGACTATCTGATCAGTAGAAAAAGATTGATTAGATTGTGGATAGCTGAAGGGTTTATTGAACAAAAAGGAAAATGCAGCGTAGAAGACGTTGCTGAAGTTTATCTGACGGAACTTGTCCGACGAAGCATGCTTCTGGTTGTAGAGAGAAACAGTTTTGATAGGATAAGTGGTCTTCGTATGCATGATCTTGTGCGTGAACTAGTAATTTTCCAATCTACAAAAGAGAGTTTCAGTACAACTTATGACAACACTCATGGGGTGGGACAGGCCAGATTGGACTCTCGTCGCGTGTCGGTGGTCCAATGCAACAATGGCATTCTGTCATGCATAGATCCATCCAGGCTTCGCACCTTCATGGCATTTTGCAGGAGCAAGGCACCATCTCCATGGCCTTCTTTTATTCCCTCGGAATCGAAGTACCTTGCAGTATTGGACTTATCAGGCTTGCCTATTGAGACTGTACCAAATTCAGTTGGGCAGCTATTCAACCTTAGGTACCTGTGCCTCAATGACACCAATGTGAAGAAACTCCCAAAGTCTATTACGAAGCTTCTCAATTTAGAAACATTGAGTCTTGTAAATACACAGTGTTTAAATTTGCCTCAAGGGGTTGCAAATCTGAACAAATTGCGGCACCTACTTATTTGGATAATGCCAGATAAAAATTGCAGACGTTTCATCAGTTGGGAAGCTATGGAGCCATTTGAGGGCTTGTGGAATTTGATGGAATTGCGCACTTTGGGTTCAGTTCAAGCAAGTAAAGTATTTGTTGCAAAACTTGAAAATTTATCTCAACTGAGGAGCCTTTACATTTCTGATGTAAGGAGTAGCATCTGTGCAGAATTGTGCGACTCTTTATCAAAGATGAATCAGCTCTCATTTCTAGAAATAAGAGCCAGCAACGAAGATGAGTTGCTCCATCTGGAAACTTTGACATTGCCAAACCCTCTTCAAAAACTCTGTTTGACAGGGCGGTTGTCAGATGGAACTTTGGAATCTCCGTTTTTGTTAACCCATCGAAATGCACTTCGTGAATTGCGTTTATATTGGTGTCAGCTCGCCGAGAATGCAATGCCGCGCCTCTCTGAATTGTCAAATTTAACTCATTTAATTCTTACAAGGGCGTATAACGGGCAACGACTAGACTTCCACGCAGGGTGGTCCGCAAATTTGAAGAGGATTTACTTGTGGGATTTGCCAAATGTCAATCAAATGTGCATACATGAGGGAGCTTTGGTCAGGCTTGAATTTCTTGACATCCGTAACCTTAAGGAACTGCGGAATGTCCCTTTCGGTATCCGATCTCTCAAATCTGTCAAAGAGGCATATTTTACTGAGATGCATCCTGATTTCGAAAGGAATTTTCAAATGGCAAAGTTAGATCATATCCCGAAGCTCTACTGCTCAACGTAAGGCAAGTGAAACCTTCTCATCCAATAGATTAAACACATTTCATAGTGTTGTTAGTCAGTTATGGCACCGTATAGCACTCTACATTCGATCCTAGAGCATGTTGCTTATGGCTTGCTGCACTGCACCTAGTGCAAACTGCAATATATATATATTCACACGGTATAGAAAGAGTTCTGCACACTACTAGCTAGATCCTTGATCTTGTGGCGGCAAAAAAGCTATTACGAAAGTAGGACAATCAGTCAAACATAATTTCCCGACGACATAGAGCGTGCTTGTCTGTAAAATTTGCGCTCATAACGAAACATCGGGTTTATGGTAGTGACAACAGTTAGTAATATATTGGATAGTATGTACCATATATTAGTACGATTAAACGGAGATAAGTTTGTATTGTGCCATGCGATAAAAATAGGAAATTGACCAGGCATTTTTGCAGCTACAATATTGTAGCCGCTTCATACAATTGTATAACAATTAAAACTAATTGTTTCATCACAGGTATCAAAATTGTATAGCAATTACAATTGTATTTTCATCATAATATCTAGTTGCGCAGTTACACGAACATTTGCTTCATTACATTTGAGCTGTTTATTTGAGTCGCTGAACTTCTACTTATATATTAAAAGTTGATGATAGATGCTTAGAGTTGCTAAGAAAAAAAAAGAAATATCCTTGAATTTTTTTTAAAAAAAATCTGACCTTTAATTTGATGGACACTACTTTTAACGCCTTTGTTTTGATAGTTAGCTTAGAGAAAAAAATTCTCATTGTCAATTTTTCTTGTGCATGTTAAGGTGGTAAGGATTTAAGGCCTTATTCACTCAATTAATTGTTTTTCCCATTTGTGATTGAGGTGAAGATTCTAATCTTCATTCAAACCCTAAATCTGAGAGCAACCTAATTTAATTCCCTCCATATTACCTTGGGAGACATAATTCATTGCAAGAATGACATAATTCTTCTAACATGCTGTATCTTGCCACTTATGTCATTTCAACTTATGATGGATTATGTTCTGTTACTCATATTGTTATATGGAATAATCAATAAAATCTTACTCTTATTGTCGCATCTTTTCCAACAACCAGTACCAATTTAAGGCTTGGTTTTTATCAGATATATAGCTCGATGCAAGTTGTACATCCAACATTTTTTCCTCAATTCTTCCAAATTTCCATATTACTCTATAATTTTGCACCATACAAACACTTTCCACTAAATACTAAATCATATTCACAGCTTCACATTAATTTAGTGTACATGTACTGAAATTTGTCTATGTCAGAATCTTGATTCAAAGGGCTTCAAACTGCTGCAATTTGTTCTCAATAAAACCGCTTCTATCGTGTAATTAAAAATCAATGCCTTCGGCTATCTGAGTTGTTGATATATATTTCCTTCCCTGAATCCCTACAGGTCTGGAATGACGTGATTGGTTCTTGTTTGCATGTATGGTCTGCAGTTACTGTCGTCAATTAGAGAGCTCTCACAATGGAGTAATGTTAAGGTACGATCACTTGACTTCTGTAATCATCTGTATTTCTTTAAACAAACCGGTGTGTAATAATACATGGGCGGCCATTCAATGTTGCTATCCCACGTTTATCATTACAATACTGTCCTTTTTTCGTTGCTTATGTTTGATGGTATTCAACTACCACTATAGATAACTCTGTAAGACACGGTGATGCTTGTAATAATGTCCAAGACCATACAGTTACTTTGGCTATGCGTGAGAGGTAATTCAATATGCTTGTAATAAACTGATTTGGTTTTCATTCAGCAAATGTTGACGTGATTATGGTCGTGTTTGGTTTGTACGTCGGCCGACGAAAGTGGCAGAGCAGCCTTTTGCTGTTGCCTCTGTTCTTGTCATCCAGGTGTGAGTATTTCTTTACACAGATAGAGAGAACAGCATTTCTTAGGCCCTGTTGTGTTCAGTGTTTGCCCCACAAAGCTTGCCCTACCTGTACACCTTGGACGTAAAACGCTTGTCATATCAAATGTAGCGTGCAGTGAAAGGCTAAGTTTCACTGTCATAGTAGAGATTTTTTATCATCCAACAGAGGTACTAATATCAAAAGATTAAAAAGGTTTAAATAGTGAAGGTACTAAAAGATATAAAAGTTTAAAGATAATTTGGTCTCATGGTACCTAAGAAAACTCCAATCCCAGTGATCCTCTAGCAGCACATGCGCGCGCGCACACGCACCTTGCGATCCTTCGGTCTATCGTAAAATGCAATCAGCATTTCCAGCCACTCCTGCTTCTGAACAGATTCCCTCAAGTGATCCGAGCAGGTCCCTCCGGGAACACCTGAAGCTTGGTTCGGAGGAAGATAACTGCAGCCTGATCCCCTACAGACAGCCCCGTTGCGTCATCGTTTCCATGGTTTGCCTGCGCAACGGACGCGCTGGGCTTCTAATTAGGCCAGAGCCCCGTGACATTGTTGCTCCTGCAAATTGTTGGCGCGGGCGGGCGGATTATGCAGAGTACGCGCGTGCCGTGAATCGGTGGTCCATCTCCCGATTCCAGGTGATCACATCGTACCTGCTGGTGTTTCATAGCTCGTCCGCCCGCCGTGCTCTTCTGTTCTTCTCCGTGGAGTACTGGAGTGCTTCAACTCGTGGCCAGCTCCTTCAGTGCTTGGTATCAATGTGGGCGGATCCAGGAAAAACATCATCGGGGTCACCAAATCAATATAACTAGCAATAATAGCGCGCTACGCTGCGCCGTTCTGTAGTTTCGATAGGACCCATCGGCAAATCCATAAGGGGTCGTATTTTCGGTTTTCATATTTGTTTAAAAAAATAGGTCATTAGCTATAAACCTTCAAGGAATCTACGCTTTTTTAGAAAACCGCGGTTACAACCCGTCGTCTGATAAAATTTGTCGAATTTTTTATTTTTGCATTTTTTAAATAAAATGGGTCGGTAGGACTCGCTGGCGAATTCATGGGATATTACAAACCTTCGATGAATCCGCGTTTAATCTACGGGTTACTATAAACCTTCGACGAATTTGTGTTTTTTTTTAGAAAACCGTGGTTGTTTTTTACACATTTCGGGATATTTGATCGTTTTTTTGTTTTTTGTGTTTGTTAAAAAAAATAGGTCGTTAGGACCCGCCGGCGAATCTATGGATCACTATAAATATCTGGACGAATCTACGTTTTTTTAAAAAAAAACCCGCGGTTATGACCCGTTGGCAAATCCATAAGCTGTTATAAACCTTCGACGAATCCGTGTTTTTTTTGTCGATGCGTGTTTTATTTAGAAAATTGCGATTGAATTCGTGTTTTTTTTTGTTTTTTGTGTTTGTTAAAAAAAATGGGTCGTTAGAATCCGCCGGTAAATCTACGGGTCGCTATAATTTTTTGGACGAATCTACTTTTTAAAAAAAAAACTCACGATTATGACCCGTTGGCAAATACACAAGTTGTTATAAACCTTCGACAAATCCGTGTTTTTTTTGTCGATGCGTGTTTTATTTAGAAAATTGCGGTTGAATCTGTGTTTTTTTATTTTTTTTAAAGAAAAGTGCGGGTTTTTATGTATTTCCTTTTTAAAAGGTCGCGAGCAGTAAAGGCTAATCCATGAACCGCTATAAACCTTCGATGAATCTGGTTTTTTCATTTTTTGTGTTTGTTAAAAAAATGGGTCGTTAGGACCCGCCGACGAATCTATGGGTCGCTATAAATCTTAGGACGAATCTACATTTTTTAAAAAAAAAAAACCCGCGGTTATGACCCGTTGGAAAAGTGCGGCCTTTTTTGTGTATTTCCTTTTTTAAAAGGCTGCTCAGACCCGTGGGCGAATCCATGAACCGCTATAAACCTTCGATGAATCTGGTTTTTTCGTTTTTTGTGTTTGTTAAAAAAATGGGTCGTTAGGACCCGCCGACGAATCTATGGGTCGCTATAAATCTTAGGACGAATCTACATTTTAAAAAAAAAACCCGCGGTTATGACCCGTTGGCAAATCCATAAGTTGCTATAAACCTTCGACGAATCTGTGTTTTTTTTGTGACGAAAACATTTTTTTCGAGTTTTTTGGGTGACGAAAACATTTTTTCCGGGTTTTTTTGGTGGCGAAAACATTTTTTCCTGGAAAAACGGAGAAAGGACCTAAACATAAGAAGCAGGGACCTGTTTGTTATTTTTTTGACCTGTTCGCTATCGTGAAAAATTAGAAAAGGGCTTGTTCGCTATTTGAACTTAACGGGAGGTTTTTCCGTAAAATACCGTGCCAGGGACCCAAATAGAAGAAAAAGAAAAAATCTTTGTCTCACAAAAAATCGCGAAGGACCTATTTGTAATTTGTAAGGATCTATCCGTAATTTGGAGGAAGCCGAGGGGCTTTTTTGCAAAACGCCAGGGGGGGCAACGTGGCATAGCTGAGCTCTCTCCAAATCTTTCCCACATAATAGATGTGATATACCGTAATGCTAATTTCTAACTTATAATAAGATGATCATATCATTATATACTAAAGGAAATATATATGCTATGAAGAAGTTGATATCATTTGACCCCACTTTATACAGTGTTGATTCGCCGCTAAGTATCAAGGATGCTGCCATACTGGCACTTGTGTTTCTTGAGAAGTTTTTAAAAAACAATGATAACACCCGCGTTACGCGTACTACAAATTTTGGTTTAGTATTAAAACATGATCAAAATCTCATGCAAGGTACTCCTCCGATCATAAATAGTTGTTGTTTTGAATATCAACATGGTCTCCAAAACACAGTTTTAACTACTAATTTCTATTATAATATATTTATAAAACCCAATAAAATTATAATATTATGAAAATACTTTTTAGGCAAATTTAAACATATGATTTTCATGTGTCCAATTTAAATATTTAAAAAGATAATGACAGTCAAAATTTTAAAAATTTGACTATCTATATTCAAAACAATAACTATTTATGAGTGGAAGAAGTAATTCATTCTCTATCCAGTCTCTTTCTTCAATGTCATCTCAAATCTTACGTGATAGGTCTAGATGAAGTGCTGGAAGAATGCTTCAAACTTGGACGTGATTTGGACATTAGGTGATTTTTTTTCCTCAACTCTTTGAGTGGACCACGGCATTTAATAGGAACTAGTCTAGTGGTTAGCGGATGGGAAGGTGGCCGAAACAAATTAATGGACGTATGCATTTTGGAGCAGAACACTCTGCTAATAGATTTTGAGGCGGAATTGAAGTAACGTGATGTTATTATTACTAGGTTGAGTTGCGCGCGATGTCGCGCCGCGAGGGAAAAATCAGGCATAAATTTTTTGCAAACCGAATTTGAGGAACCACGGGCCTTTTTTTCAAAATAATCGGCGGAAGGATCCATTTACAATTCCGAATTTTTAAAAATCTTCCGGATCGAAAGAACCGGTGTTTTTTTTTGCAAAATAACCGTTTTGGGGTCTATTTTAAAAATCACCGAAAGGACCGTAATTTAGATATTTTTTGGATCTATTTTACTTAAGAAACCATCGAAAGGACCTAAACGTGATTTTCAATTTTTCCGAAAGGACCTAAACGTGATTTCTAGATTTTCGGCAATCCCATGAGCTTTTACCGTTTTGGGGTCTATTTTACTTAAAAATCGCCGAAAGGACCTAAACGCGATTTTCAATTTTTCCGAAAGGATCTAAATGCGATTTCCAAAAAAATTTCGGCAATCCCATGAGCTTTTACCGTTTTGGGGTCTATTTTACTTTAAAATCGCCGAAAGGACCTAAACGCGATTTTTAATTTTTCCGAAAGGACCCGAACGTAATTTTTGAGTTTTCTGGGGGGCCTCCCCAGGGGGCGACACGTGGACCCCCTGGGAGGCCGGCAATCCCAGGGGCTTTATATAGATACATATTAGGACAAACCAATGCACACTATATTTTTTTTGATAATGAAAGCTTTTTATTAATTTCAAGAACATTACATCAAGATGATACATGTCCTTGAAAAATACTTTCGGCCTCTGCTTATCCTAAAGCACACAGCCAAAACACAAATAAAAAAGAACACGTACAATCTAGTGACTAGCAATCCGAAGACTAGACCGCCACCCATGTGCCTGGGAGTAGAAATCCTAAACCACCCGCACTAAGCAACGCGTAGCCTCCACCAAAGAAGGTCACAAATTCACTTTCTGCAGCACAGCCTATGAACGAAGCTAGTGGATAATAGTAAAAATAACCTACAAAGGAGAAGAAATGGTTTTGTTTTGAAATATTTTATCATTCCTGTTTAACCAAATAGACCAACAAGTAGTTGCAGCACCAAGGAGAACGAGATTTCTAACATTCCTATGAAAACCTCTTATCCAACTTCCAAACATATGAGCAACGCTCGTTGGACTAGATATGCCAAAGGCCAAATAGAGAAGGGTCCAAACTGTGAGCGCAAAATGACAATGAAAGAACAAATGCCTAATTGTCTCTGGTTCATGACAAAAGCAACACATTCTACTTCCTTGCTAATTTCGCTTTGCCAGATTATCTTTAGTCAGAATCACTCCTCTCCTAAGATACCACACGAACACTTTTAGTTTTAGTGGAGCTCTAAGTTTCCATAATTGTTTATTTAAATTTGGCACGTCACTTTTAATTAATGTTTGATAATGTGATTTCACCGTAAATTGACCATTTTGACACAAATTCCAATATAACACATCATCAATTTGCGTTAAATTCATATCAGCGATGCGTGAGAGCAGATCATTCCACGCCACTAACTTTGGACCAATCAGTGACCTTCTCCAAGAAATGTTTGGTTGTAAACTTTCTTCTAACAATGCTATATAAACCCGGGTATTGATCTTTAAGTAGACAATTTCCAATCCAGCTATCCTCCCAAAACCTCACCTGCGATCCATTGTTAATTTTGAAGGTACCAAAACAAAAAAAAATCTTGCTTTACCTTCATCAAACTGGACCAGAAATGAGAGTCTCCCGGTCTCCACTCAGCTTGAACAAGCGGCTTAGAGCCTAAGTATTTGTTCCTAAGTAACTGTTGCCAAGTACCATCAGATGTTAAAAGTTTAAAAAGCCATTTGCTCAGAAGGGCGATATTCTTAATGTTCAAATCATGGATCCTAAGGCCACCTTGATCTTTTGGTTGACAAAGTATGTTCCACCTAGGAATGCTACGTGTTGGTCTATTTGGCTAAACAGGAATGATTTAGTTTTTCAAAAGAAAATCACTTCTTCTCCTTTGCAGGTTACTTTTGCTATTATCCAATGGTTGCGTACATGGGCTGTGTTGCAGAAGGTAGAGATGCGAGCTTCTTTGGCGGCGGCTACACAATGTTTGGCGCGGGTGGCCAAGGAGTTCTACTCCCGAGCACATGGGTGATGGTCTAGTCTTCGGATTGCTAGTTACTAGATTGTGTGAGGTCCCTTTTATTCTTGTTTGGCTGTGTGCTTAAATTTAAGCAGAGGCCAGAAGCAATTTTGAGAACTTGTGTCACCTCGATGTAATGTTCTTGAAATTAATAAAATTCTTCCATTATCAAAAAAAAAAGTATGTTCCACCTAGCCAGTCACACACTATATATGAGTCAACGTCAACTAAAGCTATTTCCAAAAGCGGATCTTGTAGGACGCTGGAGTTATTCAACCACTAGAATTCATATTTTGGTGTTCATATTTACATACATGTGTCTCTCAGTAAGAACTACGAGAGATTGTGAAGTTATCCATCTATCTCCATATTTCAAGGTATGCGTTAAAAAGACGCACTACGTCGTGGTATGAGTGCCGTTTGCGTGCGCCTCTACTTTATAATCAAAATCAGATCATACCCTATACTAAAGTCTCAAAACTTCCGGGAAGGGGACGGTGGCCACGTCACGCCTGGACCAAAAAAAGCTCCGCTTCTACGTGACTTTGAGCTGAGCCGGCTCGGTTGGCCGGCCGGCTCGGCTCAAATTTTAATTTATGCGTTTTGGTCCTTGACAAAATCCATAATTACGAATAGGTCCTTCGCGATTTTTTGTGAGGAGAAGATTTTTTTTATAAATCGCGTTTGGGTCCCTCGTGCGCCGTTTTACGGAAAAAACCTTCCGTTAAATCCAAATCACGGACAAGCCCTTTTCTAATTTTTCAAGATAGCGGATAGGTCCAAAAACGTAACATTTAGGTCCTTTCTCTTTACGTAAAGGTCCTTTCTCCGTTTTTTCCGGAAATTTTTTTTTTGTGCTCCGTTTTTCCCGGAAAAAATGTTTTTGTGCTCCGTTTTTTCTCCGGAAAAAAACACAAATTCGTTTTTTCCCGGGAAAAATGTTTCCGTGGTTCGCTCTCCCTCGTTTTTCCCGGAAAAAATGTTTCCGTGATCTGTTTTTCCTTGTTTTTCCAAAAAAATGTTTTCGTGGTCCGTTTTTTCTCCGAAAAAAAAACACAAATTTGTTTTTGTTCACGCGCGCGGCGTGCCGCCGCGCTTCCTTATCTAGTAGTATTGAGAGATAGAAGAAAGAATGGAGAGATTAAATATAGACTTTTTTTGTAAGAAAGAAAAGAAAACATAAAGCTACTTCTCTTAGCCGTTGCTTTTGCCCGCACTGCCCTCCTGTGCAGTTTGAGCTTTCGAACTTGAATACCATATTCTGATCCCTTGCTCAATAATTTGGAGGGCGTTTGTATTCTACTCTTCTTCCTGTAAGACTAGCCGAGTGCTCGTACGTTGCAATGGGACAATAATCGCTCATGCAGATGAATTAAAACAGTAGAAAAACAATACTTGGTAGAAATCTAAAAGACTAAACCGTGATAATAAGAAAAGTTTTAAGGTGCAATTTGCAAATTTTTATATGCAAAAGCTTTTATACTTGGAACTATAAGTCACAGACGAATTAAAGCAACAGAATAATAATTTCTACTAATTATATAAAGTCTACAAGAGCAAACCATAATAATCAGAAAAATTTTAAGATGCTTTCTGCAAATTTTCATATGACGGAATGCCTCATTCTTGAAACTACGTAATAGGGTCTAAGTTGCGGTTTTTCCATAGAAAAGACCTAAATTCAATAGATAGCCATGTGCCTGTGCATTGCAACGGAAACTCAATTTGCGATAAAAAAAATTATTTGCAAAGAGCACTAATAGTGGCAAAGGTAGGTAATTAAAGAGTAGTGGCAAAGGTGGATAATTTTGATGAAGTAACAGTGGCAAAAGTGGGTAATTAAAGAGCAGTGGCAAAGGTGGGTAATTTTGATAAAGTGACGCGGGAAGAAACTCTCACTTTATATAATAGAGATTTCTCGACAGTCGGCATATGACGGGGAAATTTCACAAAGCCAAATATTTTTTACAAGAAAACTATAGATTTTATTTTTTATTTTATAAAACTATAGATTTTACGAGAATTTATGTCACAAAATTATATGTTTTAGAATTAACTATTTCTTGTAACTCGTTTGATAGTACGATCTCATATATCCCTATTTCTCATTTCACTCGCGCGTTAGATTGAAATAGAAAATAGAGATATGTGAGACTGTTATATGAGCTCATACTATCAGACCCGTTACAAGAAATAGTTAATTATAAAACTTATAGTTTTATTATATAACTTCTTGTAAGATTTGTAGTTTTTGTAAAATAAAAACCAATAGCCATAGTTTTTTATAGTTTATATAAAAAATACGAGAGTACGACGGCCAACACTGTAGGGCCCGAAATTTATTCACGATCAATTGAGATTACGATGTTCAACACTGTAGGACCGGGGGAGACTGCGAGTAGGCTGGAAAAAAAAGCTTGGTGGTGAGACTCGTTAGCTCGGTTCAAAATTGCTTCAATTACACTCGTTCATTGGTTAAATATTGAAATGAGTCAATTTCGAATGAAATTAGATTTTGTTCTGACTCGGCTCGACTCGGCTCGTTGGCTCGATTATAAAAATACATCCAAATTATAGATAAAATGATATTAACTATCAATTTCCACCCCTAGCTGTGAGACGCCCCCATCGGGATAAAAGGTTAATAGAAAGAGGAGTGCTTCAAAACTTTCTCTCTTAACCTAAGTTGCACAAATCTTAAAGTAAGTAAAGGAATAAATAATCACTATCTATCATTCATTCATATTTTAATATTTATACAACTATCAAAAGGAAAAGTATGAAAGCACCTCTCTAACCCCTCACCATAAGGGCCACGTGGCAGTCTTGTGGCTAACGTGGATTTCGCCATAAAGACGAGGTAGGTGGCTTGCATTGTGAAAAAATCCTTATGCAAGCTAAAGGTCAGATCAAATAAAAAGGTTAATAAAAAACCCCTCAACATAAGGGCCACATAGCACTCTCACGCATCCTTATTTCTCGTTTTACTCACACGTGTTATCAAAATCGATCTATTCTAAAATTTATAGTTTTGTAATATATTTTTTAAAAACATATAATTTTATAAAATAGAAAATAAAACTATAGAAAAAATGTATAGTTTTACGATAGTCAATAGTTTGTACAGAAAACCATGTGTTCATGAAATTTACTCGCATATAACGATGGCCAGCACTGTGGGACCGGAAATTTACTCGCATATAACGACGGCCAGCACTGTGGGACCGGAAATTTACTCGCATATAATTGAGAGTTCGACGGCCAACACTGTGGGACCAGGGGAGACTGGGAGGAAGTCTAGCAGGAAAGCAGCAATAGCTACTTATTTGTCTTTTTTTGCAGTCCTTTTCTTTGGGTTGGGTTGAGGGAATCTGCACTGCTCCTCTTAGGGTTGCATTTGGTTAGGTGTACGAGGATAAATAGGACAGGATGGTACAAGATGGATTGAATGATTTTGGATGAGATGGTATAGGGAAGGTGTTTGGTTGGCTGAATAGAATGATACAAGATTTTGTTTGGTTGCTTGGATGGAATGATATAAGATGGTATGAGATGATATTTGGTTGAAGGGATGAGATTGGATTGAGGGATGAGGTTAATTTGAGGAATGATGCGAGTGAGCGATTAGTTCGGCCAAATTGCCCGTACGGGATAGTGCAGCATCTTTTTAGAATATTTAAAGAATCTATATCATCTTATCCTGTACTAAATGGCTCCGTTCAGCCAACTAAACGCAAAGACAATTATTAGATTCTGTACAGAACGGCTCGATGCACCTTCGTACACCCAACCAAACGCGCCATTATTAGGGAACCAACTTTTCCAACTGCCGCACGTCTCGTCCCTCTTGGCCCAGTTAGTTGCGCCATTATTAGGGAACCGACTTTTCCAACTACCGCACGTCTCGTCCCTCCTGGCCCAGTTAGGGCATCTCCAATGGTGCCACTTCAATTTATTATAAGGATCTTATCTCAAAGATTTTGTATAGGTGGAAGAGAGAAAAGAGAGAGAGATATAGACCATTCTTAATGTATAATCGCTTATAACCGATTCCAAGCACTTATTATCTATTACATGTGGGCCAATATTTAATTTTATAGATAATGCTATAGCTAATCTATTGGAGAGGTTGTCTATATGCTATCTATAGATGACATGGACATTTCTTATAGCTAGTATCATTAGAGATGCTCTTAGTTGCCATTGTCCATCCTCTTTAATTGCTTGGATTACTTGATGGACGCTAGTTCGTTCTCTCTCTCTCTCTCTCTGAATCCAATTTACCCTTTGGCTAAAGGTACAATACTCTCCTCCTACTTTCACCACTCCCCCTTGCTTTTAGTCTTTACTACAACTTATGCAGCAAGCATGATAGATCTACACGTGATGCGTTTGAGCTCCATATATGGTTGGTTGAGGCAGAAAGGAGTACCTGGAAACTGAATCGGTTGCTCTGTTACGAGGAAATGAATTGGTACTGCTTGCTCTACGTTCTTTGTGCAATTTGAGAACACAAGCTAGATATCGTGCAGTCTTTCTATCTCCAACTGACCCCATCTCCTCTCTCTTTTTCCCCTGAAATTGGTGTGACAGATTCAGGACTACTCTTCAGTCATTTATCCTTCTGTCTTACCATTCGTCCACCTTCTTTCTCCAACAAGCGCGTACGCGGATCTCAAATGGTTTCAGCATATCAGACTTTAATAAAACGAGCTGCCCTTTAAGCATCACCTCTTGCTCACTAGTTAGGATTCCTTTAATTGATGGATTTTTTTTAAGGTACACCTAAACTATTTTTGACCGTTCTCTTGTTCGATCCAAGAGCTTAGATTGAGCACACGTCACCCAAGCCTATAAATGATCACTTCAGGGCATTTAGTATACAAGAAAATTTTAATTTTGGAATGTGCAATTTATGTGAACGAGCAAAGGCTCGGGTGGCTAGCTCCACTGATTTGCGAGCAGCCTGTATGGGATCGAGTCCCAACTCTCCCAGGTGTGCACGGGCCAGGTGTAGCGTAGATATGTGTGCGTTTATAGTCCAGCTGTTGTTCTCCTTCTACATTGAATGTCAAAACTCCTAGCCAAAAATTCAAAAAAAGAATGTGCAATTTATTTGCATGGAAATGCATAATCAAGACATTAATAGTGGAGGATGTAGGATCGAATCGTACCAAGTAAGGTGAATTGGTGCAAACTAACACCTAAATCTATTTTTTTCTATTTTTATTAATTCTTAAAATTAATAAAATAATGATCAAACTGAAAGAATCAATCTAAGATAATGGATCTACGATCATAAAAGAAAACTAGATTAAACAATTGAACTAGAAAGCGATTATATGAAAACATGAAAAGCAAGAACTAGTAGATCGAAATCCATACTCACTTATTTATTTCTCAAAATTAAAAATAAAGAACACGCATAATGACCCATTTACATGAAAGCTCAATCTGAACTAAGATCTTGATTTTTTTTTCTCCCCTTTCCTTCTTCTCTGTTTTCTTGCTTGTGCAGTACAAGCCCCCGGTAACTCGGTTTGTGCTGCCGCCAGGAGCTTCTGCTGCTGCCCGTCACGTAGCGCCTCCCGAAGCTTCTGGGTTTTCCTGCACCGCCACGTCCTGGAACGAATCCAGCGTACGCGTGACTCCCCGCTGAACACCTTTTTTTTTTTCTTTGATGCTTCCGTGTACGTTCTGTTCGGGGGTCCTCGCCGCAAGCCGCCATAGCATGATTTATACTGCCGACGCACTGGAACGACAAAACAACTCTATCCTTTTAAAACCTAATAACTTATCAGATATATGAGACTGTTATGTAAGCTCATACTATCAGATTCGCTATAAGAAATAATTGATTATAAAACCTATAGTTTCATTATATAACCTCTTGTAAGATTTCTAGTTTTTGTAAAGTAAAAACCAATAGCCATAGTTTTTTATAGTTTTTATAGAAAATATGTAGTTTTACGAAATTTACTTGGTATAATTGAGAGTACGACGGCCAACACTGTGGGACCGGGCCGGGGGAGACTGGGAGACAAGTCTAGCAGGGATGCATCAACAGCAGCCACTTCTTCCTTCTCATCTAATGCAGTCCCTTTTTTTGGGTAAAGGGAAGTATGCACAGTTTGAAGACGCTCTCATCCATTGCTCAGCAAGACGCACTCTCTCTCTCTCTCTCTCTCTCTCTCTCTCTCTGAATCCAATTTTCCCTTTGGCTAAAGGTGCAATACCCTCCTTTCACCGCTCCCCCTTCCTTTTAGTCTTTACTATCTCAGAAATGATGTTACCAACTTATGCAGCAAGCATGATAGATCTATTATCTATACGTCACTACTACGGAAAGGGCATTTAGTCCCGTCCAAAATCGCTTTTAGTACCGGTTTTGAACCCAGATAGAATATCCGGATCGATGCTCAGGGCATCGACCCGGTTCACTCACCCAGATTGATGGAGTATCGAGACGGTTCGATTCACACGTGGCAACAGCATTGGGAACCTCGAGTTTCATCGATGCGGTTGGTGTCTCCAGCCGTCTTGATCGATGAGTTTTTATCGATCTGGGTTAGTTTCTCCAACCGGTACTAATGTTTTGTATATATATAGGTCTATTTCTCCGGTAGCTTTTATATATATGTGTGTGTTAAATCACAACTAATTAAAAGCACAGATAATCAATCATGCACTTTGCCTGATAATTAAATCACTGAACATTCATTAACAAATTTAATTACATCTAATGTATTAAAATATGTACACATATTTTGTTCTTCTAATGTATTACAATATATATGTACACAACTTTATATATGTACACAACTTTAATTACAACTTTAGTCTTTCTTTTCCTTCTATTCATCGGGATCTTTTACGCGCATCGCTCTTGCTAGCTGATGTAGATGTCGACCACGACAGTTCACCGGTCCTTATCGAAGGGCCCCACCTGTTAAAGTTTGGTTCGTGAAACTCGCCTTTTGGATTTACAACCTCATCGTAAATAAAGCCGACGAGTTGTTCTTGGATTGCTCTCACTCGTGCCGGCGAGAGTTCCGAACCTTGTTCCGCCAAATATTGAGGCACCTATCGTTAAGTCATTAACTAATCAATACTTGAATTTGTACAAGATATAAGGAGTACCTATACATCATTAAAGCTAGTAGTTATATTAACTCACCCCCTTGTTGCCTTTTAGCATGCGATCGGCGGCTCGGTTTGGGTGTGCATAAACTCAAGATACATAGTAGCCGCATAAATTGTTACCCGTGGTGAGTCAAGATCTGCGGTGGAAAAAGTTGAAAGCGTGAAATGGATGCAAGGAAATTAAGTTAACTAACTAAAAAGCTAGCATTATGATATACGTATACGAGAGGCAATTGTAATGTCAAATTCCTCCTTGAATATCATACGCTTTTAGCACGGCTGTGTGAATGCACTACACATGTGATTACTTAATTGTACATGATTAGAATTTGTTTCAAATTGAAGGAAATAGAGCTAGTATGATAATAAAAGGAACAAGAATTAATACCGGTTGAGCATGTCGATAAAGTTTTGATACTTTTGAACCTGGTCTCCTTTATGAGTCCATAATTGTGATCGAGCTACGATCTAGCTCGATCATAAGAAGAATCCAAATGAAAACTATACATAGATGTGTCAACGAGATAACTAATTAGTTCTAACATCGTGTTATGAAAAAGGAGTAGAATGAGGTGGTACGAAAACACGTACTCAAATGAGTAGGCTAGATATATCTTTGACTTATATCTTTGACCCATTAGCGCATTGAATACGTTAGTCTCTGTTTCGCTTGGGTGGTCTCTAACGGTTGTCTCGTTGATAACTACTGGGTCCATGAAGCCTATGTCGAAAATACGATCCCTTCTAAGATCTTTGTATCTCCATGCTACATAAGAAATTAGTTAGGCTTGCAAGTTAGTATAGTACAAGGAAGTGCACGATAGTTTTTGCAAATAATTAAGACACTTACAGAGTCCGAGAAGCCATCAAGCTCACATCGAGGGCGTCATGCGGTATAGATAATATATGTAGTCCCAATGACAAAAAATTCACCTTCACCGCGAAAAAATCTTGTTCCTTAAACTTGACAAATAACATCAGAGACCATGCTTGGTCGCGCCCAAGTACCATTCATGAAATTGCCGATCTTTGTCGTTAGTTGGGCGGGCTCCTCATGCTCGACCAATGACCCGCCCACTTTAAATAACCATTTTACTTGGGCAAACTCAATCTTTTCCGTGCCTAATATTTGATTTGCGGTAAGGCCGTTTCATTGAAGAATTTTTGCATCTCCTTACCCTTCCCTCGGTGACATCTTCTTCTTGGGGCATTCCTTACTCAATGTGCGCCGTAGTTTGATGGCGAGGCATTTTTTTATCCTTCAAATTTTTAATAGTCTTTAAGCCTTTATAAAATTCATCCGTGCTGAGTTGAACCTTCTTCTCTGGTGACTTGGGTTTAAGAAATTTAGTTACCTCTCCTTTTACCACCTTCTTGGTCTCCTCATCGCTCATATCATACGGCCGCTTCTAAGTTCAAACTTCTTGGATTGGGTGGAGGACCCCGTCTTCTTGGGAGCTACTGGCCGAGCTGGCTTGTTTCCCTTGGTCGGCGCCTTCTTGGGAGGAGACGGGCTTCTTGTGGCGCTTATGTGCGCGGGAGGTGGTGTAGGAGTCGGCGCCTTCTTGGGAGGAGACGGGCTTCTTTCAGGGCTTATATGCGCAGGAGATGGTGTAGGAGACGGGCTTCTTGTCGGGCTTATATGCGCAGGAGGTGGTGTAGGAGTCGACGCCTTCTTGGGAGGAGACGGGTTTCTTCTCGGGCTTCTTCGCGGAGAGGACATGTCCATGTTATCTCGAAAAATTATGTACCGCTTATGCCCACAGATGAAAGTGTGTCGCCTCTCCTAGCTTCGTAGTCCCGCCACCTCCAGAATTTTGAGGTCAAGGTCCTCGTACCACGGGCAAGACCTCCTCCACCGAGACCTTGGAGTATCCTAACCGTGATCTGCTGACCATGGATAAGCCGCCCGGCTCTAATGGGTGAGCCATACCATCGGCCGCCTTTGACGGTAAGGTTCAGCGCTTGATATGCAGCTCACAAGGTGTCCATTGGTCGATGTCGTCACGGATACTTGTCCAAGTCCGCTTCGCCAAATTTCACCGAACAAGGTTGCTTCACGCCCGGAGGGCTAATGATGTCCGGATTACTTGGGGTTCTTGGCCCGTCTCGCTGTTGGCTCAAGGCTAGCTGCACCTCTCTTCGAATCTCTTCTTGCATTCTCTCATTTGTTTGATTCAGCATTCTTCAAGCGCACTAAGTTGTTAGGTCTGCCGAGCCTTGCTCTCGCCCGACTCCTATAGGTCTCGGCGCCTGAGCGAAACCAACCTTCCACGGGACAACGCCGACGCCTCGTGTACGCCCAGGTGCTCGATTTTGCAAGGCCCTTGTTAGCGTCGTTCTCCTGTTTGGCACGGCTACCCCAGGAAGTCTCCTCGATGGGTGTACAAGCCTTCGCCACATCTCTTAGCACCTCCCCAAACACAAGATTGCCGTTATCATCAAGGGCGCCGCCGTGAGCATAGAACCAATGCTTTGCTCTGTCGGGCCAATCCGTTGTTATGGTGCGATACCCTTCGCTAGCGTGTCCTGCCCTCTTCTCCCATTTTGGTATTGCATGGCGGTAACCACCGGGCGAGTCGGTGGTGATAATTCTTCTTCTGTGCATTCAGCTTATTCTTCTCACTCAAACTTTGACCTTCGTCCGAAGTCTTGTATTTCACAAACGCATCCTAGTGATCTTGCAACTTTGGGTGCTTGTTCAAGTCGGGCGTTCGATTCTTCTTGATATACTCCGTGCTCGACTTCTTTTTATAAGTCCGAATGCGACCACCATCTTCTTGAGAGTGTAACTTTTCACCTTCTCTTCGGTCCCTTGGGGAAGGTGAATGTCTCCTTCACATCGCTCCAAAGCATGTTCTTCAGATCTTGAGGACTGATCCCATTTTGCTATGCTAATTGCCACGTGGTCCCTAACGTGGACGCCGCATGCCGAATTGAACGCCCAAGCGCCCGAGGGTGCAAGAGGTCGGCCGTCTCGCCGACCGGTGATAACATGTCTTGCCTTCTTCTTCTTGCTTGGACCTCGCCGACGTGATTGCTCGCTCGTTGACCGATCTGAAAGCATGGTACAATCATGAACGGTCGGGATGTTGGCTTAGCATGGTAGTGGAACCGACAATCATGAACATGATCGATTGTTACCTCGCCGGCCTCAACGTGCTCGCTGATTTCATCGTGCTCGCAGCCTCATTGGCCTCGGTGGCCTCGGGTGCAGTTCGCTGCCTCATGACCATCATATCCCGCAATCAAACTTCTCATAAATTCTTCGTCGTCCATCGCTGCTTTCTTAGGCTAGAAGAAGCACCGAAAGATTTAAAATAGATCACATTTCATGTAAAGGTGATGGTACTACTCTAAAACGGCGTGGAAGACGATGGGGAAGAGACTAGTAGAGAGGATGGGCGGTGACGCCAAGATGTTCCTAATGTAAATCGCCAAATACTATACGATGGTAATTTTGCTAGAGTTGAGAGGAAATCAAGTGATGTTATGACCTCATGCTACAAACATGTGCACATGTAACTTTAAAATGATACTTATACATTAGAAAAAATTCATATGATACATATACATCTCGAAATGAAAAAATAATATGAAAAAATTCATAGATTCTTAAGATATATTTGCTCTATAAAAACTTGAATGGGCTTATTTTTTTTAAATCATTTTAGTGTGGAATAAGAGTGATTCATTATTTTTAAGAAGCAAATATATTCTAAGAATATATGAATTTTTTCATATTATTTTGTACAAATTGTTTTGGATTGTGATATGTCACTTTTATACACATACATCTTTATACACACAAATATATATGTTTATACACATACATCTTTGGTCAACAAAATATACATACACATAAAATTGGAGGATTTTCTTTTTTTTGTAACTCTCGGTATATAATGAATTTGATCTTGAAATTTCATACGTAGGGACACATATACATATTCATTTGACATGATACATATTCATTTGACATCTCACACATATACATAGAAATCTCACACATATACATAGAAATCTCACACATATACATCTCACACATATACATTTGAAACTTCACATATACATAGAAATCTCACACATACATAGAAATCTCACACATACATAGAAACTGATCAATAAAATAGAAATTTCAAAATTCACTGAAATTAGAATAATTCACATGATACATATTCATTTGACATGATACATATACATTTGAAACTTCACATATACATAGAAATCTCACACATACATAGAAATCTCACACATACATAGAAACCGATCAATAAAAATAGAAATTTCAAAATTCACGAAATTAGAATAATTCACATGATACATATTCATTTGACATGATACATATACATTTGAAACTTCACATATACATAGAAATCTCACACATACATAGAAATCTCACATATACATAGAAACCGATCAATAAAATAGAAATTTCAAAATTCACGTAAACTCTAGTTTGATTGCTCTCAGATTATTGGGTTTAAATGAAGATTTAGAATCTTCACCTCAATCACAAATGGGCTAGACAATTTAATTTAGTGACTTAAGCCTTGAACTCTTACCACCTTAACATGCACAAGAAAATTGTAACAAGACATAGAAATCTCACACATACATAGAAAGAAAGTATATATGTGATAATGAGAATGATGCCCATAACATTGGCCCATAACATTGTCAATATGATGCATTGCATAGAAAGAAAGTATATATCTTGATATTTATAAATAGTCTAGTAAAGTATCAAGAATTTCATGTCACAATCACTAGTTACAAGGATATCAGATATTTATCTACATCCTAATATCTTGATCATCCATGGAGAATTAGCAGAGCATGAAGTTTTTATCTACAAAGATGAATAATCTTCTATCCTTTGCTCGATTTCAATACCTTAGATCTTATAACAAATAATGATTGCTATTTAAGATGCCTGGTACTGCTACATGCTTTGCCCACTCAAGTGTATTACAAAACTAAAAATATTTACACTATTAACTGTCAATAAAACCTTAATGGACAATCAACATTTCTAAAAACAATTATCAATTAGTGCATCACATCACAATCCTAGCTATTACATTAAAAATTGAGCAATGCTATTCTAATTAGTAACCACTAGAAATCTTAACTGACAGGATCAGAGCTACCGCATGAAATCCAAATTGTACAGAACAGTGAAAATAACCAATAATTTCAATCATGCAAGTCTAGCAGTTCAAGGCTTAGATCATTTCATTAAACGTCATGTTCATTAAGAAACCCAAATAACATCACAGAGCAATACCTCTCCTTCCACCAAAGAAGGATCAAATGCAACATAACAAGGAGAAATAATGGAGTCATACAACTATTGCTCTCAGATTTAATAAATTGATGGGTTGCTCCAAATGAGCCCTCCAACACCAATTTCAGCAATATATCATAGGGTATACAAATCTGAAACCATTTAGCTAAATGCACGCATGTCGTTAAACTCGGGATCAGCACCTTGCAATCTGAATATGAGTTCTAGAACTCTTAACTCAAGAAATGGAGTAATGTGCATTCAAGATAAGGTTGCAGGTGCTCACATAGCATTTTTTTACTCAAAAGCACTGGTGTCATTTATGCACTCATCGACTACTCTCTACCCCTAAAACAAAGCAAACATCAAATATCACTTCAATATGACAAAGGCATACACAAATGAAATCCCTATAATTTGTACCATTCAATCACGTAAAGATCATTTTTGGACAAGGAACAATAATGTATCTCAGAGCAGACAAAATTTGAGTTTAACTTCAAAGACCTGGACTCCAAGCATTCAACTTCAAGCAAATTTGCAACCAAATTAAGGGTGTCTAATAATTGTAGGTTGCAATCAGCATATTAACATGACAAACTACTTAAAAGAAATGGTTGCAATCAAAGACCCAACCAATTCTTTAACCCTAGTTCATCATAGAGCACTACAAAGCAGGACGACAGTGAGGACTATCCGAAGGTGAGGAAGACGAACTTACATTGTACTAAGTCTGAGGTGAGAAATGGGCAGTGGTCGCTTGAGGCGAGGAGGACGCCGCGGTGTGGGGTCGCTTGAGGCGCAGGCGTCGAGGCGAGGTCGCGCACGGAGGCAAGGCTTTGGAGGCGAGGCTCGGGCGCGGAGAAAGGCTTCAGAGGCGAGGACGGCGGTGGGGGGTCGGAGGCCAGGAGGACAATGGCGGTGGGGTCGTGGAGGCGAGGTCGTCGGAGGTCTTTGCAAACAGCGGGAGGCGACGAGGAGATTGGGGAACAATGGCGGAGTAGCAAAATTGGGGAAGAGGAGGCGGGTGGATTTATAGTTGCACCATCGCCCCGGTTGGTGTATTCAACCGATCGATGTCTCACATCAAGGGTTGGATACACCAACCGATCGATGATCACATCATCGGTTGGTGTATCCAATCGAGATCGATGGGTCACTTCAGCGACCTTTAGGCACTATCGGTCCGGTTGGATACACCAACCGGGTGATGTGAAGGGTTTATAAAACTCAAAATAATTTAGCGCCTTAGTAGTCGATAAGAAATCTCCTCCTCAGCGCGAGGCGCTTGAGTGCTGCTCTCCCGATCCGTGAGGTCTCGGGTTCGAGCCCCGCTGTGCCCCTAGCCCTTTTTTTTTTTTTTTTTTTTTTTATTTCTTAAATCTACTGCTTAACTATTGTTTCATTAAATAATTTTAAAAATGCTTTTACCACTTTAGATTCATTTATCTTTTTTTAAGAACGGGTTTTTTAAATGTACTATTTAACTATTGTTTCATTAAATAATTTTAAAAATGCTTTTACCACTTTAGATTCATTTAGCCTTTTTTAAGATTTCTTTTTAAAATCTACTGTTTAACTATTGTTTCATTAAATAATTTTTAAAAATGCTTTTACCACTTTAGATTCATTTATCTTTTTTTAAGAACGGGTTTTTTAAATGTACTATTTAACTATTGTTTCATTAAATAATTTTTAAAATGCTTTTACCACTTTAGATTCATTTAGCCTTTTTTAAGATTTCTTTTTTAAATCTACTGCTTAACTATTGTTTCATTAAATAATTTTTAAAAATGCTTTTACCACTTTAGATTCATTTAGCCTTTTTTTAAGATTTCTTTTTTAAATCTATCAGATAACTATTGTTTCATTAAATAATTTTTAAAAATACTTTTACCACTTTAGGTTCAATTAGCCTTTTTTTAAGATTTTAAGGAATAAAGTAATTTTTGCACTCTTATAATTCCATTGCAAATTGTCACCTTGTTATATTAGTATAGAGAGACTTTGAACAATATTGTTAGTCAAATATTAGTACAATTTGAAATGTAAAATACGAGCAACAGAAAACCTCTAGAGGAATGAGAAACTAGTATGTTAGTAGTCTATTACACCAAAAGAAAGCAAAACAATCCTTATTTGCTAACATACTTTGCTTTTACAAGTGATCCTTCATTATGATCGCGGCGACGAGGGAGTTTCTCTCAGATCATTCAGACACCAATGTCTACATCCACCGTGAAAGGAGGCAGCTCGTCGAACTAATTATACTCTTCTTCGTCCGTGACGCCTCAACTCCGGCTAATCCTTCTTTTACCGAAGAACCACGTGGCGCCTTGGCGATCGCTATCGCTAGTCTTCTCCTTACCTTTTTCTTTTCTTTGTCCATGTCCATCACATAGAATACCTGTGTCACATCATTAGCGAGCACGAACGGTTCATCCCTATAGGCCACTTGCTTGAGGTCCACAGTTGTCATACCATACTTATCGATATCCACGGCTGTCAGTTTGACCCATTGGCACCGAAACAGAGGGACTTTTAATGGCCCGTACTCCAGCTCCCAGATCTCCTCTATGAAACCATAGTAGGTGTCCATCTTTTCATTTTTGTCCAAGGCATCTATACGGACGCCACTGTTTTGGTTGGTGCTCTTGCTATCCTGGGTTGTCGTGTAAAATGTGTACCCATTTATCTCATACCCTTGGAATGATATGATTGTTGTGGACGGTCCTCGAGCCAAGAGTTTCAATTGTTCATCGCTCTGCTCGCTTGCCCAACAGCTTGCTTTTGTAACCAAGCGCCGAAATGATCCATTTGCTCCATCGCGATCCACTTATCGACTTCTCTGGGTATTGGGCGCAGAGACTCATCTCGTGATCATAGATATACTGAGCCACTCATGCTTGCTTGTTTCAATACCGTGAAATGTGCTTGTTTAAATGCAAGTAGATCGTCGCTATAGGATTCTTTTCTCCCTAAAGTCCCTTTTCCTCGTAGCCTCCCTCATGGCGTGATCTGACGCCAATCGGATTCAGATCATCCATGTAACTAACACAAAACTCGATCACCTCCTCTCAGGCCGACACCTGCAAGAATGTAGCCTTACGGCGAGACCGTTTCTTAACATACTTCTTTAGGATACCCATGTACCTCTCGAAGGGAACATATTGTGGAGGAACACAGTCCAAGAATTTCTATCTCTTTAACAATGTGGACCATGAGATGGACCATAATATCAAAGAAGGATGGAGGGAAGATCATCTCAAGGCTAACCAGACTATTGACCATGTCATCATGCGACTAGATAACTTATTCGCTCGATGACCTTCTCATGACACGCGCTGAAGAACGAACACGCCTTTATGATTGTCCTCGTACCTAATCGCGTAATACCTCGCATTACCACTGGAGCAATCAGGTCATCAACACATGACAATCATGGGATTTTATGTGTACGATTTTATTCTCTTTCATGTTTATGAGTCTCCTTATGTTCGAGGAGTATCCGTAAGGACCTTCACATTGCTCAAGAACTTAATCATGTTTTTTCTCTTCCTTGCTCGAGTGTAGCTCATGGGGTGGAGGTAATGTTGTCCTTTCTCTCTTTTTTAGGATGTAGGTCGTTCCCGAGTCCCAATAGTCAGAGGTCCTTTCGCTTGAAGTGTATCTTTTGACTTACCTGTACATATCTAGGAAACCTAGTAGGTTCACGCAGACATTCTTCGTGATATGCATGAAGTCCAATGAGTGGCGGACCTCTAAGTCTTTCCAAAGAAGGTAAGTCCCAAAATATTGACTTCTTCTTCCAAATGGCCTTCGTGTGACCTTGTTCACCGTGACAGTTTGCTACCGGACCTTTTCCAAATACTACTTTCAGATCCTTTACCAAAGAAAATACAAGCGCCCCATCTGCGATGCATGGGCTTTACGCTTTCTCTTCGTCCCATCAAAATTCTCACCCTTCCTCCGTGAACGGGTCCTTCATATGGAGGAACCTACGTGGCCCATGTACACAACCTTTCGAGAGTTTTTAGGTACTTCTGTCCGTATCCTCTAAGCGGTGGATGCGTGCTTTATATCCTTTGATAGATAGGGCCGATAGGTTACCAAGTGCAGGCGATCGTTGATGGTTACGAATAGCAATGCACATAGAGTGAAGTGCTCTTTTGTACTCATCCCATACACGTACACCATCGCTCCACAAAGTGTTAACAGATCTTCAACCAACGGTTTGAGGTACACATCAATGTCGCTTCGTGTTGCTTCGGCCTTGATAAGCAATGGCATCATAATGTACTTCCGCTTCATACACGTACCAAGGAGGAAGGTTGTAGATACATAGAGTGACGGGCCAAGCGTCAGGATCGCCGCTCATATCGCCGAACGGGTTCATCCCATCCGTACTCAACCCAAACCTTATGTTCCTTGCATCCTCAAAGAAAGTCCGGGTATGTTCTATCGACTTTCCTCCACCGGGAGCCATCGAGAAGGTGCCTTAGCCTTCCGTCGCCTTACGGTCTTCCTTGTGCCAACAAGATCATCCGGGCATGTGCTTTGTTCGCAAATAAACGCTTCAACCGGGATTACAGGAAATACCACACCACCTTAGCAGGAGGTCTCTTCTTCTTCGCTGCCTCTACCTCACCGGGTCATCACGCTGGTCTTATACCGCAAGTTTTGCACACCGGACAAGCTTAGAATCCTCATACTCATTGCGATAAAGGATACAATCATTACGGCATGCATGTATCTTCAGACCTCCAACCCCAAAGGGCGCATAACTTGTTTGGCATCGACGTAGTTTCGGCAAAGGTGTTCCTCTCGAAGTAACTTCTTTATGAGGCATAACAACTCGTCAATCCCTTATCGGACAATCCATTGGTCGCCTTCCATTGCATCGTTCTAGTGTGGTACGCAACTTTTATGGCCCTGTCGACAGTTTGGGTACAACAATGTTCCGTGGTCCTCCCATAGGCGCCGAACTTTTGTAATGTCTTTCGTCGATGCATTCTCCTCTCCATCACGCAAAGATCTGGTCTAGGTCATCATCACCACACTCCCCAATGTATCTTCGAAGAACCGTGTTGACCGGCGTCAGGGATATTGTTGTCGCCTCTTCTTCTTCACCGCCTTCCTCAGATAATCTCTTCTTCACCGTGCTTGGTCCAAAGGTATAGTTTGACATGAAACCTCTTGTGAGCAAATGAAAGTGAAGGTGGCTGGATTTTGGCCCTCCTTCTCATTCTTGCAGTCTATGCATGGACAACATATGTAGCCCGACGTCGTGTGTGCATCGGCAAGACGAAGAAAATCTTGCAAACCCCGCAAGAACTCCGGAGCGCCGATCCATGTACATCCATCGCGGTCCATCTACATTATGTTACATCAAGATAATCATAGCTCATTTTCCAATAATGAATTGTTGAACCAAAACCTAAATATATTAGCTAGATCCACACCTTCAATCCGAGCTAAATAATAATCCAAGCAAAATATAAACCCACACAACAAGTTTTTGCAACCTACAAAAAGAATTGGTCGATCGAGTCTGGATTCAAAATTTAACAAAATTCACGACGACTTTGTTTGCAAATTCTGCTGAAATTGTAACACCCTAAAAATTTCTAAATTATTATTCAATCATTTATTTTATTTTTTTCTAAATCTCTAGCACTTAATTAATGATGTTTTCAAAAATAATTTGTTGATGGAAATTAAAACCAAAATTATACTAGAAGTAATTTTCTAAGTTTAAAATATTCCAAAGTATTTTTGAAAACTTTTCTCAAATATTGAACTCATTTTATATTTTCTATAAAGCCATTCATATTTCGATATTATTTTAATTCGCAAATGAATTTAAATTTCTTCTTTTCCACATAACCATTGCCATTTGAAGATCCCAAACTCCATGATTTCCATGCACCATTCTCCCCGACCACGCAACCAAACCTCATCCTTCATCGATCGATGGAACTAAAACCTAAATTTAAGCTAGATCCACACATTAAAGGCGAGCTACATTATAATCCAAGCAAATTCTAAGCTTACACAACAAGTTTTTGTATCCTATTTGAAAAGATCAAGCTAGATCTCTACATTCATATTAATCTTTCATCAATCATGGGAAAAGATCAAATTTTTTCATAATTCAAGCAAAAAGAGGCTCCATTTAACACCAAATGATGTGAGGAATGATGTTACTAACCTTAGTTACCTTGGTTATGAGTAAAATGACCAAAATTTTGAAATTTGGGCAGCACCTCCTCTACATTCATAATCTTTGATCAATCATGGGAAAAGATCAAATTTTCTTCATAATTCAAGCAAAAAAGAGGCTCCATTTAACACCAAATGAAGTGAGGAATGATATTACTAACCTTAGCTACCTTGGTTGTGAGTAAAATGACCAAAATTTTGAAATTTTGGGAAGCACCTCCTCCCTTCAAGCTCTTGGTCAAGCTCCACCGTTTTTTTTCAAGACCGAATGATCCGGGTCCGCAGAGAGGGAGGAGGAAGAAGTTTAATTGGGACTCAAGATCTGGGTTGAATACACGAACCAGATCGATGAGATCACATCAAGACGCTCGGTCACGTAACCCAGTACTATTTAGCACACCACTAAATAGTACCGGTTCGTGACACTTAACCAGATCGATGTGATCTCATCAAGACGGTTCGTATTCAACTGCACTAATCGCCTCGCAGTTGAGTCGTTGAACCGGATCGATCTAACTATCACCTTGTTCAGATCAACCCAGATTGATGGGCCGTGAGCAAAGGTCGGTTCTGTAGTAGTGCGTGATGCGTTTGAGCTTTATGGTTCGTTACGGTAGAAAGGAGTACCTGGGAACTGAATCGGTTGCTCCGTTACAAGGAGTCTATCGTCGCATGATCTTCACAGCATATTTAAATTTTTTTAGATATAGGTATATTCAAGTCATTCTTTATATGGAGATACCCCTCGGTGTATATGTTATCTCATAGAACTTGGTCTGTGATATCTGGAATTTTCAGATACTTGTTTAAGCATATATCGTATAATCTTTGAATTTTTGGTACATACTTATACCTTATATTTAGATATTCGATAGTCAGGATTGGCTTTGCTGCCTCCTGTTTTTCACACGCTTTCTTCAGCTTCTTTAAGCCTCTGATACAGAATTTGAATGTGCAGCAAGCACCTTAAAACGAAAGGTCGATCGCACTTTGCATCATTGCCCCTCTTTTGGTTATTTTTTTAGATAAAGGGAAAAAAACCCTCTTTTGGTTATAGCCAGGGTAATCTTTTTTCAGAAAAATTTCTCAACCATAATAACAGAAGATTCGGAGGCTAACTGCTCTATATCCCATTTATCAGACGGCAGTCCTGTCTTGTGGCTAATGTGGATTACACCATACGGAAAGGTCAGATCAGAGAAAAAGGTTAATAAAAAAACCCATCACTATAATGGACACATGGCAGTCTCACATATCCCTATTTGTCGTTTCACTCATACGTGTTACAAAAATGATCAATTTTAAAATTTATAATTTTGTAATATAATTTTTAGAATATATAATTTCGTAAAATAGAAGATAAAACTATAGATAAAAATATAGCTTTACGATAGTCAATAGTTTGTACAGAAAACCATGTGTTCATGAAATTTACTCGCATATAACGACGGCCTGCACTGTGGGACCGGAAATTTACTCGCACATAATTGACAGTACGACGGCCAACATTATAGGACCGGGGGAGACTGGGAGGCAAGGCTAGCAGGGAGGGAAGCAGCAGCAGGCAGCAGCAACTTATTTCTCTCTCTTTTTTTTTTTTTGGCAGGCCTTTTCTCTCTTTTTTTTTTTGCAGCAACTTATTTCTCTTTGGGTTGAGGGAATCTGCACTGCTCCTCTTATTATCTCTTCACTGCATGCAGTCACAGGGAACCGTCTTTTCCAACTGCCGCACGTCTGGTCCCTCTTGGCCCAGCTAGTTGCCATTGTCCAGCCTCTTTAATTGCTTGGATTACTCTCTCTCTCTCTCTCTCAATCCAATTTTCCCTTCGGCTAAAGCTGCAATACCCTCCTTTCACCGCTCCCCCCTTCCTTTTAGTCTTTACTATCTTAGAAATGCTAGATACGTGGGCGCCACGCCGTAATATACCAGCTGTAATACTATATTCAGGCTTTCCCGCGAAGAAAAGGATCTAGATGTAATTTTTAAAAATCTCCGAGACTAATCGAATAATTTTTGCTTCATGCGTTGTAATTAAAAGCTTTGGGACTCGAGTAAATTTTATGTAATCTTAAAAAGACTTCGAGACTCTGGAATAGCAAAAACATAGACTAATATGTAATCGGGCCTCTTTTTCTCAAGAGTACAGAAGTTTCGGGGTCCTTCACAAAAAAAGGCTAATATATAATTTCATTAAATTTCAAACATCTTTTCGAAAAAATCCAGAAGCTTCGGGGTCCTCCTGCAAAAAAGGACTAATCTGTAATTTTAGAAATTTTCGGGTGCCTTTCAGCGAGAAAACATGCGCCGGCGCCCCGCTCCACGCGTCGCGGGTGGGGATCGGACGTGCAACCGACTGTGTGAGTGTGTCTAGCGTTACCGCTGCGCCACGCGCTCGTTGTTGTAAAGCAACGGCGTTAAAATATATGACCCGTATAAGTGGCTAAGTCAAATGGTAATGCGGCACAAGATGAGCTTAACACGCTTAAAAACGACGTGGCCATACTGAGAAGCCGTGAAAGCTTTGGGATTTAATATCTGTATAGGAATGTTTTCACGGCGTAACACGTCACGTGCGCGTCCGCGTTTGCGCTAAAACGAAAGGTCCTTTTCGTAGAAAACAGCTGGAATGATCTAAACGTAATTACACCATTTTTTTGCATTTATTTAGGGTCTTTTCACGAAAGTTTCACGATTTTGCCAAACCATAAGGTCTTTTTCGTAAGAAAAACTGCGGAAAAGACCTACACGTAACTATATTTTTTTAGGGGCGCTCATGAAGGGAGGACACGAGACGCGCGATGCTGCACCTGTAAAAAAATTTGACCCGAATGTTTTATCCAAAAAATACAAATTCGTTTTTCTCGACAGTGTTTTTTTAAAATTGGCCGCGATTGCGCAAAATCGAAAGGTCTTTTTCGCGAAAAATAGTTCAAACGATCTAAACGTAATTATGCTTTTTTGGGCATTTTTTAGGGTCCTTTCACGAAAAATTCGCGATTTTGCTGAACCAAAAGGTTATTTTCGTAAAAATCCAATTTTCCCTTTGTCTAAAGGTGCGATACTCTCCTCCTTTCACCAGTCCCCCTTGTAGTCATTACTATATATATACCCTCCTCCCCCCACCACTCCCCCTTGTAGTCTTTACTATCTCAGAAATACTGTCACCAACTTATATATGCAGCAAGCATGATAGATCTACACGTGATGCGTTTGAGCTCCATATATGGTTGGTTGAGGCAGAAAGGAGTACCTGGAAACTGAATCGGTTGCTCTGTTACGAGGAAATGAATTGGTACTGCTTATTGCTCAGTTGCTCTACGTTCTTTGTGCAATTTGAGAACACAAGCTAGATATCGTGCAGTCTTTTTATCTCCAACTGACGCCATCTCCTTTCTCTTTTCCTCCTGAAATTGGTGTGACAGATTAAGGACTATTCTTCAGTCATTTATCCTTCTGTCTTACCATTCGTCCATCTTCTTTCTCCAACAAGCGCGTACGCGGATCTTAACATTTTTCCAGCGAGCCTGCAGGTAACTATAAATGGTTTTAGCATATCAGACTTTAATAAAATGAGCTGTCCTTTAAGCATCACCTCTTGCTCACTAGTTAGGATTCCTGTAACTGATGGCTTTTTTTAAAAGGTCCGTCTAAACTATTTTTGACCGTTCCTTTGTTCGATCCAAGAGCTTAGATTGAGCATACGTCACCCAAGCCTATTAAATGATCACTTTAGGGCATTTAGTATACAAGGAAATAACAATTTTGGAATGTGCAATTTATTTGCATGGAAATGCATCATCAAGACATTAATCACTACTACAGAACTGATCTTCACAAGCGGCCTATTATAAACGGTTAGTTACGTACCGCTTGTGCTCTCTACACCACAAGCGGTTCGTGGGCAACGGATCGGAGGGGATCTCTAGAAGCGGTTCGTGTCCCGAACTCCTTCTAGAGATCTACAAGCGGTTGGAGACACGAACCTCTTCTAGAGCTATCTCTAGAAGCGGTTGGAGACACGAACCCCTTCTAGAGCCCTAGCTCTAGAAGCGGTTTGTGTTCCCAACCGTTTATAGAAGCCTAGTTTTCGAAATAATAAAAGGAATGCATGTTCTACTCTATCAGAGAGCACGCGTGGGTGGGTTGGCTAGATGGGTGAACGTGGGTCACGAGGAGGGGTGAGGAGGTCGTGGGTTCAAATCCCATTCCTCACAATATTATTTCTCTTTTTAAGTGACTTCTACAAGCGGTTTTATAACCGCTTGTGATAGATGTAGGATCAAATCGTACCAAGTGGGGGTGAATTGGTGTAAACTAACACCTAAAACTATTTTTTTCTATTTTTATTAATTCTTAAAATTAATAAAATAATGATCAAGCCAAAAGAATCAATCTAAGATAATAGATCTAAGATCATAAAAGAAAACTAGATTAAACAATCAAACTAGAAAGCGACAAAGATATGAAGAACAAGAACTACTAGATCGGAATCCATACTCACTGTTTTATTTCTCAAAATTAGAAATACAAAACACAGACAATAATCCATTTACATGAAAGGTTGATACATGAAAGCTCAACCTGAACTAAGATCTCAAATTTTTTCACCCCTTTCTTTCTTCTCTGTTCTCTTGCTTGTGCAGTACAACCTCTGGTAACTAGGGATAACAATTGGGTGGGTACCTCCGGGTACGACTGTCGTCCACTCAAACTCGAAACCATATCATCCACCCAAACCCACTAGATTTATCGGGCACAGATCTGTGCCTATACCTAAACCTGATGGATACCCAATACCTAACAGGTACTCATAGGTAGCAGGCTGTACTAAAAACAGAGAGTTAACATGGACTATAGGTGACCAATGATACGCTAGTTTATTTTATTTAATCAGTAAGTACATCATGATGGCTTATAGGTGACTAATGATACTATAAGTTCAAGTAAGTACATATAAGATATTTGATGGCAAATACTACATCATTCTATAGTGTTTTCATATAAACAAATATGTTTTCATAGATATTGTATTTAGTTTTGATAAATAATATGATAAGCATTAGAATAAAATGTGGAACAATGATACGTAAGCTCATTCAATGACTAAGATAAGATAGAAAACTCAATTGACCTTCATTTAACTCAGTCACATAGTATACACTTAACACTTATGACTACAGTGATAGTAGAGATACCAACACATAATAGAGCATGTCTAAAAGAAAGAGTATGATATATACACAACAAATTCAGAATATGATATGTGCAAAAAAAATTCAGAGCATGATATACGCTCAACAAGTTTCTGAACATAGTATTGCCTTTTAAATCCTTATGTGTGTCAACCTCTCATGTAGGTAGTTACAGTTTTGATTTTCTAATATATATCTTATAAAAAGGGGTTAATTGGATATATGCCGCTGCATGAACCGCTTATTCGAGATTTGCCATCGTTCCTTTGCTTTTTCGAACTGTAACACCCCGGCGCCAAACGCACCGCGAATGCTACCCAAAAACCCAACTAAAAGAATGACACTACTACGAAAAGATTGAAAACGAATTTAATCTTTAAATTCTTAAACCGGTTGAAACTAAGTCACCGAAATTTACAAAATTTCGGCATGACCTCCCTAGAAAAGAGGACATCCACTCAGCAGACATAAGAACAATAGCAATTATATATTAATATCATAAGCAACTAAAGGAACCGAGCAAGCACAAGCATGGGTCATGGTGCCAACCAACCCCATGACCCCAAGCAGACACAAAATAACTCCCACAAATTACTTATTACAAAACATGAGCTCATTAAGTTTGAAACACACAAGGCTAAAATGAAACTAGGGTGATAAGCCGTGACGTGCTACTATTCCCATCCCAAAGATAACGACTTCAGGAACCTACACACATTTACAAAGAAACGTGAGTCAAGACTCAAGAAGCACAACAAAGTAGCAATATCAATAACAATTAACATGTGTAATTCATAAACATGCCCATATTTTGGAATACTATAATTAACACGATAACAAAAAGAAGAAATCACTATTGGTTACCTCATCAACTACCTTGTTCACAGATTTCACATACCTCATTAGACCACATGGAACGAGTCCACGACTGATCCATTCTTAATCCTGTAATTTACCCTCAACCCAAAGGTCATCCACGCCATTCACCATCGACACTATGCAATGCATCCAACAAAACATATACGAGGAATTTGGCACACGACTTATTTAAACAATTTTGGGGAGTTACCTCCACACCTTACCATTCACCACAAGAGCCATTAAGTTATGTACAAAAGTGAAATATACATCACACGTACATAAAAATATAAAATCGTGATAAGGCATCACACGATAGGAAATTACAGAATCTGAATAATACATCACGCAGACATGAAAAAATACAAACTCGCATAATACATCACACAGACAGGAAAGTACAGAATCTGAATAATGCATCACGCAGACATGAAAAATACAAACTCTGCATAATGCATCACACAGACAGGAAAGTACAGAATCTGAATAATGCATCACACATACATGAAAAATACAAACTCTGCATAATGCATCACACTCCTAGAATCATGTAATGCACACAAACCATTTTCATCAACTTTACTCGAGTTCAAAACTCAAATTTCACTCCACGATATTCATACAACATAATTAGCAAAGCAAAGAAAAGAAATGCACTAATTCATCAATTCAAATCAATTTCCCTTAATTGGGTTGAATCCACGACTCGACCTCCAATTACCATAATCACCGTCCATATGACACACCTTTTACCATAACACTCATTATTAAAGATGCAATGCACATGAATGCTCATTTCCATGCACGCATTCTAAGATCGCTGAAAGTGCCCACCCGCTTCGCAGTGCACCCTCACGTCCCTTCCATCCCGTAGATGGAAGGTGCCTACTTTATCGTCTCGCCCCATTCACCTCAATGAATGGGACTACGAGATAGGACTTTCGTGTTCACTACGTGTGAACACAGAGGCCCGTGATCGAATGGGTCGCCTCTTCCATCATGAATGCACAAATGCAATTAACATAAACCAATTTGCAAACTACATTCACTTTCACACTTGCATAGCCATAGCTAAATACATAAACATCGCCCACTCCTCACATCCATAAATTTCCATTCACATCCTCAACACTCATAATCGATTTGCAACACTCAATAATCGATTCTCAATACTCGTAATCACCTCCTCAACATTCAGATTCATACTCACATCACCATTACTCGATTAATTACTAATTCCATCTATCTTAATCAAAAATCAATCCATTTTCGCAATCCAATTCCATACTTTCAAGATTCCCACTAGCCTATCAAACTAATGAACGTAAATATGAAAGTAAGATTTAGCAAGACGTCATCACAAAGATCTAGACGAATTCATTAAACAATACTCATAGCATTCAATCCAGGATGCAAAGAAAATTTCATGACGGCAAGGCATATAACGCTCATCAAACAAATCATAACATGTTCAAACAACGATACACTTGCATCGGAGACATTTACCCTTTTATCAAGAGATAATTAGCTTACTAGACATGCTTATAAACACGAATGCAACCATAGGGTAAGCATATACATAACACAAGCAAAGAACTAAACACCCTATAAAAGATATACGGGTTGCACTTGCCTTTAACCGCGGAAGAATGGGAATAACGAGAAGTTGGCGCCTCGGCTACTCCTCCTCTGAAATAACATGGGCAACCTCAACTTTCCCATTCTAGATGGTTACAACAATAACACATGCAACATTGCTACCCCTTAGTGCAAAACAGCCCCAAAATCTGCCGGAGGAAATTCCGACCGCAAGCGCTATAACTAGCTTAACTCCTAATTGGTCCAACCAAAAAATGGGGTTCTTTAACCTTAATTAACTATAAGAGGCCAACCTACAACTACCTCGCAGCTACTCACGCGAGAGATGCCATGAAGGCCCCCAAAATCATACCCTAAAATTCAACCAAAACTGAGCTCGCTGCAAATTCCCAACTTCGACAAAACTTCCAAATAGCGTAACTATTGATTGGCTCAACGGATTTTCGCGTTCTTATACTCGAAACGACCGCAAGGGAATGAACTACACGAATAATATAACCAAGCACTCAGCCAACGCACCCGCAGATCCCAGATCGAAGATGAACACAGACTGAACCAAATCGCGACACAAACTGGACAGCACTCGCTAAAATAGCCATAACTTTTAAACGGCTGAACGAAATTTAGCGATTCTGGTCTTCATTGAAAGGTAATTGAATTATCTACAACTTTCGTAATAGCCAAACCCCCAGGAAAAGCTTGTGGAATTTTCAATTAGCAGTTCTAATCGCAGACAAGAATCTGCCCGAAACAGAAAACTCCAAAAACACTTTAGCCTCTAGATCCCTCATCTACAAGCATCTCAAAACAAGGATCCTAGCTGGGCATTTGATCAAATACCTTACATGCAAGCAATAAAATCCCCCAAAGACCTAGGGTTTTACCTCAAATCTTTTACTCAAGGAGGAAAGGGAGGTGGGGGAGGGCTGCAGGTGCCGCTGCTGCTGCTGAAATCGCTGCCGGAGAGGAGGTGCCGGAGGAGCCGCCGGCCGGGGAGGAGACACTGGCAGCGCTGGCCATGGAGGAGGTGCAGCCTGGGGAGGAACTCAGCCAGGGCTCAGGAGGGCGCGGCCTGGGGAGAAATCGCCAGGGGCTCAGGAGGGCGCGGCCTGGGGAGGAATCGCCAGGGGCTCAGGAGGGCGCTCGGCTGGAAGAATCGCCAGGGAAGAGGGAAATAGGGAGTTGGCAGGAAAGAAAAATGGCAGCCGGACTTGCAGGAGCCGACTGGGAGCATCTTTTCTTCTTTTTTTTTCCTAAGGCCCCCCCAAAGACCTACTCTTCTATTTATACTCAATCAAATGGTGACTAACCAAAAAGGCTAGGAACAACAAGAAATGAAACCCCTCCAAAACAAAAATCCAGAGTCCAACTTAAACCCTTAGCGCGAACCAGACAAATTAAATTCAACTCTTGGCGCGAAACGACAATTGTCGAGAAGAGACAATTTACCGCCAATAAAACGGCTCGGAAAACACACCCATACCGATAAAATAACAGAAAAACCCAAAACCTTCTATAAACTGCGATGCGACAAAACTCTTCTCCAGAGTAAATCCTTGAATCAAGAAAAGGAAGACAACTCCGGCCAAAAACCCAGGAAAACGATTTTGTGATATTACACGAACGATGCCATTATGAAACCGTGCTTATTCAAATATGCCACCACTCGCGACACGTGTCCTGGTCCGGCCAAACCGAAGACGACTCAAATTTATCTTGGACGATTTTGCCCCACCGCATTTCGAATTTCTATATTTAATTTAAGGCTAAAATGGTATTAATATTTTATGAAAATTTTATCAAGATCTGAAATAGTATTATTAATCTTATATAAAGTTTTAAAAATTTTATCTTTTATATTTAAATTTTAAAATTCGACATTGCTATTTTCAACTTTATTTGTTTTCTATTTTGAATTTCCAAAAGTTTCAAATGTAAGTTTTAATTTTTTATATTTTTACTATAGGTAGATGAGGATCTCGGTCACCAAGGTAAAAATCTTAGCTTCAGATCTTCTTTGGAGATTTCTACGATATTCTGACAAAACTTTAGGATCAGATGCGGAGGGGCAAAATCGTCCGAATTGCGCTCGGTTTGACCGGACAGGACACGTGTCACAAGCGGTGGCGTATTTTGAATAAGTACGATTTCATAATGGCATCGTTCGAAAAAGCAAAGGAACGATGGCAAATCTCGAATAAGCGGTTCCTACAGTGGCATATATCCAATTAACCCTATAAAAAGTGGGGCACACATGTCATAGGATAATCATCGGAAGCTTCTGGGTTTTCCTAAACTGCCCAAGGTTCAAAAAAACTACTAAAATCTCAAAAATCTCGGCCGAGGTTTCTGATTCAAGCGGGGTTGGGATTGAAAATCCTGGTAGGGTAAAAAAAATTGAAAAAATAAATTACATAGTAATATTAGAAATTTCGGTGAAATCTTGCCAAATCTCGCCGAAATCTCGGTTTTTTTTATCATTTTTTATTTTCATGGCTAGATTTGACCAGATTTGGTCCAACAACCCTTAAGAAAGTCATCTTCCATGAAAATTTGTTGAAAAACCGAATTTTTGAGACGTTTTAAAATTTTGACAGAAACACTATCAAATTTTTATAAAATTTTACAAGCTTGATCATGATATAAAAAATTTATGGTATTACATTTAGCAATGTAGGATCATATGTAAAAATTTTCAAAATAAGTTAACTTAATTTGTTATCTTTAAAAAATCAAAAATAGAATGAACATAATTGGGACAGTAACTTTGTCAGAATTTTATAAATTTGCTCGAGTGTAATCATGATCTAAAATTTTTATGAGAGCTTAATAATTACCTCAGTACCATTCTCTAACAGTTTCAAAATTTTTTGTTTGTTCAATCAAATCTATTTAAACATTGAACTTCATTTGTTATATTTCAAAAATAAAAAACAGAAAGAACATAAATGGTATAGTACCTTGATAAGAACTTTATAAATTCACTGGAGTATTATCATGATTCAAAATTCTTTATGAGATCTTAAGCATTTCCTTAGAACCCTTCTGTAATTTTTTTTAAAATTCTAAACCTTTTTTTATTGGTAAACCAAATCTATGTATTGATCATGAGGCTTTTATCAGGACGTAGCACTGTCAGAATTTTTTGAAAATTCTTGAAGCTTGATCATCATATAAAAATTTTGTATAAAAATTAATGATACATCAGAACCATCCGCAAAAAGTTTAAAAATTTTGTAATATAGTTTGAACTATTTTTCATTTGGTTGAAGTTTGCTCATAAGGCTTTTATCTAGACAGCAGCGCTGTCCGAATTTTCAAAAATTCATGAGCTTGATCATCATTTAAAAATTTTACAAGAATATTAGTGATGTATTATAACCATGCACAAAAAAATTCAAAATTTTCTAACGTGGTTTGTTCCATTTTTCATTCGGTTCAAACTTGCCGGTCAGCGTTTTATCAGGATAGTAGCAATGTTTGTATCTTTAAAAATTTGTCAGACTTGATAATCATCTAAAATTTTTATGGGAATATCATCAATGTGTCAAAAACCTTCACAAAAAATTAAATTTTTTTGATATTGCTCGTGCTATTTTCACGTTGAAAATTCACCAAAATCTTAGGAAATCTCGTTGAGATTTCAGGAATTCTGGCCGAATTTTTGGTTTTCTTGGTGCAAAAAAACCGGATTTTAATTTTTGTTTTTGTATTTCGTTCGGGATTTATCTAAAATTCTGAGATCTCAGCAAGATTTCAGCCACCATCGAGATATCATATGAAAACGAGATTTTAAACCTTGGCACCGCCACGTGCTGGAATGAATCTAGCGCACGCATGACTCCCTGCTGAACACCCTTTTTTTCCTTTTATGCTTCCGTTTACGTTCTGTTCGGGGGTCCTCGCACGCCGCAAGCCACCAGGAGCATGATTTATACCGCTGATGCACACGTCGTGGAACAGCAAAACAACTTTATCCTTTTAAAACCTAATAACTTAATCACCTACATACATGCATACACACCTGGCCCAAGTACACACTGTACATTCCAATGGTTTTAGCATGTCAGACTTCTGCAGAAACTAGCTCTCCTTTGCATTATATCTTGCTCACTAGTTAGGATTTCCTGTTTGATAAAATGCCTCTTTTCTTTCTGTAGATTCGACGTACAAGAATGGCACTGAATTTTAAGATTGAGCGTTGATTACAGCAATTATGTTTTGTTGAAATATTGCAGTTGAACTTCGAAAAAAAGAAATGGCAGAGATTGCTCTTCTTCTTGTCATAAAAAAGAAGTTGAGCTCCATGGTTCGTTAAGGCAGGAAGGAGCATCTGGAGACTGAATATGTTGCTCTGTTACAAGGAAATGAATTGGTACTGCTTCTTGCTTTACGTTGTTTGTGCAATTTGAGAACACAAACTTGCAGATATCGTGCAGTCCTTTTATCTCCAACTGACGCCATCTCCTTTCTCTTTTCCCCCTGAAATTGGTGTGACAGATTCAGGACTATTCTTCAGTCATTTATCCTTCTGTCTTACCATTCGTCCATCTTCTTTCTCCAACAAGCGCGTACGCGGATCTTAACATTTTTCCAGCAAGCCTGAAGGTAACTCAAATGGTTTTAGCATATCAGACTTTAATAAAGATGAGCTGTCATCACCTCTTGCTGACTAGTTAGGATTCCTTCAATTGATGGATTTTTTTAAGGTACACCTAAACTATTTTGGACCGTTCTCTTGTTCGATCCAGGCCTTAGATTGAGCATAGGTTACCCAAGCCTATTACATGATCACTTTAGGGCATTTAGCATACATGGACATAACAATTTTGGAATGTGCAATTTATTCGCATGGAAATGCATCATCAAGACATTAATATTGGAGGATCTAGGATCAGGGCGCACCAAATGGAGGTGAATTAGTGCAAACTAACACATAAATATGTTTTTATTAATTCTTAGAATTAATAAAATAGTGATCAAATTGAAAGAATCAATATAGGATAATGGATTAAACAACCAAACTAAATGGCGATTGTATAAAAACATGAAGAACAAGAACTACTAGATCAGAAACCGTACTCACTGATTTATTTATCAAAATTAGAAATGCAGAACACGTACGATGTTCACTTTATATGAAACCTCAACCCTGAACTAATATCTCAAATTTTTCTTCTTTTTCTTTCTTCTCTGTTTTCTTGCTTGCGCAGTACAGCCTCGGGTAACTTGGCTTGTGCTGCCACCAGGAGCTTCTGCTGACTGCTGCTGCCTGTTATGTAGCGCCTCACGAAGCTTCTGGGTTTTCCTGCAACGCCACGTCCTGCTGAACGCCCTTTTCTTTTCCTTTGATGCTTCCGTGTACGTTCTGTTCGGGGGTCCTCATCGCAAGCCGCTGGAAGCATGATTTATACTGCCGACGCACACGTCGTGGAACGGCAAAACAACTTTATCCTTTTAAAACCTAATAACTTATCCTTAATCACCTGCATACATGCATAGACATCTGGTACAAGTACACAATGTACATTCCAATACGTGCATGCACACAGCCTAGTACTCACACATGCACGGCACGGCCCATTCGCTGCTCTCATGTGGCTCGCTCTCGCACGGCTTATTGGCCACTATACTACGTCGTCTGTCTGTGTGGATCTCGTCTCGTTGCACTCGTGTGCTACTTCCGGGCTACGTGACTCATGCATGTCTTCTTCTCCACCTGTAGTTTGTTTGTCTTGCCCACGCGTGCGCTATATCTTGTGTACTTTGGTCTTTGACAAATAAATTATTCCATCACAAATATTGTTGTCAAATTAATCATCACACGTATATATCGCAAATAGAATTAACAGAGGATGGGCATCAAATTGCGGTAGTTTTTTTTAATGAGTGCCAGAACTTTTTTATACGCATGGTTGATGCAGAGTTGATGAACTAGTGCATATTAGTGTGTAAACTTTGTCCATATTTGATTTGGATTGCGAATTATTCTTGAAATGATTAAATAAGTCAACGACAACAATGCATCAGTTGTTTTCCCGACAATCTGATCTTAATTGAATAAATTTGATCCAAATTTGCATCTCATTCTTCAAGTTACAATTGAATCCAATCAATATCCGTCCTTATTTTGAATTCGTTTAACATTTTACCTGCACATTTAGAAAGGCAATTAACCAATCAATTTATCCCCCCTTCTGTCTAAACAGCCATTCCACCTTTCTCCAACAAGCGCAAGTATTCCAAGAATAGCGCACGGCTCTCAGCAATTTCCAGCAAATCTGCAGGTATTCGAATGGTTTTTGCATGTCAGACTTCTGTAGAAACTGATTGGTTAATTGAATGGTTTTTGCATGTCAGACTTCTGTAGAAACTGATTGGTTTTTGCAGGTATGAGATGTCGGTAGCCTCTTTGCGCAACCACCTCAGGCCCAGGACTCTTCACCTCGCCTTCGTCGGGCCATTACTGCTCCCATCGCTCTGCTCAAGAGGGGCGATTGCAGTTTCGCTCCCTAGCTTTCACCGGTGTGGGTTGTGGTGCCTGCTCGCCTTTCGCCTGAGGCGGATCAGAGGCCAAAGCCACCTTTCACCTATGCTTGCAAGTTTTCATTGAAGAGGGTAGCGGCGCTTGTTCCGCATCTGCCCAAGGAAAGGCAGAAGCTAAAATTGACTGCATCACTAGGGGAAGCTGCGACCCATTTTGAAGAAGACATACCTTCGGCATGGCAAACGGTGAAGTTGAAGTTCTGGTGGCGGAAGCGCTCCCTTCCATCTTCATCCTTGCATTCACTCCGCCATTGTCGCCCCCCAACGACCACCTTAATGATGACCGAGAACTTGCGGACTTATAAAGCTAGCCTGGCCTCAGCACTCCACGGCAAATGTTTTCGCTGTTGGCTTCAGACCACAAAATCGCTGAGTGCCACGATCCGGTCTGGTGCTACTCCTGTAGGCGCAACGGTCACCTGGCCTGTCGCTACCCTCGCCACCTCCCCCCTCCTTCAGACGACGCGCAAAGATGGTGCTCGCCTCTGGCCACCCGGAGAACCGCCCAGGGCATGATGCATGCATGTTGGTCACCACCCAAGCCATGACTGATGAGGCAGCCAAACTGAGCCAACACACAGTGGTGCTCTCCGTCTCTGGGGATAGGACTCCAGCAACCACCGCCAACACCTTCAAGGCAGTGAAAGCCATAGAAGCCAAGCTTGGCATTCCGTGGGCCAACATATGTGTCACACGCTTCAGCCCGGAGGATTTCCTTGCCTGGTTTGATTATCCCGCGCAGCGGACTGCAGCAGTGCGTGCAAAGCACATCGACCACGACAGCACTGGCTATGACATCACCCCATGGCTCCTCGGCAGCCATGGTGGGCAGACTGCCTTATGGTACCGGGCTCGCATCGGCCTGGAAGGGTTGTCGCTCAGTGCTTGGAACCAGAGTGCAGCCGAGCAGGCACTCAATGGCTGGTGCCTTTTTGACCGCATCGACTGACAGTCGCGCCGCCATGAAGCCACCAACATCCTCTGGATTTGGGTCTAGGTCTCCGACCCAAACACCATCCCCAAGAGCTTGACTTTCTCGATCTTCCCAGAAGAACGCTGTGGCCGTGCGCCGCGGTGGTGGTCAGGAGCGTCTGATGACTCCCCACCATGCTCCAGCCCACCAGAGGGCTCCACCCACACAGCCTTGATCCATCTAGACCTGATGGAGGATTACTCTCCTTCTGCTCGCCTGGACGGGGATGCTGGCCAAAGATCCAATCCTTCGATTGGACGCTCGGCATCATGGATGGCTCACCAACGCCGCAGCCTACTCGTCGCTCAAGTGCGCGATGCCGGTTGGGTGACCATGTCGGCCATCCCCGCCAAGATGACGATGGGGACCGAAGTGAAGACGAGCGCAGCCAGTGTAGCCGTCAAGGATGTCGATCTTGGTTGGATAGAGCCCTTAGCCGCAGTCGACGCCGAGGCTCTTCACCGCGTGGCGACCAAGGCTATCGGCAGACCTGCTCTCCGCCCCACCGACGCACATCCGCAGGTAACGACCACCCGCCGCCCCAAGCGTGGCATCGCCGGTCAACACCCGCCTAGTGCTACCTCAGGGACCGCGTCGCCCTACGCTGGCGCAATAGATCCTTGGAGCACGCGCACAAGAGGACACCGAAGAACGCAGCGCAAGGCGGCTCCTCCCGTGAAGGCAGGTCTTTGGAGCGTTGTGCAAGCTTTCCCAGGGGAATCCAGGCTTCTGCGCTTGTGCAGCCTTCCCTCATCACGACCTGCCCCAATGGAAATCTCCTCAGACGCCTCCGCCCAAAGACTTTTTCTACCCCATGCCCAGAGGCCTCTGGATTCGGCCATGACGACAAGGACCTGCTCCTTTATCTCCTGCAACGCGATCTCCACAATCTTCCGGCAGTGGGATGGCACGACCCGATGCTCAACGAGGCAACAGCTGCTCCGGGGCGCTCCACCATGCGCCCTCCATGCGCTAGCCCAGTTGATCGCCCTCTCTTGTCCCTTCTGCCAAAAGTGGGGCTCGCCTCCAGGATGATGATAGTGCACCTGTGGACACCGACACTCCTGCAGGGGATGGCCCGGCCTTGAGCTTCCCCCCGAGTGCCTTTTGGGCCGGCTCCAAGCCTGCCTCCCACCATGGGCCGGTTCCAACGCGGGAAACAATGGGCCCTTTTCCCCAGCGCACCAACCAGATGGACCAAGATGGATCGCAAGCAAACAGCCTGCCCCTGATGGGGTTCCTGCGAGAAGTTTTCGTGCCACTGCCTCCATCGCTCCTTCTAACCCCAACGCTGCATTCTACTCCTCCAGGGAATTGCTCCACTGATGCTCCACGTCGCAGCACTCGCCTTGCGTTGAAGGCACGAGCAATACCAGTGGCAAAAATGGCGAAGGAGTGGCTGGCCCGTCGCCTAGGCCTCTCTACATCACAAGCAGAAGGAAACCACTCCAATGCCATGCAGCAGTTCATTAAGCTTTTCGACAAGCCACTAACTAACGACATCATCAGTGCCCTGGCATCCATCTGCCGCCTAGACGAAGGAACCAAGATAGCTGCTACGGCTTCAGCGGCTATGATGGAAGGCAAGCCAGCGGTGGGTGAAGCCTGAGCTCCCAACTGCTCTCCCAACCCTCTAGTAGCTGTCCCAGTATTCATGTTACCTAGTCTTTTAGTAGCTGCTCTAGTAGCTGTTCGAAGGGCATCGTCTCCAAAATCACACCTTGCCACTTGTGAGTGGCCCTGTGCCTCTGTTTGTCTCCTGTACCTGCCTACGATTAGCACCCCCATGTACCCGCTTTTCAACTTATTGTCAGTAATGTGTTTCGGTCTCCTGGCTTGTCCTTCAAATGAGCATGGCTGATCGGCGCTGCCCCATTCTCGCTTGGAATGTGCGAGGACTTAACGGTGTGGCTAGACGTCACACAGTTCGACAAACTTTGGAGTCCACACGACCCTCCATTGCCTGTCTCCAGGAAACGAAGTTGCAATCTGTGTCTCCTTCTGTGGTATCGCAAATTGGAGGACCACGATTAGCAGCCAGCCACCACTTACCAGCTGATGGCACAAAAGGTGGAATCCTCATTCTCTGGGACAACGACGCCATTGAACTTTCAGCTCCAACCATCCACTGCTTCTCGCTGACTGTGCGCGTTACACTTAGAAGTGACACCACCTCTTTCTAGTTAACCATAGTGTATGGACCAACTAAAGCTCGTGATAAGCCCTTGTTTCTCTAGGAGCTTACCTATCCTGTACTAGCATCCCCCTCCGCCTGGCTTCTACTTGGCGATTTCAACCTAATCTATGAAGCACGAGACAAAAACAATAGCAACCTGAACCGTCGACTAATGACCAAGTTCTGCGCCACTCTCAACTGTTGTGAACTCCGTGAGATCGCACTTCACAATCGGAAGTACACATGGAGCAATGAGCGAGATGACCCGACAATGGCCAAGCTAGATCGAATTTTCTGCAATCACGAGTGGGATTGCCTCTTCCCACACCACCTCCTACAAGCCCTCCCCTCCTCTATGTCAGACCATTGCCCGTTCCTGCTAGCAAGCGAAAATGGACATCACAAACCAAGGCATTTCAAGTTTGAAAACTTTTTGCCTCACATCCCGGGCTTCCTCAATGTTGTCCAGCAGGCATGGACAGCGCCACAGCTACAGCCACATTCAAACCCAGTTAGGAGACTCACGCACAAGCTACAAGCGACTGCCAAAGCTCTGCGAAAATGGAGCCAGGCACTTTTAAGCGACTCCAAACTACAGTTCCATCTGGCGAATGCAATTATTCTGTGTCTGGACATAGCCCAAGAAGCGAGACAACTCTCTGAGCCTGAGCTCAACTTTCACAAAGCGTTCAAATTGCGAGTTCTAGGCCTAGCCGTAGTCAAGAAGGCACGCAAGAGACAATCCTCTAGGATTACTTGGCTCAAAGAAGGGGATGCAAACACCCATTTTTTCCACCTCAAGGCCATAGGACGACGTCAAAAAAATTACATCCAAACCTTACAAACCGACCACGGCATCGCCACCCTGCATGAAGATAAGGCGCATGTGTTGTTTCAACATTTCTCAGCACTGCTAGGTCAAAAGAGCAACCACTCCCAAGGCGTCAACTGGTAGCACCTCAATCTCCCAATGCACGATGTCCCTGGACTAGAGTCAGATTTCACTGAGGAGGAAGTGCGCCACACAATCAACCTTATGCCGGCTGAAAAGGCCCTAGGTCCAGACACCTTCTACAAATGTTGTTGGGAGATCATCAAACTGGATATTATGGCCGCCTTCCATTCCATCCAAAACTGTTCAGCAAGGGATTTTCACCTCCTAAACACAGCCATAATCACCATGATCCCCAAGAAGGAAGTGGTAGGAAAACCTAGTGACTATCAACCGATCAGGCTCATCCACTCCTTTGCGAAGCTCTTCTCCAAAGTATTAGCAATGCGCCTGTCTACGTACATAAACTCCATGATCTCCAGTTCATAGAGCGCTTTTATCAAAGGGCGATGCATCCAAGAAAACTTCTTATATGTTTGGAATCGTGTAAGGGCATGTCATCGGAACTGTACCCCCGCACTCATGCTGAAGCTGGACTTTGAAAAGGCTTTCGACTCCATATCCTGGGAATGCATATTGGATCTACTCCAAGCCCGAGGCTTCGGTCCGAGATGGCACGAGTGGCAGGCCATCTCCTTCGCTACATCCACCTCATCAGTACTTCTTAATGGCGTGCCTGGGACCCAGATCAAACACCAGTGCAGCCTTAGGTAGGGCGATCCCCTATCGCCCTACCTCTTCATCCTAGCCATTGACCCTTTGTACCACATACTAAAAAAGCCACAGAAGACGGTATAATCTCTCCTTTAAATGGTCAAAGCTCCTTGCTCCATCTATCTCTCTATGCCGATGATACAGTACTATTCCTAAACCCAGTTAGGAAAGAGCAAGAAGCAACCATCGCCATCTTCCATCACTTCGGCCAAGCCTCTGGGCTCTGAATTAACATGCATAAAAGCACCATAGCCGTGATCAGATGCCACAACCTAAATTTGGACGACACCCTGCAACCCTTCACAAGTGCCGTCTCCTTCCCCATCAAATACCTTGGGCTGCCCCTAACCTTGGGAAGGCTACGGCGTGTGGATCTCCAACCCATTCAAGATAAAGCTGCTCGAAGGCTGGCAGGCTGGCAAGCGCGACACCTGACATCAAGGGGTTGTCTAACCCTAGTTAAATCTGCCCTGACTTCACTCCCAACTTACCTCCTAATAGCCCTTAGGGTTCCCAAGAAATTCTTTAGGGATTTTGATAAAATCAGAAGACAATTCCTATGGGCAGGCAACGCACAACTACATGGAGGAAATTGCAAAGTACAATGGCCCACAATCTGTTGCCCGGCTAACATGGGCGGCCTGGGCATATTGGACCTGGAACGTTTTGCGCGAGCACTCCGCCTGCGCTGGCTATGGCTCCAGTGGACTACCTCAAACAGACCATGGGTTGGATCAATGACACCATGTGATCCGACCGACCTGCAGCTCTTTCAAGCAGCAACCAAAGTAACCATCGGAAATGGCCAAAAGGCAACCTTCTGGACTTCCAAATGGCTCCAAGGTGCAGCCTCTTGCCATCTGGCACCACTGCTCTTCAAACACTCCAGACGAAAAAATAGATCAATGGAGAATGCCCTTCAGAATAATAACTGGATTTGCGATATCCGACACAGCCTGACCTCGGAGCTCCTCAACGAATACATCAAATTATGGGTTAAAATTCAGCCAATATCCCTGCGGCCTGATACACCTGATGAGATCACCTGGACACTCACCTCTAGCGGTCAATACTCACTCGCCAAAGATATCGCGACTAGCTTTATCAGATGTCTCCGCGAGCCTTTCCACACCATAGCTTCGGTCAAGATGGGCGCCATCACATCAGAATTTTTCTTCTGGCTTGCCTTGCACAACCAGCTCTGGACGGCTCAACGTCTCCAGCTTAGAGGATGGCCAAACACATACTTCTGCCTCATGTGTTCTCGAAGCCTAGAAACCATCCATCATCTCTTCATTGAGTGCCCCCAAGTTGAATGCTTGTGGTCGTCCATTGCCTGTTGGATCTATCTTCCTGCGCTACTACCAGATCGATGGCAGCCGTCCACACACTTGGAATAGTGGAGCCTAGACCAGATAAACTCCCTCGCAAATTTTCGAAAAGGTGTCAAATCGCTTATCATCTTAGTATGCTGGAAATAGTGGAAAGAACACAACAGTAGAGTCTTCGAGGACAAATAGCCGACCCACAGAGCGATCATTGATTCAATTAAAGAAGAGGCGTCGCATTGGAGCCTCGCAGGAGCAGCGGGACTCGAAAAGCTCCTACAACGGCTCCCCACGCACACCTGACATCCCTCCCCTCTTTCTTTTTTCTTCTTTTTGTTTTCTTCTTATGGCCTGTACATAACCTTGATGCATTCCCATGCATCATACGTTTCGTTGTCTCCCTGCTAATATATCACAGCCTTTGCTTGCCTTAAAAAAAAGGATTTCCTGTTTGATAAAATGCTTCTTTTTCTTTCTGTAGATTCGACGTACAAGAATGGCACTGAATTTTATGATTGAGCGTTGATTACAGCAATTATGTTTTATTGAAATATTGAAGTTGAACTTCAAGAAGAGAAATGGCAGAGATTGCTCTTCTTCTGGTCATAAAAAAGATTGGCATAGCTGTGGCAGGGGAAACGCTGAACTTCGCTAGACCTTTGCTTGCAAAGAAAGCTGATTCAGTAGTAGCACTACCAAATGACATGAAGCTGATAAAAAATGAACTAGAGATTATTAATGCCTTTGTCAATGAAATTGATAGGAAGGACCGGAATGATAAAGTCGTAGAAATATGGCTACAACAAGTCCGAAGGTTGGCTTATGATATGGAAGACATTGCAGATCAGTTTATCTATATTGTTGGCAAACACAATCAGAAAGGATCATGGTGGAATTATATGAAGAAAATCGTCAAGAAACCTCAATCTTTGTTTTCACTGGATGAAATTGCTAATGAAGTTAAGAGAATCAATCAGGTGCTTAGGCAAATTAAGGGAAATAAAGACTGTTGGGCCAAATCAATAGACGGTGGGAGTGATATTCCTGCAGCAAACTATGAAAGCCAGCAACTGTATCTACCTGGACATGATTACTATATCACTGACGATGAGCTTGTAGGAACTGATAAAAATAAAGAAACCTTGCTTAAGTCATTGAACTCGGGAGGTGGTCATTTGCGGATCATTGCTGTGTGGGGTATGGGTGGCATCGGAAAAAGCACTCTTGTCAATAATGTGTACAAAAATGAAGTATCCAACTTTGATTGCCATGCATGGGTTTCTATCTCTCAGTCATATAATCTGGATGATATCTGGAGAAACATGCTGAGACAACTCGATGGTAAAGACAAGAAGGAATTCGATGCTGAAAAGATGGACAGTGAAAAACTAAGAGTGGAATTGAAGGAGATTCTTGATAAAAAGCGGTACTTGGTCATATTAGATGATGTCTGGAAGGCTGCAGATTTTATGGAAATTAGAAGGGTTCTTGTCGATAATGGCCTGGGAAGCAGAGTAATAATCACGACAAGATCTGAGGAAGTAGCTTCAAGTGCTGATGATGGTTGTAAGATCAACCTAGAGCCTCTAAATGCCCATGATGCATGGCTTCTATTTTGCAGGAAGGCATTTCCGAAAATCGAAAATTATATCTGCCCTCCAGAATTACTTGAATGTGGTCATGAGATAGTGGAGAAATGTGATGGTTTACCGTTAGCTCTTGTTGCGATAGGGAGCATATTGTCCCTAAAAAATAAGAGTAATACAGAGTGGAGGTTCTTTTACGATCAACTTATTTTGGAGCTACACAACAATGAGAACATAAATCGTGTGGAGAAAATTCTAAATCTAAGTTATAAGTACCTACCGAGCTATCTAAAGAATTGCTTCTTGTATTGTGCTATGTTCCCTGAAGACTATCTGATACATAGAAAAATGTTGATTAAATTGTGGATCGCCGAAGGGTTTGTTGAACACAATGGAGCAAGCAGCTTAGAAAACATTGCTGAAGGTTATCTGAGAGAACTCGTCCGAAGAAGCATGCTTCAGGTTGTAATGTGGAACAGTTTTGATAGGATTAAATTTCTTCGAATGCATGATCTTGTGCGCGAACTAGCTATTTTTCAATCTAAAAAAGAGTGCTTTAGTACCATTTATGATGACACTAATGGGGTGGTACAGGTGGGATTGGATTCCCGTCGTGTATCGGTGCTCCGGTGCAAAAATGACATTCGATCAACCATAGATCCATCAAGGCTTCGCACCTTCATAGCATTTGATATAAGAATGGCACCATCTCCATGGCCTTCTTTTATTCCCTCGGAATCCAGGTACCTTGCAGTACTGGACTTATCAGGCTTGCCTATTGAGACTGTACCAAATTCAGTTGGGCAGCTATTCAACCTTAGGTACCTTTGTCTCAATGACACCAATGTGAAGAAACTCCCAAAGTCTATTACGAAGCTTCTCAATTTAGAAACATTGAGTCTTCAACGCACAGAGTCTTTAAATTTCCCACGAGGGTTTGCAAATCTGCAGAAATTGCGGCACATACTTATTTGGAAATTACTAGATGCAAAAATGAGAAGTTTCAATTTTTGGGAAGGTATGGAACCATTTGAGGGCTTGTGGAATTTGAAAGAACTGCAAACTTTGAGTGAAGTTCGAGCAAGTAAATTCTTGATTGCAAAACTAGGAAATTTATCCCAGCTGAGGTGCCTTTGCATCACCGATGTGAGGAGTAGCCACTGCGCACAATTGTGCGACTCTATATCAAAGATGCACCGTCTTTCAAGATTAGACATAACAGCCAGCGGCGAAGATGAGTTGCTCAAGCTGGATACTTTGACATTGCCAAACTCTCTTCAAAAACTCACTTTGTCAGGGCGGTTGTCAGATGGAACTTTGGAATCTCCATTTTTGTCAACCCGTGGAAATTCACTTCGTCAATTGGACCTATTTTGGTGTCAGCTCGCCGAGAATGTAATGCCGCGCCTCTCTGAATTGTCAAATTTAACTCAATTAGAACTTACGAGGGCGTATACCGGACAACAACTAGACTTCCATGCAGGGTGGACCCCAAATTTGAAGAGAATTTACTTGCGGGATTTGCCAAATGTCAATCAAATACGCATACATGAGGGAGCTTTGGTCAGCCTTGAACTTCTTCGCATCGATGGCCTCAAGGAACTACGGAATGTCCCTATCGGTATGAAGTTTCTCAAATCTGTCAGAGAGGCATGTTTTTTTAAGATGCATCCTGATTTTGTAAGGAATCTTCGAATGGTAAAGCTAGATCATATCCCGAAGGTCTTCTGGTCAACACAAGGCAAGTGAAACCTTCTCTTCCAATAGATTAAACACCTTTAATAGTATTGTTAATCAGTTATGAGCAGAATCTCCGTACAAGTGAAATTTGCTCGCCTGCATGGTTTAGACTGCATCTAGAACCTTCTCCGTGAGCAGGCATAACAAATCATGTTTGTAAAATTTTCTAGTTAGCAGAATCAGAAAATGGCACCGTATATCACTCTGCGCTCCACCTAGTAACAGTTGATGGCATATATTTTAGAGTTGCTAAGAAAAGAAAACAGAAATAGGTAGAAACGCTAAGAAAAAAAGAAAAACATCTGACCCTTAATACCGTCGACCCTAATTAAAATGAACTATATAAGCCACTGGACATTATTAGAAAAAACGAATACACTAGGAATTCTCACAAAAAAAGTAAAACATGTGGCTCTCAGTCTAGTGGGTTCTAACTAAAGTGGAACTAAGGTGGTCATTGATGTAAATTACTTCAAGATAATGCTTTGTAATTTAAAAGGATAGAGAGAGAGGATAATCCTTAATATAAAAGAAAAGAGGTAAAAAAACTTACTACCAACATGCCTCGTGCCAAAAAAAAATGTACAGAGAGAAGATAAAAAAAGAGAAAGGCTTGACAGGATTCTTTCTCATCTACTATTCATATATTTTTGAAAGAGCTCAATATATTCAAGGTTATAAGATATTAGTTCTATTCATCTATGATATATTCACACACTACAATATATTAGTTCTATTTATATAAAACTAGCAGGGTGACTCGCGTATTTGCGCAGCTAGATTTTCATAACAGTCTATAGTATCAAATGATATAAATTATATGCTTGAGAATATATAAATGTATTATGTAGACTATTTAGATTTTTAAGGCATTATAAATATTAGAAATGACAATAGAAACTTGAAGAAAAATTCAACTTAAAGGATGTAATTGAAGTAAAAGCTTTGATGAAAGAAAACCATTGAGAATAATAAATTGTTGGACGTTCTTAGAAACGTAGCAACTCTTCATCTTGCATGGATCATATAGCTATATACCCCTATTTTTTCTCTATTAGTAACTCTTTTTTAAAAATATATGCAACGCATGTACCTCTATTTAATCTCAAGTAACACGCTGATTATTTTATATAGTATTAGAGTACATTACTCAGTTATATACTGATACACCATGGATGACTTTGAACGTATCTTCACCACATGATGGCTACCTGTGAGACCCCATTCCGAGGAACAGGAACTCCATGTGATTACCGTACTAGTCCCTGGATCAGTAGCTAGCACTCACATGTTTACACCATTCATATCACAACCAAAAGCCAAGCTTTAATTATACAACTTACAGAAGATGTTAATTATACAAGCATTAGTTACAAGCCGAAATAAAAACAGCGGAAAATACTAGATAACTTAAGGTCCAAAAGCCTGGTAGCATGCCCAAACCGAAACCCCACAGGCATCTGACTAGGCAAACACCCTAGAAGAAATCATCGGCGAATTCCCCGAGACCTACTTGAAGAAACGCATCATCTGGCACATCGCATAGATTCTCCTCTGAACAAAACAGGTAGCAAGAATGAGTACAATTTGTACCCAGCAAGACTTTAATAGCAAATGCAAATAATAGTTATGCAGGCTATTTCAAGGGAACAGGCACTAAGTTATTTTGCGTTTTGCAGGAAGAATTTAAACATATGACATAATAGATTGAAATTCGCATTTTCGAGAAAACAGCATGAGATTTGAATAATTTCCAGAAAGTAAACATGATCCAGAATATAGCATTCCCAATGGCGAAACTCTACACAAGTCGATCCTTTGATTTAAACAAGTAGTTGCCAAAACAGAACCAACCCATTTTATAAAAATGAAAACTCTAGCATTGGAATGACTTCACCAAGTGCTCATGACCGCGAGCGTGGCTAATTAATTAGATTTATTCTCTGCAGAGTTGTACAGCTTTACCCACAAGGAATGAAACACCTTTTTGCTAGGCCATACGACACACTTCCTTGGGTGTGCCGGCAAGGCGTTCATACATAGCCGTTACATTATTTAAACTTGACTTTGGTCCAGCCCGGGACGTTAACCCCCGCCAGAGGAACAGAAACACACACACGTGACGTGGGCCCTTTCACGTAAACTCAACACACACACACCGCTTCATTCGTGATGTATGCGTACACCGCTGCATGGGTGGAAACCCTTCCAGCAGCATCAACCGAATGCCCGTGCTAAGCTCCCGCCTACCAATGAACAAAGCCAGTCCAAACAACTTAATAGGCTAAGGCTACCCCATAAATAGCCTTCGTGGATGCACGGAAGTTCTTGGATCGATAACGTTCCATTGCTCGGTCCTTAATCCGACACGGGCGACACTCCACCCTATACTACGTGCAAAGCCCAAATTGCACAACCGGCTATTGCCAATAATCGCCCGCATCAAAGCATAGTTTTCGGGTTTTCAAGTTTTAACCAACATAGCAACAACCTTTAGTAGAGTGATAACTAGTTGTGAAATCATTTTAAAAGCATCATGACGATCTACGGCAAAACTAAGCAAAGTATATTGTAACGGTTATACCCAACCGACATTTACTATGTCTACATACTATGGTTCACAAGGTTCACAGAATCAATCAAATTAAGGAAAACCATACATTCCAGTGATAGTTACTAACCATACCCAAAATAGCAGTTTTTATGGAGAATTACCCGGATGCAATATACAGATTGCAAAAACAACATACGGTAGTTGAATTAGTAGGTTCAACATGGTCAAGGATTGCTTGCCTTGCTCTTCACCGCAGATATCAAAGCCTTGTTCAGCAACTGCCTCCTCCTCCTCCTCGAGTGTGTCTGCGTCTACACGTCGAAATCGGAAGAACCAACAGAAATTACAAACGGCAAAGAAAGAACGACAGAGAACAAATAGAAAAGCTTAATAAAACCCTTGCATAAGATCCAGGGTTGCTTTCTTATGAATTCTTTAATTATCTTTTTCAATTCAAGACATAAAAATAGTTTAGATTATACAATTAGTCATTAGTTGCATAGAGTAGTGATCCTATTGCTCCCAGCAAGCTTCCTGGAACATAGGGCTAAAGTGCTTTGCTTGAGTAGGACTTAGAGCCGAACTAGACAACACAAGATTGTTTCCTTAGGTTCTTACAGAGCATATCCTAGGATCAACTCGAGGTTTTTTTTACTAATTTCAGGTTTGGATAAGTTGTTTTATGAAGTTAACGAAGAAGTCTTAGTTGATTACATAAGGGTATGAGTAATTAATTTCTTTACTTCAATTTGATTTCACTTGGAATTGGTTTTGTACAACTTAGATCTTCAGTTGTAGGCTACTGGCTTAGTTTACAAGATGTTTGAGAAGGTTCTGGTGATAAAAAGGACTTAACTTTAGTTTTCTTCACTTGCAAATTACAGTTCATTCATTCACAGCAAGACTCTCAGACACCTGATCACTAAGGGTTATTAAACTATCAAAATTAATAGGCTACACATGTTGGAATAAGATTCTCTCTTCTTATTTGGGTAGTTTATACCTTGGACAATACTACTGACCAGATTTCATAAGTTTTACACTCTAGATGATACTCTATAATCATCGTTGAAAAAGCTTAATTGGCATTGTAAAGTGGACGTTTACGAAATCGGCAAGAATGTGAAGTGAAATGTTATCACTTAAAGGTTTTAGGTTGTCCAGATTAATATGCAAACCTTAACCAAACATACTTCTTTTTATAGAATATGATAGTATAAACTTTGTACAATGTTTTTGCGCTGGTCTTACTGATTTTAGTATTTGGGAAAGCTATTTAATCTACCACTGAAATAGCATAACTGACCATATTGTTTAACGCCAAAATCGGCCAAGATTCAACTTAGCTTCCAACTAAACTGTGTATACTTCTTGATTCAGTTTCAACACACACTAACTCCCAGAAGTTTATATCATCTACATTTGCTGACATCCATTCATTTCCTCTTGCAGCATTTTGTTTTATACTCATTCTCTTTTTAGCCGAATTAGACCTGGATTTATTTTTTTTTTTGATAATGGAAGATTTTTATTGATTTCAAGAACATTACATCGAGATGACACAAGTCCTCAAAATCACTTCCGGCCTCTGCTTAATAAAGCACACAGCCATACAAAAAATAAAACATAAAAGAAACCGTGCACAATCTAGTAACAAGCAATCCGAAGACTAGACCGCCACCCATGTGCTCGAATAGAACTCCTTGGACACTCGCGCCAAACAATGTGTAGCCTCCACAAAGTAACTCGATATCCTCCTTTCGCAACACGCCCATGTGCGTAACGGTGGATGATAGCAAAAGTAACCCGCAGAGGTGAAGAATTAGTTTTCTTTTGAAAGACTCTATCATTCTGGCTAACCAAATGGACCAACAAGTGGCAAGAAGACCAAGAAGAACAAGCTTTCTATCATTTTTATGAAAAACGTTTAACCAAGTACCAAATATATTAGCGACACTCATTGGATTAGATATACCAAACGCCACATATATTAGAAACCAAACCGAGTGTGCAAAATGACAATCAAAAACAGATGCTTAATTGTCTCGGGTTCGCGACAAAAGCAACATGTTCTACTTCCTTGCCAATTTCGCTTTGCTAAATTGTCTTTGGTTAATATCACTCCTCTCCTAAGATACCACAAGAACACCTTGATTTTTAGTGGACTTTCAGTTTCCATAATCTTTTATTTAAATTTGGCACACCACTTGCAATCAAGGCTTGATAATGAGATTTCACCGAGAATTGACCATCTTGGCACAACTTCCAAATAAACTCATCATCAATCGATGTTAAATTAATGCTAGCGATTCGTGAACATAAATCATTCCACGCCACTAACTTTGGTCCAAGCAATGACCTTCTCCAGGAAATATTTGGTTGTGCTGTTATTAAGACATCCGCAATGGTTACAAATTTCCGTCGAACAATACTATATAGACCAGGATTTTGATCTTTCAGTGGGCAATTGCCAAGCCAGATATCCTCCCAGAACCTCACCTGCGATCCATTGTTAATTTTGAAGGTGCCAAAGCGAAGAAAATCATGTTTTACCTTCATCAGGCTGGACCAGAAATGAGAGTCTCTGGTTTCCCTCCGCTTGCCCAAGAGGCTTAGAGCCTAAGTATTTGTTTCTAATCAACTGCTGCCAAGTACCCTCGGATGTTAAAAGTTTAAACACCATTTGCTTAGTAGAGCAAGATTTTTACATTTTAAATCATGGATCCCCAGACCTCCTTGTTCTTTTGGTTGGCATACGATGCTCCACTTAGCAAGACGATACTTTCTCTTGTGTTCATCCCTTGCCAAAAAACCGGATCGAAAATAATCAAGTTTCTTGAGAACCCCAGAGGAATTGCAAAAAAGACATCATATACATAGGCAAGCCGCTTAACATGAATTAATCAATGTCACGACCCCTACCGAAAGATGTTTGCCCTTCGACCATTGAGCCTCTTTTGAAAACGATCTTCTACCAAGTGCCAATCTGAGGTTCGTAGTTTTCTATAGTGAATCGGAATCCCTAGATACTTCAAAGGGAGACTCCCGTGCTTACAACCAAATAGTTCCACGTAATGTTCTACTGAATTTTGTGCCTCTCCAAAACAGAACAATTCACTTTTATGAAAATTAATTTTAACCCCGAGACTTGCTCAAATGCACACAACAATAGCTTCATGTTATGCGCTTTTTCTACCTCGGATTTATTTGACAGGTGAACAGACTTTTATGCATAAACATTCTTACCAACTTGGACTCATTCCAGAACAAGCATTTCAAAGATATTTGATCTCATTGATTTTGGTGTAATCCAAATTAACCTTTTTCTTAGCACATAAATACCTTTCTCAAAGATTTTCATTTTAACTCTACATGTGACATTGTTTTACTTAAGGATTTATTAAACTATGAAGCATCTCTACTTAAATACTATTACTTTACATTTTCAAGCTATTAACAGATCGTGGTTTCATAGAAATTCACTTTCCTTTATTTTGCCTAAAGTTAAAATTATTAATTCCTTAAAACAATAAGCCCTTCTCATGTATTCCATTTACTAAAATTTACACAGAAATTCTTCCAATAATATTTTTACATATCCTGAATCTACTGGATTTTACACAAATTTACAAATTTGTTTCACCTAAATCGGACAAGTGGTTCAAAAGTTATTAAAACTTTAATCAACTCGGGTATGAAAATCCCTGACAATTGAAACTTTCCAAAAATGGCAAATGTGTTTTCCCCCAGAAATTACGCCTTCCCTATTTGGCTTTCGGTAGCACAGACACTGGCGTTGGGGCCCAAATGTCAGAGACCGAAACAGAGGAACATGCTCACGGCCTCGCCGCCGGTGAACGGTGGCCGGAACGGCGAAACGGCCGGTACCAAGAGCATCAGCACATCGAGGGGAACACATTGGTGGGGGTTTGGTGCTTCGGAACGGCCGGCAACGGCGTCGCCCACGCACACAGGCGGCGGCCGCCACGGAGCTCCGGCGAAAACCCTACTCCGGCGACACTTTGATTCGGGCGAAAGTACAGTGAGCATCAGTGTAGCAAGGGAATTCGGTTTTACCTAGAAACGGCGCCGGAGAAGGAGCAGACCGGCCGCCCGCAGCGCCGAGCGAGAGAAGAAGGACCCCACGGCGACGCCGCCCCGCGCGGAATGGTCTGAAATTAACCCAAGGATTGGACTCAGGAGTGCCTAAGGATGCTCTAAACCAACTGATTCTTGATACCTCTCACCAAATCACCGGAATTCCATTCTCCCCCTTCTTCTGTTTCTTGGCGAGAAGCGACGACAGGAAGAAGAAATGCAGTGCGGCTCAGTGGGGACTGGGGAGTTTGGAATGGCTCAGAAGGCTCTAGGCGATGCGCTCAAGCCTTTTGTGTTGAGCCAACAGAGAAACTTCCGAGTAAATCGCCTGTGCAGTCTCCCTCGGAAGTCACGGGCGTAGTGCGCTGCAATTGAGAACCTCGAGCCATGGCGGAAGCAGACGCCATGCCGCTCGAGTAGCTCGGAGAAGCTCAAGACGATCGCAGTAGAGAGGCAGCAGACCAAAGAGAGAACGATCGGAGAAGAGACTGACCGGTGGGATCGACCCACATGGCGTTGAGGGCAAGAATTCAGTTTGAGGGTGAATTCACCAAATGTGATTGAACTTGCATTAATTTGCCCACTAACCTTTGTCCAAGACTTTTCTCACTTGCTGAGTGCTCTCTCCTCGCAATGGACAATCTCCAGCGAAGAGTGGGGTGAAAATACTCAAGATAAGATTTATCAGATTTTAACATTGAACGGTGCACTAAGTTTCCATCTCTGTATTCGAATTACCAGACGACTCAAATATTTTATAAAATTTTTGAAACTTTGTTTTTCAAATGGATTTGAGACAAGGATTCTTAGGTAAAATTTTCAGCTCAAGATGTTGCTCCAGTAATTTATAAAAATTCTGACATTGTATTTTTCAACTTTTGTTGCTTTCGCTTTCGAATTCTTTGGGGCTTTATTTCATCTCGATAACTTCCTAAGATTTTTACCACTGGTAAATACTGTATCCAAGATTTATACCTAAGATTTGAATTCTGTTTTTTCCATCGATAACTTCCTAAGATTTTTACCACTGGTAAAAACTATGCAATTTTTCCCAAAAACGAGATGTGAATTGTGATCCACGATCGGATACAATCGTTTTTGGTACTCCATGTAGACGCACAATATTGCTAATGTACAGTTCAGCAAGCTTGTCTCCCGAATAGGTAGTTCTGACTCGAATGAAATGTGCCACTTTGGTTAATCGATCTACAATTACCCAAATTGAATCATTCCTTTCGAGTTCGGGCAACCCAAAGAATAAAATCCATATCGATGTCATCCCATTTCCATTCCGAATTTGCAATGGTTGAAGGAGTCTCACGGACGCCGATGTTAAGCTTTTACTCACGACAAATGTCACACCTAGCCACATATTCAGCTATGTCCTTTTTCATATTAGGCCACCAGTATTCTCTTTTCAGATCCTGATACATTTTTGTACTACCAGGATGAATGGATAAAGGTGACTCATGAACTTCAGAAAGAATCAACTTCTTGATTTCAGAATTGTTGGGCACATAAACTCGAGTCCCTCGTAGGATTATCCCATCCATACTCTCAGTATATTCAGATTCTTGGCCCTCTTTCAATTGCTGTTGAATCTTCATTATAACTTCATCTTCGAGTTGTGCGCTTTTATTTGATTTCTAAGAGTTGGTTGGACTTTAAGCGCGCTACAAAACCCTCTTCAACTAGATTCAGTTCAGTTTTGGAACTCTGACTAACTCGATTGATCAAATCCAAGTACAATAGAGTTTCCGGCTAAGAGCATCGGCTACAATGTTGGCTTTTCCAGGGTGATAATGAATGCCCAGATCATAGTCTTTAATTAGCTCTAGCCACCTTCTTTGCCTTAAGTTTAAATCTGGTTGAGTGAAGAAATACTTAAGGCTTTTGTGGTCTGTATAGACTTCAGTTCTGTTTCCAATAAGGTAGTGCCGCCAAATCTTGAGAGCATCAACTACAGCCGCTAACTCAAGATCATGTGTGGGATAATTTTGCTCATGAGGGCGAAGTTGCCGAGATGCATACGCGACAACCCTTCCTTCTTGCATTAACACACACCCTAATCCATGATGTGAAGCATCACAGTACACTTCAAACTTCTTATGGATATCTGGCATCACCAATACGGGGGCAGTAGTTAATCTTTTCTTCAATTCTGTAAAGCTTGTCTCACAGTCAGAAGTCCACACAAATTTCTTTTCCTTTTTCAAGAGTTGAGTTAATGGCCTGGCAATCTTTGAGAAGTTCTCAATAAATCGACGATAGTACCCAGCCATTCCCAGAAAACTCCGAATTTTTGTGATCGACTGTGGTCTTTTCCAATTTAATACTGTTTGAACTTTACCCAGGTCTACTGCTACTCCTTCACCGGACAAGACATGCCCAAGAAATGCAATCTTTTCCGGCCAGAACTCACATTTCTCGAATTTAGCATAAAGCTTATTCTCTCTCAATTTCCCAAGAACCAAGTGTAAATGTTGTTTATGATCTTCCTCATTCTTGGAATAGATGAGAATATCATCAATAAAGACCACTACGAATTTGTCCAAATATTCCATGAAGATTTTATTCATCAAGTTCATAAAACTGGCTGGAGCATTTGTAAGACCAAAAGACATCACTGTGTATTCATACAGTCCGTAACGAGTAGTGAAGGCGGTCTTTGGAATATCAGAAGGTCTGATTTTCAATTGAAAGTATCCCAACCTTAGATCAATTTTTGAAAAGACTTGAGCCCCATTCAGTTGATCAAACAAATCATCAATTTGGGGAAGGGGATATTTATTTTTAACTGTGACCTCATTTAGAGCACGATAGTCTACACACATCCGCAGACCTCCGTCCTTCTTTTCTACAAACAGAACAGGACTTCCCCATGGTGACACACTTGGGCGAATAAATCCTTTGCTTAATTGTTCATCAATTTGCTTCTTTAATTCAGCCAACTCATCAGGTGGCATACGATATGGACGCTTTGAGATGGGTGCCGTTCCAGGCGCAACATCAATTACAAACTCCATATCGCGATCCGGAGGCATTCCCGGTAATTCAGCAGGAAAAACATCAGGGTATTCACTTGCCACCGGTACTAGACATAGCTTAGGATTGGATGTAGAATACAAGACTGGTTGGTGATTTAGAGACTTGACAACTGACGAGAACTCCACATGAACACCATCTTGATTTATGAGGGTTATAGATTTATTAGCACAATCTATGCAACCCTTATGCCTGGCTAGCCAGTCCATACCTAAAATGACATCTAGCCCTGCCATATCTATTATGATCAGGTCAGCACAAAATGGTACTCCTTTTATGGTTATCTTGACCTTAGGACAAAACTTTCTAGTCCTAGCAGTGGCTCCAGGGGATTGAATAATCATACAAGCAGGTAAAAGAGAAACTTCCAAGTGATTTTGCTCTGAGAACTTCTTGGAAACAAATGAGTGAGAAGCTCCAGAATCAAAAAGTACTACTGCCGAAGTTAGTTGTACGGGGAGCGTACCTAACACAACATCAGGAGCATCTTGGGCTTCCTCGGCGTGACATGATGTAAGCGCCCAACACTGTTCCCTTGTGCTGGTGATGGAGTCGGCCTCTGGCCTTGCTGTCTTGCCGCCCCTAGTGGTCTCCCCTGAGTCTGTGTTGCCTTCTTCTTGGGACAAGAATTTGCATAGTGTCCTCGCTCATTGCAATGAAAGCAAGTGACGTTAGGTGCCTGCTTCTGAGCACCACTCGGCACCCTTGTTTGCTGAGTTGGGCGAGCAGACTGTCGCTGCGGTTGTGAGGTGCGAGGAGTTCGACTCACAACCCGCTGAGCTTGCGGAATTTGTCGCTGGGTTCGCTGCACTTGGAATGGTGGTCGGCGAACATTCGTCGATGGCCCACTCTGTGATCTAAATTGACTGGAGCCGGCAGTTTTCTGTACCATCCATTTGCGCTTCCTACTCTCTAGCACTTCCTTGCTTCCTTGTTCCACTCTTACTGCTTTGTCCACCAAGGACTGGAAGTCATGAATATCTTGTGCTATCAGTGCCCACTTAATTTCCTCATTCAAGTGTTCTCTGAATCTCTCAATCTTCCTAGCTTCATCAGCCACTTCATAGGTAGCATATCTTGACAAGTGATTAAAATGATGCAAATACTCCATTACTGACATGCTGCCTTGCTTTAATTCCAGAAATTCCTTCTTCTTCACCTCAATAATACTGGCTGGAATATGGGTACGGCGAAAAGCCGCCTTAAACTCTGGCCATAACACCACATAACCCTCTGGTAGGACTGCCTGATAACTCTCCCACCAAATGGCTGCGGCTCCTTGTAGCTGATATGAGGCATATAACACTTTCTCCCTCTCATCACATTGTGCAATAGTTAGCTTGCTCTCTACTGCACGCAACCAGTCATCGGCTTCTAATGGTTCAGACGACGATGAGAATACAGGGGGTTGGATTCTCAAGAATTCATTCAGCTTGGACACTGGTGGCGGTCCTCCATTTCCCCCACGATTTGCGCCTAGTGCAGCCAAGGTTTGAGCCATTTGTTGGAGTATTAAAGTGTCGGTTTGCCGACCTTGTTCTATTAGTGCCAGAACTTGTGCCATGGTAGGCTCCCCCGGCAATTGTTCTCCAGAACCAGGATGCTGGGTTCCCTGAGGAGCAGGAGGATCACTTCTAGCCGCCTGGGAGGATGAAGCTCCATGCATTGGGTGCTGAGGGTTTGGTTGAGGAGGAGTTGGGACACCCACTCTTGGATTACGAGCATCCTGATCCTCCGCAGTCCTAAGGATCTGACTTAACGACCTCGTCGACCTCATCCTGAAATTTTTTTTTTCTTTTAGTACAACATATCCAGAAGAACACCAAATACAGGATTATCTCATCGAAAATTTTACTATTGCAGTTACCATTCGCGAGAGAAAATCCTTTAGTATTTATGCATACAGCACACATTCCAGAAATCACAACACACATCCAAAAATCATAACAGCAGTCATACATTACTTGCAAAATACACATACTGATTACCTAGTACGCACATATACATAGAGTGCTTTTACATTCTAACTACTTCACTTCAGTACTAACATTCTGGGATTAGGACTGCTTCATCTACTAGTCGGAATTACTTGGGGCTATTCCACCGCCACCATTCAAGGACGAAGAGGTGGTGGATCCGCATCACAGCTACTCCCCGAGCTAGATGGACTAGAAGGAGGCGCCACTGCACCGGCAGGGCGAAACCTGCGCAAATACTCACGCCTATTTCCAGTCCTTCGAACTCTTGGGCTTATGTGATTTTGTTGTGACCGGATGTAGTCATTTATATTAATCCCATGAGCCTGGCAAATCTTCCTCATCAACTTCCTTCCTGCTTCCTGAACCGCCCGGCTCCTGAGGGGATAGCAATGCTTCACCTGTTGGCGCAACACATGGCCTCGCAAGATGGTAGTAGCATGCGCTTGAACTTTGAAGCCAACTGCCGTTCGTCTGATAGTGAACATGGTTTGATTTTCTTCCTGTCCTAAGTCTTCGGCTAAACTCCTGACTAGCATTGCCCAGTTAACCGGAATAGCCATCTGAAATTTAAATGTGCATGCAAGAATAGTAATAAACATTTGCTACCAGAACAAAAGGCACTTACAAACTGCCAGCATCACTATTATTACCGTACATAGCTTAAGTTCACAGACTACTTACCACCTACAGAAGTTACCACTTACAAAAGTTACGGCTACCTTCATCCCATATTACACAACATCACAAAAGAGCTTACAGCTTCTACTTCCATTCTACCTCCTACATTTCTACCCCAACCTGACACCCTTCCACTTCTTCACAGAGGTCCAGAAGAGGATTCGGCAGGGTCACTGCTCTTTCCAAAAGCCTTAAAGGTGCACTCCTTGCGCCTGAACAACTGGGGAGCTTCAGGCCGGTAGGGGCAAGTGCTGCTGGGATTTATGCCTTTGTCGTTCACAAGGCGAGGGCAACCTCCTAAAGTAGACATCCTAGCCCCACGATGCACTCCTGGAGTATCGACATAGGAAGCCGGCGGAGGACGACTAGCAGCTGGAATCTGTGACTCTCCAATACTCAACACGGCCGGAGAAACTGTGCCACGAGCTACCCCTATGGCCAGGTGAGTTTCCAGAAACGCCACACGCCTCCGCGTCTCCAGAAGCTCCTGCGCCAATTGAACATAGTGCCCATCCAACCTATTCACAAAGTCCACCATCACCTTAAGACCCCATTCTGCACTCCAACCGGATCCCCATACACATTGCTCCCAATAAGAGGCCTACCCGAAGATAGAAATACTTGGGACTTAAATCGAAGCATACGACGAATCAACCACGGCTTGATATGCGGCTTCATTCATCGATCGTCGATCGAAGAGCCGTATCCCTCAAAACATTTTTCCCCTTCATTGAAAATCGGCCTAGGAGGAATAAACACCCGAGTGGCGTACTCCTTAGTTTCTGAACTTAGGTATGCCTGAAACACCACATAACGTGGATGACCTTGATAATGGCACTCTTCCAGCAAGTAGTGCAAAATGCCCATCATTCCTGAAAGCTCAGGAACCGTGGACTCGTGACATGGGACATAACGAACCATCTACAAAGACATGAACATAATATTATTAACCATAAGAACAGATAGTTGAGAGGCTACAAATAAGAAAATTAGCAACTATGCTAAATTTCATTATTAGTAGGGGACGGCTTTTAAGTTATTGCAATTTTATATCTTCAAACTCCTTACTAGTTACCTTAAAACTTTTAACTCCCAGGGTTTCCTACAGTCATTAGGCTCTGATACCAATGCTGTGAGACCCCATTCCGAGGAACAGGAACTCCATGTGATTACCGTACTAGTCCCTGGATCAGTAGCTAGCACTCACATGTTTACACCATTCATATCACAACCAAAAGCCAAGCTTTAATTATACAACTTACAGAAGATGTTAATTATACAAGCATTAGTTACAAGCCGAAATAAAAACAATGGAAAATACTAGATAACTTAAGGTCCAAAAGCCCGTAGCATGCCCAAACCGAAACCCCACAGGCATCTGACTAGGCAAACACCCTAGAAGAAATCATCGGCGAATTCCCCGAGACCTACTTGAAGAAACGCATCATCCGCACATCGCATAGATTCTCCTCTGAACAAAACAGTAGCAAGAATGACTACAATTTGTACCCAAAGAAGACTTTAATAGCAAATGCAAATACTAGTTATGCAGGCTATTTCAAGGAACAGCACTAAGTTATTTTATGTTTTGCGGGAAGAATTTAAACATATGACATAATAGATTGAAATTCGATTTTCGAGAAAACAAAGATGAGATTTGAATAATTTCAGAAAGTAAACATGATCCGAATATAGCATTCCCAATGGCGAAACTCTACACAAGTCGATCCTTTGATTTAAACAAGTAGTTGCCAAAATGTAACCAACCCATTTTATAAAAATGAAAACTCTAGCATTGGAATGACTTCACCAAGTGCTCATGACCGCGAGCGTGGCTAATTAATTAGATTTATTCTCTGCAGAGTTGTACAGCTTTACCCACAAGGAATGAAACACCTTTTTGCTAGGCCATACGACACACTTCCTTGGGTGTGCCGGCAAGGCGTTCATACATAGCCGTTACATTATTTAAACTTGACTTTGGTCCAGCCCGGGACGTTAACCCCCGCCAGAGGAACAGAAACACACACACGTGACGTGGGCCCTTTCACGTAAACTCAACACACACACACCGTTTCTGTTCGTGACAGGGCGTACACCGTTGCATGGGTGGAAACCCTTCCAGGCAGACCGAACCGGAATGCCCGTGCTAAGCTCCCGCCTACCAATGAACAAAGCCAGGTCCAAACAACTTAATAGGCTAAGGCTACCCCATAAATAGCCTTCGTGGTTGCACGGAAGTTCTTGGATCGATAACGTTCCATTGCTCGGTCCTTAATCCGACACGGGCGACACTCCACCCTATGCTATGTGCAAAGCCCATATTGCACAACCGGCTATTGCCAATAATCGCCCGCATCAAAGCATAGTTTTCGGGTTTTCAAGTTTTAACCAACATAGCAACAACCTTTAGTAGAGTGATAACTAGTTGTGAAATCATTTTAAAAGCATCATGACGATCTACGGCAAAACTAAGCAGTGTATATTGTAACGGTTGTACCCAACTGACATTTACTATGTCTAAGCATACTATGGTTCGCAAGGTTCACAGAATCAATCAAATTAAGGAAAACCATACATTCCAGGGATAGTTACTAACCATACCCAAAATAGCAGTTTTTTATGGAGAATTACCCGGATGCAATATACAGTTGCAAAAACAACATACGGTAGTTGAATTAGTAGGTTCAACATGGTCAAGGATTGCTTGCCTTGCTCTTCACCGCAGATATCAAAGCCTTGTTCAGCAACTGCCTCCTCCTCCTCCTCGAGTGTGTCTGCGTCTACACGTCGAAATCGGAAGAACCAACAGAAATTACAAACTGGCAAAGAAAGAACGACAGAGAACAAATAGAAAAGCGAATAAAACCCTTGCATAAGATCCAGGGTTGCTTTCTTATGAATTCTTTAATTATCTTTTTCGAATTCAAGACGCAAAAATAGTTTAGATTATACAATTAGTCATTAGTTGCATAGAGTAGTGATCCTATTGCTCCCAGCAAGCTTCCTGGAACATAGGGCTAAAGTGCTTTGCTTGAGTAGGACTTAGAGCCAGAACTAGACAACACAAGATTGTTTCCTTAGGTTCTTACAGAGCATATCCTAGGGATCAACTCGAGGTTTTCTTTACTAATTTCAGGTTTGGATAAGTTGTTTTGCGAGTTAACGAAGAAGTCTTAGTTGATTACATAAGGGTATGAGTAATTAATTTCTTTACTTCAATTTGATTTCACTTGGAATTGGTTTTGTACAACTTAGATCTTCAGTTGTAGGCTACTGGCTTAGTTTACAAGATGTTTGAGAAGGTTCTGGTGATAAAAAGGACTTAACTTTAGTTTTCTTCACTTGCAAATTACAGTTCATTCATTCACAGCAAGACTCTCAGACACCTGATCACTAAGGGTTATTAAACTATCAAAATTAATAGGCTACACATGTTGGAATAAGATTCTCTCTTCTTATTTGGGTAGTTTATACCTTGGACAATACTACTGACCAGATTTCATAAGTTTTACACTCTAGATGATACTCTATAATCATCGTTGAAAAAGCTTAATTGGCATTGTAAAGTGGACGTTTACGAAATCGGCAAGAATGTGAAGTGAAATGTTATCACTTAAAGGTTTTAGGTTGTCCAGATTAATATGCAAACCTTAACCAAACATACTTTTTTATAGAATATGATAGTATAAACTTTGTACAATGTTTTTGCGCTGGTCTTACTGATTTTAGTATTTGGGAAAGCTATTTAATCTACCACTGAAATAGCATAACTGACCATATTGTTTAACGCCAAAATCGCCAAGATTCAACTTAGCTTCCAACTAAACTGTGTATACTTCTTGATTCAGTTTCAACACACACTAACTCCCGAAGTTTATATCATCTACATTTCTTGACATCCATTCATTTCCTCTTGCAGCATTTTGTTTTATACTCATTCTCTTTTAGCCTAATTAGACCTGGATTTATTTTTTTTTTGATAATGGAAGATTTTATTGATTTCAAGAACATTACATCGAGATGACACAAGTCCTCAAAATCACTTCCGGCCTCTGCTTAATAAAGCACACAGCCATACAAAAAATAAAACATAAAAGAAACCGTGCACAATCTAGTAACAAGCAATCCGAAGACTAGACCGCCACCCATGTGCTCGGGAATAGAACTCCTTGGACACTCGCGCCAAACAATGTGTAGCCTCCGTCAAAGTAACTCGCATATCCTCCTTCTGCAACACAGCCCATGTACGTAACCAGTAGATGATAGCAAAAGTAACCTGCAGAGGTGAAGAATTAGTTTTCTTTTGAAAGACTCTATCATTCCTGGCTAACCAAATGGACCAACAAGTGGCAGCAGCACCAAGAAGAACAAGCTTTCTATCATTTTTATGAAAAACGTTTAACCAAGTACCAAATATATTAGCGACACTCATTGGATTAGATATACCAAACGCCACATATATTAGAAACCAAACTGAGTGTGCAAAATGACAATCAAAAAACAGATGCTTAATTGTCTCAGGTTCGCGACAAAAGCAACATGTTCTACTTCCTTGCCAATTTCGCTTTGCTAAATTGTCTTTGGTTAATATCACTCCTCTCCTAAGATACCACAAGAACACCTTGATTTTTAGTGGGACTTTCAGTTTCCATAATCTTTTATTTAAATTTGGCACACCACTTGCAATCAAGGCTTGATAATGAGATTTCACCGAGAATTGACCATCTTGGCACAACTTCCAACGAAACTCATCATCAATCGATGTTAAATTAATGCTAGCGATTCGTGAACATAAATCATTCCACGCCACTAACTTTGGTCCAAGCAATGACCTTCTCCAGGAAATATTTGGTTGTGCTGTTATTAAGACATCCGCAATGGTTACAAATTTCCGTCGAACAATACTATATAGACCAGGATATTGATCTTTCAAAGGCAATTGCTGCCGATATCCTCCCAGAACCTCACCTGCGATCCATTGTTAATTTTGAAGGTGCCAAAGCGAAGAAAATCATGTTTTACCTTCATCAGGCTGGACCAGAAATGAGAGTCTCCTGGTTTCCACTCCGCTTGCCCAAGAGGCTTAGAGCCTAAGTATTTGTTTCTAATCAACTGTTGCCAAGTACCCTCAGATGTTAAAAGTTTAAACAGCCATTTGCTTAGTAGAGCAGTATTTTTACATTTTAAATCATGGATCCCCAGACCTCCTTGTTCTTTTGGTTGGCATACGATGCTCCACTTAGCAAGACGATACTTTCTCTTGTGTTCATCCCCTTGCCAAAAAAACCGGGATCGAAAATAATCAAGTTTCTTGAGAACCCCAAGAGGAATTGCAAAAAAGACATCATATATATAGGCAAGTCGCTTAACACTGAATTAATCAATGTCGACGACCCCTACCGAAAGATGTTTGCCCTTCCACCATCGAGCCTCTTTTGAAAACGATCTTCTACCAAGTGCCAATCTGAGGTTCGTAGTTTTCTATAGTGAATCGGAATCCCTAGATACTTCAAAGGGAGACTCCCGTGCTTACAACCAAATAGTTCCACGTAATGTTCTACTGAATTTTGTGCCTCTCCAAAACAGAACAATTCACTTTTATGAAAATTAATTCTTAACCCTGAGACTTGCTCAAATGCACACAACAATAGCTTCATGTTGCGCGCTTTTTCTACCTGGATTTATTTGACAGGTGAACAGACTTTTATGCATAAACATTCTTACCAACTTGGACTCATTCCAGAACAAGCATTTCAAAGATATTTGATCTCATTGATTTTGGTGTAATCCAAATTAACCTTTTTCTTAGCACATAAATACCTTTCTCAGCATTTTCATTTTAACTCTACATGTGACATTGTTTTACTTAAGGATTTATTAAACTACTGAAGCATCTCTACTTAAATACTATTACTTTACATTTTCAAGCTATTAACAGTATCAGGGTTTCATAGAAATTCACTTTCCTTTATTTTGCCTAAAGTTAAAATTATTAATTCCTTAAAACAATAAGCCCTTCTCATGTATTCCATTTACTAAAATTTACACAGAAATTCTTCCAACAATATTTTTACATATCCTGAATCTACTAGATTTTACACGAATTTACAAATTTGTTTCACCTAAATCGGACAAGTGGTTCAAAAGTTATTAAAACTTTAATCAACTCGGGTATGAAAATCCCTGACAATTGAAACTTTCCAAAAATGGCAAATGTGTTTTCCCCCAGAAATTACGCCTTCCCTATTTGGCTTTCGGTAGCACAGACACTGGCGTTGGGGCCCAAATGTCAGAGACCGAAACAGAGGAACATGCTCACGGCCTCGCCACGGTGAACGGTGGCGGAGCGGCGAAACGGCGGTACCAAGAGCATCAAGACATCGAGGGGAACACATTGGTGGGGTTTGGTGCTTGAACGGCAAGAATGGCGTCGCATACACGCACACAGGCGGCGGCCGCCACGGAGCTCCGGCGAAAACCCTACTCCGGCGACTCTTTGATTCGGGCGAAAGTACAGTGAGCATCAGTGTAGCAAGGGAATTCGGTTTTACCTAGAAACGGCGCCAGAGAAGGAGCAGACCGGCCTGCCCACGGCGCGCCTGAGCCGGAGAAGAAGGACCCCACGGCGACGCCGCCCCGCGCGGAATGGTCTGAAATTAACCCAAGGATCGGACTCAGGAGTGCCTAAGGATGCTCTAAACCAACTGATTCTTGATACCTCTCACCAAATCACCGGAATTCCATTCTCCCCCTTCTTCTGTTTCTTGGCGAGAAGCGACGACAGGAAGAAGAAATGCAGTGCGGCTCAGTGGGGACTGGGGAGTTTGGAATGGCTCAGAAGGCTCTAGGCGATGCGCTCAAGCCTTTTGTGTTGAGCCAACAGAGAAACTTCCGAGTAAATCGCCTGTGCAGTCTCCCTCGGAAGTCACGGGCGTAGTGCGCTGCAATTGAGAACCTCGAGCCATGGCGAAGCAGTGTACGCCATGCCGCTCTGAGTAGCTCGGGAGAAGCTCCAGTACGACCGCAGGCGAGAGAGGCAGCCAGACCAAAGAGAGAACGATCGGAGAAGAGACTGACCGGTGGGACTGGACCCACATGGCAGTGAGGGCAAGAATTCAGTTTGAGGGTGAATTCAGCCAAATGTGATTGAACTTGCATTAATTTGCCCACTAACCTTTGTCCAAGACTTTTCTCACTTGCTGAGTGCTCTCTCCTGGCAATGGACAATCTCCAGGCGAAGAGTGGGGTGAAAATACTCAGTATAAGATTTATCAGGATTTTAACATTGAACGGTGCACTAAGTTTCCATCTCTGTATTCGAATTACCAGACGACTCAAATATTTTATAAAATTTTTGAAACTTTGTTTTTCAAATGGATTTGAGACAAGTATTCTTAGGTAAAATTTTAAGCTCAAGATGTTGCTCCAGTAATTTATAAAAATTCTGACATTGTATTTTTCAACTTTTGTTGCTTTCTGTTTTCGAATTCTTTGGGGCTTTATTTCATCTGATAACTTCCTAAGATTTTTACCACTGGTAAATACTGTATCAAAGGTGACTTGGTAAATTTTTCAGCTGGAGATGAGCTTTAGACATTTCTCACAAATTTTGATGGTGCACTGTTTCTAGTCAACTTGACCTTTCTTTTTCATTTTAATATTCAAATTGACATCTGTATCTTTTATCAGTGTATAAATTGATTTCTCCATCAATTTGGATTCAGGAAGTAATTTACTCCCAATCTTTCTTTTAGTTCTTTTTACTTCTCACATTCCCTTTAATTGTCTATGCAACCCAAAATCCAAGAAATCAATTCAAGAAAAAATCATAAATTCCATAAAACTCAAAAATACTCAAAATGCAAATTCATATTATAGCACTTTACTGTTTAGGATTTCCAGGATGTTACACTACCCCTATAGAATTATATGTCATATCTCTTATTGATGACTCTACAAGTTTTCTACTTTAACCGCCAATAGCAAACCCAATTTTTTATCGACCCCTCTCAACTGCTACCCTTTTAATGCAATACTCTATCATATAACTATCTTCTATTTCTCTTCAATTATTATTTAATACTGAACGTTATGACATCAATATGCAATGCATATATGTATAAGTATTGCTTATCTTACCAAAGACACCCGGCATGCTCTCACCAGTGGCTCCAAACCTATTATGCTCTCATTAATGGCCCCAAGCCTATTCCATATAGTATCACCATCTCCACTCTGAGTTTTTTGCAACTTATTTTAATTAAAACAAATTCATGTATGCATACACATATGCAAGATATTATACATGCTTGATTTATGCTTGTCCTATATCGGTTGCTTCTCTTATTCAATATTTGCTAACTCAATGATATTGCTTCCTCACAAACGTGGCGACCTCCCATCTTCTATAATGCTAATATATTTGCTTTAGTCATTATCTAACAATATGTAGAATTTTTTCACCATCATGTGTGATGTCATGTCCCTTAGCAGTGATGTTACGTTTCTAGCTACCCAATAGATATATATCCTTTTTATGACAAATTATATTTATTTAGGGATTTTATTTAGAAATTCATATGGAAATTGAATTGGAATTCTTGTTCAAAACAAATTAGCATGTTTTGGTTTATTTGTACTCCAAATTATATTTGTGTGTTGTTCATACATGACATAGATTTTTTTGATATAGTTTTAGATGGTATTGTATACAAATTCAATTGGTATTTTTTTATTTTATTTCATTCCTAATTTAATCTAGACCGTTATAATCTGGACCCACCATGATCAATAGTGTATATCTTTCTTTTTTCTCCGATTAATGTGAAAATTTCTAGCCTTGAGAGCGAACGTGGTGACTTCTTTTGCTTCTACTTTAATAATATAATAGATAGATAGATATATTCACACAGTATAGAAAGAGTTCTTCACACTACTTTTGATCTTTTGTGACGGCAAAAACCTATTAGGAAAGTAGGACAAATAGTCAAAAATAATTTCCCGTTGATCATCCGTCAGGCAATAACCCTTAGTCATAGAACACTACACACACTAAAGTTTTCCTAGCAAACTACGTAAAAGAAAACACGTCCTAATAAGACCCATGCGGACGACCAAGCCCCATCTGACAATCTTGAGGAGTCTTTTCTCTCTCTTAATTAATCTTAGTTAAAACCAATATTAATCTAGGCCCATCAATTATACACACGAGAGGTCAAAGCACTTTCAAAAATATTTTAGATAATGATTTGTTTGATTAAATGCATATGTTTATTTTTTCTAGCATGGATCCAATGTTAAAAATTTATACTTGAAATTGGTGGTTCATAAGGCTTGAAGCGGGACAGCTAAATTTCCAGAGTTCTTCTGTGTATCAATGACAAATCTTGGTCTTATCTTCTATAGATCTATCTAGGGCTGGGCAAATAAACCAGAAACCGAAAACCGAAACCGTTAAAACCGGAATCGAAGCCGAAAATTGTTGATTCGGTTAGCTGTATGGAATAACCGAACTTTTTTCGGTTAATTCGGTTTTAACTCTCAGTTAACCGAACTAACCGAACTTTGATAAAGAGACTCACCAAATCGGAGATATATTGAAAGCTCCTTGTCTGTTTCCCATCGCCATAGCTAGTCAAAGGCTCCTTCCTCAACGCCTGAAACCATAATTGCACAAGGAGCATTTTAGTATGAAACAAACAACTGGACTGTCCTTAAATTCAGGTGTCAAAAGAGGAGGCTACAAACGGTGGCTACCCGAGCAATAAAATTGCTAACAACATGGCCATCATCATTGCCAAGTTCGGTTAATTCGATTAAAACCGAAACCAAAACCGAACTATCGGTTAACCGAATTATCGGTTACCGAAATTTTCAAACATAGTTCGGTTTAAATTTTGAAATAACCGAATTTCCAAATAAACCGAAACCGAATGCCCAGGCCTAGATCTATCCATGTAGCCAGCTCGATCGAGTTCAATGCTATTCGTGCAGTTATTAACGGCCTAGGTGGCTAGGCCATGGATGACGACGGGCAAAAAAGCTCATTAGAATTCGATTCAGAATTGCTTCGATTACAATAGTTAATGGTTTGATTATGAAAAAAACTTATTAAGGCTTGGCTCAACAGTGTTGGTTAGCTCAAATTTGAAATAACCACTTAAATGATAAATAAAATGATTTTATGTCAAACTATGTCAATTTCAAAAGAAGCTTGATAATCATTAAGCTCAATAGTCAGCCGAAACTCACATCGTTGCTATTCTTAAGGGTATGATAAGTAGTATTGAGCCGTAAATCTAGATGGGGTTAGTTCATCCTAAACGAAAGAAATATAGCATAGTAAGATCTCAAGTTCAAGCTTGGAAGCTTCATGTAGGGATGGCGATCGGGTGGGTACCTTCGGGTACCACTGCCTTAAACCCAAACTCGAACCTGAACAAAGTCACTCTACCCAAACCTACTAAGCTTTATGGGTACAAATTTGTGCCCATGCCCAAACCCAATGGGCACCCATAGGCACCGATCTGTGCATGAGCACCGAAGGCTGAAGGCGGAGAGCTGGGGGGCGCCACGGCTACCGCATGCTCCTCCCCCCTCACACACGCCGGAGGCCGAGGGAGGCAGCCATGGCGGAGGAGGTGGCGACACAAGCGAGGCAGGGGTGATTCTCCAACGACAACCGACCAATTCTTTTCGCCTATTGTTCCTTCTCTCCTTCCCAAAAGAATCCCACCAATAACTACTTTGACATACCAAGAATGACAAACTATTGAAACAAGAAACCAAAACATGGTGCATCGACCGCACCACAGGAGCGAGTGGATGGAAAGAGAGGTACCTCGGACTCAAGTAGGGTGATGTAGGTGATGAGCGCCATAGCACCGCCTCTGTCACAGCGCCTGACGGACTCCTCGTTAAAGCTAGCATCGCGGAGCTTCCTCTAGATCGCCTCGTCCCGGCGACGCCGCTGCTTCTGGTCAGCCACGGGCTCACCATGGCTCGGCTCACCAAAACACTAGACCTCAGGGGTACGCGCGGGGGGTAGCGCGTTTCGAGTGAGTAGGGTTCGCGTCTCCCTCTATTTCCTTCTCGCCTCTCCTTTCTATCTCTTCTTTTGGGCACTATGTGCGCTAGGCCGGAGGGAGCTGATGGGAGGAGCCAACGCCGAGGGAGGCGAGGTGTGGGGAGGAACGGGCTTTGGCCGCCGAGGGAGGCAGAGGCGAGGGAGGGAGGCCGAGGCAATCATGCGATGGGGGCAAAGGGAGGGAGGCGATGGGAGCGAGAGGAATCAAGGAGGAGCTGACTCAGCCGAGCTGTCAGTGAGTTTGTTTTTCTAATATACCTCTAAAAAGTGGGCTCACATGTCATAGATATCCATTGCGTACCCATAGGTACAAATTGACACCTATACCCATCCTATGGGGTTATTAGGTATCCAAACCAGTAAACCTATGGGTCTAAAGTGTTACCCATACCCACTCTTATCGGGTCAGGTATCCAAACCCATAGGTAAAACTGTCATCTCTAGCTTCACGTGATTTGATGCTTCACTGATAGCTTTTGTGCTATTTCAGTGGCAATGTTCAAATAAAAATCATCTGGTTTCTAATTCGGTGGACCACAATTTTAGAGGCTAAGATTAGCTAGTTGTCTCAGGAATATGTTAATTTGAAAAAAAAAGATAAGTAGCACTACGATCAAAGGATTGAGGGTGTATAAATTTGTTAGACTATCCCAATTTGGAATTGTGCAAAGAAAATATGTTATACTTTAGAAAAGGAGAGCTATTGTAAAAAATTCAGAACATACTAAATTATTATTATTTTATCCCAATTTGGTTAAACTATCTTTACTGTTGTCCTTACCTGTACCAATTTAAGGCTTGATTTTTATCAGATACATGGCTCTATGCAAGCTCTACATCCAACATTTTTTCCTCAATTCTTCCAAATTTCCATACTACTCTGTAACATTGCACCATACAAGCACTTTCCACTAGATACTAGATCATGTTCACAGCTTCACTTAATTTTTTGTACATGTACTGAAATTTGTCTATGTTAGAATCTTGATTCAAAGGGCTTCAAACTGCTGCAATTTGTTCTCAATAAAACCACTTTTATTGTGCAACTAAAAATCATTGTCTCCAGCTTTCTGAGTTGTTGATACATATTTCCTTTCCTGAATCTCTACAGGTTTGGAATGACACGATTGGTTCTTGCTTGCATTTATGGTCTGCAATTACTGTCGTCAATTAGAGAGCTTTCACAGTTGAGTAATGTTGATTAGAGAGCTTTCACAGTTGAGTAATGTTAACGTACAATAACTTGAGTTCTCTAATCATTTGTATTTCTTTAAACAAACCGGTGTGTAATAATACATGGGGGTGATATTCAATGTTGCTATCCCATGTTTATCATTACAATACTGTCGTTTTTTCGTTGCTTATGTTTGATGATATGCAACTACCACTCTGGATGACTATGTAAGACATAGTGGTGCTTGTAATAATGGCCAAAACTATACAATTACTTTGGCTATGTGTGAGATGTAATTTAATGGGCTGAACCAATTTGGTTTTTATTCGGCAAATGTTGTCGTGATTATGGTCGTGGTTGGTTTATACGTCTGCCGACGAAAGGGATCCTATTGCTATTGTGAGCAAACGGTAAAGCTGCCGTTTACTATTACCGCTGTTCTGGCCATCAAGGTGTAAGTATTTCTTTGCACATGTAGAGAGAGAGAGAGCAGCATTCCTTATGCTGCTGTGGTCAGTGTTTGCCACACACAATTTGCCCAACCTGTACAGCTTGGACGCAAAACACTTGTCATATCAAATGTAGCACAACGTGGAAGGCCAAGTTCCACTATCCTAGTGATCCTGATAGCAGCAGCAGATACCTTGCTATCTTTCAGTCTACCGTAAAATGCAATCACCATTTGAGAGGTGTTTTCATGCTTTTCGTTTTTTACAGTTACACAAATATTAAAGTATGAATGAAAGGTAGATGGTGATTACTTACCCTTTCATTTGTTTCAAGATTTATGCAATTTGTATTGAGAGGGAAAGCATTGAAGCACTGCTCTCAACATTTCCAGCCTCTCCTGCTTCTGAACAGATTTCATGAAGTGATGACCTAGAAAGATGGAATAATTAGTGCAGGTTCCTCTGAGATCACTTGCCTGTGCATTTCATTCTTCCTCTGCAGAACAACCTGAAGTTTGGTTCGGAGGAAGATAACTGCAGCCTGAGCCCCTAATGACAGCCCCGTTGCGTCGTCGTTTCCATGGCTTGCTTGCGCAACAGACGCGCTGGGCTTCTAATTAGGCCAACCCCGTGACATTGGCCGATCCGATGTGAGCTTGTATGTCTGGCGCCATGGCTTGCCTCTGGCCAATGGCCTGAAAAACTCATGTAAAATATATTAAAAAAATCAGTAAAATTACATATTGGTTTAAGACGGTATTGTTGGCTTCAACACCAAACTGTGAACAGTGCGTTGGATCCTCTTCAGAGCTCCTGGAACAGAAGAACAGAGGAAAAACACAAAGAACTTGCGGACAGAAAAGAGATAACAGAGACAACACAAGAATTGCGATGCTCAACCTGCCGCATCCTTTTCTGGTTTTATTGTCAGTATATATAGCTGAAAAGTTACAGATAAACTTGCTAACAAACTCTCCAAATCAGAACGGATTCAGGAGACAGTTCATATCAGATACTGTTCCTTATCACGACACCTTGTTAGTTTCTAACTTTTACTCAGCTTCTAAACTATTCCAATCAGAACACGACTTGTTTAAAACAAACTAAGTATCTAATCTATGTCAAGATTACCTGTCAACAAATCACCCTCCTAATCTTGACACTTTTGTAGGTCCACCACACCAAGCTTTCCTCTGAGCAGTGTAAAGCGAAGCTTGCTCAAAGGTTTTGTCAGAGCGTCCGCAACTTGATTTTCAGTATGCACATGCCTGATCTCAATCATTTTCTTCTGAACACAATCTCTTATAAAATGATGTTTGGTTTCAATATGTTTGCTTCTTCCATGATGAACCGGATTCTTTGACAGGTCTATTGCCGATTTATTGTCAATCATCAGTATTGGCTTCACCGGCTCAGACCCTTTCAGTTCACCGAGCAACCTACTCAGCCAGATGCTTTGGCATGCTCCTGCAGTTGCGGCCACATATTCTGCTTCGCATGAGGACAGTGCAACCACCTTCTGTTTCTGAGAGAACCAGGTCACTGGGTTACCTCCGAAGAAGAAAACTGCACCGGAGGTACTTTTCCGGTCATCAATATCTCCTTCCATATCGCTATCAGTGTAACCAATCAAATTTTCAGCAGCACTTTCTCCTTTTCTATAATAGCAACTGTAGGATCAATATATATTAAACTAGCAATCAGAGGGGGGTGAATGATTGCGCGGAAGCTAAAATCAAATTTTTGATAATTTTTGAAACACCCCAATTTGAACTCAAATTGCCTGATTTGGATTCGACAAAAAACAGAGAGATATATGTCTACTAAAACAGTAATTCCCGAAGATCCAACCATTGGATTGATGTTAAATTTTAACTGTAGAAACTAGACTCAATTTTCAAGCTAACCCAATAAAAATCAGCTCAATCGGATCTTTTGCAATTTTACTGAATCAGACGCCAGACCAAATAAAAACAGACTGATACACGTTCACCAAAATAATAATTACCGAAGATCCTACCGTTAGATCGATGTGAAATTTTAACGGAAGAAACTAGATGCTATTACGAATCTAACCAAATAAAAATCAACTCAATCGGATTTACGGATCTAGAGATATTACCCTTGCAAGATGACGCTTTTGCAGCAGACCGAACTCTGGATGAAAATCAACTACGCCGGACCAAGATCTGCAGCTACGTCGGACCAAAACGCCAGGAGCAAGCCAACTAGAAACCAGTCGCCAAAGAAAAGACCTGCAGGCACTAACACATGCAAGCACTCTTTCTAGCCGTCAACCTTCAAGCTAAAGAAATCAACAAGAAAATAACTAGTTGCCACACGCAATGCACAGGACGTCGAGCACTTCACATGCAAGCGCATCAAAGCTTCTAGTCGCCAATCTTCTAGTCGTCACAAGAAGCTCTCTGGCCGCAAGAATAATTCTCCAGCAATAGGGCCAATCCAGCTGCCAGGAAGTAATTCGACCGGGAGCACTTCTTGCACGGCCGCCGGAGACAACAGATTTTCTTTATCGCAAGGAAAAACGGCAGCAACCTCCCAAAAAGCCCTTATCTCATTAATTAGGTTTCAAGTCCTTTTATACAACTCAAAACCCTAAAATAAATACATGTATGCATATCAATCTGGCCCAATAACACATGGCCCAATATATGCCTACAATCCAAAATATGCACGCGTACGGCTCACCTGCCGCACTCACGTGACTAACCAGCCTCCGTGTGCACCGTTCTCTAGCCCGAACGTCCCGCATGACATCCTCGACCACCAGGACCTCGATTCCTCCATGAACCTAGTTCCGGTCCCGTCATCGACCACGTTCGCCCTCGAGCAACACCTGCACACAAATAAACAACAAACGAATCCGAGCACAAGTCCACGACTTGACTCAAAGTCAATCCATGCAACCACTCACACGAGCGCATTGCATCAAGCAAAATCATTAACATGCTATCCTAGCATATCAATTAATCAACTAACACAACACATGCACGAACACCACACATGCCATGATCGTAACCACTTTGCAATGCCAATTTCATCATTAAGCCAATTTTTCAGCACATGATTTCACAGCAACCATAGCTTGTGGTGCCTCGCACATATCTCAGGACCTGTTTTAATGCTGTCATGTGCTCTGTTTTTGGTGCTTCCATATACCTGCTCAACACTCCCACTGCATAGGAGATATCCGGTCTGGTATTCACGAGGTATCTTAAGCTTCCGATAATACTCCTGTATAGATGATCATCTACAGGTGGGGAAGTATCATGCCTACTTAACCTCAGTCTTGGCTCCATTGGTATTTGACATGGATTACATCCTCCCAGACCTAGTTTCTCAAGGACTTTCTTCGCATATGCTGATTGCCCAAGTTTTATGCCCCTTTCACCTATTCTTTTCAATCTTGTGGCAGACATGCTTTCTATAATGATTAAGAGATCAAAAGAAGATGGCCAGATTAGAGGGGTGATCCCTCATCTGATGGAGGATGGTTTATCCATTCTGCAGTATGCAGATGATACCATTTTATTTATGGATCATGATATTGAGCAAGCTAAAAATATGAAGATTAATTTTCATAAAAGTGAAATTTTTTGCTTTGGTGAAGCTAAGCGTTATGAACATTTTTATACTAATTTGTTTGGATGCGGGTTAGGATCTTATCCGTTCAGGTACTTAGGTATCCCGATGCATTTCCATAAGCTTTGCAATGCGGATTGGAATGTCATCGAGGATAGATTCAAACGCAAACTAAGTACATGGAAGTCTAAACATCTCTCTTACGGGGGCAGGCTTATTCTTTTAAATTCAGTGCTAAGTAGCCTACCTATGTTCATGATGTCCTTTTTTGAACTTCCTAAGGGTGTCCGTCAAAGACTGGATTTCTACCGTTCTAGGTTTTTTTGGCAGGGTAATAAGGAAAAGCGAAAATATCGGCTTGCAAAATGGAATATTCTATGTCGTCCCAAAGATCAAGGAGGTTTAGGAATAACTGATCTGGAAATCAAAAATAAATGTCTCCTGAGTAAGTGGTTATTTAAATTACTAAATGAGGAGGGGACCTGGCAAACTTTGCTCAGAATAAATATCTGAGTTCAAATTGTTTATCTCAGGTGCATATTAAACCTCGGGATTCACATTTTTGGAAAGGTCTTCTCAAGGTCAGGGACAATTTCCTAAGTTGTGGAACATTTCATATTCAGGATGGTTCACAAACTAGGTTTTGGGAAGACAAGTGGGTGGGATTTAAACCACTCAAAGAGCAATTTCCTAGTCTTTTTAACATAGTCAACTCCCCGCATAGCACGGTGGCAAGTGTCATGATGCAAATGCCACCGAATATTACCTTTCGTCGTGCTTTAGTGGGGGCTAAATTGACATCGTGGTATAACCTAGTTGCAAAAGTAGCTAATATTCAGCTCACAAATAGAAGGGATACTTTTACCTGGGATTTACATAGTCATGGTCAATTCTCCATTCGGTCTATGTATGTTTATCTAATGAACCATGGGACTCCGTTCAATACGAAGTTCATTTGGAAATTAAAGGTTTCTTTGAAAATAAAGATTTTCCTTTGGTATGTGCAGAAGGGAGTGATCTTAACAAAAGATAACTTAGCCAAAAGGAATTGGACTGGGAGTTCTAAATGTTGTTTTTGTAATAACAATGGAACAATAAAGCATTTGTTCATTGATTGCCAGCATGCCACCAATATTTGGAGAATTATTTACATTGCTACTGGGTTGACTCCACCAAGATCTATTATGCATATGTTTGGAAATTGGCTTTCAGGCTTTGAAACGATAGAAAAAAGACTGATTTTTGCGGGGGTTGCAGCTCTTTTGTGGGCCATTTGGTGCACTCGCAATGATGTACTCTTTGAGAACAAAAAATACATGTCTTGTTTGCAGGTTATCTTCAGGGGAACATACTGGTTGCGGTTCTGGGCACAGTTGCAGCATGAGAACTCAAGGGAGCACATCCGGTTGATCAGTAGAGCACTGGAAGTCGTCGCTTTAGAAATATTTGCCAAAAATGGTTGGCGAAATAATAATAGACTGTGTCTTTGATATTTTTTTGTGATCTTTTTCCCCTTTGTTGGAGATCATCTTGTAAGATGGAAACTATGTAACTTGGTCGTATGCATTCTGCAGAGACCGGAATTTATTCCTTTATCTAAAAAAGTAAGACAGCAGGCCAAGGTCACTCATTTCGAAATTATCCTTCATTTGTGCCTTGAATTCCTTGATTTTCACCAGGCTGGAACCAGTTATTATGAGATCATCCACATACACTCCTACCAATAGAACAGATGTTGTTGTTCTTCTGATGTAGAGTGCATGTTCTTGCTGTGATCTGGTGAAATCCAGAGATAACATACACTTGTCCAGCTTGTGATTCCAAGCTCTTGGAGCTTGCTTCAAGCCATATAGAGGTTTCTTCAACCTTAGCACTTTATCTTCATGGCCTTTCACCTCAAAGCCTTGAGGTGGCTCCACATACACCTCCTCCTCTAATTCACCATTCAAGAATGCAGATTTTACATCTAGATGATGCACTTCCCAGCCTTCTTGAGATGCATATGCCAGGAGGAGTCTTATAGTTTCAAGCCTTGCTACAAGTGCAAACACTTCATTGTAATCAACCCCCTTTTGCTGTTTGTACCCTTTCACTACCAGCCGAGCTTTGTATTTGGAGATCTGTCCATCAGGTGTTTTCTTCAATTTGAACACCCACTTCAGCCCTACTGCCTTGAAGCCTTCTGGAAGAACTGAAAACTCCCATGTGTTATTTCTTTCTATGGCCATTAGCTCTTCAAGCATTGCCTGTTTCCAGTTCTGGTTTCTTGCTGCCTCTTCATAGTTGCTAGGCTCTTCTACTGACATGAAAAACAGCACAGCATTAGTCTCTACTTCAACAGTTTCATTGTATATGTCTCGCAACGATCTGTACTTTACAGGTTTCATTGAACTCAGATCACTTTCTTCAACACCAACATCAGAACTCCTGCTAGGAGTTTCAGCCTCTGCCGCTGAGTCCAATGGATCATCAACCAGATTGCCTCCTGTATTGTCTTCTCGTGGAATTGCAGTGTTATCACACTCAGAGCTAGCTTTATCACCTTCATACTCTATTGTGAAGTATTCAGGTGACCTTTCTGCAATCTTCTTCCCTACTGCCTCTGTTTCCCAATTCCACTTCTTGTCTTCAAGAAAGATCACATCCCGGCTAATGACAATCTTCCTGGTGTTTGGATCGTATAGCCTGTATGCTTTTGAGCAGTTTTCATACCCAACAAATACCATAGGAATGCTCCTGTCATCAAGCTTCCTAAGCTTCACGGCTGGGACTTTTGCATAAGCTAAGCACCCAAACACCCTCATGTGTTCTACATTAGGTTGATGTCCAAACCAGCTTTCATATGGTGTCGATTTTCTCACCACTTTAGTGAAGGATCTGTTCAATATATAAACTACAGTGGCTACTGCCTCTCCCCAGAATACTCCTGGCAAATGTTTTGTCTTCAACAGACTCCTAGCCATTGCAACAACCGTCCTGTTTTTCCTCTCAACAACCCCATTTTGTTGTGGAGAGTAAGGTGCTGTCAATTGCCTCTTGATTCCTGCCTCTTCAATGTACTTCACAAACTTGTTGCTCAGGAACTCTCCTCCTCTATCTGATCTCAAAGTCTGAATTTTACATGCAGACTCCAATTCAACCCTGGCCTGAAACTTCTTGAAAGCAGTAAAGGCTTCATCTTTTGAGGCAATTACCTCCACCCATGTGTACCTAGACATGTCATCAATGAAGAGTATGAAATATTTTCTTCCTCCAATCGTTGATGGTGAAATCGGTCCACAAATATCAGTGTAGACCAACTCAAGTGGTTTTTGAACTCTGTAAGCTGTTTCCTGAGGAAAAGATGCTCTACACTGTTTAGTCATCACACATCCATCACAGATTTGTGTTATATGCTCTATCTGTGGCATTCCTCTTACAAGCTGGTTCCTGGACATTAGACTCAGAGCACCAAAGTTCAAATGCCCAAATCTTGCATGCCACTTCCAGGCTTCTTCTCCCATACTGCTATACAGACACACAAGGTTTGCTGAAGATAAGTTCAGAGTGTATAACCTATTTGGAGTCCTCACTTTGGCTAGCAAGCTTCTGTTTTTGTCATAAATTCAGAGATGACCATCTTCTATGATAGTTTTACAACCATTTTCTTCCAATTGGCCAAGACTAATAATATTACTTTTCAACTTGGTATGAAATAAACTGAGGTAAGTAATCTGTGTTCACCTGAGATTGTCTCAAAGCAGATTGTACCTCTTCCTTGAATTTCAACCCTTGAACCATCTCCGAACTTGACTCTCCCTGTGACCTTTTCATCTAGCTCAACAAAGCTATCTTTCACCCCTGTCATATGATTACTAGCACCAGAGTCCAAATACCATACTTCATCATTCAGCTTGATACAAATTTGGCTTGATTGCTTCTTCAAAAAACATAACATTCTCAGTTTCAGCTTGGAGCCCTTCTTGTATTTCACATACTTCCACAGCAAGTACTGCTGGATCATCCTCTTGATCAACCTTCTCAGTGAGATTCACCCTTTCCGTTTTCTTTTTTAGCTCAGGACAGTCATATTTCAAATGTCCAAGCTCTTTACACTTGTAGCATTTGGCTTTATTGATGTCAAAACCAGACTTTCTCCTATGCGATCCTTCTCCCTGATCGCGACCATCTGCGCTACCACGCTCCTGGTGATGTCCACGTCCGCGACCACGCGAGCGACCTCGCCCTCGTCCTCTGAATGATCCCCTATCCGGATCATCCCTGGCCTTCCAATTGTGTTGAGATAGCAGCGCTCTTTCCTCCACCTTTTCATCCATCCTGGCAAGCCTCAATTCATGAGCCGCCTTCAGGGACCCAAGCACCTCTTCTAGCGTTTTTGTCTTCAGGTCTGCAAACTCTTCAATGGTTGAAGTAATTTGGATGAATTTCGGTGATACAGAACGCAACACCTTCTTCACAATATAAACTTCTTCGATTTTTTCACCCAGGCTTCGGATTTGACTGACAATAGAGATTACTTTGGTAGCAAAATCATCAATCTTGTCAGCATCTCCCATCCTTAAGCCTTCTAGTTCCCATCTCAGTTTTTGAACATTTACCTCTTTTACCCGATCTGCTCCTTGATGCAGCACCTTCAAAGCATCCCATGCCTCTCTCACTGTCTCCTTTTCCGAGAGCATCGCAAGAGATTCTTCAGGGATCGCTTGATAGATTGCTGCAAGCGCCATCTGATCCTTCCGCATGTCCACTTGCTCTGGCGTCACAATTGCCTCCCAAACACCCTGAGCTCGCATGTAGACCTTCATCTTCAATGCCCAGGTCAAGTAATTAGTTCTACTCAGCATTGGATAATGAAGAGATACCGATCCGCTGCTTGCCGGTGTTCTGGAACCTCCCATGTCAAGCAAATCGTCAGATCTTTGTCCTGGCGAATTCTTGCTCGTTGAAGACTCGTTTCTCGACATGATCTCAGCACGAGTCACACGAGAACGAGGCTCTGATACCAAATGTTGGCTTCAACACCAAACTGTGAACAATGCGTTGGATCCTCTTCAGAGCTCCTAGAACAGAAGAACAGAGGAAAAACACATAGAACTTGCGGACAGAAAAGAGATAACAGAGACAACACAAGAATTGCGATGCTCAACCTGCCGCATCCTTTTCTGGTTTTATTGTCAGTATATATAGCTGAAAAGTTACAGATAAACTTGCTAACAAACTCTCCAAATCAGAACGGATTCAGGAGACAGTTCATATCAGATACTGTTCCTTATCACGACACCTTGTTAGTTTCTAACTTTTACTCAGCTTCTAAACTATTCCAATCAGAACACGACTTGTTTAAAACAAACTAAGTATCTAATCTATGTCAAGATTACCTGTCAACAGGTATGATCCGGCCTAAGGCTTAGACTTGACTGGCTCCGCCCTTGACTATGTGTAAGAGGTAATTCAATCGGCTAAACCGATTTGGCTTTCATTTAGGAAATGTTGATGTGATTATGGTCGTGTTTGGTCTGTACGTCTGCCGATGAAAGGGATCCTACCGTAACATCCTACTGGGCTTCTAATTAGGCCAGTCCCGTGAGGCCGTTGCAAAACTCGCAGTTGCTCCTGCAAATTGTTAGCGCGGCCGGGCGGATTATGCAGAGTACACTTGTGCCGTGAATCGTTGGTCCATCTCCGGATTCGAGGTTTCATAGCGCGTCCGCCCACCGTCCTCTTCTGTTCTTCTCCGTGGAGTACTGGAGTGCTTCAACTTGTGGCCAGCTCCTTCGGTGCTTGGTATATTTCTAAGCCCAGTGTAGAAAACATTACATCATGTATAAAGACCAGAACGTAATCGTATGTTAGGAGTTTGATCCATATTTTTAGGAGAACGGGATCGTCGCCGACCTCGATTAGGAACTTCACCTGGAGTAAGGCGTTCAAAAACACTTCTCTGTCGTGGACCTCCTCTTCGTTGATGGCTAATGCCTTGCTGGCGCTGACCAAACGAGGGCCCCTCCATGTGGGAATCGGTCTGAGACCTTGCGGATATAGACCTAACTTATACTTTATTTGTGACTTCTTATAAGTCAGCAGCAAGGGATCTTATGATTGTTGCATTAAGCATATCTTCTCCTTCCGTTAGATGATTAAGGATTGCATTTGATAAAATGTGAATCCTCTCAATGGGAGTTGCCTCTTGCGAGCTACTTTGAGCAAAGTTCAAGTCTCTCACCACCGCTTGGGGAGGTGCTGGTGTAATTAGGGTATCCTGACAAGGCTATCCTCTAGGGACTTGAAATCTCCGCGAGGCGCTTGGTTGACCCTTGTAATACAAGCATTTAGCCTCATCAATGGACTTTTGTTTTTCTGCCATCCATCACTCATATTTACTTTAAGCGGCTTTTTTGGTCTTTTCATGACCCTCACGTTCTTCACGTTTCACTCACTACTCCTTTGTCTCACTGGTAACCATACAAGCACAGAAACCCGAATAGACAAAAGGCGTCAATCCTCCATCTTCATTTGATGATGGGGTATAATCTAGACCTTGAAGATAATCTTCCGAGGCCGAACTTTTCAAGAGGTTATTATGTAACATCCCGAAAAATGCAATTAAGTAAAAATAAATATTTTAAATTTGAAAATATTTATTTCTGAGTTTCTTGGCATTATTGGTTTTATTTGAATTTCCCTTGGAGTTTTGCATTGCATGAGAAATCCAATAAAGAGAATTAAAGAATGGATAATGGTAAAAAGGCAAAAATGTAAAATGTAAAAATTTAGAAAATTGCCATGAGAACCCTGATCATTCAATTAAATCATTTTAGCCAAAGATTGAAATTTTATGTATAAAGAAATGAAGAGATAAAATGGAAAGCCAACATTTAAATCCAAAATAATATATCGTCGGAATTCACATAAAATAATGGAATCACAAATGGAGCTGAAAACCTTATGAAAATATTCTGAGATCAAATACTTTTGAAAAGCAAAATTTGAAAAATAATAGACTTCAATTGATCTCAAAAGGAAAATCAAAATCGGAACGAATTTAATCGGTCACCGACGTGTGGGCCAATTGGTTGCTACTCCGTTCCGTTGGCACAATGAAGGAACTTCAGTCACTGATAATGGACCCCTGCAGCCAGCCCTTCTCCCCCAGCACCGTTCGCTCCACTGAGAACTCTCCCGAAGCCCGTTCCTTCCACTGGGCGAAACTTCCGAAGCTCTGACCGAATTCCACTTCCTCGCTGCAAATTCTTGGTTACAACCACACAAAGCGTGCTCCTCATCCCCTCACTCCCTCCCTTCTCTCCCAGCCTGAGTCGCCCAAAACCTCCCCCATTTCCGCCATTTTCAGCGAGCTCTGCAGCTCGGGCGCGAAGGGAAATCCACGCAAGAGAGACAACCATTTTCGAATCAGGTTGAGCTAGAGCACCCTTGGCCCTCACTGAGTCCAGCACAAGCCTCAATTCCAGCTCTCCAAGCCTGCAGCGCCGCCGCACCGTGCGCCTCTTCTTCCCTAGGTCCGGCCAACGTGGGCAACCCAACCCGGAGCTTCTCCGAATGAATCGACCGCCAAAATGGTATGCCCTAGCCTTACTGATGCTCACGCTGCTACCCATTCGAACCGAGTCTCACCTGTTCTTCTTCTCCGATGAACTCCCGCCATTGCCGCCGCCCCTCTCCGGCTGCGCGCCTCTCTGCTGCGTCTCCGACCGAATGGCTTCCACCCCCGAGTTCCCCTCGCCGAGCTGATGCTCTCAGTGCCCTCGACCTCGCCGGAAGATCGCCGGAGTGCCCTCGCCGCGAAGCCCTAGCCACTCCCTGTTTTCTGTCATTGCTTGAAGTGGGGTCGGGTGGTCGATGATCGCAGTTGAAGAAGAACCAGAGCGAAGTCGCTCGAATCGATAAAAGCGTATTTCGTTAATTCATCGCAATTTCATATTCAACCTTGAATATCTTCGTAATTTTAATTCAATTTGATTGGAACCAATTTCTATATTCATATAAAATCAAGAAGAATATAAGTAGGTAAAAATATTCAGTTTTTGAAATATAGGATTATTATTTAATTTGAACTTTGATTATAATGCTAATATGGTTTTTAATGAGGATTTGTGAATAATAATAACTGAAAGGGTGAAATGAATATTAACATGATTTTAGGATCAGGATGTATTCAAATATACGAAAATACTCAATTCTTGAATCACAGAACAATCGTTTAAACTTAAAATGGGATAAAACACACTAATATGGTCATTATTGCACGTATGGACAAATATAACTTTTATAACTATAAAATAAGTACTTGTTGTCTCTGGAATCATAATAAACTTAAATATGTGAAATCATCTGATGTTCAACTCAATTTAAATTATTTGCTTCATAATCATAAGTTAACCCTATTATGGACAATATTGCTCACATGAAAAATATAACTTGTAAGATCGTAAAATCAATGATATGTGCTTCTGGGATTTTAATAAGCCTGATCATGCGAAGGTATTAAATACTTGAACTAAGTTTAATGCATTGCATTGTGACCATTAATAAACCTTAGTATGAACATTAGTAAGAATAGTAGCATGATAGCTCATAAAATGGTAGCAGCACTTTGAATAGGTTCCTGAAACAGAAGGATCCATGTGTGCAAAAATACTTAGAATCGGACTTAATTTGTATTCTTTTAATAGAAGAAAATGTTAATTAAAACAATAAGTAATTAGATAATCTATTGCAATTGAAGTGGAAACAATGCCAAACCAGTTCTGAAACATGTCTAGGATGGTATCCTGTTAATACCTGAAAAATGAAGCAAAGATCATGTTTAATGTAGTTAGAAACTAAGCTTGAACCTTGGCCGATTTAAGGTTTGCAAATGTGGTCATTTAGTCTATTTCAACGATAGATAAAATAACCCATCCAAATACTAAAATTAGTAAAATCAGTTTAGTAACGTTGTACAAAGTTCATACTACCATATTCTATAAAAAGAACCTTATTCCATTAAGGTTTGCATATTAATATTGTTAGTTCAAAACCCTTAAGTGTTAACCTTTTGTTTCACTTTCCTGCCGATTCCGATTATCGTTAACTTTACAATGCCACTTAATCCTTTTCAACAATGAATACAATATCTCATCTAAATCGTAAAACTTATGAAATTGACCCTGTAGCACTCTCTAAAGTGCGTACTACCATGCTATGAAAAGATAATCTCATTTTGCTAAGGTTCACATATTTATCCTGTAGGTTAAATAACCTTAAGTGATAATTGTTAGCTACACACTTTCAATTCGATTTCCTGCAATACAAACCTTAATATCATATTAGCATTTTAAGCAATGAATATAATGTATCAGCCAAAGCCTAAAACTTATGGAATCAGCTTAGGATTGTTATACAAAGTATGAATCATCTTAGTATGAAGAAATAACCATAATCCATCATGTTTTGCATATTAATCTTAATAGCTGAATAACCCTAAGTAACCACATTACTTTAGACCTTAATGCGAATGAATACGGTTTAGGTAATAATGAAGGAAACCTGTAGTTAAGTTATTTTATCACGTAACCTTCCCAAATATCGTAAGTTAGTCCAGTAGCCTAAATCAGTAGATCTATCTTGCTTTGACCCTGAATCCTAATAGAGCAAAACCGTAAGTATTATAGAAATTTCAGGAACTCATATTATGAATAGTGAATCAAGGAACTTTGTAACTAGTGATTTATTCTATTAATCTTAACCAATTTTAGCATCTTGAATTCGTAAAACAAGATTAATAAATTCATAAAGAGCAATCCCTGTTCTTGTAAAGAGTTTATTTGTTTTGCTATCTATTTCTTTCGCTCTTATTGAAGTTAGTGTTTTGCCGTTTTTCCGTTGTTCGACGTGTAGACCCGACGTTGTTGTTTTCTTCGTCGTCATCAGCTTCAATCCTCGACTTCATCGTAAGCGGTATTAAGCAAGGCAAGCATCCTTTGACCATATTGATCCCGAGATTTTATATTCCTTTTGTGCATCAAATTGTTTTATGCATACGTTTACTTTATGTAAAGTGCTATTTTGTGGATTGGTAGTTATACTGTTGTCTCGAGAATCTCCTTTGATGATTATGAACATGTGAACCGTGATAACCATAGATTGAAGATAGACATTGCTAATGTCATTTTGGGTATATCTGAGCATATTTAACACCTTAGCCATGCTTTAGAGTCGACAATGTACATGATCAAATCAATATTTGTTTCTGAAAACATTGAAAATGGCCTTTGTTGGTTGTGGGTACTTTGATTAAAAACCCCAAATAAAACTATGTGTTGATGCGGCGATTATTGGCAATATGGGTTGTCTTGACGAACTTGCACGTAGTGTAGGGTGGAGTGTCGCCCGTGTCAGTTTAAGGACCGAGCAATGGGACGCTATTGATCCGAGATTTCCGTGCAACCACAAGGGTGAGGATGGGTTAGCCATAGCCTATTAAATTATTTAGACATGGCTTTGCTCATTGGTAGGCGGGGAGCTAGCGGAGGCATTCGATGCACGGATTGCTTGTGAGGGCTTCCATGCGTTCGTATGGGTAATTACTGGCGGTGCAGCAGTGTACGCCTTGCCATGGAGAGACGTGGTGTTGGGTGTGATAATGTGGATCCACAGCTTGGGTGAGTGTCTCTGCTTTCAGGCGAGGTTAACGCCCCGGCTGGATCAAAGTCATGTTTAGGTAATGGGCGGCTATGTATGGTCTTCTTGACGTCACACCTAAGGAAGTGTGTCGGGCAAAAGTTGATCATTCCTTGTGGGTAAAGTTGTACACCTCTGCGAGTTTAAATCTAATTAATTAGCCGCTTCATGATCATGAGCACTTGGTGATTTCATTCCAATGCTAGATGTTTTATTATTTCTCAAATGGGTTGGTATCATTTGTTTTGCAAAATGTGATTTATGTCAAAGGGCCGACATTGATGGAATTTCAGGAATGTGAATGATTAAATCGCTCACGTCATGGAGGACTGTGAGTGTTATTATGCTTTACTTATTTGTTATCAATCAATCAAATGCTCTTACAAATTCCGTTTGCAAATAACTTGATTTACAAATTCAAATTCGCTTTATGCAAATTAATTGTAGAAACCTTTCCTTTGAAGTGGCCTGCATGTATGGTAGGCTTTGCTCAAGTCTTGCTGAGTATGTAAAATACTCACCCTTGCCTAATTATATTGTAGGTGGTTTAGAAAGCGAAGCTTCGGAGTTGTCCATCGTAAGTTGCGGGATTTTTCTTCGTTATATTCTATCTGAAGTTTATGCCTGGTCAGTTGCCTGCGGGATTGGATGGGTAAACCACAAGGCTTGCTTCTTTTGCTGCTATATTTCTCTGAGTTGTAATTATTATTTGTATTATCGTTTCCGCTTAATTATTAAAATGTGTGGTTGTGATTCCCAATTGTTGTAAACATGTGAGTGCTAGCTACTGATCCAGGGAATAGCACAGTAATCACATGGAGGTTCCTGTTCATCCGAACGGGGTCTCACATATTACCACCTTTTGCAGTAGTTTCATTATCAATTTCCATGGAACATGCTTCATGGGTATCTTCCTCTGAATTTACTAGAGTAGTGAGAGGTTTACCTTTTGTTGCTTTAGATGATGGTTCCTCTACTTCAACCTCTTCCTTGATTTTTGCTAATTCCAACTTAGAAACATATTCAGAGTAGAAATCACACTAACATCCATCTTCCGTTAGGTAATCTTATACGGTGAGATGAGCATATTCAGTGAGGTCAAACCAGTTTTCTTCATCTATTGTAGAGAATGTCCTTGTTTTTGATCTCTAGAGGCCTCCTTCTGGCGCCTGCTGTCGATATTCAAGACCTTGGGTCCCTTAATCGAACTTAAAAAAATATAAATTATGGGTTCCTAGTGATCAAAACAGAAAGAATAAGAATTGCTTCTTTATTAGCCAAGTGGCCTTAACAGAGTATACAAATTACAAACGATCAGGATGATCATAGGTTACTAATGCTAGATTATAGATGGTGAAAGATCAAGATTCCGGATGCAGGTTAGTTCTCTATTGCCAGATGCTCTTTACAGCATGAATTGGACCCTATTTATCCAGGGTGAAGAGGTGAGAGTTGTTCTCTAAATGGGCATCGTGTAGCCGAAAGGTATCTTTCCGCCAAATGATGTCTTCTAGCCAAAAGGTGACTTTTCTAGAAATAACTTCTGGGTGATTATGTGTACCTATTAGACAACTATCCGCACAGAGACATGTGTGGGGATAACCGCTTATCCCCGACCAATTCATTGGTCAGGGTGGCCATTTCACTTGTCAGCAACGACCAATGTGAAGTAAAGTTTTGACCATCTTGACTAAATTGGTCAAAGACCTAATCGTTCGGATAAAGATGGGCTTCTTTCAATGTATTATGGGCTTTATGTATCGCAAGCCCATTAACAAAGTATAGTCATGAATAATTTGAGGGCCCAAACAAATGATAGGCTTTTAATCCTTGTCAACTAGGAAACACTGCTTCCACTCCGTAGGCCAGTTGAAAAGGCATTTCACTTGTGGCTCTACTGGTTGTTGTACGTATGGCCCAGAGTACAAATTAAAGGTCTTCTACCCAAACCCTTGAATGTTTGTTAAGATGTTAAAACACTTGTTTCTTTATACCTCGTGTAATCTAACCATTAGCACATTCAACTGCTCCGTTGCTCTAAGAAAGATCGAGCAATAGAATCATACCAAATCTTTATGCCTATTTCACCACTGTAATCTTGAAACATATCACTAATAGACTGTGATCCATTATCAATAATCAGTCGATTAGGAACACCAAATCTAGTGACTATATTTTTCATAAAGAATTTCTTAGCTGCTTGAGCTGTAATTGAAACTATAGGTTCAACCTCAATCCATTTCATGAATGTGTCAATTTCAACAAATAAGAATTTAAATCCATTAGTTGCTCTTGGCAATCGACCTACTATATCAATTCTCCACGTCAAAAATGGACAAGACAATGGTATCGTTTGTAATTGATTAGTAGGGAGATGTACTTGCCGAGCATGAAATTGACATGGCTCACAAGTTTGTACAAGTTGCATTGCATCTTGTAAAGCAGTGGGCCTATAAAAACCTTGTCGGAAAGCTTTCCTGACCAGGGTTCGGTATGAAGCATATGCTCCACACAAGCCCCCACGTGTGTCTTTAAGCAATGTTTTTCCGTATTCTTGATATATACATAGCATTAAAACACCATGTACTCCTCTTCTATAAAGGGTATTATCGAGAAGTTTGTATATTCATGTCTTTTGAATTAATCTGTCCTTTTCATAAATATCCTCAGGCAATGTCCCATTTCTGCTCAAGGAGTTTGTAACATTCTATTTTTTGAGCTTTTTTAAAATTTTGGTGAATTTAAAAATTTTTTAGTGCAAGCAAATCATTTGAATCAAAATTATAAGTTTAAATGAGTTCAAAATAATTTATCTAGGTTCCAAATGCTTAACAGTATTTTTGAGAATTTTCTAAGATTTTTCCTAATTCATTTGCTATTTATTTTGATTTTTCTTAATTTTTTTGGAAATTTTCTAAAATGAGAAATCCTTTCTTTTCTTCCTTTTCCGTGTGGGCTACATTCCCCACAGCTCACCTCTTTTTTCCACCGCGCAGCCTAGCCTCTCGCCCGCACCGCGTAGGCACAGCTCTCTCTCTCTCCTGGCCCAGCCCGCCACTCCGCTCTTCCCCGCCAAGCTCGCTTAACCCAGCTTGTCTTTGTTGCGCCCACTGACGCGCAAGGCCCACCCGTCAACGTCACACGCTTCATCTTAGCGTGATCTCCACATCGCTGTCGCCATTGTGCCCGCCTCCGCGCCCACTGCCACGATTTTTTAAGCCGTTGCCCATCACTTCCACGCCGAACTCGGGTGGATCCACACCTATTAAAGCCACCGCCCTTTCCCCTGTCCCATTCCACTGTTTCTCGCTCGGAGTCACCGTCAAATCGCTGCCCTAGCACCGCCAGCTTTGGGCTCTTCTTCGCCGCCATTTGCTGTCGCCGGTGAGACTCCATCGCATCTGGTGGTCCCGTTGGGTTCCCCGCATTGCCCTCTCTCTTTTGCCCTTCGCCCCATTCATTTTCGTCGCGTTTTGCCCCCGGCCACGTTTTCTTCTCCGGCTCCGATAGGGGTGGCAATGGGGACCCGTTCCCCGATCCCCGGCGGGGAATTCCTCTATTAGGGGGCGGGTATGGAAAGAAATCGTTCCCCGCAGGGATGGAAACGGGAAAATTTATTCCCCTGTTGGGGATGGCGGGACGGGGAATTTTTTTCCCTACGGGGACCCGGTTGGGGATCCAAATTTAGTTTAGTCCAATTTAGTTATTAGATTGCAAATATATTCTCTAGCCCATCATATTTACATTTTCATAAACGGGACAACATAATCCTTAATGAATGCATGCATTCTTTTTTTCCTTGTCTGTTGATATGATTTTAGAGTTAAAATGGCTATAAGAGCTCCTCTCTTGTGTGAAATTTTCGCGGGGATGGGTCCCCGACGGGGCCCCGATACCCGAACGGGGATGGGGACGGGGGGATTTTCTCCCCCGAGACGGGGAACGGGGACGGGGATGGGGAAAATTTTGGATCGCGGGGACGGGGACGGCGGGGAATGCCCCTGTTGCCACCCCTAGGCTCCGACGTGCCTGTGCCGCCGCTGAGCAGCTCCGCCTCGCATCGCCCGTGCTGCGCTGGTGCCCCATCATCACCACGCACCGCTGCGTTCGCGCCACCTCAGCGCCGCATCGCCTCATCTCGGTTAGCGCCACCTCGACTCCCGCACTGTGCCACGTTGCCCGCCGCCTGGCAACCGCGTCAACGCCACGTCGGCTACCATGTCTGCCCTATCCACCGCATGGCACACCACATCAATGTGGTCCACCACGTCAGCGTGGTTCGCCACGCTGGCATCTCCCTCTTTGTGGACGCAGTCCACCGTGGACCGAGTCTCTGACTCGTGGGACCCGCTTGTCAGCCAAAAAATTCTTTTCCTTTTTCCATTTTCTAGAAAATCCAAAATTCCAGCCAATTGCAATCTACCACGTGTCACTCATTTTCTTTTTCTCTGATTTTCTGATCTGAGAAACTTCCAAGAGCCCATTCTTCTTCGTTCGAGTTCTGATTTCTGTGATTCAAATTTCTAAATTCATATAAAATCATGATCTTTCCTCCAATACCATTATTTTCTATTTTTGAATTTTTAAATTTGTTTTATTTATTTATTCTTGTTTTGTGTGTAGACAATGCAGTCGAAACTCAAGCGAATCAACAGGCAGAAGTAGAACCAGCAGGAGGCAGTGAAGGCAAGTCTTCCTTGAACATATTGATCTCAAATTTTATAAAAAGCTTATGTTGTTTTAAATTATGCATACTTACTTTTAAGCAATGTACTTTAAATGTAGTGTTAAGGTTTAACTAAATTCCAGACTTGTTATACCCTCATTGACATTAATCATGGCGAACCTTTGACACCCTAGATGATACTAGCTATTTTATCCAGGTTAAACATTTCGGTATTATGCCTTTGTGGGAATCGTTTCAAACATTGTTTATGAAAGACCATGTGGAGGTCTATCCTTGTGTGTGATGAGTAATTGACAAGATTTGAGATTGGATTGATTTGAAATTGAGTTTGATTTGAATTGGATCTTCAAATTGAAGCAATTTGAGTGTTGGTTGCTTTTTCTAGTGCTACGGCCTAGGGTAGTAGCACGGATCATTTAGCATAATTATGATTGATTAATGATTTTGTTTGATGCAATGCACTCATGTGAGTGGTTGCATGGATTGACTTTGAGTCAAGTCGTGGACTTGTGCTCGGATCGTTGTTTGTTTATTAGGTGTGCGGTGTTGCTCGAGGGCGAACGTAGTCGATGACGGGACCGGAACTAGGTTCATGGAGGAACTGAGGTTCGGGACTAGGTTCAGGGAGGAATCGAGGTCCTGGTGGTCGAGGATGTCATGCGAGACGTTCGAGCTAGAGAAGGTGCACACGAAGGCTGGTTAGTCACGTGAGTGCGGCAGGCGGGCCGTACGCGTGCATGTGTGAATTTTGGGTTGTATGCATATATTGGGCTATGTGTTGTGGGCCAAGTGGATATGCATATATGTATTAGAGATAAGAAGTTAGGGTTTTGAGTTGTATAAAAACCCTGGAAAACCTAGTCAATAAAGGTATTGCTTTTTGGCGGCTGGCTTGGCCGTTTTTCATGCGTCGTTTTTTTTTGGTTCCGCCGGCGGCTGGCTTTCTTCATCAGGCGCTTTTCCTTGGTGCTTTTTGCGGCGGCTGAGGTCCGGCCGTTTTTCCTGGCGCTTGTGTTCTAGGGATTGAAGTGCTCGTCAACTAGAAGTTGGTCTCGCGTGACTAGCGTTGTGACGTGCGTGCATGCGACGGGCAGTTGAAGATTTTCCTGGCGTGCGGTGATTAGAAGTGCGTGGCGCTTTTCTTCGTGCTTCTGAAGACCGATGCAAGAAGCAACGACGGCTCGGCAGAGATCGGAATTTCGGTGCTACAGTAACCTCGCGTTGCTACAGTAAATCGTGGGTACTGTTCACAGACGAGGTTTTGCTACGGTAATTCCGTTTTGATTGCTTCATTTTTTTAGTAGATTGAATCATTGTATCTTTTTATTCAACAAGTTTAATTTTGATTTGATCCATCTAAAACCTTCTTAGGGCATTAATTTAGTGTTCCTCAAAGTTTTCTTGGTTAATCTTTTGTAGATTGTGATTAATCACGAAATTAGGGTTTGCTTGATTTTCGTCATATTCTGTCACAGCAATCTTGCAGGATTTATAACTTTTGATCCGTAGATCCGATCGATCTGATTCTTTTTTTGTTAGATGCGTATTGGAATCTAGTTTCTTCTGTTCAAATTTCAGGTCAATCCGACAGCTAGATCTCCGGGAATTCACAATTTACTGAACGCATATACTCTGTTTTGTTGAATACGAAGCAATGATTTGAGTCCGAATTAGGGTGAACTTTTAGTAGATCAAAATTTGATTTTAGCTTCCGCGCAATCATTCACCCCCTCGATTGTCGCCATCCGATCCTACAAGTGGTATCGAGCGGTTTTGCTCTTCTATAGATCTTGACCGGTCTCGAGAGCCATGGCGATGCACAAGTATTCCACCAAGCCTCCAATTTTTTACGGTGTTGATTTTCCTTTTGGAAATCCGGATGGAGTCATACATCACTTGCCTGGGGCTTTCGATATGGCGAAGGTGAAGCTCCCATATGAGGTTCTGCCGATGAGAACGCCACGGTAAGCAATATGGCCGACGTTGAGGCAAATGCTAAGGCGAGAACATTCTCATACAGGACTCACCGAAGTGAGTATGATCGGATTTTCACCTTCGCTCCGCCACGAGATTTGGGTAACCCTCGATGCTTACCATGAGGGCACTACTCAAATCAAGACCGTGAGGCAGACAGATTCAAGCGAGTACAACAAATTTGAACAACGCTACCGGTGAGAGTCTCGATGAGTGCTTTGGTCGGTTTACTAAGATTTTGAGCGACCTCCGAGCGATCGGTTGTATATATACCGACTCGGACAATGCTCGGCATTTCTTGACCGCGACTCGACCTTCGGGTTTGGGAGATGAAGGTGACCACCATCAAGGACACCATCGATTTGTCGACTCGACTCTTGGCGGGCTTTATTCCGCCTCAAGACTCATGAGATTGATGTCGTCTCTCGGAAGGCGAAATCTCGGTCGATGGCTTTGGTCACCGATCCCATTGGGTCCTCTTCTGGATTTTCTCTTGACTTTGCTTTCGGTTTTCTCTCTCCGCTCTTTGCAGCGTAGCGATGAAATTTCGGAACAATTTCGAGAAAATGAGCTTGCTCTTGTCGCTCAAAATTTTCCAATATTTACAAGAGTGAGAGAGAGGAAGAGAGGTGGCATGATCACCGCTTGAGTGTGGTGGCCCCAACCACATTCGAGCTTAACTCGCCCTAAGCGGAGAAGGGCAAGAACGATGTCGGCGGTTTGGGCAAGAACGACTACATCGACAAGAACCGCAACAAGAAGCCTCCGGTTCGTGAACCGGCAAGACGAGAAGAAGTACCGCAACTTCTCCAAGAACAAGAAGCTCTTCCACAGCGTCCTCGCCGCCTCGGCGACATCGGCCTCTCCGACATGGAGACATGGAAGCGGCAAGGCGAGGATGATCCGCAAAGAAGAAAGGCGGCGGCGACTTCTCCGGCATGTGCTTCATGGCAAACACCAACGACATCGGCGACTCAGAGCTCTCAAATGACTCAGACGAGGTACCTTCCTATGACCAGCTCAATGAAGCTTTTTGCAAATTAGGAAAATTTCATGCTAGAGCTAGAGCTAGGGTTCTGAGTTAGAGAAGGAAGTAGATACCTTATCTCGGAGTTAGCTTCACTTAAATCATGTTCCTCCAGAGACTCGATAGTTGTACTCTCTGTGATGCTTTGCTTGTGGAGTTGGAGAACCTAAGAACCTGCATGATAGTGTGGTTTCGATCTTGAGACTCTTAGGTCGAAGGATGCTAGCACATGTTCTATTGATCCTATTCCTATTGATGCTAGTTTTCTTCATCTTGACACAAGCGCATCTTGTGAAAATTGCCCTAAGCTACTTGCTGAAATTGATGCCATGAGTTGTCACCTTAAGAAGCTTTACGCTAGAAATGATGAACTTGAATTGCATGCTTCTAAGGACCCAAATCGGCTCATGTGAGGGTGTAAGCAACTAAAACTTGATAATGAAGCTTTGAATGCCAAGTGTGATCAACTTGCTAAGGACTTACTAGTTAAGTCAAATAATGGTTGCTTCTTTGTGTATTGGGGTTGAGGATGAGCGTGGATAAGGTTCACGCTGAGCTTAGGAAGAAGTTAGAGGCCAAAGTTGGTAGAATTAGAGATGCTTCTTGTGCTTCTGTGAATCTCTCAAACTTGAGGTAGCCGTGTATAGGGAAAAATATACACGCTACTGTTCGATCCTCTTCTTACGGTTCTTCTTCTACTCCTTCCCTTGCTCTTCATCGTCTCACTTTTCCGAGAGTGTCGGTATCTTATGAGCACTCTTGAGAAATTTGTTGGAGGCAAGAAGAAACTCAATCTCATTCTAGACCGGTCCAAAATTAGTAGATTCAATCAAGGTCTAGGATTTGATTACTTGGAGCATGCAGGCGCATCCACCTTGAGTTATGCGTGCCTCCAAGAGTGGAGAGATAGTGGTAGCTCGAGGTAAGTACCCACGTGTTTAGGTCTCTTGGGGTTGTCCATGGGACTTCGAGCGTATGGGTGCTTCTCTGTCATTTACGCCTCTAGCAAGGCGGTATTCATGCACCTTCAGAAGAAGGATGGTCACCTAGTAGATTTACATTTTAGGCGCGCCAAGTTCACGGCGTGAGCGTGTTGCTGCTCTTAGAGGTATTGAGGTCATCCCGGACTCGAGTGCTCCTAAGGCGACATCGCTACTAGGCAGTCGAGAGTCACTGCTTTTGGGCAGCGCCCGGGACTCGGTTTTCATCTTTGTTGATCGAGTTTTAGTCTGGAGTTGCTCGTGGTCGATCTGTCGCCGTCCTCTTGATATTCCTCGTTTTTCCCATCGAGGTAGATATCGGTGGCGTGAGGTGTTTTCGGGTAGGAGATTTGGGCAGACCTCGTTGGGATGGTCCGCCTTTGCACCACGGCGGGCCAAACCGATGGCACTCCTACATCTTCTACTAGAGTTGATTCTTCGATCTTGTGAGAGTCGAGCCTTCTTCCTCTGTGGTCTGGTTCTTTGAGGCGTCGTGTGATTGAGATTGGGTTCCTGTGTCTTCACTTTATCCCCGAGACTAAGTCTTCTCTCTCTTTTGACTTGATCGGGTTAAATCGGATGGGGAAGGAGATGTTTGGATTGTTGACTCGGTTGTTCTCGCCATATGACCGGAGACTCTCGTTGGTTCTCTTCCTAGTCCGAGCCCCGGTGATGAGTTGATCACTTTTGGGGATGCTTCTTCGTAGAGTCATTGCTAAAGGTAAATCTGCATTAATGAAAATTTTATTCTTAAGGGCGTTGCCTTAGTGAGTAAGCTGCAATATAATTTGCTTTCCGTTTCTCGGCTTATCGATGACTCTTTCGAGGTAAGCTTTAAGAGCAATGCTTGTAGAATCCTCGATTCATCGGAGAGTTAGTTTGCGGATTTCTAGATTTGGGAGGGTCTTTCGTCTTGATTTTTCTGTTTCTTCCGGAGACTCTCTTGGTGTTTGATTGCTTCGAGTCCGTGATCTCTCCTTCGGCATAGGAGACTTGGTCACATTGGTTTTGATCATTTGACGAGTTAGCGATCGCGATCTTATTCGTGGTTTGCCCAAACTCAAGATGGTCAAAGACTTAGTTTGCTCTCCCTGCCGACATGGCAAAATGGTTCTTGCTTCTCATCCTCCGATCCACCGTAGTGATGATGATGCACCAGACAGCTTTTACACATGGACCTTTGTTGGTCCGGCTAGAGTCTGATCGGCAGGAGGAAGTGGTATGTCCTTGTCATTGTTGATGATTTTTCGAGATATTCTTGGGTATTTTCATGGCCTCGAAGGATGAGACTTTTTCTCACTTTAGGGGATTGGTTAGTAGGTTGTCTGTTGAGCTCCCAGGTGCATTACGAGCTATACGCAGTGATAATGGCACCGAGTTCAAGAATTCCTACTTTGAGAGTTTCTGTGGAGTGCAGGTTAGAGCATCAGTTCTCCTCTCCATACGTTCCTCAACAAAATGGCGTAGTGGAAAGGAAGAATAGGACCCTGGTTGAGATGGCCAGGACGATGCTAGATGAGTACAGTACTCCTAGGAAGTTTTGGGCTGAGGCTATAGCTACTGCTTGTCATGTTTCCAATCGCGTTTTCTTGAGAGCACATTTGCATCGCACTTCTTATGAGTTGAGGTATGGGCGAAAGCCCAGTGTTTCTCATTTTCGCGTTTTTGGTTGCAAGTGTTTCATCTTGAAGTCTGGTAACCTAGATAAGTTTGAGTCTCGTTCTTCTGATGGTATTTTTCTGGGTTACTCGACTTCTTCTCGTAGCTATAGGGTGCAGAGTTGTGATGCGAATAGGATCATAGAGACACGTGGACGTGACATTTGATGAGGCTAGCCCAGAGCTAGACACGATATTTCGAGCTCTTCTTATCCCTCCGAGACCATCTTTGTAGAGGATGAGGATGATGGAGATGATGGTGTTCCACGATCCAGTTCCTTCTACACCGAGGTGCCTCCTGTTTCCATTTACGCACCTCGGGAGACCAACCCTTGCCTTGGACTTTTCTTGATGAGTGGCTCTGTTCCTACCTCTTCTCCTCAAGAGGTAGAGGCCACTCGCTTCAGTCCTCCACGACACATTCAGCGTTCTCATCCACCGAAAGCGGATCATTGGTGATCTATTTGAGCGTGTTACGCTCAAAATCAGGCTTATCTTCTTCTGCCTTCACTCTGCCTTTGTTGCCTCTTTTGAGCCAAAGGATGTTACTCATGCATTATCCGATGAATCATGGATTAATGCTATGCATGAGGAACTTGAAAACTTTGAGAGGAACAAAGTTTGGCAGCTTGTAGAGCCCCCATCTGGTCATAATATCATTGGGACCAAGTGGGTGTTCAAAAACAAGCAGAGTGAGGATGGGGTTATCGTTCGCAACAAGGCTAGGCTAGTTGCACAGGGCTTCACTCAGGTTGAGGGTCTTGACTTTGAGGAGACCTTTGCCCCTGTGGCTAGACTAGAGGCTATTAGAATCCTGCTTGCATTCTCTGCATCCCAGGGCTTCAAGCTCTATCAAATGGATGTCAAGAGTGCATTTCTCAATGGCTTCATTGAGGAAGAGGTGTATGTCAAGCAACCTCCAGGATTTGAGAACCCCAAATACCCGAACCATGTCTACAAGCTTTCCAAAGCCTTGTATGGACTTAAGCAGGCCCCTAGAGCTTGGTATGAGAGGCTTAAGTCCTATCTTCTCGATCATGGTTTCAAAATGGGTATAGTAGACAAAACTCTATTCATCGACACCAGATTCTCATTTTCTTCTCGTCGATTTATGTGGGCGATATTATCTTTGGTGGCTCATCTCGGTCTCTTGTGTCTCATTTTTCCGAGGTGATGAGCACGAAATTGAGATGAGTATGATGGGTGAGTTGAGCTACTTTCTCGGCTTCCAAATCAAGCGATCTCGGAGGGTACTTTCTGCACCAAGGTAAGTATACTCGGGACCTCTGAGGCGGTTTGATATGTCGATGGAAAGCCTTTGATGACTCCTATGGCCTGCTTCGCTGTCCTTGAGCCCGATGAGGATGGTGAGCTTCTTGATCAAAAGGAGTTTGAGCATGATTGGCTCTCTCTTGTACCTTCTTGCCTCATGGCGGACATACACTTTCTTTGTGTGTATGTGTGCTCGCTTCGAGCTTCTCCTCGCGTCTCTCATCGCCAGCGGTGAAGCGCATCTTCAGTACCTTGAGCTACCATTGATTATGGTATTTGGTACTCTTCTTCCTCTTGTCTATCCCTTAGAGCCTTTTCCGATCTTGACTTTCTTTGGTCAGAGGATAGATAGGAAGAGCACTTCGCACTTGCCAATTCATTGGCACTTCTCTTGTTTCTTGGTCATCTAAGAAGCGGTCCGAGTCGCCTGATCCTTCTTTGAGGCCGAGTATGTTCTTTTGCCGATTCTTTGTAGCAGTGCTCTGGATGAGATCGACCTTGCGGGACTTTGGATTGGAGATAGAGAGTGTTCCACTTTTTCGTGATAACACTACGCTATTTGCATTGCCAAGAACCAGTCAAAGACTCCGGACCAAGCACATTGATATTAGATATCACTTCCTTAGAGACCATGTGGAGAAAGGAGACATAGTGCTTGATTTGTGGAGAGTGACCACCGGTTGGCGATATTTTTACCAAGCCTTTGGATATCTCTAGGTTTGTTGCCTTGAGGAGTGAGCTTGGAGTTGTGTGCCCTTACGGCCTTCTGTGAGGGGGAGCTGATCTGTATATTATGTATTATATTTTATTTCAGTTTTTCCTTTTGTATTGCTCTGGGTGCTTATGGGTTTTATTCCTTAGAGTTATGAGTTCACTTCACTTAGACTTCTGGCATGTTTTGCATGGACCTCTCATCTTGTGCTTTAGGTTGCTATCATGCTTAATTAGCTGTTCTCTCTTCTCTCTAGGTTGAGTTCCCTCACAGTCTTATAAGTCTAGCAGGTGTTGGGCCCCTGGTAGCAGGTGCTGTGCACTCCTTAGTTTGGGATCTAGAGGCAGCTTTCCTATGTTAATCATTGTGAAAATGAGAGCGAGTCTGAGCTATAGTGTTCTCTACCATCTTTTCTATACTCTATAGCCACCCGTTCATAGCTTTCTTGACTTTTTCCTCCTTTACGTGTTTCGGCTTTAATTGAGTTCTTTTCGATCTTTCTTGAGCTTAATCTTGCTAATAACTCAATTTGAACCAGATTTGTGCTTAAAATGAAATCACATGTTGAGGGGGAGTTTAAAAATCTGTCTCATGCATTGCATATAGACTTGACTTTTCATTTTGTGAGCTTTGTCTATTATGCACATGATCCATGTTTCATTTTATACACCATGCTATATTATGAAGAGAATTACTTGCTTAGATATGTCCAAGTTCATTTATCTTGCTAAGCTTACAAAAATTGAAAAATGAGCGTTAAAAGAAAAACTTGATAAAACATGTTGCATTTACTTGCTAAGTGTCTTCTCTAGGTGTATTTGCCATGATTTGTGAAATTCGAATTCTTTAGAGTCCCTATAGCAACTTGGGTGAATCTTGTTTGATCCATACTTGAGTCCTTCACTAGCTTAACATGAAAATGCTAAAATGAAAGTGAAGCAAAATTGACTTTTTTGTGCGATTAGACTCAACACTTCATATTCACAAGACGGCTTCTCATTGCACTTGAGATGAACTTGGAATGTGTTGTGTATGACCAAGATCATTCTCTTAAGAGTCCCTCTTGAGATGATCGATTATGGCTTGAGTCAATTGCTTTAAAAATGCAAAAAAAAAACATATGTGGGTAAAGAATGCAAATAATGTCAAACATTTGCACCCCGCTATGTCTTTCAAAGATTCAAAGACAAATTTGCATACAATAAAAAAAAGGGGCTCGAAGGACCTTGTATGCACTTCTAGATTCCCCAAAGTGTTGAGTAGGTTGAACTCTAGGTCTTCCATTTGATCCTTTGAATGGCTTTGCTTCTAGTTTTGAAACTAATGACAAGTATTGCTCATGTTTAATCATGCTAAAAATGACATGGTTTTAATTTAATCTTGCTAGCAAAATGATTATTTGCACTTGGACATGCCTTTGCTTAGTCTATTTTTGCCATAACTTAGCTTGGTGTCATAACTTGTCTTGTTGGTCACATGGATAATCTTCAAAGCTCCCTTAGGCTGCATTACTTGCATAAAAACAACAAAAAAAAGGGGGAGAAAAGAAAATATCACCTTGATGCCTATATTGCCAAAAGGGGGAGAAATCGTAGAAAAGGCATCATTTTGCACTTGATTCTTGCACTTGATTCTTCTTTCTTATGATCTTTGTTAATCTTTGCTATCGTTCATAGATCATAAGTTGCCAATTTGGTCATGTTCTTCATTTCTATTTCTTTGATCAAGTTTGGCTTTGCATTCAAATTGCTTTCTTCTTTTTATTCAAACTCAATACTTATGCCTTTTCATGTGTTTGTCAATATACTCATCAAGGGGGAGATTGAAAGACCATGTGGAGGTCTATCCTTGTGTGTGATGAGTAATTGACAAGATTTGAGATTGGATTGATTTGAAATTGAGTTTGATTTGAATTGGATCTTCAAATTGAAGCAATTTGAGTGTTGGTTGCTTTTTCTAGTGCTACCGGCCTAGGGTAGTAGCACCGGATCATTTAGCATAATTATGATTGATTAATGATTTTGTTTGATGCAATGCACTCATGTGAGTGGTTGCATGGATTGACTTTGAGTCAAGTCGTGGACTTGTGCTCGGATGCGTTGTTTGTTTATTCGTGTGCAGGTGTTGCTCGAGGGCGAACGTAGTCGATGACGGGACCGGAACTAGGTTCATGGAGGAACTGAGGTTCGGGACTAGGTTCAGGGAGGAATCGAGGTCCTGGTGGTCGAGGATGTCATGCGAGACGCTCGAGCTAGAGAAGGTGCACACGAAATTTGGTTAGTCACGTGAGTCGGCAGCGGGCGTCTGGCGTGCATGTGTGAATTTTGGGTTGTATGCATATATTGGGCTATGTGTTGTGGGCCAAGTGGATATGCATATATGTATTAGAGATAAGAAGTTAGGGTTTTGAGTTGTATAAAAACCCTGGAAAACCTAGTCAATAAAGGTATTGCTTTTTGGCGGCTGGCTCGGCCGTTTTTCATGCGTCGTTTTTTGGTTCCGCCGGCGGCTGGCTTTCTTCATCAGGCGCTTTTCCTTGGTGTTTTTTGCGGCGGCTGAGGTCCGGCCGTTTTTCCTGGCGCTTGTGTTCTAGGGATTGAAGTGCTCGTCAACTAGAAGTTGGTCTCGCGTGACTAGCGTTGTGACGTGCGTGCATGCGACGGGCAGTTGAAGATTTTCCTGGCGTGCGGTGATTAGAAGTGCGTGGCGCTTTTCTTCGTGCTTCTGAAGACCGATGCAAGAAGCAACGACGGCTCGGCAGAGATCGGAATTTCGGTGCTACAGTAACCTCGCGTTGCTACAGTAAATCGTGGGTACTGTTCACAGACGAGGTTTTGCTACGGTAATTCCGTTTTGATTGCTTCATTTTTTTTAGTAGATTGAATCATTGTATCTTTTTATTCAACAAGTTTAATTTTGATTTGATCCATCTAAAACCTTCTTAGGGCATTAATTTAGTGTTCCTCAAAGTTTTCTTGGTTAATCTTTTGTAGATTGTGATTAATCACGAAATTAGGGTTTGCTTGATTTTCGTCATATTCTGTCACAGCAATCTTGCAGGATTTATAACTTTTGATCCGTAGATCCGATCGACCTGATTCTTTTTTTGTTAGATGTGTATTGGAATCTAGTTTCTTCTGTTCAAATTTCAGGTCAATCCGACAGCTAGATCTCCGGGAATTCACAATTTACTGAACGCATATACTCTGTTTTGTTGAATACGAAGCAATGATTTGAGTCCGAATTAGGGTGAACTTTTAGTAGATCAAAAATTTGATTTTAGCTTCCGCGCAATCATTCACCCCCCCTCTGATTGTCGCCATCCGATCCTACAGTTTAACCTTATTTGTGAAGATGCGATAGTTGGTATTGTTGTTATTATTTAAATGAAATAAAGTAAAAATGTTTAGACCAGGGCGGATGGATGTTTGGTGGGTGTTGGATGTATGAGACTTTGTAAAGTGAATGTTCCGCTCTAGTCAATTAAGGATCGAAGCATATGTTACTATGGACCGAGAATTACAGTACAACCACAAGTCTATATGGGTATGACCTGGCTAATTAATTTGTGCATCTCGTTATTGGTTTCGCCAGTCGATGGAATGTGGGTGTCGAATGGATCTACAATTTTTCCACATGGCGCAAGAGGGGGCCTCTGACTGGGTGGATGTAACCCTTCAACGCTGAAACCTTAGTGGGCGAGATTAATAGTGGGTATTGTACATTGTAAAGGCTTTGTCATGATCTCTCTACTGACACACCAAAGGAAGTGTGTTAATTGCATGGCAACAAGAGCCGATCATGTCTTATGAGTAAAACTATACACACTCTGCAGAGTTAAAACTACTAAGTAGTCGTGCCCACGGTCAAGGGCAGACAAGGTACGCTTGCACATCGTAGATCTTATGGTTTTGTTTTAAATGAAAATGATGGTTTGGGAATCCATGAGTAGATGAAACTCTCGGATTGTGGTTTGGCGGTTGAAGCCAGCCAAGTGGTTGGAACCTGTTTAATTGTTATATCAAATTCAATTACTATTCAGTTACATTTTAGTCAACTGATGCTTTATGAAATTACTGTTGGTATTTAAAGTTAAACATTGCTTTATGCTAAAAGAGCCATATTATGCCTTCAATTGTTCAACCATGCATATAATTATCATGCATTATATTTTCAAGACTTGTGGGGTACATTTTGTACTCACCCGTGCAACATCTCAACTTTTCATAGAGGAGTTCGCAAAAGCTGAAGATGACTACGAGTTCTATTCTTGTGGTTATAATGAAGGTGATCTGAATTACTAAGATGCGTACCCCAGTCGATTGCCTGTTGGGCAAATGGATGGACTTATTCTGTTGCTGTTATTTCATTTCCGTTGTTTCTTTATTGAACTCAAGCCATAAGGTTGTTTATTTGTAATAATTGGCCATAAGACTAATACCTTTTTGTTTCATTAATATTATTTGATTCATTATATGATTGTGTTATTATCACTGTTTCCACTATGTGTGCTAGCTACACAGAGGGTTCGAATTTGGAAATCTAGTCCCGACAGACTCCGACCTCTATACTGATCGGGGATGTTTCTATAGATGTGTCTATGGAAAGCTTGGACAAATGTTCAAGGAAGACACCTGCTGGAATAGGTGGTTGTGAGGATCCCAATTTTGATAACTTATTCACTAATATATTGTCTTTTCGTGGTATGTATTGGACTTCAAATGACTGAAATATTTTTCCAATTTTCTCACTTTATCTAGGTAGTGATCCATTACCTCATTAGATGTCTTGTATTTCTTGTTAACATGGTTTACGACTAATTGCGAATTGCCCACCACAAGAAGCTGATAGAGTCCAATGGATTTTGCTACTCAGAGCACAGCTAGAAGATTTTCATACTCTGCTACATTATTGATAGCAGAGGAGTGTATCTGGATTACATATTGTAACTAGACGCCTTGAGGCGTGACTAGTACTGTACCAGCCCCGCACCTTTCATTTAACAAAAGCCAACAAAAGTGACGAGGGCTGGGCGTCCCTTGACCGGCCGGCACACGGTCAACGGATCCCCCAAGCTCGGGAGGCCCCCGGCCATGACCTGGGTGCGTGCCGAGGCGCTCGACCTAGAGTGCGCTGGACCCGAGCACGGCCCCGCTCGACCTCGAACCAGTATAAATCTCGGTCTCACGCTCGTTGTCGTCTTGCCCCGACCATCACCTCGTCTACTCTTTTCCTCCGTCTGAGCGAAGCGCAGCTCGGGTCCCGCATCATACTGACCCCCCATCTCATTTCTTGCGGTTGGCGATCCCGATCGTCCACAAAAAGCCATCAAAGTATAATTTCCAGTGATCAGTATCAGTTATATCCTCTGTTATAAAGGGCTCTATTAGTCCATTCGGCTACAGTTATATCCTCGTTAAAAACCAACGCTCCAAAGTAGGGTTCCCCTAGTAAGGAAAAAAGTGCAGTAAAAATATGCATACATTCTAGCTACTCTCCAATGTCGAGATCGTTCATGCATTCTAGGTCAGCGTACGCCTGAGGTGATGGCGTCGATGGCTGCATAAGGCAAGTGGAAAGATGGCCGTGCACGGCGTCGCGGGTGCACTCAGCGAGTGGCATGGCGGAGTGCTGCCGCAGTGCGCGCACTCGATGTCAGTGAGCATGTACTCTCCAGTCTCCATTCTCCACATTTTGGCATCTCTGTTGCCTCCCCTTTCTTTGTATGAGAGGACTGCAACGGCGTCGGTCGCAGGGAGAGTCATAGCATGCTACAATCTCACAGCAAGGCACTCTGCCACGTGCTGTGCCTGCTTTGAGTCCATCGGACTTGTTTCATGTCATGTCGGTCTAAACATGATCTATGTACAAGTGTGTCGTACTGTACCGCTGTAACATCCTGAAAATTCAATAAAGTGGAAATAAATATTTTAAAATTGAAAATATTTATTTCTGAGTTTCTTGGCATTATTGAATTTTATTTGGATTTCTTTGGATTTATTCTTTGCATGAAAATCCAACAAATAGAAATAAAGAATGGAAATCCTCCAAACATTATCTGAATCCAAGAAAATTGTCATGAGAACTCTGATCATTCAATTAAATCATCTTAGCCAGCAATTGAGATTTTATGCATAAAATAATGGAGAAGCAAAATGAAAAGATAACTTTTAAAATCGAAATAATGTATTGTCAGAATTTACATAAAATGTTGGAATCACAAATGAAGCTGAGAAATTTATAGGAGCATTCTTAGCTCGAATCCTTTTGAAAAACAAAGTTTCAAAAATACTAGACTTCATTTGATCTCAAATAAAAATCGAAGCCAGAGGCTGGAAATTCAATGGTCGCTATTGAAAGAATATTAGTGATTTCTCGGTGACTCGTTTTAATCTGGAAATTCTACCAGACATCAAAATATATTCAACGACTTTGGTCAAAATGTTTCATCATTTTCTACCCCTAGTTGACCACCAACAAAATCAGAGAAAAGGAAAAACTGACCCCAATCACCCTGTTCTCTTTGATCACTCACTGCCATGTGGGCCATCTGTTGCCGTTCCGTTCCGTTGGCGCAATGTTGAAACTCCAGTCACTGACATCGGACCCAGGACCCCACCTGCCAGGCCTTCTCCCCCAACCCCGTTTCTTCCACTGGCAATGCTGTTCGCTCCACTGAAGAAGTCTCCCGAAGCTGAGTGCCGCACTACCAGCGATCACTGCCACGAAGCCATTCCTTGCACCCTAGTGTCCACAATGAGGCTCCTTCTCATTTCCCCTCACTTCCCTTCTTCTTCTCCCAGCCGAGCCGCCCAAGAACTCGCCCAAATCGTCCATGGCTGCATGCTCTGTGCTCAAAGCGCGAAGGGAAATCCCAGCCGTAGAGTCCTCCATTCTCCAATCCCTTGGAGCTAGAGCATCACCACACATCACTGAGTGAAACCCCTCAACAATCCACAGGACTTCATTGAAAACTTCGCCATGCCATTGCACTTTTCTTCCCCATGGCGGTCACGGTGGCGGCCCAACCCGGCGTTTCTCGAGCAAGCAACCACCAAAGCGGTAATCCACGACCTCACCGATGCTTACCTTGTTACCCATTCGAGCCGAGACTCATCCATTCGTCTTCTCGGTGAGATCCCGCCATGGCCGCCGCCCTCCTCGTGGGCGCCCCCTCTTGTCTCTTCCGTGACTCCACCACTCCGGACTCTCCTTGCCGTCTTGATCTTTCTTTGGTGTCGTCGCCCTCGCGAAAGATCACGGAGGCTGTCGCCCGCCAGCCCTAGAAGCTCCTCCGCTCTGTGTCTTTGCCGATCGGAGCCCCATGTCGATCCCTCGGCAGGCGGCTTCTCCAGTGAAATGGTAAAGGCGCATTCCATTCAAGAAAACGTATTTCCCTTTTCTAGCTATTTCCAGCGGATTGAAAATTTAGACTTGAATATCTTCTGTAATTTTAATTCAATCCCAGTAAAATAAATTTGTATAATCATATAAAATCAAGATGAATCTGAATATATAAAAAGACTTAATGTTTGAAGTATAGGATTATTATTTAATTTAATCTGTGATTACGGTGCTAATGTGGTTTTAAATGAGAATTTATGTATAATAATTTATGAAATGATGAAATCAGTATTCATGGGATTTTAGGATCAGGGTGTATTCAAATATACAAAATATTCAATCTTTAAGTAACAGGATAATTAGCTAAATTTAAAATGAGCAGAACACACTATTATGATCATTATTGTGTATATGAAAAATATAAATTCTAAAATCATTAAATTAGTTTATATGTGTCCTGGAATCATAATAAACCCAGAAATGTAAAATCCTCTAATGTTGAACTCAATTTAACTTAATTGTTTCATAATCCTTAATGAACCCTATTATGGCCATTAATAGAAATGAGTGTATAATAGTTCCTAAAATCATATAAGAAATGATTATGTGCTTCTGGGATTTCAATAAGCCAGATCATGCAGAGATATTAAATATTTGAACTAAGTTTATGTGTTGCATTGCGATCATTAATGAACCCTAGTATGATCATTTGTTTATAGTAGCAGAATACCTCATAAAACAATGAATTGATTTGTATGCAGTTCCTGAAATCAGTAGGAGCTTGTCCATATCAAGATACCTAGGATCAAACTTAATTTGCATTCTTTTAATAGAAGAAAATGATAATTATAGCAGTAAGTAAATAGATAATCTATTGCCATTAAAGTTAAAACAATGCAAAACCAACTTTAAAACATTTCTAGGTTGGTATTCTGTTAATGCCTGAAAAATGAATCAAGAATCATGTAATGTGTAGTTGGAAATTTAGATTGAAAGTTAGCCGATTAAGCGTTATTCATGTGGTTATTTAGGCTACTTCATCAGTATATAAAATAACTCATCCAAATACTAAAATCAGCAAAACCAATTTAGAAACATTGTACAAAGTTTATATTACCATATTCTATGAAAAGAATCTTATTTCACTTAGGTTTGCATATTAATCCAAATAGCTTAAAACCCTTAATCGTTAATCTGCCATTCCCCTTTCTTGCCGATTTGGAATAGTGTAGTCTTTAAGTATAGCGTGAACCATTTTAGCGATAAGATTATAGTCTCGCCCAAAATCCTAAAACTTATGGAACTAGTTTAGTAATGTTTTTCAAAGTGTAGACTACCCTGTTATAAGAAGATAATCTCATTTTATCGAGATTTACCTATTCTTCTTATTAGCTCAAAACCCTTAAGTGATAACCTTTTGTTTCACTTTCCTGCCGATTCCGAATAGCGTCAATTTAACAATGCCACTTAAGCCCTTTCAACAATGATTATAATGTATCAGCTAAGGCCTAAAATTTATGGAATTAGCTTAGAATTGTTATACAAAGTATAAACTATCTCAGTATGAAGAAATAACCATATGTCGTCATGTTTTGCATATTAATCCTAATTGCTGAATAACCCTAAGTAATCACATTATTTTAGACCTTAATGCGAATGAATAAACTTTAGGTAGCAATGAAGGAAATCTGTAGTTAAGTCATTGTATCATCAGAACCTTCTTAAATATCATGTAAATAAAGCCAGTGGCCCAAATCAATAGATCTAATCAGAGTAAAGCTAATTCTAAGCAAATCAATTAAAGATAAAGAACTATTTAGTCACAATCCAACATGATCATTTAAGCCTTTTCGTTAGCTCGCGAAGCAGCTCATCTAAATCCGAATTTAGTAAAGAACAGTTTAGAAATGATCTTTAGAATATGTTTTACCGTAAACTAAGAAAATATTCTTATTTCACCTTGCTTTGAATCTGAATCCTAATAGAGCAAAACCCGTAAGTATTAAAGATTGACAGAACTCATGTTAGGAATAGTAAAATCTATAAACTTTGCAACTAATGATTAATTCTATTAATCTAATCAATCTTTGCATCTTGAATTCGTAAAATAAGATTAATAAATTCATAAAGAGCATTCCCTGTTCATGTGCAGAGTTTATTTGTTTTACTGTCTATTTTCTTTATGCCTTTATTGGGGTTAGTTATTTGCGTTCTTTCCGTTGTTTGACGAGTAGACCCGACGTCTCTAGCTTCGTCTTCGTCGTCGTCGCCACGATCCTCGTCTTTGTCGTATTCGTCAATTAAGCAAGGCAAGCATCCTTTGACCATATTGAGCCCAATATTTTATATTCCTTTTTGTGCATCAAATTGTTTTATGCATGCGATTACTTTATGTAAATTGCTATTTTGTGGATTGGTAGTTATACCTGTTGTCTCGTGATCCTCCGTTGATGATTATGAACATGTGAACCTTGATAACCATAGATTAAGGTTAGACATTTCTTAATGTCATTTTGGGTATATGCGAACATATTTAACCTGCTTAGCCATGCTTTAGTATTTGAAGAACAGATGATCATGATTAAAGTTGTTTCTGAAATGTTTTATTTGGAACCTGAATGGTCCTGTTTGAGAAAAATGGTTGCGGGTACTTTGATTAAAAACCCAAAATGAAACTATGCTTTGATGCGGGCGATTATTGGCAATAGCCGATTGTGCAGAAAGGGATTGCACGTAGTGTAGGGTGGAGTGTCGCCCGTGTCGGATTAAGGACCGAGCAATGGGACGCTATTGATCCGAGATTTCCGTGCAAACCACAAGGGTGAGGATGGGTTAGCCATAGCTTATTATGTTAATTAGACATGGCTTTGTTCATTGGTAGGCGGGAGCTATGCACAGGTTTTCCGGTCAGGTCTACCCTGACGGGGTAGTCCGGTCAGGTCTACTTGCTAATGCAACGGTGTACGCCCTGCCGTGTTTAGAAACGTTGTGTTGGGTGTGTGAATGTGGATCCACGGCTTGGGTGTGTGTTTCTAGTTCTATGGCAGGGGTTAACGTCCCGGGCTGGACCAAAGCCACGTCTAGGTAATGTAATGACTATGTATGGTCTTCCTGGACGACACACCTAAGGAAGTGTGCCGGGCAAAGGTTGATCATTCCTTGCGGGTAAAGATGCACACCTCTGCAGAGTTTAAATCTAATTAATTAGCCGCGCTCGCGGTCATGAGCACTTGGTGATTTCATTCCAATGCTAGATGTTTATTATTTCTCAAATGGGTTGGTATCATTTGTTTTGCAAACTGTGTTTTTCGTCGAAGGGCCGACATTGATGAAATTTCAGGAATGTGAATGATTCGCCGCTCACGTCATGGAGGACTGTGAGTGTTACTTATGCTTTATTTATTTGCTATCAATCAAATCATGCTCTTTTAAATTCCGTTTGCAAATAACTTGGTTTACAAATGAAATTCGCTTTGTGCAAATTAACTGTAGAAGCCTTTCCTTTGAAATGGCCTGCACGTACTATAGGTTTGCTCAAGTCTTGCTGAGTATGTAAAATACTCACCCTTGCCTAATTATATTGTAGGTGTATGCTAGCGAAGCTTCGGGTCTCCTTTTATCGCAGGTTGCGGGGTCTTTTTTTGCCGTGTTCTGTCTAAGGAGTTATGCCTGGTCAGTTGCCTGCGGGATTGGATGGGCAAACCGCAAGTATAGCTTCTTTTGCAGCTTTATTCTCTGAATTGTAATAATTTATTTGTATAATCGTTTCCGCTTAATTATTGTATTGTATGGTTGTGATTTCCAATTGTTGTAAACATGTGAGTGCTAGCTCTGATCCAGGAATAGCACAAGAATCACATGGAGGTTCTGTTCATCGAGCGGGTCTCACAACCGCTCATCGTGCCCAACCACAAAACCCAGCACAACCCTATCATTCATGCCCTTTATAGCGATAGCAGGCTGGGTGTCCAGAAAGAGGGAGTGAGAAATGCATGGCACCGTCACGGATTGCTCCACCCATTCCGCAATTTCGGCAAGATATATGTTGGCGTTATTAAGCTCAAACGGTGAAGCTTATCTCAAACTGCTGTTATCAAGATATAGTCTGCTATCGATTGCATCCGTGTTTTGTGAACGAGACTGCGACAGTGCGTAGCCTGATCCATACGCTAGTCTGGCCGACTCGCGGGCCCAGCAATTAAAGGTTGTCCTGTAGGAGAGAGAGAACTGCTTGCCATATATAATTTTAGGTGATGTAGAAAAGAGAAGGATGAGAGAGAAAATTAAGTGTTGCCTGTTATTTAACAGATGGTCTTATAGCTGGCTTTAGACTGTTTCTACTATTATATAGACAGTCTATTAATTGTATAAGATGTTATTATAGATGACTATATAAATTATTTATTGTATGAATTGTCTTTAAAACTGTCTATAGATAATATAGATGTGTATTACAGACAGACTCTGTCTATATCACTATCCATGCTCTTATATGCACTAATTAGCATTTGACCAGCTCCTAACAGGAGCGGTTGTCGTTTTAAATACAACTCAAATTTTTGAAACTTGACAGTTAATTTCTTTTTAAATAATTAAATTAGGTACATTAAAATTATAAGTGTAGATTTATCTCAAAAAGTATTTTTATAATATTATAATTTTGTTAGTTTTATAAATATTATAATAAAAATTAGTGATTGAAATTATGTTTTGAAGACATTTTTGATATTAAAAAACAACTATTTGTGTGCGGTGAGAGAGCAGCTAGTAGTCTGGTAGGCACACGTGCATGCATCCATGCAATTGTTAAGTCGTTGCTTGCATGAGTGCAAGCCATGCATTTTAGTTTCTTGCCTCTGCGCGCGCGACTGTCAAAAAGAATAGCCATACATGCAGCAGGCTCAGATGACGTGAGTAATCAAGTTGCTTTGTACTTGTTCACAGCTAATCTTCTGGAGGCATTTCCGAATATTGATCATCATGTGTGCCCTCCGGAGTTACGCCAGTGTGGTGAAGAAATAGTGGATAAATGTGATGGTTTGCCGCTAGCTATTGCGGCAATCGGGAGCTTATTGTCCCTTAAAAGGAGGAGCGCTATAGACGGGAGGCCTGATCAGGACTGGAGGCTTTTCTGCGAGCAACTTATTTCGGAGCTACATAACAAGGACAATGAGAATCTAAACCGTGTGGAGAAGATTCTAAATCTAAGTTATAAGTACCTACCAAACCATTTGAAGAACTGTTTCTTGTATTGTGCTATGTTCCCAGAAGACTATCTGATCCGTAGAAAAATATTGATTAGATTGTGGATAGCTGAAGGGTTTATCGAACAAAAGGAAAATGCAGCTTAGAAGACGTTGCTGAAGTTGTTTCAAAAAATGTTAGCTGTTACGCTGGGTAGATGGAGGGTAATTGCAAGCGAACAATGTATCGTAGCTGGTGGTCACCTTTTTATCGGCAAGGCCTGGTTAGCCGTTGCCCGTAGCGTTTCTGGTGAAGTGTGGGCCAATAGGCCTTTGTATCGTAGTTTCAAGTGCTCTAGTGGCCTGGGGTTAATACCCAGAGAAGTTGTTGTATTGGTACTATGTCTATTGGCACTATGTCTGAAAACTAATGTAAGTCTAGTACCCCCTGAAGTGGTATGTTCAGTTTCTAATGTCAACAAACTGTACTGGTCTCTCATCGAATGTTAGAGGATTAAATGATCCAGCTAAGCGGGAAAGCATCAAGCGTTTCATTCTATCAAGCGGTGCTACAATTGTGTATCTCCAGGAAACGAAAATAGTCAACTGGACAATAGGTTTGCTAAACGAAACGTTGGGGGCGAGACTAGCTACCCAGACTACCAGTATACCATCCAATGGATCCTCCGGTGGAATCCTGCTTGCGGCTTTGGATGATATTTATGACCTCCAGAATACTAAAATCACACCGCATACAATCACCGCAATGCTAACCTCGAGATATGACGTGGCGGCATGGGACATGACTAGAGTGTATGGACCACAAGCGAAAGTGGACAAAAGAAATTTCCTTGCTGAGCTAGAAGCACTCAATGGAACAGTACTACCCATGTGGTTGATGTTAGGGGATTTCAATCTCATCAAACAAAGGAATGAAAAGAACAGAGGCCCGACAAATAGGAGAATGATGCAACGCTTCAATCACACCATCAATAGACTACAACTGTTGGAGCTTGACCTACAAGGCCGCAGATTCACGTGGCCAAATGAACAAAATCAGCCCACCATGACAAGAATAGACCGATTCCTGGCAACAACAGAATGGCACGAGGCCTTCCCAAATGCAGACCTGTGCGCAATGACGATTATGACATCTGATCATTGCCCACTTCTAATGCAAGGAAATACAACCTTCCAATACTTTAAGGGTTTTCGTTTTGAAGCTTGCTGGACCACGATGCCGGGGTTCCAAGAGACAGTGATACAATCCTGGACACAGCCGGTCCATACGTCCGACGCTATGCTAAAGTTGAATATCAAAATGAGTAGAACAGCTAAGGCATTAAAGACTTGGAGGAGAAAAAGTTTTGCAAATTTAGCGCTGCAAACAGCGTTGATTCAAGTCACAATCACTATCCTTGAAAGCTCACAAGAAAGACGATCGCTATCCCAAGATGAACTAGATCTCAGGAAAATTCTCAAAACCAAACTTCTCGGTCTAGCTGCCATACAGAAATCCAGGGCTAGACAACACTCTAGACTAACAAACATCCGAATGGGGGACTCCAATACCCATTTCTTCCACTTAATGGCCAATTCAAGAAGGCGTAGAAATCTTATTCGGGTCCTCCAAAGAGAAGACAAAGTAATGCTCACACAGCAAGATAAACTGAAAGAAGCATACCAGTATTTCAGAAAGGGATTGGGGGAACACGGAGTAAGGGACAAAGCACTACGTTGGGACTCACTGGGCTACAATGCAAGAGACCTCAGTGACCTAGAGGCCCAACTCACTGATGCTGAGGTCATTAGCACCATACAGGAACTACCAACTCAGAAAGCTCTAGGACCTGATGGGTATATTGGTCTATTCTACAAAACCTGCCTCAACATCATCAGAAACGATCTAGTGGAAGCAATAAGGGACTTCTTCAATCTTCGTCATGAAAAGCTGCACAAGTTTAATGAAGCCAACATTGTCCTACTCCCAAAAAACAGAACAAGCAAATAGATTGGAATGCTTCAGGCTTATCAGCCTTATAAATAGCTTCATGAAGATTATCACCAAAATGCTAGCAAATAGGCTTGCGCCCAAACTAGACGATTTGGTCTCAGTCTCACAGAACACTTTTATAAAAAAGAGATGCATCCACGATAACTTCTTATACGTTCAAAGAGTAATCCGAAAGCTGCACAGAGAAAAAGGCCGGCTCACTTCATCAAATTATATATCTCGAAAGCCTTCGATTCACTGAACTGGACTTATCTTCTTGAAGTCCTTCAGGCCCTAGGCTTTGGATGGAAATGACGCGAATGGGTGGCTGTAATCCTCAGGACTTCATCTTCAAAGATTTTAATCAACGGACAACCAACGGCGACAATAAGACACACGCGTGGGCTTTGACAAGGAGATCCTTTATCCCCCTTACTATTCATCCTCGCAATTGACCCCCTACAAAGCCTACTTGAACTGGCAATGAATCGAGGTATCCTCAAACCGGTGCTTCCACCAGCAACAAGACTTCGCTGCTCATTGTACGTAGACGATGCTGGAATATTTTTAAATGCAAATGCAGAAGAGCTGACAGCTCTAAATCAAATTCTGGAAATTTTTGGTAGGTGCTCGGGTCTGAAAATAAACATCTCCAAAACCGAAATTTACCCGATCAGATGCCAAGATGACCTAGTTCAAGAATTGTTGACCTTTTTCTAGGAAAACTCTCAACCTTCCCAGGAAAGTATCTCGGTCTCCCCTTACACATCAGGCAACTAAGAAGAGTCAAAATTCAACCTCTGATTGATAAAATGAGCACCAGGCTTGCGGGATGGAAAGGTAAGCTACTTTCCAGAGCCAAAAGGGAGACCCTGGTCAAATCCGTGCTTACATCACAACCAATATATCATATGACTATCTTCCCAGCACAAAGGTGGCTAATTCGATGCATTGATAAACTTAGACGAAATTTCCTTTGGAGTGGGAAAGAACCAGAAAACTGTAGTGGGGGTCACTGCTTGATCAAATGGCTAGTAACTTGCTTACCAAAAACCAAAGGGGGACTAGGTATCAAGGATATGGAACGCTTTGCTAGAGCTCTTAGACTTCGGTGGCTTTGGTTCAGATGGAAAAACAATGAAAGGGCCTGGTCGGGACTTGATTTATCCTGTGATGAAACGGATGTAACCCTCTTCAATGCTTCAACGGTGGTCACAGTAGGAAATGGTAAATTAGCTGACTTTTGGAGGTCAAGCTGGGTGCAAGGAAAAGCCCCAAAAAACATTGCACCAACCCTTTTCCAAATGGCAAGAAGAAAGAACATCTCCGTCCAACAAGCTTTGGCAAACAACTACTGGATCCACTTTTGTACTCCAGTGAACTCTCAAAATGAAATTTGGGAGTTTGTAGATATCCATGAAGCAATACGACGAATCAATAGAGATGAAGAGAGGGATGATCAAATAATCTAGCATTGGACACCTGATGGACAATACTCAATAAAGAGTGCCTACCTAGTACAATTCAACACTGTTTACTATAAGATGAAGATCTCACCAATATGGAAGGCGAAAGCTGAACCTAAATGTCGATTTTTTGCATGGACATTGCTTCACAACAAAATTTTAACAGCTGATAACATGCTCAAAAGGGGTTGGCCATGTAATGCGATTTGTAGCCTTTGCAACGCGTCACCGGAAAGAACGAATCATCTCTTAAAGACTGCTATTTCACTAGACAAGTATGGGAGCTTCTACTGCGACGGGGAAAACTGGATCGGTGGCAGACTCTGAGTCATAGCGGCTTGGCATATAGGTGGTGGAGAAGGTTAAGATCCTAATATGACAGAGAGAAACGACGCGAATTGGATGGTCTGCTCATTTACTTCTTGTGGAATCTTTGGCTCGAGAGAAATCAACGCATATTTCAAGGGAAGTGTCGACGATCGGGATCGCCAACCGCAAGAAGTGAGGTCGGGGTTAGTGTGTTATGGGACCCGAGCTGCGTTTCGCTCGAACGGAGGAAGAAAACAGACGTGATGATGGTCGGAGCAAGACGACAACGGGCACGAGACAAGGGTTTATACTGGTTCGAGCCCCTGTGAAGGTAATAGCTCTACTCCAGTCGCCTTGCGGCGGTGATTCTTGTTATATCGGTGTACAGGGAGGTGTTTACAACTCAAGACAGTAATGGTGATTCCTAGCTCGAGCTACTGTGTGTACTGGGTTGTCTTCGTTGTCCCCAGAGCTTGCGCGTCCTTGGTCTTTATACTCCCTCTGCACGCAACGGTCGGGAGATATTGTGAGACCCCGTTCGGATGAACAGGAACCTCCATGTGATTACTGTGCTATTCCCTGGATCAATAGCTAGCACTCACATGTTTACAACAATTGGAAATCACAACCATACAAAACATTAATTAAGCGGAAACGATAATACAAATAATATTACAACTCAGAGAAATATAGCGGCAAAAGAAGCAAGCCTTGTGGTTTACCCATCCAATCCCGCAGTAACCCACGAGCACAAACTTGAGATAGAATCTGACGAAGAAAAATCCGCAACTTACGATGGAAGCGAACTCGAAGCTTCGCTTTCTAAACCACCTACAATATAATTAGGCAAGGGTGAGTATTTTACATACTCGGCAAGACTTGAGCAAAGCCTATCATACATGCGAGCCACTTCAAAGGAAAGGTTTTCTGATTAATTTGCATAAGCGAATTTGAATTTGTAAATCAAGTTATTTGCAAACGGAATTTGTAAGAGCATTTGATTGATTGATAACAAATAAGTAAAGCATAATAACACTCACAGTCCTCCATGACGTGAGCGACGAATCATTCACATTCCTGAAATTCCATCAATGTCGGCCCTTTGACATAAATCACAATTTATAAAACAAATGATACCAACCCATTTGAGAAATAATGAAACATCTAACATTGGAATGACTTCACCGAGTGCTCATGATCATGGCGCAGCTAATTAATTAGATTTAATCTCTGCAGAGGTGTACAACTTTACCCACAAGGAATGATCAACCTTTGCCCGACACACTTCCTTAGGTGTGTCGTCAAGAAGACCATACATAACCGTTCATTACCTAGACATGACTTTGATCCAGCCCGGGACGTTAACCCTCGTCCTGAAAACAGAGACACTCACCCAAGCTGTGGATCCACAATATCACACCCAACACCACGTCTCTGTCCATGGCAAGGCGTACACCGTTGCACCGGCCAGGCAATTACCCATACGAACTGCATGGAAGCCCCTCACAAGCAATCCATACCGGAATGCCTCCGCTAGCTCCCGCCTACCAATGAGCAAAGCCATGTCTAAATAATTTAATAGGCTAAGGCTAACCCATCCTCACCCTCGTGGTTTGTACGGAAATCTCGGATCAATAGCGTCCCATTGCTCGGTCCTTAATCCGACACGGGCGACACTTCACCCTATACTACGTGCAATTCCTTTCGCACATCCGGCTATTGCCAATAATCGCCCGCATCAAAGCATAGTTTCATTTTGGGTTTTTAATCAAAGTACCCGCAACCAACATTGCTATTTTCAATGTTTTCAGGAAAACAAATACTGATTTGATCATGTACATTGCTGATTCTAAAGCATGGCTAAGCATGAATAAAATGAACGCATATACCCATGACGACATTAAGTAATGCCTATTCCTTAAGCTATGGTTATCAAGGTTCACATGTTCATCAAGCATCAAAGGAGATTCACATGACAACAGGTATAACTACCAATCCACAAAATAGCACTTTACATAAAGTAAACGTATGCATAAAACAATTTGATGCACAAAAGGAATATAAAATACTGGGATCAATATGGTCAAAGGATGCTTGCCTTGCTTAATACCGCTTACGATGAAGTCGAGGATTGAAGCTGATGACGACGACGAAAACAACAACGTCGGGTCTACACGTCTAACAACGGAAAAACGGCAAAACACTAACTTCAATAAGAGCGAAAGAAATAGATAGCAAAACAAATAAACTCTTTACAAGAACAGGGATTGCTCTTTATGAATTTATTAATCTTGTTTTACGAATTCAAGATGCAAAGATTGGTTGGATTAATAGAATTAAGCATTAGTTGCGATTTCATTTGAATTTATTATTCACAATATGAGCTCCTGCCAATCTTATAACTTACGGGTTTTACTCTATTAGGATTTAGATTCAAAGCAAGGGAAAATAAGAATACTTTCTTAGGTTACGGTAGATTATATCTTGAAGATCATTTCTAAGTCATTACGTACATTATTCGGATTTAGATAAGTTACTTTATGAGTTAATGAAAATGCTTAACGGTCACATTATATTATGAGCGAATACTTCTTTATCTTTGATTGATTTCAAATAGAATTAGTTTTATACAAGTTGAGTCTATTGATTTAGGCTCTTGATAACATTTCCATGATGCTAGAGAAGGTTACGGCGATACAAAGAACTTAACTACAGGCTTCCTCATTATTACCTAAAGTTTATTCATTAGCATTAAGGCCTAAAGTAATGTGATTACTTAGGGTTATTCAGCTATTAAGATTAATATGCAAAACATGATGAAGTATGGTTATTTCTTTATACTAAGATGATTTATACTTTGTATAACAATCCTAAGCTGATTCCATAAATTTTAGGCTTTAGCTGATACATTATAATTATTGCGAAAAGGCTTAAGTGGCATTGTAAAGTTAACGTTATTCGAATCGCCAAAAGTAAATCAAAAGGTTAATCACTTAAAGGTTTTGTACTAACAATATTAATATGCAAACCTTAATGGAATAAGATTCTTTTATAAAATATAGTAGTATGAACTTTATACAACGTTACTAAACTGATTTTACTAATTTTAGTATTTGGATGGGTTATTTTATCTATCGTTGAAATAGACTAAATGACCACATTTGCAAACCTTAAATCGGCCAAGGTTCAAGCTTAGTTTCTAACTACATTAAACATGATCTTTGCTTCATTTTTCAGGTATTAACAGGATACCATCCTAGACATGTTTCAGAACTGGTTTGGCATTGTTTCCACTTCAATTGCAATAGATTATCTAATTACTTATTGTTTTAATTAACATTTTCTTCTATTAAAAGAATACAAATTAAGTCCGATTCTAAGTATTTTTGCACACATGGATCCTTCTGTTTCCAGGAACCTATTCAAAGTGCTGCTACCATTTTATGAGCTATCATGCTACTATTCTTACTAATGTTCATACTAAGGTTTATTAATGGTCACAAGGCAATGCATTAAACTTAGTTCAAGTATTTAATACCTTTGCATGATCAGGCTTATTAAAATCCCGAAGCACATATCATTGATTTTACGATCTTACAAGTTATATTTTTCATGTGAGCAATATTGTCCATAATAGGGTTAACTTATGATTATGAAGCAAATAATTTAAATTGAGTTGAACATCAGATGATTTCACATATTTAAGTTTATTATGATTCCAGAGACAACAAGTACTTATTTTATAGTTATAAAAGTTATATTTGTCCATACGTGCAATAATGACCATATTAGTGTGTTTATCCCATTTTAAGTTTAAACGATTGTTCTGTGATTCAAGAATTGAGTATTTTCGTATATTTGAATACATCCTGATCCTAAAATCATGTTAATATTCATTTCACCCTTTCAGTTATTATTATTCACAAATCCTCATTAAAAACCATATTAGCATTATAATCAAAGTTCAAATTAAATAATAATCCTATATTTCAAAAACTGAATATTTTTACCTACTTATATTCTTCTTGATTTTATATGAATATAGAAATTGGTTCCACTGAAATTGAATTAAAATTACGAAGATATTCAAGGTTGAATATGAAATTGCGAGTGAATTAACTAAATACGTTTTATCGATTCGTAAGCGCCTTCGCTCTGGTTCTTCTTCAACTGCGATCATCGACCACCGACCCCATCTGCAAAAGAACAGAAAACAGGGAGTGGCTAGGGCTTGGGCGAGGGCACTCCGCGATCTTCCGGCGAGGTCGAGGGCACCGAGAGCATCGGCTCGGCGAGGAACTCGGGGTGGAAGCCATTGATCGGAGACGCAGAGAGAGCCTTGGCCGGAGAGGCGGCGGCAATGGCGGAGTTCATCGGAGAAGAAGAACAGGTGAGACTCGGTTGAATGGGTAGCAGCGTGAGCATCAAGAAGGCTAGGGCATACCATTTTGGCGGTCGATTCATTGAGAGCTCGGGTTGGGTTGCCCACGTTGGCGGGACTGGGAAGAAGAGGCGCGCAGTCTTGGCCAAGCTATGAGCTTGGAGAGCTGGAATTGAGGCTTGTCTTTGGACTCGGTGAGGGCCAAGGGTGCTCTAGCTCAACCTGATTCGGAAATGGTTGTCTCTCTTGCGTGGATTTCGCTACCGAAAGCCAGCAGAGCTCGCTGAAAATGGCGGAAATGGGGAGGTTTTGGGCGACTCAGTGGGGAGAGAAGGGAGGAGTGAGGGGATGAGGAGCTTGCCTTGCGGTGTGGTTGTAACCAAGAATTTGCAATGAGGAAGTGGAATTGGTCGAGCTTGAAGTTCGCCAGATGGAAGGAACGGGCTTGGAGAGTTCTCGATGGAGCGAACGGTCTTTGGGGAGAAGGGGCTGCTGAGGGTCCATTATCGATGATCAAGTTCCTTCATTGTGCCAACTAACGGAGTAGCAAACTAATTGGCCCACACGTCGGTGTGGAATTAAATTCGTTTCGATTTTGATTTTCCTTTTGAGATCAATTGAAGTCTATTATTTTTCAAATTTTGCTTTTCAAAAGTATTTGATCTCGAGAATATTTTCATAAAGTTTTCAGCTCCATTTGTGATTCCATTATTTTATGTGAATTTGACGATATATTATTTTGGATTTAAAAGTTATCTCTTCATTTTACTTCTTCATTATTTTATGCATAAAATCTCAATTCTCAAGCTAAGATGATTTAATTGAATGATCGTGGTTCTCATGGAAATTTTTCTAAATTTTTACTTTTTACATTTTTGCCTTTTCCTCTTTTCATTCTTTAATTCTATTTGTTGAATTTTTCATGCAATGCAAAACTCAGGAAATTCAATTAAAAACCAATGATGGCAGGAAACTCAGAAATAAATATTTTCAAATTTAAAATATTCATTTTCGCTTTTATTAAATTTTCGAGGATGTTCTGAGATATCCAGGGAAGGAGCCTTCATGCACATCGAGGGTCAAGGCAATCGCCTTGACTTGCCGCAACTCTGAGTCATCCCCACGACCGCTCTCCGTAGCTGCCGATCAAATGCTAGATCCGAAATCCTGAGGCGAACCAAGGCTTTGAGCGAGATCCAACCCGAGCTCGAGGTCGGCGGGATCGAGCTCGAGTCCCAGCCGCTCTAGGTCGGCGCCAAGATGCACCCAGGTCGTGGTCGGGGCCTTCCGAGCTCGGGGGATCTGTTGACCGCGCGTCGGCCGGTCAAGGAGCACCCAGCCCTCGTCAGCTAGCCCCCGAGGCTCTAGGTCGGAGGGAACTCCCAGGACGACCTCGAGCCTTTATCTCGAGACGGAGGCAACCTTCAGTCTTGGCTCCTTGGCCGAGGTCGGCGGAGACCATAAAGCGAGTCTTTGGCCTCGACACCTGGCGACCTTCGGACTTCTCGATGCTGGTACGGATGTGAACAATTGGCGGGCATCTGGCGGCGTCTCGACTCTATAGCCCAAGCCTCAATTGCACCCGTCAAATCGCGGTTGGCACGCCTTTTGAGGCGCCGCGGACTGGATTTCGCTTCGTCGCGGTTCATAAACCCAGCGCCACATCGTCCGTCGAAAAAGCTCTCGCTCTTGCGCCCTTCGTCTTCCAAGCTTTCTCGCCCGAACAAGGTCCTCCTTTCCCCTTCAGACCAAACCAGCCACAACCGCCATGGCCAAGTTAGGAAGGAGCACTCTGTCGGACTCAAGGATGAGGGAGCTCGAGTCCCCGGGCTCGCTGGATCCGTTTGTATGGCGGCCGCCGCAACAGAGACCGAGCCGCACCCTAAGGACGGCAGATAATCGTCGCACCGAGCACTATGCCCTCTTTGGCTTGCGGACCGGAGAGTGAGTTCGTCACGAAGGTCCTCTCCAGCTGCGACATCGAGCTCATCAATCTGGTGCCAAACTCCGTTCTTCTCCTCACCATCTTTTCCCATCTATGCGAGGGATTTCTAGGGATCCTCCCGACTCCCTCGCTCTTCTTCTGGTACTTCAGTCTCTTCCGCTCCGGGAAGGACCCCGTGGTCGGATGCCTCTACTTCCGGCAGCGGGTCGGGCTCAAGTGGTCCTTCCCCAAGTTTCAGCCTCGGGATTCCCTCGGCCCGTGGTCCGAGCGCTGGTTCTACCTGAAGAGGGGCGAGACCGGGACGCTAGTATACGAAGGGACCCCCATCGCCAACCGCAAGAAGGAGACACCGGAGTCGGACGACCTCGAGGTCGACGAGGAGGCCATCGCCCTCATTCATATCTACGCCATGCGCGGTCTCAACGGGCAGGCGATCGCCAACGATTTCCTGCAGAACCGTGTGTCCCCTCTTAGGCGGAGGGAGCACCCGTTCTATGAGATCCATGGGGGCGACGATTCGACCCGTGAGGGCACGTCTGGTAAGTCTTCTTGCCCCAAGGTCTGGCTTGTGTACACCCTCCGATCTTCTCTTGACAACCGCTTGTCTTGCAGCGCCGAAAGAATCCTAGGTCTCTGCCAGGATGGTCGAGATGTTTGGGAAGCAGGCGCACGAGTACATCGTCGGCAACCCCGTCCCGAAGAATGTACTCCGTCGAAAGGACGAGGTAAGTCTCCCGACCAAGCGCCGAGTCTTTTGCTGCGAGCCCTTCTGAGCCGGCTTGCTCGTAGGCCCACCAGAGTTCTTTGGATATGGCAGGAGGATGCTCACGCTGCTGGCGGGGCAGGAGCAAGAAAGGGAAGAAGCGACCTCCACCGGCGGATTCAAGCAGAGGCGAAGAAACGCCATGTCGAGTGGGGGGACCGCGCCATGGTAAGGGCCCTTCTAGTCGAGCCCCCGAGCTTGTGTTTTTCGTGCCTTGCCGTTTGACGAGCTTTCCCTTATGCAGTAGCAGAGCACGGCTGCCGCCGCCAGGTCTTCGAGCACTCCCCCGCCCCCAGAGCCTCGAGCTCGAACCCCCATGGCGGGCGATGCTGAGCGGCTCGGACCGAGACCTCAGGCGCGAGGACACGCATAATGGCGCCCCTCGCAGATCGGGCAACAAGACCTTCGCCGACCCTTGGCGAGAAAAGATAGTGACCTGTAAGCCCCAAACATCCGGTCTGCGCCGCCCCTTCAGATCTTTTCGGCTTAGTGTATGCTTTTGATCGCAGACCTTGAGCACCGAGCTCGAAACTTGCCCGCTTTTGACGATGGTCATTGTCCGAAGGCGAGTCCGAGTCCGAGTCCGAGGAGGAGAACGCCTTCGAGCTGGTCCCGCGCCGCGATCGTCACCGGACACGCACTCCTTCTGACATCCCAAGCCAGCCCTTGGTCGGCGAGTTCTACCAAGGGCTCGACGACTCATCCGAAGAAAACGATCCCGCGGCCAGCGGGGACTCCGACACGGGCGGGGCCCACGACTCTGCTGCTGTCGACGAGCTTCTCGAAGCCACCGTGAGGGAGGATACTCAGGGCCTTGAGGCCACACTTGAAGTGACCTCCCAAACCCCACCAGCCACGATCGCTCCGGGCGTCGAGGCCGCGACCCCACCGGTCACCGGAGGTGATCGGGTCGTAGAAGCTCCGCAGACCTCCCCGGCCGCGACTGCGTCGAGCGCTGAGGTCGCGGCATCCCAGGCCACGGAGGTCGTGAATGCCGCGGCGGATCCATTGCCTGCTCTCGGGCGCCGGAGGCGAGGGGCCCCGCCGCGGGGTCGGGGCGATCATCCGCCACGCCCTCCCGTGATCGGGTTGGTCCCGCCGGAGGGGCGGACACGGCTGCCTCGGGCGGAATTCAAGGTCCTGGCCCGAGCGTGCCAGCGGTGGCCGAGGCCGTCCTTGACACCGGCATGGCGGACGACGAAGAGGAGGAGATCCCGCGCAACCGCATCGATGATCGCGAGGAATTCACCCGCGCACGCCTGGAGGGTCACCTTCACGAGGTAAGGGACCTCTCGCACGCTTCGTAGATCTTAGTTCAGGTCCCCTTGTCCCTTCTCATTCCGGGCTATCCTCTCTGTCGTGAAGGTGATCGGTCATGCTTCTCGAGGGCTACAAGGCCTTCAGGAGCATGCTGCCGTGCTGAAGGACCTCCTTGACACAATAGAGGCGCGGGAGGTTGAGCACGACAAGCTCATTCGGACCATTGAGGTCGAGCAGGGGGAGCTCGAGCAGAAGGCCCAAGAGCTCGCCGAGCTGCGTCGGACGATGACGGCGCAGGAGGTAGCCCACGCGGCCGAGCTCGAGCAAGCCAGAGACTCCGAGCGCGAGCACGGCCTTAAGGCCATGGAGCAGGAGCGCGCACGTTCAGCCAAGGCGCTCGAGGCCGAGCGGGCCAAGATCGAAGCTCTGGAGAAGGCTTCCGCGGAGGCGTCGACTTCCGAGCTTGAGGCCAAGATCCTCGAGCTCGAGGAGGAACTTGGGTGCGCCAACAAGGCGCTTGAAACCGAGCAGGCCAGGGTTAAGGTCTTGGAGAAGGCCACTGCAGAGCAGACACTCTCCACGGCGAGGGCGTCCCCCGAGCTCGAGGCCAAAATCCTCGAGCTTGAGGGGAAGCTCGATCGCGCCACCAAGGCGCTCGAGGCCGAACGCGCCAAGGTCGAGGCGCTGGAGAAGGCTCCTGTGAAGTCGCCTCCTGGGCCCGAGACCAGGGTCCCCGGGCTCGAAGAGAAGCTCGAGCGCATCGGTAAAGCAGCAAAGAGTACCCTGGCCCAGCTTGAAGACGAGCAACGTTGAGCCGTGGATGCTTCCGAGCAAGCCCTCCAGCTCCAGGGGGAGATCGCAACCCTGAAGGCAAAAGTGGCCCAGCTCGAGCAGGAAAAGCTTGCCCGCGAGATGGCCGATCTGTAGAGAAACGTTAAAAAACAAGGAATGTACTAACAGAAGTGGACTGTTTTTGGTGAACAAAGAAACCTCGTCCCTGTTGTGAATTCGTGGTTTGGGGATACTTCGAAGTCTCTCTTTTTTTTTCTTTTTTTGCTTTGCTTGTTTGCCGTGCCCGTGCTCTTTAGGTCGTGCGCCGGTAGGGTAGCCTTACCCAGCCCCCGTTGGGCCCGAGGTCGAGTGACGTGTGCCTTGGGCACAAGACGTAGATATGGACGAGAGGCCACGGCCTGCAAAGTTGAGGAACAATTCGCAAAGGTAGAAGGACACGAAGCGAACATCGTTAAGTGGATTAGTGCTCGTACGGCCCTTGCAACCATGCGCATTGCTCGACCGTCAAAGCGGCGAGGTTCTTGGCTCGAGCCCGGGCACAGGGGAGAGCTAGATTGCAAAGAGGTTCAGCTTACGTTTAGCTCGTCCGCTGGGGGTGAACGTAAAAACCCGCGTCACTTAGACTAGGAGCGAATGTGCTGTGCGCGAAGGTCGTGTTCGAAAAAAAAAGAAGGAGCCGCCGAAAAAGAAAAGTAGCAACACAAGTGGAAGAAGATATAAAAGGGAAAAAATGAAAGACCAGCTTTTATTGAAATGTGAGGCATAGAGGTTACACATAAAACTTCCGAAGCTGATCTATGTTCCACGAGCTAGAGAGCTCTCTCGCCATCGGGCATCGCTGGCCAGTAAGCCCCGTACGTCTGTTGAAACAACTCTATAGGGCCCTCCCACCATGAGGATAACTTGTTGGTCTTTGGACGAGCTCTGAATCCGCCTCGGGGCTAGGTCCCCAACAAGGAGCCTCCTAGGTCGTCTGCGGCCAAGACGCATGTCTGCGAAGAGCTTGCAGGTAGTGCGTTGATCGTGGCGATGCGACATCTTACTTCTTCTGCGAGGGCGTGAGGTCGAGAGACCGTTCGTGCTCGAAGTCGACTTGGTCGACCAAGTTGACCCTGGCAGAGCCCAGCGTGACCTCGGTTGGCGGGGCGGCCGGTGCGAACACGAGTGGAAGGGCGTGGACCCGTGGCTCGGCTTGTCGTGGTACGAATAGACCATAGGGCGGTGGGAAGTTCGTCCACCGAGCCTTGCCGTGTCGATCGAGCTCATCGCAACAGAACTCGTTTCTTGGATACTGGACAATTTGCCCGTTGGCGCGTTCCGCTGCTCCATTGCTCTAGGGGTGAGCCACCGAAGCGAAGCATATTTTGATGCCGAGTTCCTCGCAAAACTCCTGGAACAACTCACTGGTAAACTGGAATCGTTGTCGGTGATAATTTTGCATAGAACCCCGTACCTGATGACCACGAACAAGCGGAAGAAACGAATCGCGCCCGGCGATTATGGTTGAGACCGGTTCAGCCTCTATCCACTTGGTGAAGGTGTCGACAGCGACGAACATGAACCTCTTCCCCCCGGTTGCTTGAGGAAAAGGGCCGAGGATGTCCAACCCCCATGTCGAGAAGGGCCAGGCGAGCGGGATGGTCTGGAGCGCGAGGTGGCGATCGACTTTCGGGCGTGGGCGGCATGCTCGACAAGTGCGGACGATATCACGAGCATCTGTTACCAAGGCCAATAGTACCCCATGCGAAAGGCCTTGCCGACCATTGTCCTATCTGAAGAGTCGCCCACGAGGCTCGAGTGAATATCATGTAGGAGGTACTTACCTCCTTCGTGGAGATGCACCGCGTCGGGATACCTGGAAACATTTAAATCAGAGAGTTTTCCCTCGTGGCGTGTATAGACTTCGCCCGCTGATCCGGCTCCTCTCGGCGGTCGGGTGGCATGTCGCCGGGCAAGGAAATTGTGGATGGCCTCGGCCGGGAGGATACCCGACCACAGCAGCACGACCGCTGGTCGGAGATCGACGGGGCCGCCAGTGTCTCCAGGATGACATCGGGCGGGATATCATCGTCGGAGGAGCCGAGCTTGGAGAGGAAGTCCGCGCTGGAGTTGTCTCTCCTGGGGATGTGCTTGATCTCCAAGTTCTGGAACCATTTCTCCATCTTGCGTGCCTCAGCGAGGTACTTTGCCATCGAGTCCCCCGAGCACTGGTAGTCCTTGTTGAACTGGTTGATGACGAGCTGGGAGTCGCCCTTCACGACCAGGCGGCGCACACCCAAAGCCTTGCAAGCTCGTAAGTTGGCCAGGAGGGCTTCGTACTCCGCCACATTGTTGGTCGCTGGGAAGCCAAAACGAGTTACGTACCTCAACTTGTCGCCGCGTGGGGTAAGGATAAGGATCCCAGCCCCCGAGCGCTTGAAGGACCTCGAGCCGTCGAAGAACATGACCCAGGGCTTCTCCTCTTCGTCTTGAAGCTCGGGAGCGGGCTGCGACGTCTGCTTGACCACGAAGTCGGCGAGCACTTGCGACTTTATGGTCGTGCGTGCCACGACTTGGACGTCGAACGCCGCCAGTTCCATGGCACACTTGGCGATTCGTCCGCCACTCTCCGGGTTCCTCAGGATGTCCCCGAGCGGGAAGTTGCTCAGGACGACCACGGAGTGCGCCTGAAAATAGTGCCGGAGCTTCCGCGAAGCCATGAGGAGAGCAAGCAAGTAAAGTATGTTGTGCAAAACTAGGAAATTTATCTCAACTGAGGAACCTTTGCATTTATGATGTAAGGAGTAGCTTCTGTGCAGAACTGTGCGACTCTTTATCAAAGATGAATCAGCTCTCAAAACTACAAATAAAAGCCAGCAACGAAGAGGAGGTGCTCCATCTGGAAACTTTGACATTGCCAAACCCTCTTCAAAAACTCATTTTGGTAGGGCAGTTGTCAGATGGAACTTTGAAATCTCCGTTTTTGTTAACACATGGAAACGCACTCCGTGAATTGCAGTTATTTTGGTGTCAGCTCGGCGAGAATGCAATGCCGCGCCTCTCTGAATTGTCAAATTTAACTCATTTACGTCTTACAAGGGCGTATACTGGACAACAACTAGACTTCCATGCAGGGTGGTCCCCAAATTTGAAGAGGATTTACTTGCGGGATTTGCCAAATGTCAATCAAATACGCATACATGAGGGAGCTTTGGTCAGGCTTGAATTTCTTAGCATCCGCAACCTTAAGGAACTACGGAATGTCCCTATCGGTATCCGATCTCTCAAATCTGTCAAAGAGGCATATTTTTTCGAGATGCATCCTGATTTTGTAAGGAATTTTCAAATGGCAAAGTTAGATCATATCCCGAAGCTCTACTGCTCAACATAAGGCAAGTGAAAACTTCTCATCCAATAGAGTAAACACCTTTCAAAATATTGTTAATAAGTTATGAGCAGAATCTCTGTACAAGTGAAATTTGCTCACCTGCATGGTTTAGACTGCATCTAGAACCTTCTCCGTGAGCAAGCATAACAAATCATGTTTGTAAAATTTTCTAATTAGCAGAATCAGAAAATGGCACCGTATATCACTCTGCATTCGATACTAGATCAAGTGCATCTCCATTTCATTCCTCCTTTTCTACATTAGATGCATATTGCTGATGGCTTGCTGCACAGCACCTAGTGCAAATTGCCCCTATAGTGTAAAATATATCTATTATTATATAGTAAAAGTTGATAACATATATTTTAGAGTTGCTAAGAAAAAAAACAGAAATAGCTAGAAATGCTAAAAAAAGCAAAACATCTGACCCTTAATACCGTGGACCCTAATTAAAATGAACTATATGAGCCATTGGATTTTATTAGAAAAAAGGAATATACTAGGAATTCTCACAAAAAATTAATGAAATGGAACTAAGGTGGTTATTGATGTAAATTACTTAAAGATACAGCTTTGTCATTTAAAAGGGGAGAGAGGATAATCCTTAATATAAAAGAACAAATGGCAAAAAAAAACAACTTACTACCTACGTGCCTCATGAAAAAAAAACAACAACAACAACGAGCGGAGAGAAGAATGTAAAAAAAGAGAAAAGCTTGATAGGAATCCTTCTCATCTACTGAATATATATTTTGGAAAGAGCTCAATATATTAAAGGTTACAAGATATTAGGTCTATTATCCATGATATATTCTCAGACTACAATATATTAGTTTTGTTTATGTAATATATATTCACATAGTATGGAAAGAGTTCTGCACACTACTAGATCCTTGATCTTTCGCGACTTCCCGACAACCACCCATTAGGCAATAACCCTTAGGCATTGGGTTTATGGTAGCGATAACAGTTAGTAATGTATTGAATAGTATGTACCATATATTAGTAAGATTAAATCGAGATAAATTTGTATTGTGCCATGCAATAACAATAGGAAATTGACCAGGCAATTTTGCAGCTTTGATATTATAGCCGCTACATATAATTGTGTCGGGGATTGGATGCACTGTACCAGGGCGACCATCGGAGCCGGCGCCAACCGACCATGCCTTTGCCCGGATGGTGCGCGCAGGACCGACCTTCGGGTAGCCCGGCTTGCGGGGTTACCCCGTCCCCCATGATGTACGTCCCCGAGCAAGCCAAGCTCAGGGGTCCGCGGCAAGGCGACGTGGCATTAAATACGCAGCGGCTTGAGGAATCGCGCGCCCGGGATCCACGCTGCGCGGTCCGCGCCGCCTCGGGCTACGATCGCTGTGCCCACGTCGCGTGGTACCCGGCGGGTGGCGCAGGCTACTGCACGGCCCACGTCCTCCACAGTTACGCGCCCCCTGTAATAAATGATTTGTCTCCTGTAATTCCCTATAAATACTCCCCCTCACGAAGGATTGGGGGCTGGACCTCCGGTGTTATATACATTTTACGCACATTGCTTGCCCTCAGGAGCCCTTAGGATCGTTTGGGGCTCCCGAGCAAGCACATTGTAACCCGTTCTTGCATACTAGTAAAAGCACTGGACGTAGGGTTATTATCTCCTCCCTGAGAGGCCCGAACCAGATAAAAAAACGACTCCCCGTGCCTTCTGATTGTCCTGTGCATCCCTTTCCGTTTGCTCGGCGTGTCCTCAGACGCACAACTCTTGCGGAAAAGGGGCCCCTAGTTGATCCCTCATTCAACAAGTAAGCTCGGCGGGGGACCCTGTCCCGAATCGTCGACAGCTGGCGCCGACCGTGGGGATCGACGGAAGTCCTTCTGCAAGAAGTCTCTAAGGATGCCGAACTCGCAAGACAATCAAGACCTCTGCGTCTTCGACGACGTAGAGGATGGTGACGAATACTACGCCAGCGATGGCGTGGGTGGTGCGGCCGACCCAGAAGGCCACACCGCAACCGGGAGTCTTTCCCCGGTGGTAGCAGCGTGAGAGCGTTTCCTCCGCTCGCAGTCAGATACCCTCGTCCGCGAGGAAGAATTCGGCGACCTCAGTAACGGTCGGAACGCTCCCGACCGTCTGGAGTTCAGCCAAGGGACCACGGCGTACGACACCTCTTCGGAGTCGCACACGCGGTCCTGGTGCTCCCACAGCGTCAACATGGCGGGAAGGGACGAGATTCAAGAAGAGCGATCTCGAGGATCTCCCGCCGCCAAGATAACGCTAGCGGCGGCCACCCGGAGTTGCTCCGGCGGGGTCTGGCGCTTGCCACCGTCAGTCTGAAGGAGGGCAGGACGCCGGGGCCGCGACTGCACCCAAGAAGAGCCCGGTGGGTATCGCTTCCCCGAGCATGTCGCTTCTCGCCTTCAAGGTCGCCCCTATGCCGCTCCCCAGTAGCTGAGTGCTCGCACCATGGCGACGGCCGTCTGCTGACCTCGAGAATCTCTCGGCTTCGGCGGACTGGCGGCCATGGGGCGCCAGTAGCCGAAAACACGAAAAGCTTCGCCACGGATATAGGGCTCCCAGGACCTCCCGACATTCCAGGGAACCGGAGTACTTCTCGGGACCGTGAGTGCCATTCCCGGTGGTAGCTCGAAGCCTGCGCCGAGGACCGTGGGAGGCATCACCGGCACCATGGGGACGTTCGGAGTGGTTTCCGGACGGCCTCGTGGGCCCGCGGGCATACCTTGTCCGCCCACGAGCGCTCCGAATGCTCCACCTCGCACCCGCCATCGTCGCGACGGCATGAGGGCATGTTCTCTTGCCTCACCTTGTGCGCGAAGGACCGCCTAGGCCCCGGTCGCCACGATCGCCATACCAGGAGGAGCCACCGTGACGGCCCGGCGTTCGGATGCCGAGCTTTCTCGGCGTCCCTCCGAGAGGTCAAATGGCCGAGCAAGTTCAAGCCCGGCCACATCGAGCGCTTCAACGGGACCCAAAACCCGGACCAGTTTATCTCGATTTACTCCACGGCCATCCTGCAGCCGGTGGGGATGAGGGAGTCATGGCCAACTACCTCCCCACGGTCCTCGACGGCTCCGCCCGAACGTGGCTCTTTAACCAAAAGGAAGGATCGATCCGGTCATGGAGGCAGCTCTCCGAGGCTCTTCGGGCGAACTTTCAGAGTTGCTATACCCGCTCGGGCAACGAGCGCGACCTCGAGCGATTGATCCAGACGGACAAAGAAACGCTACGCGACTTCGTCCAAAGGTTCATCAAGGTGAGAAACTCCATCCCGAGCATCTCGGACGAGGCGGTAGTCCGGGCCTTCAAGTTCGGGGTCCGCGACATCCGCTTCACGCAAGATTTGGAGATCCACCCTGACCTGTCGGCCAACGAGTTGTTCCGTATGGCCGACCGCTACGCGAACGCCGACGAAGCCGTACAATGGAAGAAGGCGCTCGATGAAGGCAAGTTGCCGCCCCAACCGGGCCTAGAGTGCTCTTCGAGCAAAAGACCCTCGGGCCCCGGAGAAAGGAAGGTCAAGAAGAAGAAAAAGTCGCGGGCACCGGACGTGGTGGCGGCCGTCGACCGCCGGCAGTCCCGCCGCCCGTGCCAGCAAGCTGGGCGGCGGGTCGGCAGCACGACGGCGCGACGACCAAGCGGCGCCGATCAAGATCGCGCCGCCCTAAGGTCGGACAACCATGAAGTGGCGGCGGGATCGCGGCTGGAAGGGCCGCCTCGTGGCGACCGCTTCTACCCGCTCCACCAAGTGGCCGGCCATGACCTCCGCAACTGTAGGACCTGGGCGTACCGCCTAGAGAAGTTCTACAGGGGCGAGGGACCCATGCCGACTCTCCCGGCCAAGGGAGAAGGCGGCAGGGGCAAGGGTCCCATAGAAGACGACGACGATATGGACTACCAGGAGCCCCGAAACCACATAGCCGTCATATTCGGGGGCTCCTCGGCCTACAAATCTCGCAGGGATTTGAAGGAGGCCGCCCGGGAGGTCGGCCACATCATTCAAGGCAAGCCACCCGTGCAGCAGCTTAGGTGGTCCGAGCTACCCCTCACCTTCTCCAAGGATGATTGTCCCCTTGGAATGACTAAACCCCAGAAGCTTCCATTGGTCGTGAGCCCGACTATCAATAACGCGAAAGTCGGCCGGGTCCTCATCGACGGCGGGAGATCTCTGGACCTCATATCCGCTACAATCTTGGACGAGATGCAGGTCCCCCGTTCTAAGATAAAGAGCATCGCTATCCCGTTCTTCGGGGTCGTCCCCGGCACCTCGATCAAGCCTCTGGGCCAGATCGTCTTGCCCGTAACATTCGGGGACAACGCGAACTTCCAAACCGAGCCGGTCAATTTCGAAGTCGTGGACTTCAAGTCGGCCTACAACGCCATCCTTGGCAGGCCGGCCCTCTCCAAGTTCATGGCCGCCACACATCACGCCTACCGGCTCAAGGTCCTCGACCGAAGGCGTCATCACCGTAAAAGGCGACCACAGGCGTTCTCAACGTGAGAAGTCTCGACATGGTCGGCAATTGCCCACGCTGCTTCGACCAGCGCCGACGCCTTCCCGCCTAAAGTTACCCTCCAACCCGGAGGAGAAACCAAGCGGTCCTCTCAATGAGGCCGACCCGACCAAGGTCCTCCATTTGGGGTCTTCCTAGATCCCAAATAGGAACTCGAGCTTCGTCACTTTTCTCCGAGGAACTTCGGGACGTGTTAGCACTGGGAACCGTCCGACATGCCCGGTCCCAAGGGAAGTGATTGAGCACAAAGCTAGCCGTCGGCGATAAAAGACACAGGCGCCGAAGCTCAGGCGATTTTCCCCGGAAAAACAGGCAATCATCCGGGAAGAACTCGGCAAGCTCCTTAAGGCCGGCTTCGTCAGGGAAGTCGGGCACACGGAGTGGCTGGCAAATCCGGTCATCGTCAAGAAGAAGGGGGGCAAATGGCGCATGTGTATTGACCACACTGGCTTAAACGCCGCGTGCCCGAAGGACAACTTCCCTCTGCCGCGCATTGACCAGCTGGTCGACGCGACGGCGGAGTCCCAGGTAATGAGTTTTCTGGACGCCTACTCGGGCTACCACCAGATTAGCTTGTTCCCCGGGGACAAGGAGAAGACTTCCTTCATCACGCCCTTCGGCACGTTCTGCTACACGACCATGTCTTTCAGTCTGCGGAACGCAGAGGCGACCTTCCAGCGCTTGATGCAAAAGACTTTCCAGGAGCAGATAGGCCGAAACCTGGAAGTATATGTAAATGATATAGTAGTTAAGAGTAAAATCCCCTCAGGCCATGTATCCGACCTTGAGGAGACCTTTTGTAACCTCCGTAGACATCGAATAAAGCTTAACCCCGAAAAATGTGTTTTTGGTGTAAAAGCAGGGAAAGTACTCGGGTATATCATCGGGCCGCAGGGCATCGGTGCCAACCTGGAGAAGATCAAAGCCATCGAAAGGATGTGACCCCCTAGCTCGGTAAAGGAGGTCCAGACCCTGACCGGACGCATGGCTGCCTTGAGCCGCTTCATTTCCCGGTCAGGTGAGCGCGGCCTGCCCTTCTTTAAGGCGCTCCGCAAGCATGATGGTTTCATTTGGACGGATGAGGCTAATCGCTCCTTTGGGGAGCTAAAGCGGTACCTGTCCAGCCCTCCAATCTTGGCCATGCCAAGGTCGGGGGAGCCGCTCTTGTTATACCTCGCAGCGACACCCCAGGCCGAAGCGCTGGTCTGGCGGTAGAGCGGGAAGGACGCAGCTGGTCCGTGATACTACGTCGTGAAAGTGTTGCACGGACCAAAGGAGCGCACTTTCGAGGTCCAAAACTCTTGTACTCGCCGCTCGTAGCCTCGAGGAAGCTGCGCCACTATTTCCAAGCTCACAAGGTCGTTGTCCCGACCAGCTTCCCACTTAGGGAGATCCTAAGAAATTTGGACGCCATGTCGGATAGCTTAAGTGGGCCATGGAGCTCGCGGAGTTCGATGTCCACTTCTCTGCCCGCACTGCGATCAAGTCTCAGATTCTGGCAGACTTCGTGGTGGAATGGACGAACCCCGCCCAGCCCACCACCAAGGCCCACGACTCTGAGAGCGGCCGCTGGACCATGTATTTCGATGGCTCCTGAGCTGAACGCCGGAAATTTGGCGTCAGACTAGTGTCCTCAAGGGACCAGCTCCAATACGTCATCCAATTACACTTCCCCGCCACAAACAACGCGGCGGAGTATGAAGGCCTCTTGGCCGGGCTCCGAGCCTTCAAGGCGCTCGGAGTCCAACGGCTAACTGTGAAAGGCGATTCACAGCTGGTCATCAACCAAGTCAACAAGGAGTATCAGTGTTTCGATCGCTCAATGGCGCTTTACTTGGTTGAAGTGAGGAAGATGGAGCGGTACTTCAGAAATTTCGAAGTACTCTACATCCCCAGGAAGGATAATTCCCTGGCCGACCAACTCTCTAAGGTCGGCTCCTCGCAGATGCCCGCCCCTTTGGGGGCGCTGGTCGAGCATCTGCACAAGCCCTCCATTCCCTCTGTAGAGGAGGCACCATCCCAGATGCCCGCCAAACCGGGCGCTAGCCGAGCATCCGCAGAAGCCCTCCATTCCTCTCTGAGAGGAGGCTCAAGAGACGCGTAACGTCTCCTTCTCGAGCAATGCATGATTGATGGCGCCATTCATCCAAAGATCTTGCCCACGGACACCGCCGAGGAAGAAGCCGAGCGTTCCCGGCTGCAAAGGCGGTCATCTGTCTACAAGTTAGTAGACGGCGCCCTATACCGCAAAGGGGCACTCGGAGTCCTCTCCAAGTGCATATCTCGGGCAGAGGGCGAATTCCTCCTCTGAGATATCCATGAAGGAATGTGCGGAGCCCACTCGTCCTTTCGGACGCTCGTGAGCAAGGCATTCCGGTTAGGATACTATTGGCCAACAGCGCTAGACGACGCTCGGGCGATCGTGGCGACCTGTCGGGCATGCCAGTTCCACGCCCGCAAGTCCCACCACCAACAGACGCAGCTGCTGCAGACCATCCCACTCTCATGGCCATTCTCGACCTGGGGGGCTGACATTCTCGGGCCTTTCCCCCGTGGTCGAAAGGGTTGCAAGTTCTTGCTCGTCGCCATCGACACCTTCTCCAAGTGGATCGAGGCCGAGCCGGTTTCAACCATTTCGGCTCAAGCCGCCAAAAGGTTTTTCCGCAGCAACGTGGTGACGCGCTTTGGGGTACCCAATCGCCTCATCACCGACAACGGCACTCAGTTCACTAGCGAACTGTTTCAAGCCTACTGCGAGGACATCGGAACAAAGATCTGCTTCGCCTCTGTAGCCCATCCGCAGAGCAACGGAGCAGCCGAAAGAGCGAACGGCCAGATACTCCAAGGGGTCAAGAAGAGAGTCTTTAAAGACCTCTCCCGGCAAGGCGGGTCGTGGGTGGACGAGCTCCCTTCCGTCCTTTGGTCCGTGCGCACCACTGCGAGCCGGGCTACGGGCGAGACGCCCTTCCAGCTCGTCTATGGTGCCGAGGCCGTCCTCCCCGCCAAAATCGTGCTCGGATCCCCAAGAGTGCATCTGGCTGAAGACATCCATCAAGGTCGGGAGCGTCGCCTCGACCTCGATCTCGCCGAAGAAGCTCGCCTGAAGGCACAGCTTCGATCAGCCGTCTACCAACAAACCCTTCGCAAGCATGCGGCCAGGTCAATTCGGCCCCATGCCCTGCAGGTTGGCGACCTTGTCCTACGCCGAATTCAGGACACGTCGAAGGCCAACAAGCTTTCCCCCAAATGGGAGGGACCTTTCACGGTCGTTTCGGTATCACGCCCGGGGGCTGTCCGCCTTGCAATGGAGGACGGCCGCGTGCTTGCCAGTTCATGGAACATCGACCAGCTGCGCAAATTCTATGTCTAGGCTCGTGTTATATTTTACATTATGTTGTAAATTCATGACCTTTTGGCACAATGTAACTTTCGTTCGTCTTAGCTCTTTTCACCCCATAGAAATCACTCTGCGCACGCATAATGGCACAAGATGCCGTGACTAACACCCGGCCGCTAAAAGTTCACCACCAAAGGACTCCAGTCTTGATAAGCCGACCTCGGTCCGCAGTAGCTGTCCACTGCGCGATACAAGTCGCAAACAGACACCCTTTCGGTCGGTTAAGGGCGTGCCTGGGGGCGGGCGCTTTAAGTGTTGAAGAGTTTTTAGACGCATTAGTTTTCCCTCCACCGACCTAACCTACGCTCATCGCTCGGGCAGGCCGGTGTTTTGGTCGGAGGAGCACCACGCATTTTTCTCACGTCTCCTGCGAACAAACTCGTGCTCGCAACCAAGGTGCACGAGTTTTATTCACAGCGGGGGCTGGATAGGGGTGAGTTACTAAAATATTTTTTGGTCGCTAAGTCGCAACTCGCTATAAACATTGCTCGCTTCCGAAGCACTATCTACACGCGCAAGGAAAAGCGAGAGAAAGACCAAAAAGACGTCATCATAGACGCAACGCTCAGGCAAAGAAGAATTTACATCCCAGATCATCGTTTGCCAAAAGTAAAAAAAAAGTTTTCCAAAACAAAGGCAAAAAGGTATGCAACCCTACACACCAGGCGTTGCTCCTCTAAGTGCTGCAGAGAGTTTTTGCCTATAGTCAGCAACCTTGGCCTCGAGGTCGATCACCTTCCGCCGGGCTTCGCGACCTTCGCGAGCTTCTTCGCGAAGTTGCTCGACCTCCTCTTTATCTTGGTCGGCAAGGGCGGCGGCCGTTCGCGCTGCCCGCTCTAGGTCGGCCACTTTGGCTTCAAGGGCTTGAGCACGCTGCTTTTCCTCCCCAGAGCCTTGCTCGAGCCCAAGAGCCTTAGCCCGGCTATGGGCCAGGTCTTCCTGTAGCTGGCCAACTCTCTGCTTCCACTGCTCTAGCTCCTCCTTGGCCTGGCACGACACCTCAAGCTCAGCCGCCTTGGTCTCGAGGGCCCGGGCGTGCTGCTTCTCCTGTTGAAGTTCTTGCTCGAGCCCTTGGACCTTGCTCTGGCTAAGGGCGAAATTCTTCTCCGCCAGGCTAACGGTTTGCTTCCACTGCTCCAGCTCTTGCTCGAGCACGAGCGCTTTCTTCTCGGCAGCAATGGCCCTCCTTGGACCCAGGAGAGCCGACCTTTCTCGCCGAGCTCTCTCGAGCTTGAGGATCCGTTCCTTAAGCTCGGTGACACTCTGCTCCGCTGCACGGCATCTCTTCACAATCAGAGTGTCCGCAAGCTTGAGGTCGTTCACCTTCTCTTCTAGCCTTCCGGCCCGGGCTTCACTTTCTTCGTATAATCGGGCCACGGCGTCGGGGACGACCAACACCTCTTCAAAGTTGGCCAAAGTCCTTTGAAGGAGTTGCGGGCAGAAGATCTAAGCAAGACCACCCCCGCAAGAATCAAAGAAGAAAAAAAATAATAATAAATACCGCGGCAGCATCCTTACCTGAGCAACGTCGGTGCACAAGTTCTCCCGGAATTGCTCAAAAATCTCCTTCGCTTGAACGTCTTCGGGCCTCGGCAAGGGGGTGCGCACAAGCCGGAGTCCTTGAAGAAGGGCGGATTGTCCGAGGATGACGAGTCGTCCTCCTGGGCACAGGGTACGCCCCAGGGCACCAGGCCCCACTCCTGAGCGGCGCTCCCGCTCAAGGTCTGCCCGCTATCACCCCGAGCGTGCTGTTCGCTCGGGGCCCCGGCACCCTCCCGAGCGTGAGGTTCGCCCGGGGCTGGCGCCATCTCGTCCCGGGCAGGTGGATCGCCCGGGGGCTTCGCGCCATCATCTCGGGCAGGTTTTTCGCCCAGAAACACCGTGCCTTCATGAGCAGCCTCTTTGCTCGGGGCCATGAGGCCGTGCCTTTTGCTCTTCCCTTTCTTGGCCTTGGCCGCGGGAACGAGCACCCCGCCGCTGCCCACCTTGGATTTGAGCTCGGCCACGCCCAGCTCCAGAGCAAGCCTTTCCTGCCAAGGGGAAGCAGAATACTGTCAGAAAAACCCGAATGTCATTCCCGTGCGCGAGCACTCATTAAAAGCTCGGGCGCCCTCCCCGAGCATGAGCGGTCAGGGATGCCTACCACATTGCCCCGCCGAGCACGTTCATCGGGACTTGGTGTTTTTTCTCAAGCTCCTTGCCCTTGGGGGTCCCGAACATCTCGCCGACCCTCTTCTCCACCCAGTCGAAGCCCGGAGCTGTCATCATGTCGCATAAAATGTCGGCTCGGGTTCTGGCAACACATACGAAGCAAAATTGTCACGAGTCGCGAGGGCATACCGGTTTCAGCTTCACGGGTGAAGTCGTCCCACCCGCTGATTTTGAAGAAGGGGTGCTCTCTCCACCTCAGCGGAGATATCTTGTTCTGGAGGAAGTCGCGGACGATGTCTCGCCCGGTGAGCCCCATGTTCGTGAGCTCGTGGATCGTCATCAGGACCTGCTCCTTGTCGGGGGCAACTGGCGGGCGCGGCGTCTCGGCGATGGGCGCCGCCGCTCCGGTGAAGCGCAGAGAGCTCTCCCGCGGCTTCCGCAGATAGAACCAATGGTCGGCCCAGCCCGCGACGGAGTCCCTGAGGGTGAAGACGGGGAACTCGTACGGGCGAACGGGCCTCAATCGGAAATACAAAGAACCGGTGGGGGAAGCATTGCCGGTGCGGAAGAGATTGTAGAAATGGAAGAAAAGGCTTGGCGTGGGAAGGGTGCCCACGAAGCCTTCGCAGAGATGGGCAAAGATGTTCAAGACAAGGATGGAGTTGGGGTTCAGATGGGTGACCTCGCATTGGCATTGCTCAAGCACGTCCCCCAGGAACTTGCACTCAGGCAGCCGGAGCCCGTTGACGGTGTAAAGGTCGCACGAGACTATCTCAGTCACGCTGGCGCCGGGCTCCCTCGCCTCCCGGTTCTCTGTGTGGGCGCCAGTACCCAAACTCTTGCAATACCCGGAGCCTCTCCACCGTGATCTTGCTCGCGCCGAACCTCACCATGGAAAGACTCGGAAGGATGAGCACCGCAGTAGAAGGAGGAAGTTTGGAAGTCGAGGGGATTTTGGGCGGAGTGTTTATCGCAGATAATGAGAATGAAGGAAGAAAATCAACGGAAGCATTCCCGCCGGTTATTTCTAGGCGGAGGAGCCGAACGGATCAGTAATGGTGGTTGATTGCCGACACGTAGCGGTACGCTCTCCGAAGCAGGCCTGGCCAGGCGCGGTTCCCGAAAAAGCTGTCAGAACTGTGTCACGACGCTTCGCAAGGAAGGAACCGCTACGATTTTTCCTGCGCTCCCCTCATGAGCACTGTTTGGCCCGGGCTTCGACCAAGTATGCTCGAACTCGACGGAGCGCGCTTTTCCCCGAGCCCGGTTGCTCGGATGCCGCAGCAAGTTTCCTTCGTTGCGAGATCTTTCCCCGAGCACAACAGCCCGGATGTCGCGGTAGTTTTTCGCCGCGAGGCTTCCGCCGCTATGCATGATTGCTCGGGCGCCGTGGCAGTTTTTCGCTACAAGATTCTTCACTCCCGAGCTAGGACAGCTCGAGCACCGAGGTAGCTCTTCACCGCACGACTCCAATCCCTCCTCAAGAAGTCTGGAGGCTTAAGGCGGAGGCCTCAAAGCAAGACATTTTCCCCTTTAGCCTCGGGGCTAGCCGTCGGGATTGGATGACTGCATGCAGGCGACCATCGAACCGGCGCCAACCGACCATGCCCTGTTCGAATGGCGCGCAGACCGACCTTCGGGTAGCCCGGCTTGCGGGGTTACCCCGTCCCCCATGATGTATGTCCCCGAGCAAGCCAAGCTCGGGGGTCCGCGGTAAGGCGACGTGGCATTAAATACGCAGCGGCTCGAGGAATTGCACGCCCGGGATCCACGCAGCGGCGTCGCGCCGCCTCGCTACGATCGCCGTGCCCACGCCGTGGTACCCCGGTGGTGGCGCGGCTATCTTGACCTGCCCACGCCCTCCCGATTCTGGCGCCCCTGTAATAAATGATTTGTCTCCTGTAATTCCTATAAATACTCCCCTCACGAAGGATTGGGGCTGGACCTCCGTGTTATACACATTTTACGACATTGCTTGCCCTCAGAGCCCTTAGGATCGTTTGGGGCTCCGAGCAAGCACATTGTAACCCGTTCTTGCATACTAGTAAAAGTAATGGGCGTAGGGTTATTATCTCCTCCCTGAGAGGCCCGAACCAGATAAAAAAACGACTCTCCGTGCCTTCTGATTGTCCTGTGCATCCCTTTCCGTTTGCTCGGCGTGTCCTCGACGCACAACTCTTAATGGAAAAGGGTCCCCTAGTTGATCCCTCATTCAACAAGTAAGCTCGGCGGGGGACCCTGACCCGAATCATCGACAAATTGTATAAAAACTAAAAATATTTTTTTTCATCGTAGGTATCAAAATTGTATAGCAATTACAATTGTATTTTCATCATAATATCTAGCCAGCAGTTATGCGGGCATTTGCTTCATTACATTTGAATTGTTTATTTGACTAGTTGAACTTCTAAATATATATTAAAAGTTGATGATAGATGTTTAAAGTTGCTAAGAAAAAAGAGAAATATTCTAGAATTTTTTTTAGAAAAATATTACCTTTAGTTTGGTGGGCACTGCTTTTAACGCCTTAATTTTGATAGTTAGCTTAGAGAGAAAATTTTGAAATCACTCTTAAAAAAGGGGGGAAACTCTACCCACACGAAAATATTCCTAGCAAACTACGTAAAGAAAACCTGTCCTCACATATTTTAGATCGATAATGATTTGTTTGATTAAATGCATATGTTTAATTTTTCTAGCATGGATCCAATGTTAAAAATTTATACTTGAAATTGTTGGTTCATAAGGCTTGAAGCAGGACAACTAAATTTTCAGAGTTCTTCTGTGTATCAATGACAAAATCTTGGTCTTTTTTTCGATAAAGGAAGCTTTTATTAATCTTAGTAAATTACATCAAGTTGATACAATTATACTAAGAAGACTCCCGACCTCTACACAGCTAGAGTGTACACAGCCAAACACACACACACACACAAAAAGACAAAGGAACCGTCGCGGCAAACTACATCACGCAATATTGTCTTCAAGGCTATCCACCATCATATCAACACTTGGACCACGATAAAAGCTCTCCAATGACAACACCTCCATGAAGGACTCGATACGCACACGCACCGCCATTGCCGTGATCCAACCAGTGAAGGCCAGACCAAAGATTTTCACCTCGGAGAGTAAATCCTCAGACTACAAAACAATGCCTTCAACAAGGCCATTGCCAGGCACAACCAACTAAGGTTAGACCTAGGGATTTCTCCCTGAAGTCGAAGTACCGGAGATCCCAGTGTTGCAACCACCCTCATTCCGAGCTAGTGCCGCCATACCACTTAATCTTGGTCTTATCCTCTATAGATATGTCCAGCAGTATCGATCTACTTCGGCGCGCTTCGTGCCATTCTTAGTGGCCTAGCCAGGTGGCTAGGCCAGGGACGAGGGCCGGCAAAAAAAAGCTCTTAAGGCTCAAACCAAAATTGTTTTAATTACAGTAGTTAATGGTTTAAAAATTGAAATGAGTCTATTTCGAGCGAAAGGAAGTTAACGAGGCTCGGATTGAATGTGGTTTGTTAGCTTGAATTTGAAATAACCACTTAAATGTAGAACTATATCAATTTTGAAAGAAGCTCGATACTTAACTCATTAAACTCGATAGCCAGCCAGAAACTCACATGGTGGTTGTTCATAAGGGTACGACAAGTATTAATGAGCCGTAAATCTAGATGGGGTTTGCTCATCCTAAACATAAGAAATATAGCATAGTAAGATCTCAAGTTCAACCTTGGAAGCTTCACGTGATTGGATACTTTACTGATAGCTTTTGTGTGCTATTTCACGTGATTTGATGCTTCACTGAGAGCTTTTGTGCTATTTCAATGGCAATGTTCAAATAAAAAACATATGGTTTCTAATTCGGTGGACCATAATTTTAAAGGCTAATATTAGACAGAAGGAATATGTTAATTTGAAAAAAAAGTAGCACTACGATCAAAGGATTGAGGGTGTATAAAGTTGTTAGACTGTCCCAATTTGGAATTGTGCAAATAAAATGTGTCATACTTTACCAAACTTCACCGTGCAATTGCACAAACAATCGGCTAGTTATACAAAAAGTAGAGTTTGCGGTGACTAATCCTCCAAAATCACACTACCTCTAAGTCAGTTTAGAAAAAAGAGATTTATAGTAAAAAATCATAAAATAGTAAATTATTATTACTTTATCCCAATTTGGTTAAACTATCATTTTTGTTGTCCATACCTGTACCAATTTAAGGCTTCATTTTTATCAGATATATAGCTCGATGCAAGTTCTACATCCAGCATTTTTTCCTCAATTCTTCCAAATTTCCATATTACTCTATGACTTTGCACCATACAAGCACTTTCCACTAGATGCTAGATCATCTTCACAGCTTCACATTAATTCTGTGTGCATGTACTGAAATTTGTCTATGTCAAAATCTTGATTCAAAGGGCTTCAAACTGCTGCAATTTGTTACTAAAAAAACATTGCCTTCGGCTTTCTGATTTGTTGATATATATTTCCTTCCCTGAATCCCTGCAGGTCTGGAGTGACGCGATTGGTTCTTGCTTGCATTTATGGCCTATAGTTACTGCTGTCAATTAGAGAGCTCTCACATTTGAGTAGATAACTTGAATTCTCTAGTTATCTGTATTTATTTAAATAAACCTGTGTGTAATAATACATGGGGAGATATTCAATGTTGCGATCCCACGTTTATCATTACAATACTGTCCTTTTTTTTGTTGCTTATGTTTAATGGTATTCAACTACAACTCTAGATGACAATGTAAGCCACAGTGATGCTTGTAATAATGTCCAAAACTATACAGTTACTTTGTCTACGTGTGAGAAGTAATTCAATATGCTTGTAATAAACGGATTTGGTTTTTCATTCAGCAAATGTGGACGTGATTATAATAGTGTTTGGTTTGCACGTCTGTCGACGAAAGGGATCCTGCTGCCATCGTGAGCAAATGGCAAAGCAACCTTTCGCTATTACCTCTCTTCTGATCATCCAGGTGTAAGTATTTCTTTACGCAGATAGAGAGAACAACATTCCTTAGAGAGAACAGCATTCCTTAGGCTGTTGTGGTTAGCGTTTGCCACACAAAACTTGTCCTACCTGTACAGCTTGGGCGCAAAACACTTGTCGTATCAAATTTTGCTTATTGTGAAATGCTAAGTTCCACTATTGTAGTAGAGACTTTTTATCATCCTTGAAAGATACTAATATTAAAAGATACAAAAAGTTTAAAGGATAAAAGTACCAAAAGGTATAACAGGTTTAAGGAAAAATTCATGATATACCATTTATTTGTTGGCAATCATTGTCTGCGAACGAATGGGGTGGTATATCTGAATTCCCCCAAAGTTTAAAGGTAATTTGGTATCGTGGTACCTCGGAAAACTCTAATCCCAGTGACCCTTGTCGCAACAGATACGCATGCTCGCGTGCACACCGCTTGCGATCCTTCGGCCTACCGTAAAACGCAGTCAACATTTCCAGCCACTCCTGCTTCTGAACAGATTACCTGAAGTGATGACCCAGAAAGGCGGAGTGATCCGAGCAGGTTCCTCCGGGCATCACTTGCCTGTGCATTTCATCCCCCCTCTGCAGAACAACCTGAAGCTTGGTTCAGAGGAAGATAACTGCAGTCTGAGCCCCTAAAGACAGCCTAGCTGCATCGTCGTTTCCATGGTTTGGCTGCGCAACGGACGCGCTGGGCTTCTAAGTAGACCAGGCAATCCAATGAGCTTGTATGTATGGCGTTGCAAAACTCGCAGCTGCTCCTGCAAATTGTTGGCGCGGCCGGGCGGATTATGCAGAGTACGCGCGTGCCGTGAATCGGTGGTCCATCTCCGGATTCCAGGTGATCGCATCGTACCTGCTGGTGTTTCACGGCGCGTCCGCCCGCCGTTCTTCTCCGTGGAGTACTGCTGTGCTTTGAACTTGTGACCAGCTTCTTCGGTGCTCGGTATCAATGTGGGCGGATCCAGGGAAGAAGATCATCAGGTTCACCAGATCAATACAATATTGTAATACTAATTTATAAATTATAATATAACGATCATATCATTACATACTAAAGGAACTATGTGTGCTAGATTAAAAGACGTTGGTGTCACTTGACCTCACTTTATACACTGTTGGTCTGCCCCTGAGTATCAAGGATGCTGCCATACTGGTACTTGTGTTTCTTGAGAAGTTTTTTCAAAAAAAGATGATAACACCCGCGTCACGCCTACTACAAATTTTGGTTTAGAATTAAAATATGATCAAAATCTCTAGCAAAGTACTCTCTCTGATCATAAATAGTTGTCGTTTTGGATATCGACATGGTCTTCAAAACACAGTTTTGACCACTAATTTCTATTACAATATATTTATAAAACCCAATAGAATTTTAATATTATGAAAGTACTTTTCAAGACAAATTTAAACATATGATTTTCCTGTGTCCAATTTAAATATTTTAAAAGATATTGGCAGTCAAAATTTTAAAAATTTGATCATATCTATATCTAAAACGATAATTATTTATGAGTGGAAGGAGTAATTCATTCTCTATCCAGTCTCTTTCTTCAATGTCATCCCAAATCTTATCTCAAATCTTACGTGATAGGTCTAGATGAAGTGCTGAAAGACTGCTTAAAACTTGAAGAATGCTTCCAACTTGGAGTGATTTAGACATTAGGTGACTATTTTTCTCTACTCCTTGAGTGGAGCAGGGCATCTAATAATAGGACAAACCAACACACACAATATAATAGTCAACGTCAACTAAAGCTATTTCCAGAAGCGAATCTTGTAGGACGCTGGAGTTCTTCGACCGTTAGAATTCAGATTTTAGTGTTCATATTTACATACACGTGTGTCTCATTAAGAACTACGAGAAATTGTGAATTTATCCATCTGACTCCATATTTCAAGGTGTGTGTTAAAAAAGACACATTATATGGTGGTATGAGTGCTGTTTGTGTGTGCCTCTGCTTTGTAATCGAAATTAAACAGTATTGAGAGATGTAAAACATGTTATATCTGTTACTGTAAACGAGGGACAGAAATTAAACTATAGAAATAGTTGAGAGATTAAAGATAAGACATTTTTTTTAAAAAAAACATAAAGCTACTTCTCTTAGCGTTGGTTTTGCCTGTACTGCCCTGCTGCGCAGTTGAGCTTTTGGAACTTGAAGATCACATTCTGGTCCCTTGCGCAATAATTCGGAGGGCCTATGTAATGCTCTTCTTCCTGTAAGATTGCCGTAAATTTTGCAAAACTAAATATTTTTTTACAAGAAAACTATATATTTTAATCTTATAAAACTGTTTATTGTAACGGTCTGATAGTGTGGGCCACATGGCAATATCACGTATCCACATTTCCCATTTCACTCGTGCGTCAGGCTGAAATGTGAAATGGAGATATGTGAGACTGCTACGTAAGATTACACTGTCAGATTTGTTATAAAAAATGATTAATTCGGAGGGCCTATGTAATGCTCTTCTACTTGTAAGATTGCCCAACAGGTCGGCATCTAACGAGTAAATTTTTCAAAACTAAATATTTTTTTACAAGAAAACTATATATTTTAGTTTTATAAAATTATATATTTTAGGAGAATTTATGTCCTAAAACTATATATTTTAGAATTAACTATTTATTGTAATGGTCGATAGTGTGGTGTTTGTACTTTGCACCGGGTACCCTCCGTCAGAGAAGTAATAGGCCCAAAAAGCGGCTGGCCCAGTGTGGCACTGACAGGCGTGTGGGCGGTCAAGCTCACGGGCGAAGCGGCAGCGTGGCCCCCTAGCGAGCAGGTGGGCGGTTACGCTTTGCTCGCCGGGAGTGGCCTCGTGGCCCCTCGGCGGCGAGTGGGCGGATACGCCCGCTCACGCGGCGAGTGGTTCGCGTAGCCTGGAGGGCGAGTGATCGAGCCCGCCGCTGATCGCCAAGGCAACCAAAAGAATGAGGGGAAGGCTTCGCCTCGAAGTCTCCCTTCCCTGGCACCCTGTCTCAGGGTCATTAATTGTGAAGGATTCTGCTATCGACACAATGACGGCTCATCCCTCTGACGCCTCTTACCAAACCCGTCGTAGGAGCATCATATCCCGGGCGGACCGGGCGAAGCCACTCAGCGGCATTAAATGAGGTTTGAAGGACAAGGCCATGGAGGCGTGTGTAATAAATGAGTCGTGGGTCGACGTGGAGGTTGGAATGATAGGTGTAATTAATGTATTGTAGATAAGTATAACGTCACTTTCTCATCTGTCCGGGCCAACCCGTCTATATAAGGGCGCCTTGGTGCATGGAGAAGGGGGCGAAGGATCAAGAGGTTGAAAGAAGAAGAGAGAACTCACCTCCACATTTCCTCAACAAAGAACCAGATGGGGCGAGGGCTATTTCCCATTGGGGCCGAACACAGGTACATCACCGTGTCCATTGATCTGTTGATTCTCGGGATCCATCGTAAAGAGTCATTAGGGTTTCCGGCCACGAAGACGCCCTCTATCGAACCATACCCTCCGTCCCGGGAGCGGTTGACCCTGTTTGTTGACAGGATCCTGTCAGGTGAAATACGCCGACATGTGGGCAACATGATAGTCTCACGTATGACGTATCCACATTTATCATTTCACTTGAGCGTTAGACAGAAATGTGAAATGGAGATACGTGAGACTGCTACGTAGGACCACACTATCAGATCCGTTATAAGAAATGATTAATTCTAAAATATATAGTTTTATAATATAACTTTTATAAAAGTTGTAATTTTGTAAAATAAAAATTAAAAATTACTGCTTTTTATAATTTATAAAAGAAAACATGTAGCCTTACGACATTTACTCTCCTATAATTGAGAGTACGACGGGCAACACTGTGGAACCGGAAATTTACTCGCGTGGAGACAAGTCTAGAGGGACATGGAAGCAGCTATTGAGAGTAGGCCTGGGCATTCGGTTTAACCGAAAAATTCGGTTTCGGTTTTCGGTTTATTTGGAAATTCGGTTATTTCAAAATTGAAACCGAACTATGTGTGGAGTATATAGACCCCGGGTATCTGCATGATGGGCCAAGCCGACTACATGAAGATGGGTATTACTCAGGAGGCAGGGCGCCATGCGCAAACAAGGAAACTCCGAAGATGGAAACCAACCCTGCTTAGGGAGGATACAATTGTAATCCTAGCCGCTATCATGTATAACGGATAAGGAAAGAGATATAACCTCCACCTCGTATCCGAGTGGGACTCCTTTTTTGTAACCGCCCTCCTCTGCTATATAAAGGGAGGGGCGGGGAGGAAAATCATCAGAGAACATCATCAGCAAATAAGCTAGCCACATATAATTCCAGAGCACAGGACTAGGGTATTATCTCCACCGCGAGAGCCCGAACCTGTATACATCGTGCGTCTTGTGCTACCATCAAGCTTCCGATCCAGCGCTTAGCCCCCTTTTAATTATTGTCGGTAACAAACCTCGACACTATGTTTGAAAATTTCGGTAACCGATAATTCGATTAACCGATTGTTCGGTTTCGGTTTCAGTTTTAACCGAATTAACAGAACTTAGCAATGATGATGGCCGTGTTGTTAGCAACTTTGTTGCTCAGGTAGCCACCGTTTGTAGCCTCCTCTTTTGACACCTGAATTTAAGGACAGTCCAATTGTTTGTTTCATACTAAAATGCTCCTTGTGCAATTATGGTTTCAGGCATTGAGGAAGGAGCCTCTGACTGGCTATGGCGATAGGAAACAGACGAGGAGCTTTCAATATATCTCTGATTTGGTGGGTCTCTTTATCAAAGTTCGGTCAGTTCGGTTAACCGAGGGTTAAAACCGAATTAACCGGAAAAAGTTCGGTTATTCCATACAGCTAACCGAATCAACAACCGAATAATTCGGTTTCGATTTTTTCGGCTTCGGTTCCGGTTTTAACGGTTTCGATTTTCGGTTTTTGGTTTTCAGTTTATTTGCCCAGTCCTAATTGAGAGTACGACGGCCAACAAACACTGTGGGACCGGGGGAGACTGGGCGAAGTCTAGCAGGAAAGCAGCAACAGCAGCCACTTCTTCTTTCTCTTTTTATGCAGTCTTTTTTATTTTTTTAAAAAATTTTACAGTAGATAAATAATAGAAATCAGATTTAATCATTCATCCCTTAAAGGTATTTTAGACTTTTCCTATCTATTCATTAGGGATATTTTAGACTTTTCTTAATTCGTTCACAGTTTTGAATAAACCCAATATCTGGTGATCTTTAGAGACTTCTTATCTATTCATCCGCCTTTCATCAGGATCATAGGATGTGTTTTACTGTAGAAGACAAATAGTATGACGGAATTTTTTACCCTTTTATCTCTCTCTGAATTTTACTACCAATACTACAGGTGGTAGTATAACTAGATCTAATTGATTTTAACTATTAGATTCAAAGGAATGAATGGTTCATATTAATTTTAATTTACTAGAAAAGAGTTTTTTTTTGTGTAAACTGTTTGCACAGTGTGAAGACGCTCTTATCCATTCATCAGCGAGGATGAGGACTTGAGGTGCAATACACTCCTATTTCTCCTTTAACCTCTCTCTCTCTCTCTCTCTATTTTTATTTATTATTTTTTTTGCTGTCGTTCTATCTGCAACTTACACGTCCTTGCTTTCCGTGTTCTGCCTTAACAGCCATTGGTCCACCTTTCTCCAACAAGCTTGTGATGTGTGTGTGTGATGCTTCTCACTAGTTCATGAGGGCAGAAAGGAAAACGTAGAAACTGAATTTGTTGCTCTGTTCCAAGGAAAGAATCAATACTCTTTAATTTAAGAAACACCAGTCCTTTTTTCCTTTAACAGGCACCATTTCGTTCACGTGATGCGTTTTGGTTAAAGGTGCAATACTCTCTCCTCCTTTCACCACTCCCCCCCTTCTTTTAGTCTTTAGGGTGTATTTGGTAGAGCCTCAGCTCCACCAGTTCTATAGATTTGGTGGAGCTGGATATTTCTGGTTTCATTAGATCCATGGAGTTGGAGCTATGAGTATATTAAAAGTGTTTAATAGATCATCTTGTTTGCATTTTAGATTAAAAGTATAACTTAATTCACTTTATTTTAGTCTACAAGTTTCAGATCTCAGGTGAAATTAGGATCTGGAGTTCTACTCAACAAGCCCTTATTATCTCAGAAATGCTGTTACCAACTCATGCAGCAAGCATGATAGATCTACACGTGATGTGTTTCAACTACATGGTTTGTTAAGGCAGGAAGGAGCATCTGGAGACTGAATCGGTTGCTCTGTTACGAGGAAATGAATTGGTACTGCTTCTTGCTTTACGTTCGTTTGTGCAATTTGAGAACACAAGCTTGCAGATATCGTGCAGTCCTTTTATCTCCAACTGACGCCATCTCCTTTCTCTTTTCCCCCTGAAATTGGTGTGACAGATTCAGGACTATTCTTCAGTCATTTTATCGTTCTGTCTTACAATTCGTCCATCTTCTTTCTCCAACAGCGCGTACGCGGATCTCAACATTTTTTCAGCAAGCCTGCAGGTAACTATAAATGGTTTTAGCATATCAGACTTTAATAAAATGAGCTGTCCTTTAAGCATGACCTCTTGCTCACTAGTTAGAATTCCTTTAATTGATGTATTTTTCTAAGGTACACCCAAATTATTTTGGACCGTTATGTTGTTCGATCCAAGGGCTTAGATTGAGCACAGTTCACCCAAGCCTATTAACTATGTGTTTGGTTGCTTGTACCAAGTAGTACATATATGAGATGGTTTAAGAAAAACGGCATTCATGTGTTTGGTTGCGTGAATGGAATTATCCCGTCCTGGACGGTGTGATACAAATTTAAGGAATATTCTCTATAGATGCTGAACCATTCTATTCACTCAAAACAATTAACCAAATGGTACAATACCATCCCATTCCATTCAACCTCATCCCACCAACCAAACACACCCTAAATGATCACTTTAGTGCATTTAGTATACAAGAGAATAACAATTTTGGAATGTGCAATTTATTTGCATGGAAATGCATCATCTTGACATTAATACCGGAGGATGGGCATCAAGCAGTTTTTTTAATGAGTGCCAGAACTTTTTTACATGCATGATTGATACAGAGTTGAAGAACTAGTGCACATTAGTGTGCAAGCTTTGTCCATATTTGATTTGGATTGTGAATTATTTTGAAATGATCAAATAAGTCAACGACAACAATTGATCAGTTGTTTTCCAGAGAGTCTAATCTTCCTTGAATAAATTTGATCCAAATTTGCATCTCATTCTTCAAGTTATAATTGAATCTGATCAATATCTGTACATATTTTGATTTCATTTAACATTTTACATGCACATTTAGAACATGTACAATAGCAAAACCCACTATTGACTAATAGCAAGCTAAAAGGCAGCTTGTACAATAATTGTCTCTAAAAGGTTGTCTCTAGATGTTGTGCAATAACTATCTCTTCTCTCTTGTACATAAATAATCTACTTATATTCCCGTGCAAAGCTGGTTACTAAATAGGAGCCAGCTTTCTTCTCTCTTATTTTTTCTCACTCTTTCACATAGACCAAAGCTGATGTGTACAGAATAAGAGATAGCTGAAGTGCCTTATTGTACACGCCCTTAGAATGACAATTAACCAAACTGTTTATCGTCTCAAAAAAAACAAAAAAATTATACCGTTAGCATTAAATGCATTAATTGGCATTAATGCTTTCCTTTTTTTACTCATGTTTCCTTTAATTACCGAGAGATTAGAGACCAGCAATAGCCTGTCAAAACTCTCAGCAAAAGCCAATCTTCTACTATCAATGGCCAGTATTTACTCATCGCTCTTACCTCCAGAGAGGCCACAGGTGTACGGTAAGGTGGGACTTGGGCCGTGTCAGGCCCGTCGTGCTTCAGGCCTGCGTAAAACGGGCCAGCACGGCCCGGTCATTTCTTCGTGTAGGGCCGGCCCAGCACGGCCCAAAGGCACGCCGGGCTGCTGTCGGGCCAGCCCGAACACGACACTAGAGAGAATGCAGCACACTAAATATTTTTTTATAAATTCATACGTTATTCAAATGAAAAAGTTGTCTACATGAAAAAGATGTCTCTCGAAATTTTCTACAACTTTCATGTAGAATATAAATTCATATGAGCAAAGGAAGACCCTGAAAAATGCAGATTACCGGGAGATGTGGCGTCGGTCCGAAACTATACAGCACACTAAATATTTTTTTATAAATTCATACGTTACTCAAATGGAAAAGTTGTCTACATGAAAAAGATGTGTCTCGAATTCTCTACAACTTTCATGTAGAATATAAATTCATATGAGCAAAGGAAGATACTGAAAAAAATGCAGATTACCGAGAGATGTGGCGTCGGTCCGAAACTACATAGCGCACTAAATATTTTTTATAAATTCATACGTTGCTCAAATGGAAAAGTTGTCTACATGAAAAAGATGCGCCTCGAAATTCTCTACAACTTTCATGTAGAGTATAAATTCATATGAGCAAAGAAAGACCCTAAAAAATACAAATTACAGATTTGGGCCCCCATACAGTCGGGTCGTGCCGGGTGGCCCATCGTGCCAGGTTTTTAGGCTTGGCCCAGCACGCCATTTGGGCCGTACCAGCCCGGCCCATTTTTTTCATGCCGGGTCGTGCTTCGGCCCATTTTTTCGTGCCAGGTCGTGCTGGCCCACTAAAGCCCGGCCCAATTCCCAGGTCTAAGTGTACCACAAAAGACCTGTTGATTTATAAAATGTTTCTGTTCGTGAAAACAAAAGAACTATCGAACATATAGGGAACAATGTATTTCATTAATTCGGTATATATTGAATATACAAAATTACATGCATCCATAGGAGTTCACCTTTTGTCTTCCGCGTTAATGCTTAAAGAGTGTATCTGAATAGATATTGCATATTCCGCTGATTCCTAGTGACTTTGCATGGCATTCGATTAATTACATCTATAGGCTTGGCTTTCAAAATACCTCTGATTAAGTTGTGTTGGTCATATTTATATTTACATTGCTTGTCCATATGCATGTATGGTGCTGATGTAGATGCATATGGTGAAGATGCGGATGTGATACGAGTAACTTTGTTTTGCTGATGCCCGGTCACAGTACTACATCGCTATGTCAGTTAACGGATAGGATATGTTGATAAAGAGGATGGCTTCACCTCATCGGTGTCCAGTCATGTGTTCGCTTGCCTTCATCAGACCAAACATGTGTGTTGCCTTTGTGTCTTTAGTGCTCAGCAATGGAGTGTTGATCTCATTTGCATGGGACATGTTGATAGAATAGTGACCTTACCTCGTTGGCACAAGGTCAAAATTTTGTTCTAGCCTCATCAGTCGTAGACATAGCGTAATGTCTATGATAAAGTGGCCCTTTTTTCTCGTCGACACCCAACCATGGTGTCGATGTTTAAAAATTATGTGGATTGCGCGTCTTGGCCTTGCAACTGACGATGTGCATATGATGCATTGGACAATGCTTGCTTTGAAGCATTAATAATTTTGCTCCCGCGCGAGGGGCAACAAACAATATAATACAATAATCTCCTTTGTTGTTTTGTATGGAGTCACATTAGATTTTCTACCAATTAGGAATTTGAACTATTATTTTCATAGCTAGTTCTGTCACATTGGAAAAATTCGTATCACGCTCGTGTGAATTTTGCATGGCCGATTGCATCTCATTGGGAGAACATACACTATGATCGTTTTGATCTATAGCCAGTTTCGCTTTAATTGGAGAATGTGTAGCGCATGTTCTTGTAAATTTTATTCCCATCGGGCAAGATTGAGTTATGTAACATCCAATCTCGATGTCGTGAGTTGTAGAATGTTGATGACAACAAGAGTTTGAGACGCGGAGTTTTGACCTTTGTTTCTCCTCCTTCTCTTCTAGCTCTTACGTGCTATTTTTTTGGGGTGCTGTGCTAGGCGAGGTTCTGTGTACTGTGCCTGTGCTTCTGTCGCCGGTGCCCTTTTATAGCGATACTAGGCTGGGCGTCCAGGAAGAGGGAGCGAGCCTTGAATGGCACCACACGGATTGCTCAAACGGAGATATATGTTGGCTGTTATTAAGTTCAAACGGCAAAGCTTATCTCAAATTGCTGTTATCAAGATATATATCTGGCAATGGCATCGATTAATTGCATTCGTGTTTTGTGAACTAGACTTGAGAGAGTACGTAGCCTGATCCATACGCCAGTCTGGCCGACTCACCGGCGCAGCAAGTAAAGGTTATCCTATTGGAGAGAGAGAAAACGACCTGTAAAGGACTGGAAATGAAGATAAAAGGAGTGAATGACCAACTACAGATTTTCCTTAAAAAGATACCAAGCAAAATCTTACTAGATCGAAGAAGAGCGAAAGAAATAATTTTCTAAGAATCTCTTAATTTTTACTACCACGCTACAGAGGTGGCAGTGCTAGATGAACAATAACCCCATACTACCGGTGAACAGTACTGGTATTGCCGTAGAACACTAAAATCTGGGGATGAACAGCAAAATCAATACGACTTCGAAACCAAAATTGGTGTAACTTTTGATCAGCTGATTCAAACCTCATGAAACTTTATATGTACCTTTCTAAGGATGTTAGGAACCTATTCCAATCTTCAATCACAAGGAGTGATATAAAAGTTCTGACCTTTTTCAAGATTAGTGAAGGATGCACCAAAACTGGGTCAAAAACCCAAACTTCACTTTGAGCTTGCTCGTGGGGTTTTGATGATCAAGATGATCTTAGATGACCTCCTACGTGTCACAGCAAACATGAGCACCAAAGAGATCACCCCCCAAAGTCAAGAACATAATCTACTGAAAATCCTTCTCTCTCAAGTCAAAAGACGGTTTCTTAAGAATCTCTTGATAAACAATTGAGAGCTTGCCTAGACGATTAGGATATGATCTCTAAAGGATACATCCATCAATCACTCATCCTTGGTAACACAAGATCAAGAGAAGAAGAAACCAGGCAAGAAGGATAAAAAACTCAAGAAGAGGAAAGATCAAAACAAGATGCAAGACTTGAGTGTGAATTTTGATTTCATTTTAGATCAAGTAGGTTAATTACAAAGTCTCTCACCTGAGGGAAAAGCTTCTAGGGAGCACTCATACACTAATATAAGAAAATCAAAATCTTGTAAAAACCCTAATCGTTTCTACTAAGGCTTCAAGGTTCAAGACTTCACCTCCCTCTACATCTCCTTTGATAGAGGAGGCAAACCTAACCCAAAACCTAAACACTCAAATGGATATCATCCACATTTATATGGGCTAACCTGATAACCTAACACATATATAATGGGTTTTACATTCACACATACGCGCTTCCCAATGCAGACTTCACGTGACACTCCAATTCGCTCCACGAGCTCGAATTCGTGTCCATACCCTCTTTGACTTAACATAAACCGCATAGGCCACTTGCCGCCAAGCCTCTCATGTGTCCGAGCACCTCCCCTCCCCCTCCCCTCGAACTGTCCTTGCTTGTAAATGGGTGTCGGCGTGATTTTGCGCCAGTACCCTCTCCACCGCACAAAGCGCGCGTGGGCCCACGGGCGGCTTTGGCGGGTGGGCGAGCACGCCGCCCGCCAGCGCCGGCCCACGGGCGCCCAGCAGCAGGTGAGCGAGACGCCTGCCGCCGACGCCCAGCCCACGTGGCGTGGGCGGCGAAGCACGCTGGCCGTGCAGTGCCGCCCACGTGGCGTTGGGCGGCGGTGTGAGGACGCCTGCCGCCGGCGCCTACCCAAGTGGCGGCTCGGTAGGCGGCGGCGAAAGCACGCCCGCTGGCCAGTGCCGCCCACGTGGCGTTCGGGCGAGCAGGTGGTACTACACCATGCCCCAATAACACTGACAGAACATCTGTCGGCAAAGGCCATGTATGCCGACACACTATCTGTCGGCAAAAGTTTTACCGACAGATAATAGCAGTCGGCTAAAGTCCTGCCGGTAAAGACCTTTGCCGATAGATAAATTATTCCCGACAGATAGTCTGACCACATTAATGAGAGATCTACCGACAGACGAAGTTTTCCCGACAGATATATTTTCGCCGACAGAAATATCTTTGCCGACAAATACTATAATTGCCGACAGAAAGTTTGTTGGTAAACTTAATCTTTGTCGACAGATGTTCTGTCAGTGTTATTGGGGCTCAGAATGCTCAGAATGTTCATTATAATGCAAAAGTACTCATTGAGAGATTAATAACAAACGGTAATTGACACATTACACATCATAACAATAGTAATTCATCAATTCAATCACTCAATTCACATAATCAGTAATTCATCCATTCATTCATCTTTGCCGAATTGGCTAGTACATAATTCATCCATTCATATATATATACACACACACACACGTAATTGACACATTACACATCATAACAATAGTAATTCATCAATTCAATCACTCAATTCACATAATCGTAATTCATCCATTCATTCATCTTTGCCGAATTGGCTAGTACATAATTCATCCATTCATACATACATATATATATATATATATATATATATATATATATATATATATATATATATGCTCAATGTTCATTAATTAAACAGCAACATAGCTCCAATTCAATAGCACCTGTCCAAAAGCTCAAAGTTCTGATCAACTAACCAAACTAGGGTCAATGTCTTCCACACTGACATATCAAGTTCTCTTACAAAAGTTAACCCTACTATTAGTCTTCCACACACATCAGGTTAATTACATGTATACAAAATGATCATTTAGCATATATCCAATTGGTCATTCTGAACCAAAGCACACTATTGATTAGTTGTCTTCCACAAACTATAAGTTAGGAACCGCGATGTCATAATCATGGCGTGAACACTGAACGTCCTAGGTCCTTCCAGTTTTGCCTGCAAAAAGAATATTTTAGTGGTTAGAAATTCCCCTTGTGAAGGAACCATGAACTGACAGGGAGGGGGAACAGAACTTTAGCAAGCATGCCCAACCATCAAATGGGATCTTTGTTGCAGCAAGAAGTAGCCAACACACCATCCAGCAATAACAGATCAAGAAACACAAGCACAGACAAGAATCAAGAAACAAAGATCCTCAGGTTTACTAGCCTCATTCATTGCATATTTCTCTGTCTCTAATAATACTAGGACTGTACAAATTATGAAAATGATTGAAACGGAAACATCCTCAGGTTTACTAGGATTGGCTAAGCTTCGGTATCTCGACCTTAGTAACAACTGCTTGAATGGTAGTATCCCAGCATCTCATGGGAAAATGATGGATCTGGAAGTCTCAGCCCAGCCCAGCCTCTTTTTTAGCCAGGGAGGATTACAATATGATTTGATATAGCAGCACCAACCAAAACGCTCATGAAAACGTCACAACTTTGACACTAATCAGGCACAAAAACTGAAAGCCACTCCACTGATAAGAAAGACATGGTTTCTTCCTTACATATTTCATGAATTAATAAACAAAAGTTGTAGCTGGAGATGGAAATCTACCTCTTGTCGAAAGGTCTGTATCACTTCATCCGAATATTCCTGCTTTGAGAAAACTTTAACAGCCACATCCTGCATGAACATGCCACATAAAGTGATGAAACTAATAACCAAAAGCAAACAAAGATAAGTCACATAACAATGAACAACAGAACATATCGAGCCATACCACAACGCATGATATACTGTTCCACAAGAGCCTGGACAGATCAAATTGAAAGGAGCACAATTAAAAGACATTCGATATAATCAAAATCAGTACAGGACCAGTGTGCTTTTAATACGATTTTTGTCACTCTTTCAGACTATGTATTTAACAAGAACTAACAAATGATTATTCCTTGATCTTCCTAACATCGCCATATCAAGGATCATGACAAGGCTTCTTTGACGAAGCTTCAGTTCACAGATTTTATAGGCTAGAAGTGGAGACTTTTTGCAATCCAACCAAAGATAGTAGCTAAACTCACATCGTTTATTTGAAACTGGAAAAAGTGTTAACAAAAATGCATGAAAAATTATTGAGAACACCCTTATTGGTGATCTAACTTCTCCCAATGTTCAGGTCCTAGGGACAAACACATGTGCTTGGAGTGTCACAGAATTACATCAAACCAGTAGACCAATAACTTGATGGTTAGAAATTTCAAACCAAACTTAAGCTACCAATCCGAAAACCCAACAGTTCCAGGAGAACTACATGGTCCCAATTGTACTACAGTTAGAACAAGAGCTTGGCCAAACAGGGATTGAAAGTGGTTATAACCTGAGAGTAGATTTTCAAAACTCCAACTACACTACCTATCTAGTCATGACTCATTAGGTTATGCAGCTTTTTATTCTATAAAATAAATAGGAGATAAGGAGGGCAAAGGAGCTATTCTGAAGTAATACCATGCAAACAAAGCAAGTGCTAACTATAGCCAAATAGTCAATTACTAAAACAGCTGCTCATTTCTATGAAACTAAACATAGAAACTTCCATATGATCAAAAAGTCTATATAAGCAACCATTCACATAAGGAGAACAACTACCTTGACCTATTTGATCAAAAAGTCTATATAAGCAACCATTCACATAAGGAGAACAACTACCATTCACAGATTTCTCAAGTTGAGGTAACTCCCAGTGGACGCACGGTCGCATCATTGCAGCATAACAACGCTAGAATCAGCATCATCACTCAGCACCACAACAGCATGTTCCTAGAACATTTGGCGCACAAACAAAATCGCGAAGCAGTGACAAGCTAGAAATCTCACCAGTATATGATCAATGGTTGACTAAGGAATTAACGCATGCAATTCCTCTTCTCCATTTCTTTCCCACCTGCAAGCACCAAGAACACCCCTACCCTAAATGAAGAACCACCACTCGATTCTTCCCTTCATTGCCTCACAGAATCACTATCCTTTCAAAATGCTACTCACAGGCGGGCGGAACTAGCGGTGGCGTGGAGAGAGGAGAGCTGGTGGTGGAGTAGGAGAGGAGGCGGTGACTGGTGGGAGTGGGCTGGATCCAGTGAGGCAACACCACGGGAGGGGATGCGACGGTGCGGAGTAGGGCGGTGTAGGGAGGTGCGGATGCGGAGGAGGCCGACGCGAGGAGGACAGGTGAGGCGGAGGCGAGGCGAAGGCGGTGCTAACGCGGAGCTAGGGCGAGACATCCGGAGGATTAGGCGGCGACGGGCGGAGGGTAGATCATCTGGATCGATCGGAGGATCCGGTTGCAACGACGAGGATCGATTCGATCGAGCGTGGCGGCGTTGTGAGCGAGAGGAGATAGGTTTGGGTCTGAGTGTGGAGGTGCTGAGCGAGAGGAGAGAGAATTGGGGGCAATTGAGGCGTGACCGCGTGAGCTTGGTAAAACCTAGGGCGAGGCCGGTCTGTGAAATATTTTGCGCGCCCTGGACATATTTTTGCCGCCTTTCCTGGAAAAAGTTTCGCTAACAGTTGAATTGATCGGGAAATAAATTATTGCCGCGCGTCTGAAATTTCATCTTTCTTGGCAAAATATATCTACGGCACATATTAAATGCCATGTTTTACCTATCCCGTTTATCATGTGTCTTCCTTTCCTCATCAGCCGGTAAAAAACATGTGTCGGGTTAGAGTCTAGTCCGGCATTTATAAATGTCCCTGTAAAAGATAAGTAGGCACATAATTTGCACAAGAAAAGTATTACCCAGCAAATATTATGTGCCATGCAATTAATTTGGTTATTTAAGATACCCTAAGAAGTGAAAGTTTTCATTTGGTTATTTAAGAATATATCATTTTTATCATGTACCCAACATTGCCAACATTTAATCTGCTTGCCACACCTTACCGTCGATACTTTGACCTAGAAAATGAGAATCGCCGACAAATAGTGTGTCCCTACATATCAAAATAATTTCCAATGCACCATCTGACCCTAAAAGTATTATTGCCGACAGTTAGTCCGTCACAAAGTTTTAGCGACAGATAGTTGGTCGGTAATTATGCATTATTGCCGACTGATGTCTGACGCTAATTTGGTGTCATGGTGTAGTGTGGGCGAGGGACGCCTCGCCCGCCGCAAGGCAAAAGGTGGTGCGGGTGGCTTCACCTTGAAGTCTCCTTCCCTATCGATTATGCGGCAAGAAAGACGCTTTTGTGTTAGGTTCATTGATTGTGAGGAATTCTGCTGCAGGCCCAATCCTCTGGCGCCTGCCACCTACCCGTCACAAAGGGGTCCCATCCCATGGACCGGGCGAAGCCATGCGTCGATATTTAATGAGGCTGGAGGAACGGGACAGCACGGGAAGGAGTAATAAATATATGGAGATCAGCATGATGACCCCCCTTTTACCTACCCCTGTTAGCCTGGCCTATATAAGGGCACTCTGGTGCATGGGGAGGGGGGACGGACATTCGAGCAAGAGGAGGAAGAAGAACTTGTAACTTAGGAGCTCTGTACTTGCTTCAAACACTCAATAAAAGATCTAGCAGGACGTAAGGCTATTACCCTGGCTGAGGGGGCCTGAACCTGGGTAAAAATCTTTGTGTCATCTTAGTTCATAGGCTCCGAAGTCCTTTGTGTGGGAGTCCTTAAGGTTTTCACTCGTTAGGGTTTGCCAGCCGCGAAGACGCCCTCCTACTGAACCAAACCCGGTCTGTAGACTCGGGCCTGTCAAGTGGAATACGCCGACAATGGGCCCAAGTCACTTGGCGCACCACATGTCCTTACCCACTTCACTATAGCAGCGTCGGCTTCCTTAACCATTCTAGACCTCATCTTCTCCTGAGCCTAATCCCAGTGCATGCCGTTGCCCGTCATGTCTATCACCGGTGCTTCACGCTCTGGCTCCTTGTCTTACTGGCCTCAGTCATCTTCCGACGTTCCTTGACAGTTCTAAACCTTAGCTCTTCTAGCGTAGTCTCGGTCTCCACCACCTGACCATAACCTTGCTTCAAAGTCCTGCAACCAACATAAACAAGCAAACCGTCACGTATCACTGTTCACAAAATATGAAATTAACAATTACATAATTCAAAAATAATTCACAACTCCTTGACAAAGTCGGTACTACCACTCCCTAGGACCGATAGTAGTACCTCGGTGCTACCGCCAACCTAAGGCCGGTAGTACCACCCTAGCCAAAACCAATTTCCACACTCTGAACAATAACTATAGCCAACTAGAGACTGGTGGCACCACACCCACAGTACTACCACCCATAGAGGCCAATAGTGCCGCTCTTAACATAACCAAGAGAATTACCTCTCTGTAAAATAGCTAACGCTACACATGGGCCGACAGTACCGGCCACACCACCGGTACTACCGCTACCTAAGGATCGGTAGTGTTGGCTTGGAACTTACAGCAAACCAAATTACTTTAAATTCAAATCAAACTCAAACTTAAACACTATAAATTTAATATATTACTATTAATTACTCATCACACATATAGATAAACTTTCATATGGTCTTTCAGCTTGCTCACGTATGCACTAATTAGCCTTTGACTGGAGAGATGCATGCATCCAAGCATTAGTTATTTACTTAGTACAAGAAGTCATTGCATGCATGCATGCATGCAGCATGCTCCGATGGCGTAAGCAATCAAGTTGCTTTGTACTTGTTTCCCACTAATCTTTTGGAGACTATAACTTATAAACTAAACGTCGGATTTGCTATCCGTTTGAATATCCACACTCTTTACGGTAAATCCTTCCAAATAAGTGTAATATTATAGCTTACGTGCATGAAAATATTTGATGACACGCAGTGGCGGAGAACAAAATAAAATTATGATGTGGCGAATTCTTTAGTATAGATTAATAATTTTATATGAAATCAAAGTTATTCATACACCGATAAAAATGAACAAAACTAGTTTGCTAAATAGATTGATCACAATATTATAAAGCATAAAGATGCAAAAGGAAGACAAAAAACGTACCAGTAAAATACTAGTTCTGTCTAGGCGGCCGAGGCAATTGCATTTGACGAGTTTTCATCTTCTGAAAATGCTTCTTAATTTTATCAATATGAAGTCCTTTAAATATGTCTCGTTCGATGTAGCACACCATTAAGTCATTAAGCCAATCATCGGATATCTTGTTACGCAAATCAGTCTTAATAATCTTCATAGCTGAGAAGACCCTTTCAACCGATGCTGTTGCCACTGGTAGTAGCAGTGCCAACTCAATAAGACGATAAACCAATGGAAATACAGTATGTCTTTCAAGCTCAACCATCTTTACGGCTAGACTTGTAAGATCATGACAAACAATGAAATCATCAAGTCTCCGTACATGACGAATGAAGAGATCAAGTTGATCCTTGACAATCGCACGATCAGCAAAGGAGAAATCTTTATCATAGATTTCTGTAAGTCGAGCAAGCTTATCCACATTGAACTTAGAGAAATTGTCTCTTGGGTCAAGACAAGAAAAACATATAAGCAACTCAGAAGATACCTCATTAAAGCGATGGTCCAACTCTGTGGCAATAGCATCTATAGCAGCATAGAATGTATCAACACGAAAATGGTGATCCTGAGTGATTATGTTCCTTCCTCCTTTTCTTGATCGACCCCATCTTGGGACTAGTTCATTCATATTTGGAATTGGAATCTCGTTTGCACTGCAAAAAGATTTGTCTTCATCAAATAATGGTTCCCAACCATGGTTCCTTAAGTCACTCAAACGTGATTTCACATCAGTAAGCAATGACATGGCCTGAACAATATGTTGATCCTTCCTTTGCAAGGCAAGAGATAGCTCATTAGTAATGCGAAGAATTTTCAACATCATCTTCATAATGAACACAAAGCTAAAAGACTCCATTGTATGCACCAAACCTCCCGCTGATCCTGGATTACGTGCATCTGCTTGAACAATCTCGAGCACTTGTACTACTGAATCCCACATTGATTCTATGCGGAGCAAGGTTTTGTAATGAGAACCCCATCTAGTATCTCCAGGTCTTGCCAATGAAGTTTCTTGATGTTTTCCTCTTCCTGAAAAAATATCACCACTCTCTAACTTACCCAAGATATTTTCACGATGCTTATCCAACAATACATCCTTCCTCCTGCAAGATGCACTAGTGGCGGTCACAATCAAGGACACATATTCGAAGAAATCCTCGATAGATGAACAACATCTCGAGACAGCAACAACTACCAATTGCAACTGGTGAGCAAAACAATAGACATAGAAAGCATATGGGTTCTCATCACGGATCAACTTTTGAAGACCATTGAATTCTCCTCTCATATTAGAAGCTCCATCATACCCTTGTCCTCTTAGTCTAGCAATAGGTAGACCATGCACACCAAGCACCTCAACCAATGCTCTTTTCAATGCTTCTGATGTTGTCTCTTTGACATGTTTAATCCCCAGAAATCTTTCGATAACATTTCCTTTGTTGTTCACAAATCTACAAAATAAAATGATTAAATTAGTTAAGCTAAGAAAAATAAAGGGTCTAACAAAAAACATAGTAAAATAATTACCTTACAACCACAACCATCTGTTCTTTGATTGATATATCTCGAGATTCATCAATAAGAATGGAGAAGAGACTATCCTCAATCTCTTTCTTTATTACTTTGGTGACCTCCTCTGCATAACATTTTGCAATTTCTTTTTGAATCTTTGGGGAAGTCATGCGGGCATTTTTAGGACATAGCTCATCAAATGCATGCTTTACTTCCTCATTCCGTTCTTTATACCAATCAAGCAACTCCAAGAAATTACCCTTATTTAAGGAGGAAGAAGATTCGTCATGTCCGCGGAATGGTTCACCTTGCAATAGGAGATAGCTTGCAACACCTAAAGATGCTTCCAAGCGAGTTTCATATTTGACAAGTGACTCTTTGCTATAAGTGGTTACCTTATGTTTCACACTTGCCCTTTGATTTTTAAAATTTTCATATGATGTCCTTGATTGATTGTGGGCACTACTAGCACCACCAACATGAAGTGGAAAATATTTATATGCGTTCTTCCAAGTGGTAAAACCTTTTTTCGTAAAGGTATCATGACCATATTTTTCTGCTAAATGATCATGTTTAAAAAGAAAGCAATAGAAGCAATAGGCCGCATCCTTTTCCACACTATATTCTAACCAAGGATATGTTTTATACCATGCTTCACGAAAGGCCCTTCCATTCAAATCACGAGGATAATCATGACCAATTAGTTGAGTTGGACCAATCACCACATAAGCTCTTATAACATCATCTCTAATGTTGGGATGGAAATTATCAATTGGAATACGTAGTCCTGGATCAACAACAATATAATCTGAACTAAACTCATCAATACCTCTATCATTGGTCATTGTTGCTTGTACATGTTCATTTGTTACTCCAATGTCAACATTGACATCCTCTTGAGCCTCTTCCCTTTGTCTGTCTACCTCATTGTTTCCACTTGAGAGAGCACTATGATTTGAGTTTGATCTGCTAGACACATTCTTAAAATAATTGGTCAAATCTACAAAGAAAATCATAAAAGGATTAAAGTATTAAACAATTTCATAACTAATTTCATACCTAGATATCTAGATCAGATCCCTAACACATTGCACACATATCTAATTATAAATTAAATTACCTTTCATTTTAGACATCCCGCCCTTTAACACGTACGGTACGTCGGTACTCGGTACAGCGCCGATACCGCCGGCGGCACTGTGGCAGGAGGGTATATCGGCTGTCGGCGGCTGCAGTCGGCAGAGGAATAGATGTGCTCCGTGCTTGACTGCTCGCAGTGCTCCTTCCCTTGAACAGACGTGCAGATGGACAGACGGTGCAGTCGGCAGATGGGAAGAGGAACAGACATGCATTCTGCAGGAGGCTACACGCACAGACCTTTTTTGTGTTAGCGTTAATGGACCGGCGGCCAGCCAAAAGTAAGCCTGATGTGTTTTGGCTAGCACTACGGCCTCCATGCGAGACACTACGGCTAGGTCTGGCAGTTGCCAGAGCTTGCCAGACCCAGTCCTCCGCCCCTGATGACACGTAGGGTCCATACGTCATAGTTAACTCGGCCAATTTAGTACGCCACATATCAATAATTTTAGACTGTGTGGGGCATTGCCTCTTTATTTTATTTTTATTATTTTACTTAATGAATTTTGTGTAGACAAATTCATCAAACAGTTTCTTCTGTTTATGCAGATTTGATGTATTAGGATGGAATTGATACTTAAGATTGAGCGTTGATTTTTGCAACTATGTTTTACTGAAATATTGGAGTCAAGCTGCACGAAGATAAATGGCAGAGGTTGCTGTTCTTCTGGTCATAAATAAGATAGCCATAGCTGTGGCAGGAGAAACACTGAAGTTCGTTAAACCTTTGCTTGCAAAGAAAGCTGAGCTAGTGGCAGAGCTCCCAAATGACATGAAGCTGATAAAGAATGAACTTGAGCTTATTCACGCCTTTCTTAAGGAAATTGGCAGGAAGGGTTGGAAAGGTGAAGTCATAGAAACATGGATAGGGCAAGTCCAAGATTGGCGTATGATATGGAAGACATTGTGGATCAGTTTATCTACGTTGTTGGCAAACACAATCAGAACAGATCATGGTGGGTTTATGTCAAGAAAATCGTCAAGAGACCTCATTCTTTGTTTTCACTAGATGAAATTGCTACTGAAATTAAGAGAATAAATCAGGAGCTTAAGCAACTTTCGAAAGTAGAGACCGTTGGACAAAACCAATAGACGGTGGGAATGATGTTCCTGTAGCAAACTATGTCAGCGAACAAGAACTGTATCTACCTGGACATGATTCCTCAATCAAGGATGATGAGCTTGTAGGAATTGATAAAAATAGAGATATCTTGATTGAGTCATTGCATTTTGAAGATCATTCTCGGCGGATCATTGCTGTGTGGGGTATGGGTGGCATCGGAAAAAGCACTCTTGTCAATAATGTGTACGAAAATGAAGTATCCAACTTTGATTGTCGCAAGATGGGTTTCTATCTCTCAGTCATATAATCTGGATGATATCTGGAGAAACATGCTGAGAGAACTCCTCGGAAAAGGCAAGAAGGAATTCGATGCTGAAAAGATGGGCAATGCAGAGCTAAGAGAGGAACTGAAGAAAATTCTGGATAAAAAGCGGTACTTGATCATATTAGATGATGTCCGGAACGCTGATGATGTTTCCAAAATTATGGAGATTCTTTCTGATAATGGCATGGGAAGCAGAGTAATAATCACGACAAGAAATTGGGATGTAGCTTCACTAGCTGAGGATGGTTGTAAGATCAAAGTAGAGCCTCTAAATAAGCATGATGCATGGCTTCTCTTTTGTAGGAAGGCATTTCCGAATATTGATTATCATGTCTGCCCTCCGGAGTTACGCCAGTGTGGTAAAGAAATAGTGGATAAATGTGATGGTTTGCCGTTAGCTATTGCGGCAATCGGGAGCTTATTATCCCTTAAAAGGAGGAGCGTGATAGACGGGAGGCCTGATCAAGACTGGAGGCTTTTCTGCGAGCAACTTATTTCGGAGCTACATAACAAGGACAATGAGAATCTAAAACTTACTACCAACATGCCTCGTGCCACAAAAAAATGTACAGAGAGAAGATAAAAAAGAGAAAGGCTTGATAGGATTATTTCTCATCTACTATTCATATATTTTTGAAAGATCTCAATATATTAAAGGTTATAAGATATTAGTTCTGTTCATCTATGATATATTCACACACTACAATTTATTAGTTCTATTTATATAAAATATATTCACACAGTATAGAAAGAGTTCTTCACACTACTTTTGATCTTTCGTGACGGCAAAAACCTATTAGGAAAGTAGGACAAACAGTCAAAAATAATTTCTCGATGACCACCCGATCAGGCAATAACCCTTAGCCAGAGAACACTACGTACCCACACTAAAGTTTTCCTAGCAAACTACGTAAAAACCCGTCCTCATAAGACACATGCGGACGACCAAGCCCCATCTGACCATCTTGAGGAGTCTTTTATCTCTCTTAATTAATCTTAGTTAAAACTAATATTAATCTAGGCCCATCAATTATACACACGAGAGGTCAAAGCACTTTCAAAAATATTTTAGATAATGATTTGTTTGATTAAATGGATATGTTTATTTTTTCTAGCATGGATCCAATGTTAAAAATTTATACTTGAAATTGGTGGTTCATAAGGCTTGAAGAGGGACAGCTAAATTTTCAGAGTTCTTCTGTGTATCAATGACAAATCTTGGTCTTATCCTCTATAAATCTATCCATGTAGCAGGCTCGATCGAGTTCAGCACGATTCGGCCGTTCTTAGCGGCCTAGGCGGCTAGGCCATGGACGAGGACCGGCAAAAAAGCTCATTAGAATTCGAATCAAAATTGCTTCAATTACAATAGTTAATGGTTTGATAATATGAAAAAACTTAATAAGGCTTGGCTCAACAGTGGTTCATTAACTCAAATTTGAAATAACCACTTAAATGATAAATAAAATGATTTTATGTCAAACTATGTCAATTTTGAAAGAAGCTTGATAATCATTAAACTCGATAGCCAACGAAACTCACATCGTGGCTATTCGTAAGGGTCCGATAAGTAGTAATGAGCCGTAAATATAGATGGGGTTTGCTCATCCTAAACGGAAAGAAATATAGCATAGTAAGATCTCAAGTTCAAGCTTGGAAGCTTCACGTGATTTGATGCTTCACTGATAGCTTTTGTGCTATTTCAGTGGCAATGTTCAAATAAGAAACATCTGGTTTCTAATTCGGTGGACCACAATTTTAGAGGCTAGGATTAGCTAGTTGTCTTAGGAATATGTTAATTTGAAAAGAAAAAAAAGCACTACGATCAAAGGATTGAGGGTGTATAAATTTGTTAGACTATCCCAATTTGGAATTGTGCAAAGAAAATATGTTATAATTTAGAAAAGGAGAGCTATTGTAAAAATTCAGAAAATGCTAAATTATTATTATTATTTTATCCCAATTTGGTTAAACTATCTTTACTGTTGTCCTTACCTGTACCAATTTAAGGCTTGATTTTTATCAGATACATGGCTCGATGCAAGCTCCAGATCCAACAGTTTTTCCTCAATTCTTCCAAATTTCCATACTACTCTATAACATATTAACATTACACCATATAAGCACTTTCCACTAGATACTAGATCATGTTCACAGCTTCACTTAATTTTTTGCACATGTACTGAAATTTGTCTATGTCAGAATCTTGATTCAAAGGGCTTCAAACTGCTGCAATTTGTTCTCAATAAAACCACTTTTATTGTGCAACTAAAAATCATTGTCTCCAGTTTTCTGAGTTGTTGATATATATATTTCCTTTCCTGTATCTCTACAGGTCTGGAATGACACGATTGGTTCTTGCTTGCATTTATGGTCTGCAATTACTGTCGTCAATTAGAGAGCTTTCACAGTTGAGTAGTGCTTATTAGAGAGCTTTCACAGTTGAGTAATGTTAACGTACGATAATTTGAGTTCTCGAATCATTTGTATTTCTTTAAACAAACCGGTGTGTAATAATACATGGGGTGATATTCAATGTTGCTATCCCATGTATATCATTACAATACTGTCGTTTTTTCGTTGCTTATGTTTGATGGTATGCAACTACCACTCTGGATGACTATGTAAGACAGAGTGGTGCTTGTAATAATGTCCAAAACTATACAGTATTACTTTGGCTATGTGTGAGATGTAATTTAATGGGCTGAACCAATTTGGTTTTTATTCAGCAAATGTTGACGTAATTATGGTCGTGCTTGGTTTATACGTCTGCCGAAGAAAGGCATCCTACTGCCATCGTGAGCAAACGGTAAAGCTGCCTTTTGCTATTACCGCTGTTCTGGCCGTCTAGGTGTAAGTATTTCTTTGCACATGTAGAGAGAGCAGCATTTCTTATGCCGCTGTGGCCTGTGGTCAGTGTTTTGTAGGATCGAGGTGCACCAAGAGGGGAGGTGAATTGGTGCAAACTAACACCTAAAACCAATTTTTTATGTTTTTATTAATTCTAAAAATTAATAAAATAATGACTAAACCGAACAAATCAATCTAGGATAAATGATCTAATACCATGGAAGAAAACTAAATTAAACCAGCATGCTGGAACGTGAACTCATATTCATTGATTAACTCAAACACAGTCAATACATGAGTTCCGTATAAACCTTAATTACCTTTACTACTTCCTAAATTCCATGCGCACTGTTACCTCGACACCTTGTGTCCTCTTTTTCTCGCTGTTCAGCCGTCGCTTCTTTCCTTGCGTAGCTAGCAGACTAGATGCACTTTTCAAGTTTTCCAGATGGAACATAATAAATCTTCTGGTCCTGATGGATTCCCGGCTGAATTTTATCAAGTTTTCTAGGAATTAATAAAAGGGGATATGATGGCTCTTTTCAATGATTTTTTTGATAATCGTCTACCGTTATTTAGTGTAAACTTTGGTGTAATTACCCTTCTTCCAAAGGTTAATGAGGCTACAAAGATCCAACAATATAGACCTATTTGTCTACTCAATGTCAACTTTAAGATTTTTACCAAGGTTACCACTAATAGACTTTGTGGAGTAGCTGTGAATGTCATACGTTCATCACAAACAGCATTTATGCCGGGCCGTAACATAATGAGGGAGTAGTAATTTTACATGAGACTATTCATGAATTACATGCAAAGAAACTTAATGGGATAATTCTCAAGATTAATTTTGAAAAGGCCTATGATAAAGTGAACTTGTCTTTTCTTCAACAAACCTTACGTATGAAAGGTTTTTGTCCGAAGTGGTGCAAATGGATTGAAAATTTTGTTTCTGGTGGTAGTGTGGGCATCAAAATTAATGATGACATTGGTCACTATTTTCAAACGAAAAAAGGTCTTCGACAAGGCGATCCTATTTCACCTATTCTCTTCAATATAGTTGCCGATATGTTAGCTATTTTGTTACAGAGAGCAAAAGTAGATGGCCAAATAACAGGGGTCATTCCTCACCTTGTGCCTGATGGCTTGTCTATTTTGCAATATGCAGATGATACCATTTTGTTTATGGATCATGATCTGGCACAAGCAACGAATATGAAGTTATTGCTTTGTGTATTTGAACAATTATCTGGTCTAAAGATAAATTTTCATAAGAGTGAGATATTTTGTTTTGGAGATGCAAAGCAATTTGAGGATGAATATACGACGTTATTCGGTTGCGCTGTCGGTGCATTTCCGTTTAGATATTTAGGAATACCGATGCATTACCGAAAACTCTGAAATAATGATTGGAGTGCTATGGAAGAACGCTTTAAGAAGAAATTAAGTACTTGGAAGGCCAAACATTTGTCTTATGTGGGACGCTTGGTCTTACTGAATTCAGTATTTAGTAGTCTTCCTATGTTCATGATGTCCTTTTTTGAGGTTCCAAAGGAAGTTCTAAAAAAATTTGACTATTATAGGTCAAGGTTTTTTTGGCAAGGAAGTCATAATAAGAAAAAATACCATTTAGCTAAATGGGATATTCTTTGCCGTCCTAAGGATCATGGAGGATTAGGAAATAACTAATCTAGGGACTAAGAACACATGCCTTTTGAGCAAGTGGATTTTTCAACTACTCAATGAAAAAGGGAATTGGCAGACTTTGCTCAGTAATAAATATTTGTATTCCAAGACCTTGTCACAGGTCCAGATTAAACCTAGTGATTCTCATTTTTGGAAAGGTTTATTGAGGGTCAAAGGACCAGTTTCTAAGTTGTGGGAAATTCAGCATAAAAGATGGCTCCCAAGCTAGATTTTGGGAAGATGTTTGGGTAGGCATTACTCCCCTTAAAGAGCAATTCCCAAACCTATATAATATAGTTACTAATCCTCATATAACAGTAGAAAAGGTCTTGAGCAGTGTGCCTTTAAATATTTCTTTTTCGTAGAACTTTACTGGGGGATAAATTAAATAATTGGCTGAGTCTAGTAGCTAAAATAGCTCATATTCAGTTATCAAATGAGAAGGATAGTTTTATATGGGATTTGCAACAGAGTGGTCAATTTTCAGTGCGTTCTATGTATCAATATATGATAAATCAGGGTACTCCTTTTTCCCATAAGTTCATTTGGAAGCTGAAGATTCCTCTAAAAGTTAAGATTTTTTTGTGGTATCTTCAGCGTGGAGTTATTTTGACGAAGGACAACTTGGCTAAGCGAAATTGGGTGGGCACTCAGAAGTGTTGTTTCTGTGATCGCAATGAAACAATCTGACGAATACTCATACTAGGGGTACCCCAAACGCCCAGATCATTTAATGGGCTGCCTCGAGCCCAGCCACCGTCAAGGCTCATGTGCCACGAAGGACTCTCGTCCCGACCAGGCGGTCCGACCTCGCCATGGGCTCAGGCGCCCCGACCCTCGACCAAGCCGACCAAAGGAGGTCCGACCCCCGTCATGGGTCGGGGATCCCCCCAAGGCTCCGACCCTTACCATGGGTCGGACGCCTCGCAGGCTCCGACTAGACTAAGGTAATCTCCGCCACCGTCACCAGTCAGCCTCGAGTTGGCCACCTACCCCACGGACACGACAAACTCGGGGTGACGGTGGCAAGGTGTGGCTCCTTCCCAAGGTGGCGAGGAGGCTGCCGAAGTCAAGCGCCAGTCTCATCATCCCCAGTGTTTTCCCCTTCCTAGCCAAAACTTCGCCGCGGCTGCAATGTTGCTCCGCAGCGTCCCTGAGCCGAACGAGCCTGAGGCCAGGGCCACCTACCAGCACCTCCGGGAGCTGATAGAGCACACCGCCGTACAATATGTACCGGCCCCTAGCACTAGTCACTCGAGGTCCCCCTTGGGCCGCCAAAGCCAGGCTCGCCACGAGCCGGTGAAAGCCGCACCGCCGTTGGAGCAGCCCCAGGGCTCCTACACCCCGGTGCGACAGCGTCTCGGGCAACGTCACGACTACCGCGACACCCTCGACGCCAGAAGAGGTCGGCTTAAGATCGGGCCCGCTTCGCAGATCGCGGATAGCGGTCGGCGTCACGGCCGCAGTCCGAGCCCGGAAGGCCCGGGACCTCAGGCATTCTCCCGGGAAATCCGTCGCGGATTTCCCCACCCGATTCTGGGCGCCATAATATAGCTAAATACACGGGCCACGAACCCCGATGTTTGGTTTCGAAGACTACCGGCATTGTCGAAGCCGGCTGAGCTACTAATGATCTCTTTATCATTCAAGATTTCCCCATTTACAGCGGACTCGCCCGAGCTCGCTCGAGTACTACCACGACCATTAGGAATCGCCGACTTGAAGAACGCTGTCGGAATTTCCAGGCACTTATAAGCGCTACCGGAACTCTCGACCTCAAAAGCTTCAGCGGCAGGGGAGAAACGCCCCGGGACTACATCCGGCGCTTCTCCCAACAGTGTAACGAACTCCCCGACATCAGCAACGCCGACATCGTGGGGGCATTCATCTACGGCACTACATGCAGAGCCTTGGTCCACAAGCTGGGTTGCGTCAAACCCAGGACCACCAAGGAGCTGCTCGACATTGCCACCAACCACGCCTCCGGCGAGGAGGCCGTGGGGGCCATTTTCGACAAAGGGAAGGCCAAACGAGAATCCGGCTCCGAGCCCCCCGCCCCTCCCGATCACTCCGACAAACGGAGGCGAAAGGGAAAGCAGTCCATGAGGACCAAGCAGTCGCCGCCACGACCGCTTTTGATAAGCAAAGCAGGGCGGGCGCCCGACCACTTCGAAAAATTGATGGAGAGCCCGTGTTCCGCATCACGAGTACCCCGTCAAGCACAAATATCGGGACTGCGAAGTCCTGAGGCGCTTTCTCTCCGCAAACCCCCCTCAGCCACGGGGTAAAGGAAAGAAGCGCGACCGATGCCGAGGTCGGGGAGAAAGGGCGATGGAGGGTTCCCAAACCCGACGGATGCCTCATGATCTTCGGAGGCCCGAGAGCTACGCCGACAAGCGGCGGTAAAAGCTCGCCACCGCGAGGTGCATACTGGCGACTTCGCGGTCCCGGTACCTTCGTGGTCGGAGTCTCCGATCACCTTTGATCGGGCGACCACCCCACCACATCCCGCACCGAGAAGATACCCGTCGTGCCGATCCCATCGTGGGGTCGGCGCCACGAAGGTGCTCATGGATCGGCGGTAGCGGCCTCAACATCATGTATGCCGAGACGCTTGACGCCTGGGAGTGCAGCGCCGACCTCGACGAAAGCAAGACACCTTCCACGGTGTCATCCAGCCAGAAGCCTACCCCTTAGGCGCAGTCGACCGCCGCCACCTTTGGGGGCCCCGACAACTTCCAAGACCGAAAACCTCACTTCGAGGTTGTGGGGTTTATGGATCCTACCACGCAATCTCGGGAGGCCGGTTACGCTTAAGTTCATGGCAATCCC